>CM021104.1:216284058-216740718 GCA_007115665.2 Sequoiadendron giganteum
TAATTAAGTACTCTTTGTCACAATTATTTATTCATGATTATTCTATTTAGATCAATTCTTTGTATGTGATTATTCTGTTTAGATCAATTTTACCAATTGTAGAAAGAGTCAGAAGATTGTAGAAGAATGAGACAGAAGATAGAAGTGGCACAACACATACGTAGAGAAACCCTTTTGGGAATGTCGACCTCCTATAATGATTTCAATAACTAAGCTCTTACTGCCATGATTCGAAGATTGGACATCTAACCTAAATATCCATATTAACCATCATGAAGGTACATTTAAATCATCAATCCAAGGACATGAATTTGAAATGGGTTAGCATAGTATGTGCACTAGGAATTCTAGAGTAGTCATCTTTGTTTTATAACTAAGAAAACATAAGACTGAAAGAAAATTGCATGAAAGGAAATAAAGAAATTGTTGAACATTACTCAAGCAAATATTGACTATGCATAATAGGAAGGAAAGTCTAAGCATCCAACATAAAACTACTTTGCTCGCCTTGGCTACAGGAAAAATCATGAAATGGAGTTCCAGTGGCTACAAGAACAATCAATGCCAGGATCTTAACTAATTATTGAACATAAATTAACACTAATCTAACTAAACTAAAGGAACAAATTACTCACCAAGTGGGCCCCCTTGGATGAGTATCCTCTAAACTAATAAAAAACTTGGATACTCAACTCAGAATCTTATTCCATTCATTAGAAAATGCAATTACAGAAATAAGGTTGATAATCAGCTTGTACAAGAACTTGGCGATCAACTCACTCACTCGTTATCGCTAGCTCGAGGAAGGAGGATTCGAGCCTTATTTATCAACTAAACAGGGCCATCAAATCCACTAACTGAGAGGATGCCATTTAGGGAAAGCGAGAAGAAAGTGGAAAGGGCAGTTACGCATGTAGGGGAATCCGTTTGGACATGCATGCCTAAACATGGACTTGACAACTGCAATAACACTTGTAATGCTCAATGTCATTAAAGATCAGTGCAAGTTGGTTACATGCGGCTGACACAAGAATCTTTCATCGTCATCCTCAGTTGACCTTCACGTGACTCCTCAACCTAACTGACTAGAGGCTGCATTTCTCAACTTAGCATTTCAATCATGTCTGTAGAATAATGTCAGTGCACATAATAATTGCATAATCATAACCACCTTAAAGAACGTTCATCAATCACATACAAGATAAATATAGATGGTCCATATAATGGGTAAATATCATTAAAACCAATAGAAATGAAATTAGTCCAAATGTCATATGATTGAGAGAAACTATATGGAAGTATCAGCATATAATGTCAAATTCTATACTAATTTTAGCAAATAACAAGAAATTATACCCCTCTAACTAGGCCAAATTCTAGACTCACCACTCCCCCCAACCTAACGTTTTGTTGGTCCTCCAGTAGGGGAAGAGTTATGCTTTTGGTTTGTTAAGGCCCTGAAGTCTGTGACTGATAGTTGTCCAATGTCGGTGTCTACCATGGGTGAATTAGGATTCCAATAAAACCCTCCCAACCTATCAAGCCTTTTCCATCTATGTCGTTCCTCTATAATGTCATACCTATAGAATCTAAAGTTAGGTACAAGCCATAGGAGGATAGGCAGCTGAAAAGTTAGGGGAAGCCATTCACATCCTTTGGTTCTCCCAAGCTGGATGTATCTTTCAATTCTTTTCATTGCAGCAACATAATTATGAACAAAATGTGGCTCAGCCCGTTTTAGCTCATTAGTCAATAGGTTCCATTGTCAGGATAGATATCCCCTCATAGTATCCTCTTTTGTAGCAGTTTTTACCTCATATTCAATGTACACAACCCCAATCCAAGGTATAATTCAATCACCATATATCGGCCTAAAGAGAAATCTATTCCAATTTGTATAAATGTCTTTGGGGCTCTTAGATTCAGCCCTAATGGCTAGGGGAATACTGGATTCCTTCTTCTTGTAAGCATTATATTGCTCACCCCAACTGATCTCATTATGCACCCAAGACATAAATGCTCTCAATTGTATGTCTCCAACATAAGGCAGTGGGTTCTAGTCTGTCTTTCGGGACAACAAATTTGTGTAGATAAAATTCACATAACAAATTTTTCACTTCAGGGGAAGCAATCATGTAGGCATTGAAAAAATCGGCAAGGGTTTCAATGGAGGGGTTTAGACCTGAGATGATTCTTAACATTCTAAAGGAAAGGTATTTCTCCTTTAAGTGCAAAGCATAAACCCTTGGAGGGGTCCTACATTCCAAAATTTGTGGCACTAGAGCTAAAATGCCACTTACCCTTTCCTTCAGAATTTTTTTTCCTCATTCTTTTCTTCAATCATCTCATCCCTCATCCCTCATTTGAATTTCCTTTTTCAACTGTTTCTTCTCTTCTTTCCACTCCTCCTCTTTTCTTTGTATTTCTTCCCATAAATTTCAAATAGTTGTATGTACTGAAAAATTAGGAGGGTTATGGATTCCTACTAGAATTTTTGTAGATGGTTGCTTCCCATAGACAACTATCTACATAGATTCATGAGGTCTCACCGATTCAAGATGTTGAGGTATGATTCTTCTTTCCTCGTTCTACTGCAGGACCTCTTGTTCCACTTCTGGTGGTGGCTGTAGGAACTCCTAATCTATTTCTCAACTTTGTTGTAGGAAGTCCCACTGTTGGTCTTGTTGTAGGAAGTCCTGAATTTCTTCATGTTCTTTAGTTTCAACTTCTTCAACAATGGCAACAAGATCCACCAAGGTCATTTTTGTTCCTCTTCGAATACATCTTCTTCTTGTGCATTCTCCTTCTTCATTAGAGCATTTATGTTTTCACATGATGTCCTGCCAAGCTCAGGATTAGTTGGATTCGATTTATTGAGAGGGATTTTTTCGTTTCCCTTTGGTTGCAGGATGAACAGTGCTAGCCTTCCTTTTCTTAGGGCTTGGTGCCTCTTTCTACACAGATTGCATTTTTCTTCTCCTTCCTTTTGCCTCTCTATTTTGTGCTCTTATTTTTATTATAGTTTTCAATGGGACATCATCATCATCAAAATCTAATGATGAATTTTCTTTTTCACTCTCATTATCAGAGGAACTAACATTTATAGCCTTTTCTTCAATAGGGGAATTCATACCAGCACCAGAGTTTGAGGCACCAAGGGTGCCTTCAGCTGTGCTCAATCTTCTGCTAGACCTACGTGACTTAGATGAAACCCTAGGCTAAGAGGGCTCATGTCTATACTGTTCAATATTCAAAAAAGCATCCCAAAGCATTCTAGGGTTTGTGTCATACAAAGATCTCATAACCAACAATTTAATTAGATAGTGGTGGGATAAATAGTTTTCTCTACCTTTTTGTGTTTCTGCTACCATAATAGGGACAAGGTTGTATAGTACATTAGGCACGTTCATCTTCCTCCTGTGCCATATATGACTCGGGAATTTGAAGTGTATTGAATGCAAGTTCAACAACTGACCTTCGCAAGTGATGTATCTGATGATATGCGCAAAAAATTGCTTCCATGGCTTGAGTAGAGAGAGCCTCTTGGCACCTTGTTTTTCAATTGTGAGTGGAGGGTCACCATGCATTGTAAATATGGCCCTGGTTGTCCTAGCATCTTTAGAAACAAGGTAAGATTCACTGTCAATTGGCAACCCTAAAACTTCAACAATTCATTCTTCAGTCGCTATGACCTCCAGTCCTTTCCCCATGGCATTTGCGTCTGAGAATGTTTGAGCGAACTCCAATGCAATACCCTCGTTAAATCCATCCAACTTCAAAAAATAATCTAATCAACCATAAATCTGAAATTTGGCTAAACAAGTTGCATCCTATAACAAGGCATCATGAGCTGAGGGCTCATTCCAAATGAGTCTGCCTCCCATTGTCTATACTCAACTTGTCACCCTGCAAAATTACCTCTGTACTTTTCAAATTCTTTCTTGCTTACTTATTGGGTGAATCGTCGACTGAATTTCCTTTTACTCTGTTTTTAGCATCTTACCACTTACATTTCAAAATTATGATAGAGTTAAGAATAACAATAAATGGTAATAAAAGGAATCATAATGAGAGGAAATAGCAACGACAGTTTAGTGTCGCATCACACATGTGAGCTGCCATTCATTTTAAATTTTGATTCAGCTCAACAAGATTTGCTGATGCGGACAATCATATATCAACATGTGGCAAAGTTTCTGCATCTTGCTAACCCCTCCCCCAACCTAAATTTGGACATGTGTCCACACATGTAGAATGGCAAGATTTATTTGACGAGGGGTTTAAAGAAAATTATGTGAACGTCCATCTTACCGTACATTGATTAAATGAAATGCTCTAAAGGATAATTAAGAATGCAATTAATGTGCACGTACCTAACTGTGTACAAACATGATTGTGGAGAATTCATTGCATCGATCAAGGAGAAAGTACTGCTTACATTGTTGAGCAATTAGTGACAATGGAATAGTGCAAGGTGAAATGAAATGATGAAAGAAAGAGAAAGGTGGTACAAATGCGCGGATGGGTGGATGGGTGAAGAAATGGATTTCTACAAAAGTAGAAATATTTATTATGACAAGTATGTACCTCATTTAGCTAGAAGGAGGGGTACTAGGTCTGCTACCTTTGGCTGCAGGAACTCCTTTGCTGAAGGAACCGTGCTCGAGCGTTGTGTGTTGGATAAATTGTTGCATGAACTCTTCTTTTGAAGCTGGTCTATGATATAATCTGAGGCGGTGCTCATTCACTAACAGTTTGAATTTCATTGGGTCAATGGTCATGAGCTGCACAACTCCATTGGGAAAGACTTTTGCAACTTCATATGGCCCTAGCCACCTTATTTGCAATTTACCTACATTGTCCTTGTACCATGAATCATAAAGTAATGCCTAGTCACCTGGCTGAAATTTTTTCTCTTTGATAAATTTATCATGCCATTTGACTCTTTGACTTTGCACAAGTTTAGTATGATGTAATTTTGTTTTCCTCATCTCGTCCAATTCATTTAGCTTCATGATCCATTCCTTTTGTTCCTTGGAAATATCCATCCCCAACTCTAGAGCAGTTCTGAGAGTCTTGTGCTCAAATTCTATAAGCATCATGGTTGTTTTTCCATATAGTAGTTCAAATGGGGTGAAGTCTGAAGTTGTCTTCCGGGTGGTCCTGTAAGCCCAAACTGCTTCTGATAATCTGTTTGCCCAGTCTTTTTTGTGAATATGCATTGTTTTGGTGAGGATGGCCTCAATCTCTTTGTTTGTCACCTCGACTTGTCCATTTGCTTGAGGGTGATAAGGAGTGGATTTCTTATGCCTGATGTTATATTCATTAACCAATGCTATAATAAGGGCTGATGTAAACTGAGTGCCTTGATCAATTACTATTTCTTTTGGTACCCCATATCTTGTGAAAATTTCTTCATAAAGGAATTTTGCAACCTTATCGTCTCTTGCATGCTTCATGGTTTTGAATTTTACCCACTTTATAACATAATCAATGCACACTAGAATAGAGGACTTACCATTGGATGGAGGATCAATGGGTCCCACAAAATCCAAACCTAATTTTTCAAATGGCATGACTACCACTTGTGGATAGAGTGGAATCTCATCTGACTTTGTTGGCCTGCCCATCCTTTGGCATCTATCACATCTCCTTGTATATCTTCCTAAATCTTTGTGTAATGTTAGCAAATAGTATCCCATGTTCAAGATTTTCATTACTGTTCTTTTAGCTACAAAGTGGCCTCCACAAGGTTCATCATGGCATGCATGCAGAATGTCATAGGTTTCATCTTTCCTCACACATCTTCTCATAACATGATCGGGTCCAGTATAAAATAGGCATCCAACTATCCATGAAAAGGAAAGATTTTTCAATCAACACTCTTCTCTCTTTTGGGGAGAAATGAGGAGGAACTCTCCTTGTCACAATGTAATTAACTATGTCAGCATACCAGGGTGTTTGCACACTAATTGAGAATAGATGCTCATCTAGAAAGGAGTCATCTATGGCTTGAGTATCATCTGATGTGGTCAGTCTTGAGAGGAAATCTACAACCACGTTTGCCTTCCCTAGTTTGTCTACAATAGTTATGTCAAAATCTTGCATTAATAGCAACCATTTGGCTAATCTTCCTAAGATTAGGGGTTTGTTCATAAGGTATCTAATGGTTGCATGATCAGTGTGTACAAAAATTTGATAACCTGTGATATAGTGCTTGAATTTATTCAAGGCATAAATTACTTCCAACATTTCTTTCTCTGTGACTGTGTAATTGAATTCAACTCCCTGCAAGTTTTTACTGACAAAATAAATGGCATTTTCAATAGCTTCTGCTTTTTGTCCTAAGATTGCACCTATTGCATAATCTGAGGCATCAATATGGATGTGGAAAGGGATTTCCCAATTTGGTCCCTTAAGTACAGGAGCATGAGTTAGATTTGTCTTTAAATCAAAAAATGATTTATCACAGTTTTCTGTCCATTGAAACTCAACATCTTAAGTCAGAAGACTATATAGTGGGGCTGCTATTTTGCCAAAATCTTTGATGAAATGTCTTTAATAGCTTGCATCTCCTAAAAAACTCCCAACATCCTTTTGTTTTGCAGGTATAGGAAGATTATTTATTACCTCAATTTTTTCTGGATCAGCTTGAATGCCAAGGTGTGAAATGTAGTGACCAAGAACTACACCTTCTTGCATCATCATGAAGCACTTTTCACCGTTTAAGGAAAAATTTTGATCTTCACATCTCTGTAGTACTTTCTTCAAATTCTTTAGTGCTTCATCAAAGGTGACACCATAGGTAGTAAAATTGTCCATATAGATCTCCATGCAGCCAAGGGAGATATCTAAGAATATACTAATGACTGCTCTTTGAAAAGTGGCAGGTGCATTGCATAACCCAAAGGGAAGCACATAATATGCATAGGTCCCCTAGGGACATGTAAATGTAGTCTTCTCTTGGTCTTCTAGTGCAATTTGAATCTAATTGTATCCACTGAATCCATCAAGAAAGGTGAAGTATTGTTTTCCTGCAAGAGAGTCTAGGACTTGATCTACAAAAGGAAGGGGAAAGTGATCCTTCTTAGTGGCAACATTGAGTTCCCTATAGTCAACACAAACTTGCCATTCCCCTCCCTTTTTAGGTAGAATCACCAATGGGGACACCCACTAGCTATTTGATATAGGGTAGATAAATCCTACGTCTAGTAGTTTTTGCAGTTTAGTTTTGACAATTTCTCTCAAGATAGGGTTGATTCTCCATTGTGGTTGCCTTACAGGTGTACACTCATCTTTGATATAGATTCAGTGAGTGCAGATTTTTGGATCTAATCCTTTCATGTCATGATAATCCCAGGCAAATGCTTTTTGATGAGCTTTCAACAAATTTGTCAATATCAACTGTTGTCCCTCATTCAATTTACTATTGATGTTTAGAGAGTGTCCCTCAGACACCTGAACTTGTGTGACTAGCTCTATCATAGTTGCTTCATCAATACAAGGTATCTTAAGTTCAGGTGGCAACATTGTGTGAAACATACCTATTGCTGCAAGAATTTTGTCTACAGGAAGAGTTGCTACAGGAAGTTTGTCTAAAGAGATAGTTATTGCAGGAAGAGTGGTTGTAGGAAGTCTGTCAACTGGAAGAGTTGTTGTAGAAAGATCATGCAAAGCGGACATAAGTGTTTGCTCGATGTTTGCAGAACCGGATGATGTTTCCTCTATCTAACATTGGTTTTGAATGATACTAGATAACACCTCATCTTCATCTTGAAGCTATAGGAAATGACTTCTTCTGAGCATCATAAGTTGCACCACAAATTTGAATTCTTTGGCTTCTTCACCAATATGTGGCAATATTGATATTTCTTCATTGTGGGATGGCTTGGTTGGAGGATACAAAACAGGTTTTTTAGTGTTCGTGCCATCTGAAATGGTCATATCACTTTACTGACATCCAATATAAGCATCTACAATTGCTAACCATGGCCAACCAAGGATAAGTGGATATCCTCCTAGTATGGCTTTAGGAGAAAGAACCATGAAGTCAGTTGGATACTCCCAGTAGTCTAGGATCACCACTAGGTCTTCTACTATTCCATTTGGCTTAACGGTGGAGCTATCGGCAAGCTACAGGACTGTAGGAGTGGATCTCATGTTTGCAATATTCAGTTGATGCAAGATGTCTTTAGTCATCACATTGATTATTGCACCTAAGTCAATCAAAGCATTATTTAAGTTCATTCCTTTTATAACAACTTCAACTACAGGGCTACCTAAATCACTGTACTTGGGGATAGTTACCTTTCCAAGCATGATGCCAACAAGCTGCCCTACTACATGAATTGTAGTGGGGTCCTTTTTCCTACCCGGTTTCTTGAGGCATGCTTCCTTGATTGCCTTGCCATAGATAGGGACATCTTTTATAGCTTGAAATAGAGGTATCTGGACACATATATGCTTTAGCTGATCTCGTATATCAAAGCTAGTTTCCTCCTTGTCTTCTTTTTGTTTGACAACTTCTAATCTTTGAGGAAATGATGGTTCTTGTGTTGTCTTCTTTGTTGGAGCTGGTTCAGGAGATTTAGTTGGACAAGGCTGAATGGGATCAGTCAAAGATTCTTCCTACTCTTCCACGGGTAGCTCATCCACGGGTAGCTTAGTGATAATGGAGGTGGAAGGAGCTTACAAGATTGTTCCTGAACATAGATGTATGTCACTTAAACTCATAACATATGCAAGAAATTGATTTGGATCAACAAAATATACAGACTACTTTGGGTTGGGTGTGGGTTGGGCTGGTAACTGGGTAGGTTTAGATATATTGACACTTAGATTAGTAGGAGGGGGCATTATAGAAGGTTGTTGGGTTTGAGAAGATGGTTGCATATAACTGGTGGGTTGGTTTGGCCATTGTTGGCCACCTCTCCATTGAGATGTTTGCTGCTAGTTTCCTAGGGGTGGTTGTCAAGGTCCCTGAAACTATTGCCAATTCCTCTGAGGTTGCTGCCACTGAGGTGAGATATTTTGATAATTGGATGAAGCATTGGGTGGGTTATTCCAAGACTGGGGTGGGTATCCTCCATAGTTGGATGGATAGGGTGGCTGTCATTGGTTATCAGATGAATAAGGAGAATTAAAATATGATCCAACAAAAGATAGTGGATCTGGTGGCATACCTTGTCTTGAATCCCATGGCCTCTTATGTGCAACAAAGTAGACTTGGTCTTCCTCAGTCTGAATTGGTTTGAACTCAGGTGGAATCTGCTTACTGTCAATGTTAGCTATCACCTTTCATCTGCAGTTCCTCTTCTTTTGTCTACACTGAGGGCAATATTTTGTTAGTATTACTTCTACCTCCTCATGTTTCTTTTTGGCTTGAAGTGTATCCAACTGAGTAGCTAGATTGTTAATTATATCTTGCTTGAAATCTTCCAACAAATTAGTAATCTCCATCCTTGAGACTCCACTACTGGATGATTTACCCATAAAGGATTGGTAGGCTCTTCCTTTCTTTGAAGCTTCCCTAGAATAGTTCTGACATATCTTCTTGATATCATCCCAAGGGACTTGAGTGATATCTCCTCCTGCCATTAGGTCCAAGGCATCAGTGCAACTTTCATTAATTCCTCTCAGTAAAAGTAACTTTTGTGAGTCTTCATTAAGTGTATGATGTGGAGATTTCTACAGAAAAAACATAAACCTTGAAATGAAATCTTCCAAGCTCTCATCTTCCTTTTGCTGCATTTTGAAAATGTCACCTCCTCTCATGTCACTACCCCTGCAATATTATTTGTATTTCTCAAGAAAATTTGTCTTCATATCTTCCCAAGTTCTCACAATATTTCTGCCAAGGCTCATAAACCATCTTAATGCAACTTCTTTCAAAGTAGTAGGAAATAGCTTGAGTTTGTGGGCATCAGTGGTATATTCATAGCTTCTACAAAGTATATCAAACTCAAACAAGAAGGTATCGGGATCTTCTATGACAAGCCCATAGAATTTAGGAAGGACCGAAGTAGGGATATTTTTGAGGTTATCTACTTCATTTTGTTCAACAATGAGAAAGGGAAAATCTGGTTGGTTCTGCTTGTTAGGCCTATCTCCATTTGCATCAACCATGTCTGCTTGATGAAATTCTAGAATAAAGGGTTCTTCAACATGATTTTGATGTTCAAGGGAAACTTTAGAACTGGTCAAGTCAGGGAATATATCAACAAAGGGTTGTGGTTCTTCTTCTTCTTCGTCTCTGGGCAGATTTGGAAGTTCTACTACCTGAAATGACTCAAGATTATTAGGAAGGAATCTCCCATAAGCATCTCTTCTTCTTCCATGCATGCGGTATCAACTCAATATCAACCAACTCACACAAAGAATGGGTGGGGAAAAATAGTGGATCATACTTCTGACACTAAGAGCAAAATTCAAGAATATCACAATAGAAAAACTATCAATGAATCCCTAGTTTGACACCATCCCTGGCAATGACACCAAAAATGTCGGCCTCCTATAATGATTTCAATAATTAAGCTCTTACTGCCATGATTCAAAGATTGGACATCTGACCTGAATAGCCATCTTAATCATCATGAAGGTACATTTAAACTGTCAACCTAGGGACGTGGACTTGAAATGGGTCAACACAGTATGTGCACTAGGAATTCTAGAGTAGTCATCTTTGTTTTATAACTAGAAAACATAAGACTGAAAGCAAATTGCATGAAAGGAAACAAATAAAATTTTGAACATTACTCAAGAAAATCTAAATTGATTATGCATAATAGGAAGGAAAGTCTAAGCATCCAATAGAAAACTACTCTGCCCACCTTGGCTGCAGGAACAATCACAAAACGGAGTTCTAGTGGCTACAGGAACAGTCAATGCCAGGATCTTAACTAAGTATTGAACATAAACTAACACTAATCTAACTAAACTAAAGGAACAAATTACTCACCAAGTGGGCCCCCTTGGATGAGTATCCTCTAAACTAATATAAAAATCAGATACTCAACTCAGAATCTTATTCCATTCATCAGAAAATGCAATTACAAAAATATGGTTGATAATCAGCTTGTACAAGAACTTGGCAATCAACTCACTCACTCATTATTGCTAGCTCGAGGAAGGAGGATTCGAGCCTTATTTATCAACTAAATAGGGCCATCAACTCCCACTAACTGAGAGGATGCCATTTAGGGAAACTGAGAAGAAAGCGGAAAGGGCGGTTATGCATGCAGGGGAATCCATTTGGACATGCATGCCCAAACATGGACTCAACCACTGTAGTAACGCCCACAATGCTCAATAACATTAAAGATCAGTGCAAGGTGGTTACATGCGACTGACATGAGAATATTTCATCATTGTCCTCAATTGACCTTCACGTGACTCCTCAACTTGACCGGCTGGGGGCTGCAAGTTTTATCTTAGCATTTCAACCATGTCTGTAGAATAATGTCAGTGCACATAATAATTGCATAATCATAACCACCTTCAAGAACATTCATCAATCAAATGCAAGATAAATATAGATGGTCCACATAATGGGTAAATATCATTCAAACCAATAGAAATGAAATTATTCCAAATGTCATATGACTGAGAGAAACTATATGAAAGTGTCATCATATAATATCAAAGTTTACAATAATTTCAGCAAATAACAAGAGATTCTACCCCTCTAACTAGGCCAAGTTCTAGACTCATCAGGGAAAAATCTCCACCAGAATCAATAGTGCTTGTATTATTTAACCTAAGAATAAGATTACAATAACACTGTATGAATCCTTGATTGATATGCTTCATTTTTCTTCAACAATGCTTCTTCACAACATGCAATAAACTCTCATAGAACTCACATACACTTGCTGCAATAAATAGACAATTATGAGCATGTAAAACTCATAAGAGTTGTCAATTACAAGAGCATAAAGCTCCTCTCAAAAACCTATGCTTAGATTTGGCAAGTAGAGTTCCACCATGTAAATAGAAGTCAAACCAAATTCTTCCTCAATTTAGGTGCCCCAAACTAAACACTTAATTGAACTTTGGTCATGAACATATCTTGTAAACTCCACCTCAAAGTTGGCACCCAAGAATGGGCCCTACTTGACTAAGCCTTGTAAATATCTTCTCATGCAAAAGGTGTTAACTGAAAGATGCCAAATTGGGCGCCCAAGGTGGACCCAAGTCAATCTTGGTTAATTGAAACATATCTCTCCATCAATTCATGCAAACAACATGCATGATTGATCATCCCCACTTAACTGAAAGTATCCACCTATTATTTGTCATGCAATTGAAGTCATTAGTCATGCAACTCAAGTCAACTAACATGCAACTCAAGTCAACTAGCATGCAACTTAAAATAACTACATGCAACTCAAGTCAACTAGCATGCAACTCAAAATAACTACATGCAACTAAAGATAACTAAACCATGGATAACTAAACTGAACTGAATTGAACTAAACTGAATTGAACTGATAGCGTCACTCCACTCTTGTAAATATCAATCCCTATTTTGTAGGAACAAGACATGCATTATTGAAGTGTTATCAATCCTTCAAACAGTTAATTGAAGCAAGGTGGGTTTCACCTTCCATGTGGGCGCCCCATGTGCTCCTATCTTGTAGGAGCTCAAAATGGACATCCCCACATGTTCTTATTATTTAGGAATAATTACAAATGTCAATTTACATTTTCATTTCATTCGAATTTAATCTCTTTCTAATCCTAGTGTTGGGGAACACTTTCCAAGGACTTAGGAGATACATGAAATATGTTAAGGATTGCAATTAAATGGCATCCTATTCCCAACAGTTTCCACAATCCATATTATTGTTCAATTTATTTTTGGATTTGATTGTGTGAAGCTCCTTACATCAACATTCCAGATCACATTCTGTGATCCATTATCAAGAACAAAGCTTCAACACAATCAAATCTTTTTTGAAACATTTGAACTAAACAACAATAACTACTCATTTTTCTTTTTCTTTTATTGTTTTGAGTTTTCTATTTATTAGCATATATATCTTAAAATTAATTTATAGAAAATATGTTGATAGATATCCTTTTTGATGTGTATATTTTTTCTCATTATTCGACATAAAATTAATAACATAAATAAACTAAAAACTATATGTTTCAAAAAGGATGTCTCTTGGTGTATTTTTTATAGATTAATTTCAAGATATATATACTAGTAGTAATGAGATATGAAACATGTAATACTTAAAAAAAATTTAATAATTGATATAAAATATATAATAATAATGTTATATCAATTATTTAAATTTTTTAAAAACAAAATTATAAATAAAGGTTGTGTGTTATTAAATTAAAACATTAGTTTTTCTATAATTGTAAAAATTTGCAATGACCAATTTGTTAACCATATAAAATGTAAAAACATACACAA
Source organism: Sequoiadendron giganteum (assembly GCA_007115665.2). Classification (NCBI taxonomy): domain Eukaryota; kingdom Viridiplantae; phylum Streptophyta; class Pinopsida; order Cupressales; family Cupressaceae; genus Sequoiadendron; species Sequoiadendron giganteum. Next base: position 216,297,485 of record CM021104.1, read on the forward strand.
CATGTCCACTTGATTGTAAAGACATTTACATAATATGTCCAAAGAAGAACCATGTATCATAAATATTAAAAACTTACAATATTACAACCAAAATTCAATGTATAAAAAGATAATATAGTAGATATTTAAAACTATTGAAATTCAATATCCATAGATTGTTATTTTCATTATAATAAAATCTTCAATATATTCAAAATTTGATATTTAAACAATTAAACAATTAAAAGTATTAATTTTTTTATCAAATATAAATGGTACAAAGATAATAATTTGTTATTGTTTTTTATAGATAATATTCTTGATAGTACAACTATCTTATAAATTTTGAAAATTCCATTAGTTTACGACATGTGTCGTGGATTTTTTTTGCTTCCTTCATTGCTATGATTTCAACCTCTTACATACCACATGTAGGCAAGGTTGTATTTTCAAGTTGTTCAACAATTTGAAACAATTATATGTAGTAATTCTTGCTAAATTTTCAATTTTATTTTCATTGAATCCATTCTAGTTAATAGAGAAATTTGAGCTTGTTGATAATAATGGAGAATTCATAAAAAACAAAGGACCTGTTATATCAACTTCTGAAGCAATACTCGGTATATCAATGATTTTAATTGATTGTATATGATTTTCCATGACCTATAAAGAAGAACAATAAAATAAATGTAAGTATAAATAATTATAATATGATATTGTTGAAATTTGAAATAAACATGTAACAATGATTATATATATATATATATATATATATATATATATATATATATATATATACATGTATATATACATATGTATATATACATACATACATATATATATATATATATGTATATATGTATATATATAATATATGTATGTATATAAAATATGTATACATGATGAATATATATATATATATATATATATATATATATATATATATATATATATATAGAAAGATCCTTAAAGTTTTCCCAATCATTACATAAATTTATGTAATCAATATATAATATATGTAGAGGAGTAGATAAATTAGTGTAATAATGCAAAAGTTAAATAATAATTTTATGTAAATATTAGTTTAAATTAAATGAAATAAGTATTTTAAATAATAATTTTTTCATAAAAGTGATTAAAATGAAAACACAATGTAGAGTGTAATCATCATAAAAATGAAAAACGATCAAAATAATGTAATGTAAAATATTATAAAATAGATATGTTGTAATTTGAAGTAAATATTTAGCAATAATAATCATGTAGTAAAAAATGGTGAAAAACATTTTTGAGAGTATTTCAATATTTCAATACATAATATAAAATATTTTGTAAAAATACTTAAATTTTTTGCAATGAATATATAAATATTATTGAAAAGTAAATAAAATCCTTAAATTTTTTGCAATGAATATATAAATTTATGTAATTAATATATAAATATTATTGAAAAATAAATGAAATAAGTATTTGCATCATAATTTTTTTATTAGAGAATGGTTTGGAATTAAAAATTAAATTGTAAAAATTATTAAAGTATACAAAGAGTAATTGAAAGAATTTGGAAGAGTATATGTTAATTATTATTATTATTTTAATTTCAATCTATCTTCTTTTGATTTTCATTTCGCAAGTTGTTTTCCCTTTTTCATTCTCTCATAACAATCATATGCGAATTGTGGCACAATTCACAATCATTGTAATGACTTTATAAAAGATATAGCCACGAATGTCATTCTCGCTCTTTTAGTTCATCCTATATCAATAGTGGCTTTTGGAAGTGTCAAACCATATGATTTGTGTGTTTTTAAAGCCCAAGCTGGTCTCAATGATATTTGAATTGTTGAACCTCTTTATATTGGTGGAATTGAAAATGTTTATGGATGATGATCTTCAAACGATATTCTCGAGTAACTGTCAAATTGAACCATTACATATGTTGGTGGTTGTGGTGGCATACTTATAAGCTTGTATACAATTTTTTGAACATATCCTAGAGCTCCATTTACAAGACCTACTTCTATCCATAAATTTGCTATAAACATTACTCTAGTATTCTTATTGATCAATAATTCTCTATCAAGTCCACCATTACGAGCTATCGTCTTTTGATTTAAACTTTCAACTTTTGATGCATACTTGTATGAGCAATTGGATTTTTAAAAGAGTATAATTTTTTCTTGTTATGGTTATAAACATTACCATTTGTTGAGTACAAATTAACATTATTGCAAAACTCTTCATTGCTTCTTATTGGGAGCTTGGAAGTGGTTCTTGTCATTAGCAATTTCTAATAATCAATTGTAGGCTATGAAGCTCATTAATTAATATGTAGTTTCAAAAATCAATGTTCTCTAATAACTTTTCTCCTCTTCAACTTATTCATTAATTAATAAGTACTTGATATGTGCCATATCTTTTTTCAAATTTGTTAACTTGTTCCTTCTAGTTCAGTGAGCTTGTAATTGGAATTTTCAACTTTGAATGAATTGTAGACACTCCAATGTTGACTACTGCAACTCCAGTTGATGCAAGTAATAAAATGGGAGAATGATTTGGGAGTGTTGAATATTAAAGATGTAGACTGATAGCATTAATTAGATATAATCTTTTTGTTTTTGTTGTTCCTTGAATTATCATGTACAAAGGTAAGCCATTTTAATTTATATTGTAGTGTTTCTTGAATTATCATGTACAAAGATAAGTCATTTTGATTTATATAATAGTGGAACATAATTATGTTGATAGGTTTATCTTGATTATGACCGTTGTTATAATTGATACATTATAGAACTTGTGTATTTAACAACCCAAAATAGAAAATATAAAACTACAAATATTCATAGAATTTTATTTTAAAATTTAAAAATATGTTTTTTGAAATCATAAATTTAAGATATTTTTTAAAAGAGAAAACAAATCAAAAATAAAATAAAAAAGTGAATTTGAATTTTTCTAGAGATTTATAATAGAAATATGTCTCCACTTCACTAGTAAGTGCTCTCTTTTTTTTAATTTTATATTTATAAATAATAACATAAAAATAAAAAATATATTAAAAATTATTTTTGTTTTAATTATTTTATGATTTTGATTTTAATTAAAAATATATTTTTAATTTATTATTATATTTATGAAAATTAAACCATCACAAATATCCTCTCTCCATGTACCAATTCTATTACATACAGACATACATACATACATTAAATTGATTAAAAATCTGTTAAAATATGTGAACTTATTTTACATACATACATACATTTGATTAAAAATCTGTTAAAATATGTGAACTTCTTTTCCATATATTTATTTGAGATAAATATGTTATAGGTAAATATTAAGGAAACAACTTTTTAAGAAAACAAAATTTATCGCATACTATTCATCGATCGCGATATATTTCCTGCCTTCTCAGGGGCTGTAAAATGGGAAATTAAAAAGACTAAACATCCTACCTAGCCGGCGTAGGTGTTGGTATTTCCAAGTTTTGGCAGAAGAAGCTTTTGTCTATTTCGCTTATCAGAAGAAAAAACCAGCCAATCTAGGGCATTTAGAAGATGGAGAAGAAAGGTGCCTATGTTCGGAAATGGGCAATAGAGTTAGCAGACTCTTCTAATTCATCATCAAGGGAAATTCCCGATCCCCCAGGTTTTGATCGCTCCACTACAGAGCAGGTATGTCTCCATGCCTTTTCATTCCGACAAACCCTAGTTTTTAAAAATCCCAAGTTTAAAACATTGTCATGAAATTTTTTTTAGATCATTAGTAATTTTCAAATTGAAGGTAATTGGAGCTTTCAGGATCAACATTATTTATATATTATTAGTTTTTATAGATTTGGCACTTTCATCTTATTTTGATAACCTTTCCCTGTGAAATTCATCCCTTTTACCTGTTATGTTGGCCATAATATTATACTTTATTTTGATACTTGTGGGGTTTGAGCCTCGCTCTCCGTTATATATTATTAGTTCTTATAGATTTTGCAAATTTCATCTTGCTTTGATATCCTTTCCCTGTGAAATTCATCCCTTTTACCTAGTATGTTGGCCATAATATTATACTTTATTTTGATACTTGTAGGGTTTGAGCCTCAGTCTCCGTTTTCGAGGTTTATTTACTTTTGTCTCTTGAGCTCCTCCCATCTGATTTAAGAAGCTGTTTAAAAATTTACTAATCATGTGTGATCTGATATGTTGAATCCAAAATTTTCTACACTTGTGATCCTAAATGTTGATTGAAAATTCTGTATTAAGGTATCCTAAATGTTGGATTCTAAAACTTTCTATGCGGTGAATACTGAAAGCTTTGTTTGCATGTTAGTATTGGACTATGGAAGCTTATGACTCGATTTGTTGGGAGATCATGTCTCCAGCAATAACCTTAAAAGGACTGCTTATCGATCTTAGAAGGATTATTTATCGACCTTAGAAGGACTATTTATCGACCTTAAAAGGTCGATGTTTTTTATTTTGTTAAGTAAGACGTATGCTTGTGTTGTTCTTTAAATCAGGGTGAGTTTGTTGGAAGACGTGGCTAAAGCTTAGACCACTTGAACGTATAACATGTATATTATACCTTAAATGGCAAGTTTTTTGCAAGGGTCAGTTTTACTGAAAGGTCCATACATATTTTGCGCTTGACATTACTGAGTGGGATATTGCTACGGTAGTGGGATAGTGCATGATCAAATTAATTGATTGTTTCTCAATAAAACAGGGTGAATTTGGTTGCTGGGGTATTCTTTCTGTAATTAGGTGTAATCCTTGATTGCCTGGTCTTCAATGATTGGTGCATATTCTTCTGTTGGAGGAATTTTCTTTTGTTGAGTCTTGAACTAAAGCATAAGTGAGCAATGTTGAATTTTTTGAAGCTTTTTGCAAATTCTTACAATTATATTTATATTTTAAAAAATATTTTCTGATAGTGTACAAATATAGCTCAAATGAGCATCTGAACTAACTGACACAAATACTTAGCTCCTTGTGAGCAAAACAATACTTCCCTCTTCAAGAACAATAATTTAGAAAACACTACTAGAAGCCAAACAATGGAAGACCAAGAGTCACTGCTTAAAATTTCACCCTAAATGTCACTTTGTGAATTTGAAGTTATGTCTCCGCAACAAGAACCCAATTCTTTAACCATTTGATCTCAACCATGTAGACTACAATTATATTGATAAATATATAACTTCCTTTACCAAATCGAGTATCATACATAATGGTCCAACATGTTATACCCTATCATTCATTGACAGGCTCTAAATCCATAATGATATATTTAGTCTCTTCTTTTAGAAATGAAATTTGACCTCTACTTCGTTTCTCAACTTTCATGTTTGTCTCTAACATACCTTTAATAAGGTTGATAGTGTTTTGGATTAATTGGTCAATCATTTCTCCAAGTTCAAGGGCCTGAAATATTTGTTAATGGATATTGACTTGAGAGTGAAATATCAATGAAAAGCTAAGAAGAGTAATTTTTATGTTTTAACTTCTTGCAGAAAAACGTTTCTTTGAACCATGAATTATATTGTACCTCTAATTTCCCCATCCCTTTTGGTTTCAAATAATACTGTATATCCTTTATGATGTAAATGCTAAGAGGCAACAATGGTAACTTAAATTTGCTTGAGAAAGATGTAATTGTTTTAACTTTGACTGCTTGCAAATAAAGCTTAGCCTGAAAATAAAGCTTATTCATAACATGTAAATTCTATGAGGGTTTTCATCATTCTATATTAAGAAGAGATGCTTTACGTTGTTGAAGTTTTGGGATGGCAATTTGCTGATTTGTTGAGGGTAAATGCCCTAGTGTTATAGCTTTTGGTATGTTTTTAATAAAAGTGCCCTTGCATTAACAATATTTGCTTTTGCTGATATTCTTACAAGCCAATTTGTCAAGATCTTTAATGGTTAATGTGGCTGGCAACGCTTTCACTTTCAGACATTTTAAATCCAACTTTTTTTTTGTTTCAATAAACTTTCAGCACTTTCATCATTTGACCAAATATGTTATTGATTGAACGGTTTTCAAACTACTTGATAACTTTTTTCCATATATAAAAGGTATTTTCCATATCTGACAGACCTAATTCTGTGAGGGCTATTGCTCTTGTCACCTCTGTTTCTCAAAATTTTATATACCAGTGGCGGTGAGCTTAGAATCTTTACCATTTACCACATTTCAGACTTCTTTCTATATCAAATCAAATTTTGTTATTTTCTGTGAACTTGTACAATGCAATAGGACAATAGCCATTGCTAATTGACTTTATTGTATCTCCAGCAGGTTAGATCTTCAAAAAAGTTCCTGCCTGTTGATACCATGTGCAAAAAATGGGAGTGCTGTATTACTCAAAAATAGGAATATATATTTTCAACATATAAAAGCACATGCCGCAACATAGAAGTAGCTATCTAGCAAAGAAACAATATCATATAAAGATACAAGAATTTATATGGAAGTATATTTACTTACATATTACAGGTCTAAGCCTCTTATCAAATTGATTTGATAGCTGAAAATATCAGCCTTCTGCCTTCTCAATACTATTGCCAGTAAATTGAATTGCAAATCCACTACAAGACAAATAAATGCGATCAAAACAATGTGATGGATACCGATTCAATGCATGGCTGTAATTTTTTTTTGCAGTGTTAAAGTGGAAGAAAATCTGCATAAGGGATAACCCATGCAAGTCAAAATCTTATAATCTGGAATGCATTGCAATGACAGCGACAAGAAGGCAAAACATAGAATGATAAAATGTTTCACATGTTGCCATTTTTAAAACTTTGACAAAATTTGTCCTTCTAAATATGAACTTGCTTGACAAAGACAAAAAAGTGTATGTTAAATGTGTTTATTTTCAAAACACATTTTCTTTGTTGTTGTGAACGAAGTAGTGTTCCATGGGGATGTGCCCTCCCCAAAAAAAATTCCGTGTTTACAGGATGGGGACGTCCTACCGCCACCACTCAAGTCTTGGGGACCTTTCCAAGACATCCCTTGGTTTGGGGACTTTGAGACATCCCCAAGACGCTCAAGAGTCTTTGAGGAGTCTCTCGACTGTATCAAGGGACTTCTAGGTGTTGCAAAATATAAGTGATAAAATTGTGAAAATGACATTCACCATGAAGGTTTGTGAGATTTTGAAGACCTTAATTTTCTTTTCAAAACAAATTTTCAAGCAGTGTTCCATGGGGATGTGCCACCCCTCCCCTCCCCAAAAAAAAAAATTCCATGTTTACGGGATGGGGACTTGGAGGGGACATCCTACCACTGTCCTGCCGCCATTGCCCAAGTCTTGGGGACCTTTATGAGACGCCCCTTGGTTTGGGGACTTCGAGACATCCCCAAGATGCTTAAGAGTCTTTGAGGAGTCTCTCAACTGTATCAAGGAACTTCTAGGTGTTGCAAAAAATAAGTGAGAAAATTATGAAAATGACATTCACCATGAAGGTTTGTGAGGTTTTGAAGGCCTTAATTTGTGCTTGGTGATGGGGGCTCTACTCATAGACCCTCACAAGGGGCATTGCCCCTTGACCTCGCTAGGGGCTCTAACCCTAAACCCCTGCAAGGGGCATTGCACCTTGACCCTGCTTGGGGCTCTGCCCCCAAACCGCAAACCTCTACCCACCATTTTTAATATTCAATTCAATCATTGCCATGTTAAACTTTGCTTACTTAGTATGCCAAAGTTTCATTTGCAATTCTTACATTTATTCTTGATTTGCCCCCAAACCTCTACCACCATTGTTAATGTTCAATGCAATCATTGCCATGTTTTAATGTTTATTAGTTTAAATTTTACGTAGTATGCCAAAGTTTCATTTGTAATTGTTATACTTATTCCTTTATTGAAGAGCACTTAGGAAATACTAAGGAGAGGGGGGGGAGGAAGGTGAATCAGTATTTCAAACTTTAAAACTTAAAACCATATAATCAGAAATAAAAAAGTAAGAACAACCATCAAATATGAAGAACACCATATTTCATGTGGAAAACCCTTTTGGGTAAAAACCCATGGCAGAACTATCCTTTCATTAGCAACAATGGGCACCAACCCAGATTACAAGTGAGCACCAACTCACTGAGAGCACCAACTGCGATCAATTGAAGCACCAACTCCAGTGTTGCTGAAGCACCAACTTCAGACTCACAGAACACTAACCAAACATTGAAAACCTTCTGGACAAAATCTCAACTTATTTGCAATAGAGCCTGAGACCTTTCTCTTTTTCTCAACTTTCTTCAAAGGACAGTAACATTCAAAAACCACGCCTCTTTCACAAGGAAACAACTCAGAAATTACTTCTCCTTACCAAAGGAAATATCACAGAAATATATCCAAACTGAGTATGGCTGCAACCATCATCCAAGCTTCAACTTCTTATAAACAGACCAGATTTCTGTATATACTTAGCCTTTTTAAAGTTCCTCTTTCAACTTCAAGACGCCATTACCAGATGTGAGTAAACTCTCGTGTCTTTTATTGTATACCCTGTGTCCAAAAAGGATAGCAGTAGCAACATGAATGATCACAAACTGCAGACAATCTTCAATGAAAAAGAACAGACCTCCATACAATTTTCTGAACAGCCTTGATTCATGCAAACTCAATATGCATTGCCAGCTCACCAAAAAATCTCCAATACCATCGATATACTCAGCACATCACAGTTTAAAACAGAATGTCTTCCATTAATCCCGAGAAGTGGACGACTATTAAAAATGACCTTTCAATGAATACCATGATATCATCATATGACAGCATAAGCTGCAGAGTACATCAGCGAACTTGAAAAGCATGGCACAACTTCACTCAGCCCGTCACTACACACCTTCATATATATCGTTCATGCCCAAAACTCTGTCTGATATATGATTATAGTAGCGATGGCATTCTCTTTTGACTAAGTCGATGACTACCTGGACTCCACACAGGCATAATATGGCACGATTCTCCTTTTAACCACTCAGCATCATCTTCTCATAAAAAAAACGTCTCAGCATGTATATGCCATCACACTCTAAAAGGATAGTCATAAAAGATTTTTGAAAAACCACGAAGATTCTCTCATTAGCATACACAGACCATGCCCTCCAAAATCAGAAAAACAACTTCATTATGCAACGTCTGCCACGCCATAAAAGAACATGCAGACCTTGGCCTAAATATATAAAAAATGTTTCCAAAACAAGCTTGACATCATATACTATCTGCCAAAACTATTTCATGATGGCTAATTGAATAGGGGGCGGTAACAAAGGAGTCCAAATAAGAATAAAAAACGCCACAAAGGCAAGGCCCGAAGAATTCATATGCTGCCCTTATTAAATTTTCTGAAGCATATTACATGAGCCAATGTCAAAAAGGCCGCCTCCACTCTCATAAAATTTGAACCGCCTCATAAAAATTTACGCCAGGAATAATATTAAAGTGCTGAGAATCTAAGTCACAACATTCGAATTCGAATTTGAATTCGGCAACATTGAAATTCGGATGAAATTCGGCAAAAGAAAAATTCGAAAAGTATAAAATTCGGATCAAATTCGCCTTATGTAATTTTTATTTATTTTTTAATAAATACAAGTAATATATCCATAAAATTGTTTAAATAGATTAACATTTATAAATAGATTTGAAATCATTACAAAAAGATGACACATTCATAAAATATAAACCATAAGAAACATGTGAAATCACGTTTGTGAATATGTTTTTTTGTCAAAAAGGTACAATAACAGTCAAGACTTCAGAACTTCAAAAAAGCTCCAAGTCATCAAGTGCACTTGGCTGAGATGCTAAATCATCATCATCTGTATCACTACTCAATTCATCATCTGCAAAGTCAAGCTCATCTACAACTGGCACTGCTATGTCTTCAAGATTTTGTTGTGAGGAAGAGTCATTTGCTGATTTGTTCATGAACAATTTTAAATTGCTGCGAACATAGAAAAGATCTCCCAACTTTCCAGACAACAATTTATTCCTTTTCTTGGAATGGATGTGGTCAAAGCAACTCCAGATCCTCTCACAAGCTGATGAACTTGCTCCCTGACTCAAAATTCGAATAGCAAACTCTTGTAGCTCAGGAGCTTGTCCTCCATAGTCCAACCACCATCTATATCCAGGTATACATGCCAAGTCATATTTGGCTGCTGCCATTCCAAACATCCCTTCTCCTTTCTTGTATTCCCAACATTGATCTCTGATTAGTGCTGACATTGTTGCATTTGATGCATACTTTTGAATGGCTTCAAAAAGGCCTCCCATTATTTCATAATCACCTTTTTTATTAATAGAAAATAGCTTAGGCTCCAAAAAACAAGCTGCTACATGTAAAGGTGTGCGCATCATTTTCCATCTACAATCAACTATCTCCCATATCTCCATATATTCTGCTTCTACATTATTTAGTGCTTTTTCAATAGATTCCTTACAACGGTCCATGCTTTCATAAAGCATACCAGGGCAAGGAGTGTCACCATCAACCATACGAAGCACATCAACAATTGGCTCACATATGAGCAAAACTTTTGCTGCACTTTCCCAGAAATTGCTGTTTAGAATGATTTGCTCTATAGTCTTCCCCTTAGGACCTTTTGAAAGCACAAAATTTTCCCACTGATTGGAACCAATAACAGCCCTCAAAGCTGTTTTTTCTTCAACCACTTTTTGCAAAGTGATATAAAATGATGCAAATCTTGTTTCACAAGGCCTCAACAACTCCCTGGATGCATGTTGCCTATAAAGACTCAATGTGAGACAATGATTCCGTATGAAATTTGCAATTGCTTTCCCTCTATGAATAGCTTCATGTACCCATGGGAATTTAGCCAAGTCATGAAGCAACAAATCGAGACGATGGGCTGCACATGGGCTCCAATATATTTGTGGGTACTTCTCTGTAATAAGTTTCCCAGCTCCCACACAATTTGCTGCACTATCAGTTACCACTTGAACCACATTTTCCACCCCTACTTCAAGAATTGCTTCCTCTAATATTTGGAAAATATACTCAGAAGTTTTCTTGTGGTTCATGGTGTCAATCACTTTAAAAAACACAACACCATCAAGAGAGGACACCAAAACATTAATCAATGGCCTTTGACATATATCTGACCATCCATCACTCAATATAGTGCAACTTGTTTCATTCCAAGAATCTTTGACAACAGCTAATTTCTCAGTTACTCTATCTTTTGACCTCTGCAAAAGACTTGTCCTGAAAGCCTCTGAAGATGGGGGTGTGTAACCTTTGCCAAACTCTGTAACTTTTTGAATTGCATTACGAAAATGTGGATTCCTTGCAACATTGAATGGAATAGCACTTGAGTAAAACAAATTAGCTAATGCATCATCCACCTGCTCTTTCTCTATTGGTTTCCAAAAGTTGTTCAATGTTCCACTCTCTTTTTATTTACCCACATGCCTAGGTAAGGTGGAAGAGGAGGACATGATAGATGTTGTTTGTTTAGACTGAGACATATCCTCTTGAATTCTCTGCTTTTTTTGTGCATTCTTCATCTTTGCTACAATTGAAGAGGATTGTTCTTTCTCTAAAGCAGCTCTCATTTCTGGGGTAACTTTTGGACATGCTTCAACACCTCCTCTTGCACCCGCTGAAATACCAAGTAAATGGTCCATTGCCCTAGTCAAGCCTCCAGTAAAAGGTTTCTGACACCTGTTGCATGTGAGACTTGTACCATTGCAAGTGACATATTTCCATGCCTCGGCAGTTGATTTCTGAGTAGCCATAAAGTAACAATCTATATGTTTCAAAGACAAAATACAAATTTTAATTTTCAAAACATAAAATCAAAATATATTAATTTTGTCATTCTACTTCAAAAATTAAATAAGAAATACTAACACTATATTTTAAAGCATAAAATAAAGAATATAGTAATTTCTTATTAAAAGCATAAAATAAATATATTTAACTTTTTATTTTAATTTTTAAAAACAGAATAAACTTGCTGCATTTTTGTAGTATAATTTTAAAAAACTGAATAGTGGAACTAAAATAATATTAAATTTACTGTTTACATATATTAAATACCTAATAAGTAATATATATAAATGATAAAATAAAACAATATTAAAAAATTTATTTTAAATCTACCTGGCATTAAATCTAATATTAATAAAAATATACAACCTAATATTAAAATAATATTAATAAAATAAAAATAAAGAAAGCTCATATAAATAAAAAATACAATATTAAATAAAAAATTATGAAAACCCCTACCTTTTTTTCGAGCTTGGTTGGAGTCGAGCGACGACTTGCAGATGAAGATGTTGGTTGTAGTCTGTGGATGTTGGATGTGACTTCGAGCTTCGCTTGGACGCGGGCATCAGAGCTTCGATGTGTCACGTGGGCTTCACGCGGGCTTCACAACTTGGACGCAGACTTGAACAGGTGGCTTCCATCGACCTGAAAACCTTCTCAAACACCTGCGCTTGTGGAAAGATTCGCCAGAACAAAAATTTGAGACACGATTTTGCTTATCGCGGCAGCATATTTATCAGTGAAAACCCTAAAACGAAAACATTTTTTGAATGTATTTTTTAATAAATTTTAACCCTTACGAATATGGACGAATTTCGACGAATTTTAACTCATTTTATTGGGTTTTAAAAAATTCGACAAATTTCAAATTTAATGCCATATATTCAGCGAATGTTGTGACTTAGCTGAGAATTGTGGTGAAAGAAATAAATGCCTTCATCTGAAACTATCGCTCAAACATAAAGAGCCGCAATCATTAAGATAGGAAGAAAATTTAAAATAACAAAAGCCGTCTCAAAAAGGAAGTCGACACTAGAAGCCGTTTAAAAGGATGAAGCATTACAAATAGAATTCGAGCCACCTTCAATAATTTAGCCTTGACAAACAATGCTGACAAGGCATTAAACTTTTCAATCTGACACCATGCTGATTTGGCACATATGCTGACAAGGAGTCAAGCAAGTAGGTGAAGTAGAAACCTACTCCTTGATAGTCAAGCACCAAGAAACTTTCCAACAATCATGCGATTGATGAGCATAGTTTTGTGTTTGAGGGACTTAGCTCCATTGATCATTATCTTGAACTACTGTATGCTTTTTTCTATTGTGCTATCTTTTGAGTGATTTTGTGTGCTATTTTTGCTTCTAGTCCTTAGATGGATCTTGGGATTTTTTCGTTTTTAAGAGTGAGCCATTTTTAACACACAAATGCACATGCTTACTCACATACACACATAGCTATGCATAACATATCAAGTTGATGTTAAAGGCCTTCTAATCAATGGAAACAAAATTCCCCATGTCATTTCCTATTTGTGTGAGCCCTTTGACTAGCTAGTATTCCTTTGGGAGATTGCATAACCTAATCCAAGAGAGGGAATTGGATACAGAGAAAGATAATGAATCAAAATTAGGGCTCCAATTTTATATGTAGAGGAGTAGCATTTGCAGAAAATGGGTCGGTTGACAAGAATAAGGCTTGCTTGGTCACAAAAGGATTCACCTAAGCTCCTCAAATTGATTATTTTAAGACTATTGTGCCAATTTCCAAAATGAATTCCGTCCAACTTGTCCTTTCTATATTTGTAGCTCATCATTGGGAAGTTTATTAGATGGATGTGAAGAAAGACATTGGGAAGTTTATTAGATGGATGTGAAGAGTGTCTTTCTTCATGGTGACCTTTAGGAGTAAATCTATATGGAGCAACCACAAGGATTTGTACAGGATCCTTAACTTGTTTTTCATCTTTAGAAGTCTCTCTATGGCCTAAAAAGGGCCCCTTAGGCTTGGTATGCCAAGATGGATGCAATTTTGATTTGAACATCTATATTTTGCAGCAAGAGGACACTCACATTTCTAATTCTCTATGTTGATAACTTATTGATCACAAGGAGTCACTCATCCATCATCAAAGTAGTGAAAACTGATTTGCATGATATATTTTTGATGTCAGACTTGAAATTATTTTCCATTACTTCTTGGGAATTGAGATCACTCAGTCATCTTCAAGTATCTTCCATGCACAACCCAAGTATGCTCTTGATATGCTCTCCAAATTTCACATGATAGATTGTAAGCTTGCATCAACTCCATTTCTGTCAGGGATCAAACTTGAGGCTAGGTGTTCTTCACCCTTGGTTAATGGAACTTTATATTGACAACTTGTTGGGAGTCTCGTCTACTTGACACATACAAGAATCAATATTCTATATGTTGTGGAAATGGTCTCTCAACTCATGTGGGAGCCATATGAGTTGCATTGGAAAGAAGCTAAGTGGATCTTCCACTATATTGGGGGTACTTAGTCACATAATTTAATATGTAGAAGGTGTGGATATTGACTTGGTAGGACATAGATTCATATTGAGTAGGCGATTCTTAGGATCACAAGTTTACTTTAGGGTGTTGCTTCTCACTTGGTTTCAGTCCAATTTGTTGGTCAATCAAGAAGCGGTCTGCCGTTACTCTTTCATCTACAAAGGCTAAGTATTGAGGGGTAGTTAATGCCACCACCAAGGTTATTTGGCTTCAGAATATTCTCACATAGTTCAACATTCCATTAAAAAATCCTAGTCATATTTTGTGATAATTAGAATGCAATACAAATATCAAGGAATCCAATTCAAGAACCAAGACACTTTCCAATGAATACCACGATATCATCATCTGAGAGCATAAGCTAGAGAATGTGTTGCAAGTAGTGACATATGTGACCCATGTGTATAGAATTGCAATGAAGTTGATTGAAGTGGCCTACAAACATATTGGTGGACTCCTTGTTGTGCGCATGTCATAAATAATGCACTCAAGGACATGGGCAAAATTGGCTGGATTAAATAGGTCATTGATAATACTAGAGATTTGCAAATGTTTATCTACAACCACTACATTTCACATGCACTATTTAGGACCTTCTTTGAGAAGGAATTTTTGAAATTTATAGAGATTGGATATGCATTGTACTTTGTTCTGTTGGAGAGGAATCATGAGATGCAAGAAGCATTGCAATTAATGGTCATGATAATAGTGTAATCAATGGCTTGATTATAAGTTAGAGTAGGGGAAGAGGGTGAAGGAGGTGTAAAGGGTGACATTTTTTAGGGTTGATATGACTATTGTTGCTTTAGTCATAGTCAACAAATATGGTGACAATGCACCTAGGTTTGGAGAGGTGTATGAGGGCATCAATAGTATGCTTGGCCAAATAAAGGCCATTACACAAGAGAAAGTCTGCACATTGTAGTTCTATTATTAACATATTTAGCCATTCATTCAATAAAGGTGGGGGAAGCTCAACTCCTTTGCACATGGTTGCTTATGCATTGAATTCGAGGTGGTATAAGCAAAGGCTTGGTAGAATAACCCCTACAGAGGATGCTAAGGTGAAGGTAGCCTTCATGAAGACTATTTAGAAGATGTACAATGTTGAGGATAGAAGCTCAACGCTCCCTTGCACATGGTTGTCTATCCATTGAATTTGAAGTGGTATAAGCAAAGGCTTGGTAGAGTTACTCCTATGGAGGATGCTAAGGTGAAAGAGGTCTTCATGAAGGCCCTTCAAAAGATGTACAATGTTGAGGATGTTATCACTATTCATATTGAATGGACAAAATTTGCCACAATTAGGGGATATCCAAAAGAGGCCGAGACAGTCAAAGACTATGGCACAAGAGAACTCAATTCTGTGGTGGACCATGAATGGGCCTTGTTTTTTGACAACCGCACTAGCCATTCATCTATAGTCATAGGTGTGTAGTTCTTTTGTTGTTGAGAGGAATTGATCTATTTTTTCGTTTACTCTATTAAGAGGAACAAGTGTAACCTCTAGCAATGTGCAAAAAGCTTGTAGCTGTACGTAGCTCCTTGCATCTCATTGATTGCAACATACTTACATATAAGGGACTCCAACAACTCGATGGGATGTAGAACTAGAGGAACAAGCATAGGTTGTTGATGATGTGACACAGGTAGGGTTGGTTGGTATTGGTTTGGAGGAGCTTGACATCAAGGAGTCCAGTAGTTTGAGTTAAAAGGAGTTTGGTATGGACTTTGGGGATGATTAAAGGCATTGAACCATTGGCCAAATATTGATATTCCATATTTGGCATTTTCATTGTTCAATGTAATGCGTTTAGTATTTCAAAGTTTCATTTGTTATTTGTTTTATATTTTTTTATAACAAATTTTTCAAATATATTTGCATTACTGCCCCCATGCTGTCCCCCAAATCTAGGCCCTTGGTCTCTACGCCCCCCATTTCAAGACTCCATGGAACTATGATATATACTAAATAAATATGAGAAAGCCCAATATCAACTAGAGAAGGATGATATAGGGTGTTGTTGTCTTGAGATTGCAGAACCATCTGGGCTGCATACAATGTTCTAGTTTCAACTCTCCTATTTGAAACTAGAGTCCAGACATCCCTACTTGAGGCAATACCACCTGGCCACAACTCAACCTTTGAGGAGGGAGGGGAAGCTAACACCTTAGCATCGGGGAACTTTCTCATAACATATGGATAATTCATCAAATCTACTTTTGAAGACAAGATATCTACTTTTGAGAACTGAGACGGATGAAGAGAAGAAAGCCCCAAAGAACCTTGCAGAGATAAATGATGAGGTTCTACATCCTTACGCCAAGATTGACCTGCTGATTTCTGATTACGGATTGAAGATTCAACTGAAAATGCCCAATCTCAAAGCAACTCCTACAATAAAAAGTAATTCTCTCATAGTTGAATTGGTGCTTCCAAACCTGATCTGCAACTGTGAGATCCATCTCTGCATGGAGTCCATGTGAAGTATCCAACTCAACTTGTATATTAGCAAAAGTAGTGTTAGAGAAAGCCAACATCTCTGGACCTATTGACTTGAAGGTACCTACAGAGTTTCCAATAGCTTTCAAACAAGAATCAGTCCAAAACTACAGAGCGAGGTTAGGAACTGTAACCCACACTGGAACACCTTGAAGGATTCTGCCAAAGGGTTGAATGAATGATACCAAGGTGTCAAGAAAATACCTTCCTTCTCTCAGAAGAGGAAGTGGTCCAAAGGAACAAAATTTGTCTTTTTTAGATTCAAACACTGCAATGAAGAAGCCCTGCACATATGGTATATTTCTAAATTGCCAACCAGGTGTGACTTCCAAGTACTTGATATCCAATCACAAAGAGCTGGGATAATTGGCCAAAGATGAGAAAATTTGCCAACCTTGGCAAATTCATCATAGTGGGTCTTCTCTTCCAATACTCCCTTGCCAAATTCCAGATTGGAGGTGTTAGCTGAGCACTGAATCAAGCAATCCCTCTTACCCAAACCTTTTGAAGAAAGATACAGACTCTCTCAAGACTCCCCTCCATTACTGAAGCAAAAGAACTCTTAAGAGGGAGGTAGAGACTGCAGATGTAGTAATACAATTGTTCAAGTGCTCCTGCATCAGACCCTGATGGAGCAAAAAGTGAATCTTGCAAGGGAAGATCTGGTCCTGATGCCCTTGGAGAGGACTCCTCTTTGCAAGCCTTAGCACATGGAAAAGAGGCACCTTAAGACACAGAAGATTGAAATTTCCATGGAGTTCAATAAGCTTTTATTTGAAGTCCTTGATGAAACTTTCATGTAGACCATCAAGGCCTATACCTTGGTTGGCGAAGTGTTCTATGATTCAGTTCCCTTCCTTATGATATGCCCGATTAAGGTTGAGTTCAGATGCCCATATGTGTAGGCGACTTTCTCAATGATTGCATTAAACTTCCTTAAATGCACAATCTTCCTTTCTTAGGTTTGCTTGTACAATTTATCAGAGTCAAATTATAAAACAATCTTGTTATTTAGTTTTCCCCTGGTGACCATGTTTACCTCTCACTTGAAATCAACGAGTGGGATAATTGCATTGGTTAATTAGTGCATGATTGGATCCTATGTTACTAGAAATGGGAAATTGCAACCAAAAGGAAAGAAATTGAAGGGATGCAAAGCATTAGACATTTTTATACACATACAAATATTATTGGATTTTAACTATCACCAGTCATTAAAGATATTTGTTTTTTACAGGTAGACATAATATCATATATCTGGATATCACTGTTTAGTGTTTTTAATTTTGATGTTTCAAGTCCCATTCAAGATCCCTCTGCAGGGAAATTACAAGATTAATAATGTGGTTTTTGGGATTGCCCTCATTGATACTTAAATGCAATAATATAGGATAATAATTATAATCTTACAAAGATCAGCCCAATAAGTTAATTTGTTCTTTATTTATTCATTTTAGATTTATTCTCATTTATCTGTTAAAGAATTATAATCTAAAAAGTTACATGTTAATAAACAAGAATCAATGTTAATACAGCACAACAAACTTATTGGTGCAAGCTTTTAAATATCACCCATCAACATTCTTCAAACAGATTATAAAATATAAAGCCAAAAATATGCAAAAGTCAAAACACAACAAGATGCTGATTTAACAGTAGTCCTACTCTTTGTGAGAGCACATGATGATAGGTTAGTTAAATATGTAATTGTTATGGGCATATGCCTTTATGTTACTTGATAATGAACAGAATTAGCCTGTTGTTTTTTATTTTAATGTTCATGGGGATTTGGCAACTCTTTGTCACAGCCAAGAAAAGGCCTTAGAAATGCTGGTTTGATGAGAAATGGGTTTTAGACTGACAATCTCTAACCATTCCATTTCTTCCAGCATAGATCAGATTAGCATGTAAGGAGGAAAGGTTGTAGTACGCAGGATGGTTATAGCTTCTGTTTCTCAACAGCATGGGTAACTATCCAAACAGGAACAAATGTTCTGATTGGTGATTTTAAGAACTGCTTTTTTTCTTCAAATAACTAAAACCTTCACTTATATCTTCTTTTCCAAACAATACGAAGAAAGTGGTAAATGGTCAAATGGGTGAAGTCATACAGCAGTCTCGTAAATGGCATAGTACTACTGAGTTTGGCTCAGCTTTCCAGGAAACAATAGTTCATTGCCCAGTTTTTGGCAATAGTCATAGACAATAGTAGCATGCTAGAAGGATATATTTACAATTTGTGTGAGGCTACCTTGGTCTGAAATGGCCAATAACTAGATATCAATGTATAGAGCATTCCTCCTTTTGTCCAGATTACAGTTTTTCACATAATCTATTGATCAGAACACTTCATGGAATAGCATTTGATCTACCCTAAATGTAGACAACTCGTTTCACGAGCACAAGAGAACTAGAAAAAAATATTTGCAGCACAATAGGAGTAGACAAAAATATTTGAAGGTATTAACCATTCTAATTTCCTGTCCAAAGCCCCAAAGACAATTCCAATATGCTACATCTAGTTAACTATGGCAGGATCTTTGTGATCTTCCATTGGAGCTGCCCAAATTATCAAGAGAATCAATTTTCAAGTTCCGGATGTGCAGCTGACATCAAGATCAATTATAAAATATTATGGTTAGTCTTAAGGGGGTTTGAGTACCATTTTATCAAAGTTTTGCCATGCTCTTGCTCAATACCTAATCTATTTCTTTTGGCTTAGTAGAATTTCATATAATTGAAATCCCCGATTCTTGTTTGCCCCTGCAGATCAAGTTTGTTCCCAAGTCCATGTCCAAGTTGTGTGATTAATGCTAAAACCTAATTTTAAAATTATTTATAAATCCAACATTTTTTTTAGAACATTACAAAAAATTATGTGATTGTTGCTAGCTTTAAATTTCCTGCTACTATCTGCACTGACATTTGAGTGTAGCAACATTTTACAATCATATGACTTATGAGATGTATTTCACATTCAATTTTCTCTTTCTTGTAGGATGAGAGTTCTACGAGCCGGCAAAAGAAGGAAGTTGAGGTGACATGGAAATCACAGGTACAAACTTCTTTTTTCCAGTATATGCTTCACATGGCGCCTTTTGCTATCTAGAGCCTCGAGAAGTTGATTTCTTGGTGCAATGTGTTGACTGCATTGATTTTGATAATGAGAAGTAACTTTAATGGCCTAATGAAATTAGTGCTAATATAATTAAATAAATAAAAAATAGTTGAAAGAGCAGCTTTAATTGCCAGGAAGAATGTTTCTCCACACTTTGCTTTTCAAAACTGCAAAAAAGTGTATTCTAAAGGTAAAATCATGTCCACCAATAATCTCTTAATGCTTTTTCCACTATGCAAAAGTTAGGTGTGATTCCTATCTTTACCGTAGGTGCTATGTATGTGAAAAAGAGTGGCACTTTAAATTGTTAAATTGGCGAGTTGACAATAACCTTTACTCAACACTGAATTGTTTTTTATTAATGGCATCTACATTAAAGGTTATAAAGTCCTTATTTTACTGCTTAATAACAGTATATTATGTTCAGTTTAAGTATTGTCAAGCTCTCATGGTGGATTCCCTACAGCATTCAAACTAATTGCCACAACAAAATATAGTTTTAATGGTATAGCAAATCATGATCAGAACACATTTGCCAGTGTGCTTATCCCCTTACCAAAAGAGTAAAGGAAACTTCAAATAATTTCATCCCATTAAAAAAGATTTTCAAAATGAAGCATCCACATGGAATGTTGAGTGATTTGTTGCTTTATCTTCAGATTGTTCGGGATATCATTTGAAGTTCCTTCAAGTATCTTGTTTCTCAAAAAAATTGGATATATAATTTATATAGGTCATGCTTATTATTCTTTTGCTTTTATGATCGAGCAGAAAGCCTGGGAAGTGGCTCAAGCCCCTTTTAAGAACTTGTTTATGATGGGATTCATGATGTGGATGGCTGGGAGTACAGTGCACTTGTTCAGTATTGGGATCACATTCTCAGCTCTTTGGCAGCCTATTAGTGCTCTTCAGGGTGTTGGAAAAGGTATTGGTTTACCGATTTTAATGTGATCTTTTACTATGGTAAGCATTGAGTAGGATTTCATTTAATTTGAAGTTTTTCCAAAGGAGACCTGAAGTTACATCTATCGGTTTGAGATCTATAGAAGTTTTGTGGTTGATTGATTTTGGTCAATAGATTAACCTAGAATCTGATAGCAAAAAAAGATGCGGGATGGTGTGATTGACAGAATTCTGAGACAATTAATTTTTGTTAGATTTTCTTAGGCTGTTGTCATATGCTTGGGACACAAACTTGTGAAGTGCAATTAAATTAGTTTTTAAGAATTCTACAGTTATGTGTTCTGGTCACAAGCTCATGTGAAAATAAATCAGTTTGTAGAAATTTTAATGTAAAGATAGTTCCTAGTTTATAGCAAGTTGTTCAAAAGACTTATTGATGGTTTTGGTTCACAGTTTTTGAGCCCTTTCAGGATTCACGAATAGACTTACTACTGCCGAAGCTTGTTTACATTGCCTTGAACTTAGCAGGGATGATGTTAGGCATATGGAAGGTACATGTGTTATATCATTAACTAAGTAAATCTGTCATATTTTTTACAAGTTGAAGGTTCTAATGCCTGCAATCTGCGATTGACAGCTGAACACATTAGGACTTTTGCCAACTCACGCCTCTGACTGGGTGTCCTCACTGGCTCCTGCTCTTGTAAGATAACTTAATTTGGGAAATATATAAGATTTGCATAGATCAATTTAGTAACCATGTTCTGTATTGTCGTAGATCCTAAACCATGTCTGCCTGGCTGATATGATTATACAGGAGATTGATTACGCTGGTGGTGGAATTCCATTTGCATAAGTAATTGTTCTTGCTGCTGAAACTGCATTTTTGGGGAAAGAAATTTGATGATTTTTCTGCCAACGTATAAAATTTAGTACCTTTCGACAAAGATTGCCACATGATCTGAAGAAACTTCTATGGTTTCATTTAGTGTTGCAACCTAACTGTCAGATTTGTAGCAATATGGCTGCCTTGCAATTTTTCTTTGAGGTATGCCAGAGTGACATTGTTTTTCTGATTTATTTGTTATCGAGGTAGCCTCATTTTCATTAAGCTATCTTTGACACATGAATGAAAGTAAACAGATGGATTTCTGTTTAATTTGCTTTTGGTTGTCCAAAACATCCTTACATGTGTAGACGAATTAAAGTTTTGTATGAGTTAATTTAAATTGTCAGATATATGTCTGGATAGTATTCGTGTCGTATGTATTTAATAAAGCATGTATCGAATACGGAATTCTGATTTGAAATCGAAACAATCAAACTTGTTCGGTCTATGTAACCATTGAAGTCATCAACCGACTAATCTAACTTGGTGTGCACAAACAAATTAACGCAGCTGTGTGACACCTGTGCCACATCCTCCTCAATTATGGTGGAAAATTAAAATGTTTTGTTTGCGTTTCCTTTTTTGTCAGTATAGTATTTATGAGTGTCTATGGATAACTAGATTATAGCTACATATATAAGATTTATGAAATCTCTATTTCTTTTTAGGAAATTGAGTATTCATGTTTCAGTTAAAAAATATTACTTTTCTTCGCATGCATGTTTCTATATTTGTCTTTAGAACTTTGTCATCGCATGCCCTTGATTTTTTCTGGCATCACGTGGTTTCAATTTGTTGTATCACCTCATGATTAGAATACAAAACGTGCTTTGTTTGAACCACAATCCATCACTCTACCTTCATACTCAACACCTTTTTCCATGACGGCAAACCCAAAACTCATTATTCTTTGCAGAATATTTATGCAAATGAGAATCATAGACTATTCGTGTGACCATTTTACTCCAGTTTTGCAGTAATTTGGTCCTAGAATTGGATCATGTACATCTGGTAGTCCATGTCAATCCAGATATCCCATATGTAGGAAAAGTTGTTTGGAAGGCATTGTAGCTTTAGAGTGTAGAAGGCTCATGATTTGATTACCTTAATTGGGATCAAAGCATGAAAATTATGGAGTTCAAAACCATGATCCCATTATTCAACATTCCTTTACACCCAAACGGTAGTTAATCCAAATTGGTTTGCACAAATTATGATGAGTTTAATGCCTATTTGCATTAACTACATCTACTAGTTCCGGTGGCCTGAACTCATTCATAATATCAATTAAAATGTTTCACAATTCAGGAGGAAAAATTATGCTGATGGCCTAGATGGGCCTCTCAAAAGATTGAATATATATATTTTTAGTCAATAATTTTTTTATCAAGGAAAGATTGAATCTCCATTTTGCACGAGTGTGGGAGCTTGCATGCGCTATGTTCTCTTGGTGGGTGTTAATCCGATATAAAGTCTTGTTATATAACACCCACCAAGAGAACATAGATAACTGCTCATGGAGGTTTATTTTAAACTACGGAAAATAATAATGTTGACCTAATTATTGATATTCTCAAGACTTTATATCGGATTCTATGTATTGATGACCTATCATGATATGAGGATTGTCTTGAAGCTTGACTTGAATTCTACTACAATTCCTAACAATTAACCCAAAAACTAATGAAAAAGATTGAAAGCCATAGAAACTTAAAGCAATTAAGAAAACAATCTTTGGGGCTTGGATGTGATTTATAGATCTGGTATCTCCACAGTCCATGTAAATCAATGGATATGACTTTTGTTTTTGTGAAAGCTATATGAGAGTGTTTTGAATCAATGTTTTGGATCAAACTATATGATCCATCATTAGGAAGAGGAATAAAAAGATGGTTGATTCTATAGTTTTATCTCAAACTTTGATTCAAAAAACTTGCACATAATTTTTATAAAAAACATACATATTAATTGATTGGATGTGATTTGTTCAAGGAAACTTCGCTAAATGTATCTTTGAATATGATAGAATGGTCATCACATAAAATGAGAAGATGGTAGAAATGATGTGACTGCTATTCAAGATGAATACTAATTACATCACTTGATTTAGCCGTTTGACTGTAACAATGTATCACAATTGCTTATAATTGTATGTTCAATTGAATTGGAGTTTTTATTGATGATATTTGGTAATGGCCTTTGGTTATTAAGAAAATCTCAAGAAAAATAAGATGAAGGCCAATGCAAGTGATATTGCAAAGAGTAAGTACTGGTGAAATAAAAAAATGGAAATTGGTGTATTACCTAAGATAACTAAATTGTTTTATGTATAAACACTAAATCCTTTGTTATTAAAAAGGAAGCAAAAATTTCATCCCCACAAATGCCTTCCCGTCCTTCCAAATATTTGATTGAGAGCCATTTACATCACCTTCAAAACATCTAATCAAAGGTAGGACCTTTTGATAGCTTTATGATGATGCATCCCTACATAGTGAGTATGAAAGCCTTGTTGTAACTATGCCTTCCTTTTTGACTTATACATTTGACTTGATACCAACTCATTTCATAATTTCTTTCTTATATTGCCCTATCAAACTCCTCACTAGAAACAACATTTTGTTTTTGCGTAGTTAATCATTGCCTATGATAGGACATGCTTGTGCGATCATATAATGCTTAGCCTATTGGTTAAACATGCCCTAGGCAGCTTTGAGTATCCTTTACCCTATTTGAAGGGAGTGAGTGGCACAAAAGTTTCTTCAATTGTTTCACTACCTTTTCTACATCCATTCATTTATGCCCAAGTGATAATCACAACCATTTTTCATTCCAAAGTGATTGTTTTAGGTGTAGTTCATTTAACTTGGGAACAAAGAAGTGTACCATAGAGTTGTTCGCCAATGGATTGGGTTTAGTGCAGGGAACAACAAATCTAGCCCAAAAAAGGCTTCTATGGCTTGTTCTCACATTATGTTCCATAAGTAGGATATAAGCAAAGGTTTCTGCACTAATAGCATATTTTACCATAAAGAGTGATTTAGACTTGGTAAGATGCCCACTAGTTGATACCACTTGATAGGAAAGTTTGTAGATTTTTCGAAGAGCAACATCCACAATTGCACACAATCTTCATTTAACATGTGCGCATTGTAATATGAAAAAAAGTTGATCACTTTAGTGTGTTTAAGGTTTCAACCAATCCTTATTACTAGATAAGGCTAACCATTAAATACACTACTATTTTGTGACGTAAATCAACAATATGTCTAGTCCTATCTAAATGTATTTCACCTAATTAAACTATGTATTATTTAGATTAAAATATTGAGTTAAGAAATAAAAAATGGAAAATATAGGAATATAAAGACAAAATTATAGAAAAACAATTATAGAAATAAAAAAGAAGTTTTAGAGAATTTGGAGGGCATTTAATATATACAATAGCATGTTTGCACTATCATCTAGCAATTGCATTGGAGTATGGATTTTACTGTCATATAAAAATACAAGAAAACAAATCTTCATATACAATCAATATAGTTTGCACACAAGGAAATGAAATTAGAAAACATTAGACTAGAAATATATAAAAAAGCATAGAATAACAATAAAGAAGTTGAGTTAACCCATACTTAAATGAAATGATGAAATGATAATGAAGAGGAAAGGGATGCAAACCCTCGCATAGTTAAGTGATTGCTTGGGAGCTTGCCAAATTGGTCAAGACCCCTTTTTGGTCTTTTGACCTCCATGGGCAAACAAATGCAAAGAGGAAATAGGATTTGTGTGTGCGCTCCTAACCCTAAGTAAATTGGTTTTGAAGGGACCACAAACCTTTTACAATAGAAAGAACACCTCAAAGTAAACACAATTACAACTAGGCTACCAAGTACAAACCAACCCAATTACAACTAACATGCATGGAATAACAAAGAACCTAGGGATCCGACCTAAACAATGCCAGACCTAACCCTACTCAATCTTAGTCCTTTCACTCTAGTGTGAGATTGGGAGACAGATTTGGGATGACTTTTCTTTCACCTTTCTACAATTGTCCAAGAAGTATTGTATTCCAAGTCCTTATAGAGGACCCATCCATGGGCATAATAGAAACAAAGGAATGTTTAGTTAGAGTAGATAAACATAAAATAACCTCCTCGAGAGTAAGTTGAAGTGGGGCCAAAGCTAATGGAATAGCAAACTAAGCAACTGAAGCATAAGGTAGGTTGGACTCGCCAATGGGAGCCAAAGGAGTGATGTGAAGAAAATATCCAACATCTTGAGGAGACTTGTCATCTCGGGAGGAACCATCAACCAAAGAGTTATAAGCATTAGTAGTCTAGTGATCTTTTGCATGGAGAGTGGACAATTAGAAGCTAGGTAGTTAATATAAAATCATTATCAACATTTGAAGGAGAGATCCACATAGTCAAGCAGTTGAGTCCAAGGCCTATCTCCCACCATCAAAGCAACATCCACATGAAAATCCTTGGAGATATCAATCTCTACCAAAATATGAGCAAATATAGAGTGATCCATGAAGGAAATGGTAGAGTCAACCTTCAAGAAACATCCAATAGCATTATCAATGGCCTCATAGAAAGAATCTTCTTGAAACTAGAGTGGAAGAATTAGAAGTTGAACCCACATAGGTCTATCATTTAGAAGTTTAGAGAGTGATTTAAAGGAGATATACGAAGGCTTAATCAAGAGAGAGTGCTCTCTCTACATCCATAATTGATTGTCAAGCACCAAATTTCTATCCTTTGAAGAGGTAAGCAATGCTATGAAGAAGTCCCTAACACAAGGAAAGAGATCGATATTTCCTTTAATGAGAGGCTTCAACAAATATATTTTGAAACCCTAAAAATCTTAGAATTTCCAATCTACAAATATTAAAAACCCTAGTGTGTGTAGGAAAATGGAAGATGAAGTCCCAAGGCACCAACAAAAATATAATAATGAACCAATAAAAAAATAGAAACTTGTTAAACTCAAGAAGGAGAGAGAGTGAAGAGAGCCAAATAATTTGAATATGTTGTTAGGGAACTTGACAACACTAATAAGTATCAAAACTCCTTAGAATGACAACAAAGGATTAAAATTTGTGAAAGGACCTCAAAGAAATTTGCAAATAATGAGGTTACCTTATTCAAGAAGGTTGGGAAGATGAAGTTTGTGCCCTACGAGTTGTAAGAAAATGAAATATTTGTCCAAGTTCTTGAAAGGAAGACACGTAAACTGATCCTCTAAACTCTACTTCCATGACATGTAATAATGGAATCAAATTCTCATAAAAAGGAATTTTTTCTTGGTGATGTATTCTATGAGAAATTTGGTTCAAATGAAGTTGATTTTGTCTATAATTTTGTATGATTTCCCATTGATTTCAAGTTGGGTTACAAGTTTAAAATATGTGGTTTGTTAATAGAAATCGATAAAATTTGGGTTACAAGTTTTAATTTTTTTACCAACAGTCAGGGCATTGAGGTTCTGTGTGGCTTTCCATTTAAAAGTGTGGGAACACTTCAAATCAAGAAAATTTTGTGAGATAAATTATACTCATTTGCAAGTGCATTAAGTTGATTGTGATGCTTCATCTTTTGGTTGTTCCATTTGTATATGGTAGGTGGACTTTTTCAAATATCATAGTTGGAAATTCTTTGGTAGACATTTATGGAAAATGTGGAAGCATAGACAAGGCACATAAATTGTTTAACAAAATGCCTTGAAGAAATATGGTCTCATGGAATGCAATGTTTGTAGAATATGCACAAAATAGATTTTGCAAGGATGCTCTCAAAATTTGTGACTTAATGAAGCACTCTAGAACATATCCTAGTATAATAAGCTTTAATATTTGCTTGTATTCTATGTGCATGCAGCCATGTAGGTTTAGTGGATGGAGTTGTACATACTTTAATCACATGAGTAACCCTAATTGCATTACACATAGTAGATCATTATGTGTACATGATTGACCACCTTTTCCCTGCTTGCTATCTTGGGAAAACCCTAAAATTTACCATTAATATGCCATTTAAACATGTGGTGATTGTGTGGATGTGTTTTCTTGGTGCATGTAAATCACATATGAATATAGGTTTAGGATTATTTACATTGACATTGCATTCTGATTTGGATCCCAAACATGTGACTAATTTTATTTTCTTAAACATCTTTGCAGAAGTGGGTAGGTGGTGGGAGGTTCAAATTGTAATGAGATTGATGAAAGATAAAAGAGTTAGAAAGATCCACAAACATAAGAGATCTTTGAAAAGGAGAAATTATTCATTTCACATCAATACCTACCAATTTAGAAGATTGATTGAAAGGTGTTCACTCATTTTCTCAATTTGAAACAAGGGCATTAAAGTGTTAGATATTAAATAGGCACTCTCATTGCAAGGATGGCCAAATTGGTTGGAAATCATTAAATTTTTATTTTGGTGATGAATGGATGAGATCGCTTTGACCGTCTTGTATCATTTCTCCAACACTCCATGTCATTGATTGTCGAAGTCATTTAATTTGTTTCATAGAGGGAACTCCTTCGACGTATAAAGTATGACATAGCTAGTCATGATTTCAATGTAGCTTTTGTCATTTTTAACTCTTGTGCAAGAAAACTGAGGAAACACAGATCAAAGTTCTAGCCTCAAGTACTTTCTGAGTGTTGTAGTTTATATCTTAGACTCAATTATATAAAGGGAGTAATGGTTTGAGTCAAAAAAGATTAATTACTTAAACATATATAACATAAATTTAGACAACATAATGCAGATAGAATTTTTGTGTCCTTATATTAGTTATCTTGAAAGAGTACATTCATATCCCCCTTTATATTATTTATATATTTATTATATATATTCCCCTATACTATGTATTCCTTTCCTCTTCTTATATAGTCTTTCATACCTTTTACATATAATCTCTATTCTAGACACTTCTTCCTCTTCTGCTATTAATATATTTTCCGATGCATGTATCTATGGGATGGGACATGACCCATTTATCCTACCCCTACCCTAGATGGTATATTTTGAATCTTATGCTTCGCAAGCTCTTTGTCTGAACTATTGCTCTTTCTTGCCAATGTCATCCCCCCTTTCAAAATGTTGACTTGTCCTTAATTCAACTCTACTATGTTGGAGTATGATAGTGTTTAAGGTGTGATCCATTTACAAAGGATTGTAATATTGTACCACATAATGTTCTTAATTATATTGCTCTAGACTTAAGAAGGTGGTGAATTTGATAAGGGCCCAACCATCTGACTTTTAGTTTGCCTTGCTTTTTGAATTTTCTATCATAGATTAAGACTATATCATCAACCTTGAATTTCTTAGACTTGATGTTTCAATTGTGTCATGCTTTTTGTATGTCTTTCTTTCCATAAATGGTGTTCCACCAGTTGTCTTGCTTCATCTAGTTTATCTAGTTCTTCTAGGTGATGTTTGATGGTTTCCTCATCAATGAGTCTTAAGGCCAGTGTTGTGTGGAGGTTATGGACCATGAAATTTAGGGTTAGGCTAGCCTTCATTTCATATAAGAGATCAAATAGAGTGTGCTTGGTGGCTTGTTTTTTATGTAGTATGATATGCATAGTGCTTTGTAGGAATTTTAATGTCCCAATCTATTTTGTTTGCATCACACATATTGGTTAGAGTAGTGCCTATAATCTTATTTAGTGCTTCAATTGCCCCATTTTCTTGTGGATGATATGGTGTGTTGCAGTTATGGGTGATCATGAAATTAGCTAGTAATTCCTTTACTATCTTATTGACAAATTTTTTTCCTTGATCACTGGTTATGCTCAATGGACACCAAAACCTAGTAATTATGATATGGTGGATAAATCTAGTTTCAGTATATGTGGTGCAATCTTTGGTTGGTTCAGCTTTGGCTCATTTAGTTAAGTAGTCTAGACCGGTGATAATGAATCTAGCTTTAGACAATTTTGTCAGAGGGTCTATATGTTCCATGAAGTCAATAGCCCATTTCTCAAATGGGACTTGTGCTAATATTAGTTGCAAAGGCATTTCATTTCAAGAGGCAGGTCACCCCATTCTCTGGAAAATATCATAGTTCTTTGTATAGTTATTAGCATCCTTATATATACTAGGCCACCATAACCTAGCTAGTAGTAATTTTTAGGTGGTGGAGTCTTCGTAATTGTCACCCTACAATGGCTTCATATGCTTCTCTTAATATTTGTTCTCTTTCATGTTCATAGACTACTCTCCAGAGAATTTCATCTCTCCCCTTTTTGTATAGTGCTCCCTCGATTAAGGAAAGGAAGGGATTTCCTTAGTAACACTTGTTTATCATGTGTTGTCATATCAATGGGATATTGACCTATAGAAATTAATTGAGCTACCTCATAAAATTATTCTAGTACTACAGTTACCTGAAATAGATGGGAGCTTGGTAAATCTTCTTCTTCTTCAACCTCCTCAATTTCTTAGCTTGTATCTATTCTAGATAAGTAGTTTGCACCTTGATTATTTATCCCTAGTTTTACCATTATAATAAAATCAAATTCTTGAAATAAAAATAACCATCTTTCTTCCTTGTATCACTGGTTTGTTTAGTAGAAATTTCAAGGGCTCATGGTCAATTTAAAATGTGAATGGTGTGGATAGAAGATAGAGGGAGAATTTATGTAGTGTGTAGACCATGGCTAAGGCCTCTTATTCAATGGTAGTATAATTTCTCTTGGATAAGAATTTTTTTGGGTAGAAAAATAATTTGGGTGATCCTTATTTCCACATGGTTGGCCAAGAACTGTTCCTATCGCTATTCCAAAAGCATCTACATGGACATGGAAAGGTATTGACCAATCTGGAAATATTACGATAGGAGCTTCCGTTATTTTCTATTTTAATGTGTTGAATGATTGTTGACACTATTCAGTCCACATAATTCTCATTTTGAGGATTTCTTCTAAAGGGGTTGCTAGGGTGGCATATCCTTTGATAAAAAAATTATGATATTTAATATAGCCTAGAAATGTCTTAACCTTTGATGTTGTTTTGGTTCAATCTTTTAGTTGGATTTTCATGAATCTCACTTCTTTTATTCCTTTCATTTTTGTGAATGGTCATGGGAATATTTCCTTATATTCAAACAATAATTCAATGACTGATGCCACAACTGGTTCTTCCCAATAATCGTCAAATTTCACCATTTTAGGATTCCCCTCAAGGGTTGTATTCTCTTCTCTTAACTTAAGGGGATGGTTATAATAATGGTCTTTAAAATCTTTGCTCAGTTGTATTTCTCCTTCTCCTTTGTCCGCCGTAATCTCAATTTTTGGGTTAAGTTCTTCTTCATCCTTTTGTATTTTATGTCATTTGCTTTCAATTGGTTGTGCTTGTTTCTCCATCCATTAAATCATATTCTAGATCAATTGGTTTTTAGGTGATGGATTCCTCAATTATTTATGCTAGGTGTTTTCCAGAACTGGTTTGAAGATTATTTAATTGATTTTGTTTAATGTGATACATATTTTTTCATTATCATCCCAAAAGGAAAATGTGTGGATGAAATCTTGTTGAAGTTCCCCCTAGTCCTTAGTTTCTCCCCTTCTTTCTTGATTAATATTCCAAGTTTGTACTATTGGCGTTAGGGTTTAATAAAATAGTTGGATATAGAGGTTGTGGCCATATTCTCTATCTCCTTTCCATGTGGTAATGCAAATTTGAATATGATCCTCGAGGTTATTTATTTCTTCATATTTTGGTATTAGGATATATTCTCCTTGCAAGTATCATGTATTGATTAAGATTCAAAAGGCATGCCATGTGGGAATATTATATCTATGTGTATGCCACCAACAAGTGGCATTATATACTAGGTGTCCTAGAGGTTAGTAATCCTTATTGGTTCATTTGGGATGTTTTTTCCATGTCCAATAGATACTCCTTTACATCTACTCCACATAACTTTGGTAGTTTATATGTGATATACTTGTTGGGATGTGATTGATGTGTTTTGTATTTTCTATTACTATTGATTGATCTTTTCTTGGTGTAGTGGCAAGTGGCTTTGGATCACAAATACCTTTTTGAATCCATATATTTTGTGTTGTGGTAGTTGTGTAGTAGCAGGGGTTTTGGAGATGGAATAGACCGGCCATAATTTCCTTCTTATACATAATTTCTATCTTCCTTTTCTCCTAGTAGAATATGGACTATCTTATTATCATCCGCCAAAGATATATCTTCCTTTCTAGAGTCTACTATCCCATTATAATGAAAAAACCATCTCAATCCTAGAAATGCTCTAAAAGTGTTAAACGATTCCTTCATCTCAACAACCTCAAAATCAATAACTTGATTGTCCTTTGATGTTTACTTTCACATTTTCCATGTTCCTAAAGTTTCCATGCCATAGCCATCTTCCAAACTGATGTTCATTGGTGTTCTGATTAGCTTGAATCTTCACAATCTTTCCCAAGTAGTTGTCAAAATAATGTTTAGGTCCACATCTAAATCTATCATCACATGTTTGACTTTAGTATTATTAAGGTGTGTAGTAGTTAAAAGAGGGCCATTCTTCTAGTTTTGCTCTTTTGTAAGTTGATGTAATTTTTGTTGTTTATGTTTGTTCCAATATTTTCCTAGTTATTTTAGTTTGATTAGGAGATCCTTTTGTTGGGCCAAAGAGGCTAAACTCTTTAGGATGATTGCTTCTTCCAAGAAAAATACTATGTTATCTTTTTGTTGATGTATAATTTTTTTTTTGCTCTGTTTACTACCTAATAATTTTGTTGTTTGTTTGGTTAGAAGTAATCATATTCCTCTTCTTTCGAACTTGATTCTTAGCATACTTTGTCAATTTCTCTTTGTCTATTTTTCTCGGTATCAATTCTTTGTCTAGTCAGTACTGTAACCTTATTTTTATTTGTTTCATATTTCTTTTTCTTAGTTTGCATTTATTTTTCTTCACTGGAATATTCTTCATTTGATGTATTGGATGATCATTGATCCATTCTTTAACAACTTAACTCCTTGCGGTGGTATTCTTCTAATCACCCTAGCTCCTTTATGGTCTTGTAAGTCATCACTTTTGGAGTATGTTGTATTTTGATAATATTGTTGTGCTTTATTACATTGGAATACATCATGAGAATCATCTCCACAAAATGGACACTTTTCTTTTTTGTCCAATACTTTGTAGCATAGTGGCTTATCTTATCATAGTTATAGCATGTAGCATCACTTCTTCGGTGGTTGCTTCTACCGCATCCTCTTCCTCCTCTATAGTTCCATCATATATTATCTCCCATGTAATCTTGTGGTGGGTTATTATGTAATGTATAAGCACTTCTATTATCTCTCCAAGGTAGTTATCTATAACTTGCATCATATAAAGGGCCTTCCACAAGTCCTTTAGCATATGCCATTTTTCTATCCAAGTTTGTGTCGCAGTTTTAGTTCATAGGGAATATTGGATTAGGATGAATTTTTTTTTATTTCATATTTGCAATTGGTTTGCAAGATAGTCCTCAATGAGGTGACTATCCCATTCTTGGAAAGTTTCACAATATAGTGCCTTTGTTTTGGCTGGTATTGTTTCCAATTCTACATGTAAGGTTGTTGTAGTTTTTTATCCTTGGGCTTTAGGGAAATCATTCTAGAGATGACCTTCCCTTCAGAAATATGTGCACCAAATCTCTTTACCTTTCTTTGCTTCTCCTCTTGCCAAAATTCCATTTTGAATGGTTAGTTGCTCTATCGCCAATTGTAATTTCTCAAGATTCTCTTTGATGTTATCTTTTTGTGATTTGTAATTTGTGATGTTTGGTCTTATATGTGGTATGCCATTGTGATTAAGTATTAAATAGTTATCCATATAAGGTTGCTCTTATATCTTTTTTAGTTTGGAGATGAACTATTCAATCTTTTTTCGCCTCGTTGGAGGGTCCTCCAATTTGTGACATAATTCCTTAAATATTTTGTCAGAGGCCTTCACCGATTCTTCTTCTCTTTGCACTAGGTCCCTCATTTTTCTAACACTCTCCATAGGGATACTCAAAGTGTCAAAATTTACCAAGAAATCTTGTTTTACTTCACTCCAACTTTTCCCATGCTTCAAAAAGTCTTTTTGTACCGGTTCAGTACTTATTTTCTTAGTGAAGATACAAATTCTAATAACTTCAATTTGTCTTCATCAATGTCATGTCTTTTACATAGGGATTCTAATAGGAATATATGTTCCATAGCCTTTGTTGTATCTCTTTTGCTCTCTACCCTTATCTCTTGCTAACTTTATGTCAAAGTACACTTTCCCAAGTATCTTTTCCCAATCTACTTTTCTTTCTTTATCTCCTTTCTCTTTACTTTGTGGTATTTCTTCTTTCAATATTCTTCTACTCTTATATGGCTTAGGGGATGGGTCTTGGTCTAGGGGTTGTGACTCCTCAAGATACCGTTTCACTTTCTTATTTGTTAACAATATTTTATTGGTTAGTGAACATAATTCCTTGCCCAAATTCAATATGATCTCTTCAAATTTCCTTATTTTTTCTTCCTTCAATTTTCTTATACTTATATTAACTAACTCTTCTAAATATTTTGCTTGAGTAGATAGAGCCTTCTCTAGAGTTTTCATAAATTCAATAAATCTATCATCTAGATTGATGGTCAAATTTGATAGATTCAATCTAATGGTAGGAATTTTGGAGGGTTGCAGTGGGAGTAGAGTTTTTGTGTTATTGTAGGGTCCCAAAAACAATCTTCTAGATTCTCCATAATCATAAATGTTTCTCTTTAAACTGGTTATGAGTTGTCCTGCTTTGTCCCAATATAAATTTGATTTCTCTGAGGTCTTCCATTCTTTTTCTTTACTTTCTTTCTCTTTTCCTTTGGCTTCGCCCACTTTAGCATGCTCAACATCACTCTCATTGGCAAGCTTAATTCTCATCTTCTCCATAATTTATATCCTTATGGAGTGTCTTTCTTCACTTTGAACAATCTATTTTTTCTTTTTCTCTTCTCCATTTGGGCTTGTCATGTTCATTTTTCTTGCTAGTTCAATTTGTTCTCTAACCTCTCTTGTGGTTTTATTATCTCCTTTGGCCATGGGTGTGTTTGACTTGGGATAACTTTAGTCCTTTTATTATTTTCCATTGTAGTTCTTTGATAAATTTTCTTATTGGTTGCATCTCTTTGAGGATCCCTTTCAGAGTCCCTCCCCCTTTCCATTCTCCATCTCTTTGGTGCCTAACCCCCTCTCACAGGGTAGACACTAAGAGGAAAATTTTGTATGTTTTCATATCTTCATTGGTTTTTCTTTCCTTTGTTATGTCCGAAAATATTATGGATATTACTAACCTTTATACAACCTAACCAAGGTCCTAGAAATGAAATCGATGTTAGCAAGAAAACTAGGGAAATACAAACTAGATTTCTAAGCCCCAAGTACATTTTGAGTGTTGTAGTTTATGCCTTGGACTCAGTTATATAAAGGAATTAATGGTTTGAGTCGTATAGAAGATTAATTACTTAAACATATATATAGCATGAAGTAATACAACATAATGCAAATAGAATTTTGGTATCCTTATATTAGTTATCTTAAAAGAGTACATCCATATCTATGTATATCTCCTTTTCAACTATTTATATATTTATCATATATATCTTCCCCTATAAGTTATGTATTCCTTTTCTCTTCTTACATATAGTCTTTCATACCTTTTACACATAGATCTATATTCCAAACACTTCCTCTTTTGATATTCATATATTTTCTTATACATGTATTTATGGGATGGTACATGACCCATCTATCCCACCCCTACCCTAATGGTATCTTTTGAATCTTATGGTTCATAGGATCTTTGTGGAAAGATGTAGTAGGATTTGCTTGGTGGTGTCTGAACTATTGCTCTTTCCTGCTAACATGTCATAATATGTCGTCATGACTTGTCATAGAATCCCACCAAAAATGGACACTCCAAATATATCATATTTATCCACCTTATGAAAACTTACAACTCAATAGAAAAAGTACTCATACTTGGCACTAGATTCCTTACAACAATTCCAATTCACAATATAAGGTAAAACATAAATATTAAATATAATATAATTAAAAAATGACATGTAATTATGAGAAAATTCCTAAGAATTAAATATTTAAATTGGGTTCTTACAAAGGTTGAGACACATTAATTCTCAGCATCATCTTATGTTCCTTCTAACATAAAAGCATGTGCCCTATAAAACCATTTGTGATATAAGACAACTAAATTTATGTCATGCTTGTCAACTTTCTATGTCTATATTGAATGATGGGCATGTTTGTTATGAATGCAACCCAAATATTTTTATTTATGCATGGTATAAAAGGTGTCAATAAGTTAAATATGATTCTTTAGAGATTTTTTTCTCTTTAGTATATGGTTTGACTTTGTTTGGTAAATTCAGGTATGCAGTAGCCACTATATAAATCTTATACTTGGTGACCAACACATACCATCCAAAGATTCTAGAAATGATTTCTTATGCTAAGAGGCTTAATGGGATTAGGCAATTAGGGTTTAATAGAGTCTATTGATATAAATTTATCCCCTATATTAAAATAATAAAGAAAACTAGTCCATATAAGACATGGTTAGTCCATTCATATTCTTCCCAAATCTCTATTTCACAATTCTTCCTCAAATTTTCAATCTTTGACTAGAGAATCCTTTAGGATACCCAATTATATGTCTAGTAATACCAAAAGAGAACAAATCTATGTTTAAGTAGAATATTAACAAATCAACTAGGGTCTAGATCCTAAAGAAGAGGAAGATTTACTTATGATAAATATGTCTGTCTTTACCCAAAGAAAATTATTTAGAATTTTATGCAGAAAAAACATTTTATTTTACAAGGGTGTTAGATGGCTTCCTCTAAAATATTGTTACAAGTTATCTGAAGGAAACACAACTTTATTTTCCTAGGTTTTTAAGCCAACAAATCCAAAAGATAGATCCATCTTCAAAATATTGTTAGATTATGCGAGAAGCTAGAATCTCGAGCTAGGATTTGATGTCAATCATATATCACATACACTCTAATTGAAAAATGATCAAAGATCAAAATAGAGGAATGGAGAGATAATATTGAAAGATAGAAAATAAGAGATAACTATAAGATAATATTTAGAATACTCACTTTTCTCTCACTGAACCAGCTGAGGTGAGAGGGGAGTGTTGTAAATATAGTGTGAAAAATGGGCAAATACATCCAAGAGGTGCATTAGCTCCAACTACCCATAATAGGTGGGAGGTTATACGCACTTGCTAAATGTCACCTACTTAGATAGATACAAACTAACAATTATGAGAGGTGGCATATAATCCAAAAGAGGGTGTGAAAACTACCCATACACAAGAGAGAGTGACACATACAATTGATGGATTGCATCATGTGGTTTCATATTAACCAAGTCTAATTAGCGTATGAAAGATTAATATGTACAGGAAAGAATAAATATCCCCTAAAATAAGGAAAAATAAAAAACCTACACTAACAACCCCCTTAAGTGTAGCTTAGGTGGGTGAAAATATGGGTCCTGACAAATGAAGCCCAGTGAGGTATCCATGTACAAAAAGATCCCCCAAAAAAAAAATGCCTCCCCCATAAGAGGAGTAGCCCTGCCACCCCCTATCCCCACCCCCTCAAAAAAGTATAAAGAGAAAATACCCACCAAAGTAGAGAGAGAGAAGGTGAAGGACTAAGAATTCCCCTGAAGTAGACACCTATTACACCCCTAGCAAAGATTTCAAATGAACGAACTTTCTCTCAATGAAGGTTTTGGTGAAGATGTTTGTTATCATCTCTAATATAGGACAATACTTAAGATCAATGATGTTTTCTTGAATCAACTCTTGAATGTGGTGCATATAAATCTCAACGTGTTTTGTCCTCTAATGATGAATTGGGTTCCTTGATATTTGTATTGGACTCTAACTATCACAAAATATTACTATAGGATTTTTGAATGGAATGTCAAACTATGTGAGAATATTTTTAAGCCAAATAGCCTCGATGGTTGCATTAACTACCCCTCCATACTCAACCTTTGTAGATGAAATAGTAATGACAAATCGCTTCTTGATCAACCAAAAAATTGGATTGAAACCAAGTGAGAAGCAATACCCTAAAGTAAACTTGTGATCCTAAGAATTGCCTACTCAATATGAAACTATGTCCTACTAATTCAATATCCACACCTTCTACATATTGAATTATATGACTAAGTACCCCCAATATAGTGGAGGACCCACTTAGCTTCTTTTGAAAGCAACTTATATGGCTCCTGCATGAGTTGAGAGACCATTTCCACAACATATAAAATATTGATTCTTGTATGTGTCAAGTAGATGAGACTCCCAACAAGTTTTCAATATAAATTTTCGTTAACCAAGGGTGAAGAACACCTAGCCTCAAGTTTGATCCTTGATAAAAATGGAGTTGATGCAAGCTTATAGTCTGTCATGTGAAATATGGAGAGCATATCAAGAGAATACTTGGCTTGTATACATTAACATTGAAGAAAAGTTCAATCCAATTTTTGATCTTTGTTTTATTCGATCCCGAATCGACATTTAAAATATATTGATTTTTTTCAAATAGACTAACACTTTTTTCTGTAAGTACTAAATCTAGATATTGAACTTCATACATAAATATTTCTCCTTTACTATCATTTACAAATGTCTATATCCACCTTTATTATAGTTCAATAAATAGAATTAAACTATATTTATATATGATACAATAGGATTACATAGGAAATCATGTTTCCAACGAAATGGTATTAAAAATGATGATATTACCAAATAGGTCAATTCTCTAACCTGATATTATATTCTTTTTTAGATCAAATAGAGGCAGATTTTGATTCATCTATAAAATG
Source organism: Sequoiadendron giganteum (assembly GCA_007115665.2). Taxonomy (NCBI): domain Eukaryota; kingdom Viridiplantae; phylum Streptophyta; class Pinopsida; order Cupressales; family Cupressaceae; genus Sequoiadendron; species Sequoiadendron giganteum. The sequence goes on from CM021104.1 coordinate 216,336,148, forward strand.
AAATATTCTGCATAATAGTCTCTTTTTTTATGGTTATATCTAAGTGATTATCTAGATATATATTAGTCTATATAGATGATATATGCATATACATATATGACACAATACAAACTATGTATATGTATCCCTTCGAGGTCGAAAAATTCATTGTTCCACACCGGGATACATAGTTTACTAAACTAATTCCCATGAGTAAACCTATTCATTTTATTATGTAGATATGAATTGTTCTATTTATCAATTTTATTGACGGGATTAGTGATCCTAAATATTTTGACTAAAATCTTATTAAATTCGAAATGGATATGAATTGAAAAGTTAGAAAAAACTGAGTTCAATTAATTGAATTAATGATGACCCTCCATGGATTCACCTATATAAGCTGCGGCTAGAGTTGCAAAGATTAGAGCTTGAATACCACTTGTAAATAATCCTAGGAACATTACAGTATAGGTACCACTAAAGGTACTAAGGAAACAAGAACGGCAACTACCAATTCGTCAGCTAATATATTTCCAAAAAGTCGAAAACTAAGTGATAGAGGTTTTGTAAAATCTTCTAATATGTTAATTGGTAAAAGTATTGGGGTTGGTTGAATATATTTACCAAAATAGCCTAAACCCTTCTTTGTAAAACCTGCATAAAAATAAGCTACTGATGTCAGCAAAGCTAGAGCTACTATAGTATTAATATCATTTGTAGTTGCGGCTAATTCCCCATGAGGTAATTTAATAATTCCCCAAGGAAAAAGAGCACCTGCCCAGTTAGAAACAAAGATAAATAGAAACAGAGTCCCTATAAAAGAAACCCAGGGACCATATTCTTCTTCACCAATTTGAGTTCTAGCCAAGTCCAGAACAAATTCGAGAACATATTCCACAAAATTTTGAGCTCCGTTCGGAATGATTTGTGGGTCTCGAACAGCTAGAGTAGCTGAACCTAATAAGACAACAATTACAATCCAGGAAGTTATAAGTACCTGTGCATGAACTTGAAACCCCCCGATTTGCCAATAAAAATGCTGACCTACTTCCACACCGGATATCTCGTAGAAATAATTCGCGTTGAACGTGAACAATCATGATATATAAAACTAGCATTATTATTCACCATTTATTAAGAGGAGATTACCATGAATCCTTTGATTTATGCTACTTCCGTTATTGCTGCTGGATTATCCGTTGAACGTGAACAATCAAATCAATAGATAAAACTAGCATTATTATTCACCATTTATTAAGAGGAGATTACCATGAATCCTTTGATTTCTGCTGCTTCCGTTATTGCTGCTGGATTATCCGTAGGCCTTGCTTCTATTGGACCTGGCATTGGTCAAGGCACTGCTGCGGGACAAGCTGTTGAAGGTATTGCGAGACAACCAGAAGCGGAGGGTAAAATACGAGGTACCTTACTGCTAAGTTTAGCTTTTATGGAAGCTTTAACTAGTTATGGATTAGTTGTAGCTCTAGCACTTTTATTTGCTAATCCGTTTGTTTGATCTCAAAGACCAAAATACGTACCCTTCGGGATTTTAAATACCCCCCCTCTATCAAAAAAAAAGAGCTTCAGATCAATGGAAACTAAGAAAATTGATTCTTGTAAGAAATATAAATAAGAGCTCCATTGCAGAGGGTAAACCTAAGCAGCCATTTGAAAGCTATGGAAACGATGGAACCTGTGACTGCATAAGATCATATAAAAATCTTAATCATTCATTGGAAAGGATGGCGAAATAAACCAATAAAGAATTAATTTCATTGGAGTCCATAAGTTGACCCCAAATATTGAAAGAGTAAATATTCGCCTGTAAGATACTTATTGAGCAGTACCAATTTCGCCTGAGACCCAATCTTGAGTGAAATAAATACCACGACTTCGGTCTTTTTCAATAAAATCATCATGTAATAGATCAACAAAACCCAAAGTGACTTCTCGTTCTCCTTCAAGTTTACCTACTACAGTACCAGCGTGAATATGATCTCCACCAGACATACGTAGTGCTTTAGCCAGTACACGGTTTAGGACGTCCTAAAGATGTGTTTTCAGATACTGCTATACAATTACAACCTATCTTTGCTCAATGGATACAAAACACTCATGCTTTAGCACCCAGTTTGACAGCTCCTAATGCAACAGCAAGCACCAGCTTAACCTGGGGAGGTGGTGATTTGGTAGCAGTAGGTGCCAAAGTAGCTTTGTTACCGATTCCATTAGGAACTGCTGATTTTTTAGTACACCATATTCATGCATTTACTATCCATGTGACTGTATTAATATTACTTAAAGGTGTTTTATTTGCTCGCAGTTCTCGTTTAATACCCAATAAAGTCAATCTTGGTTTTCGTTTTCCTTGCGATGGGCCTGGTAGAGGAGGAACATGTCAAGTATCTGCCTGGGATCATGTCTTCCTAGGGTTATTCTGGATGTACAATGCAATTTCGGTAGTAATATTCCATTTTAGCTGGAAAATGCAGTCCGATGTTTGGGGTAGTATAAGTGATCAGGGAGTGGTAACTCATATTACAGGAGGAAACTTTGCACAGAGTTCCATTACAATTAACGGGTGGCTCCGTGACTTTCTATGGGCACAAGCTTCTCAAGTAATCCAATCTTACGGTTCTTCATTATCTGCATATGGTCTTTTATTCTTAGGTGCTCATTTCGTTTGGGCCTTTAGTTTAATGTTCCTATTTAGTGGCCATGGATATTGGCAAGAACTTATTGAATCTATTGTTTGGGCCCATAATAAATTGAAAGTTGCTCCTGCTATCCAGCCCAGAGCCTTGAGTATTGTCCAAGGACGTGCTGTAGGAGTAGCTCATTACCTTCTGGGTGGAATCGCCACAACATGGGCGTTCTTCCTAGCAAGAATTATTGCAGTAGGATAATGGCTAGGAGGATTTGAAAAGCATTATGACATCAAGATTTCCAAAGTTCAGCCAAGGCTTGGCCCAGGACCCAACTACTCGTCGTATTTGGTTTGGTATTGCTACTGCACATGACTTTGAGAGTCATGATGATATTACCGAGGAACGCCTTTATCAAAATATTTTTGATTCGGAACGCCTTTATCAAAATAAGAACAGCTCCTACATTTAAAGTTCCTTTCTTACCATTAGCAAGAACTTGTTTTATTTGCTTATCATAGGGTATTTTAACAACTGCTTCAAAAACGGTATCAGGAAGCACAGATTGTGGAACTTCAATCTCCACAGGTTTTTTAGCCAAATGACAATTGGCACATACAATACGTCCAGTTGCTTCTCGAGGATTTTCATAACCTTGCTGTGCGAAAATGGGATATGCATTTGCAATAGATGCCCAAGTCATTACATCGATCATTATTAAGACGGATATTGATTGAGCTATACACTTTTTCACCCAGTCATCATAAGTTTTTCTATTTTGCATGGTTCAATTTTTTGTTACAATTCTTTTATTTAAAATAAATAGTAGTAGGTAACTATCATAGTTACCTGCCTGCAATTCTGCTACTATATTAAACCTAAAGCTAAAAAATAAGAAGTATCGCCCTAAAAAAAGTAAAAAAGGTGGGGACCATTTGTTATTCACTCATTGAGTGATAAATCACTACAAGTGAAGGAGATATACGATTCAAACGACGGAAGATCCAATATTTGAAAATTGTGTCTAAGATGATTGGAAAAGTTGAAACAAGAACATATATTATTCGTTCGTAAAGTAGATTGTGGTACTATCCAAGGTCTTTTTGTAAATCTCACTCAAGATCGAGAAACAATAAAAAGTAAATTTGTTCTACAAACACTAATTGGTCGTGTATTAGCAGACGATGTGTATATAAACGGGAGATGTATTGCCGCGCGCAATCAAGATATTGGGATTAAACTTGCCAATCAATTGTATTATTTCCAAATACAACCAATATATATACGAACCCCTTTTACTTGCAAAAGTATATCTTGTATTTGTCAATTATGTTATGGTCGGAATACTACTCATAGTAACTTAATCGAATTAGGAGAAGCAGTCGGCATTATTGCAGGCCAATCAATTGGAGAACCGGGAACTCAATTAACATTAAGGACTTTTCATACTGGTGGGGTATTTACAGGTGATATTGCAGAACATGTACGAGCCCCGTTCACCGGAAAAATTGAATTCAATCAAAATTTGGTTTATCCTACCCGTACCCGTCACGGGCATCCTGCTTATATATGTCATAATAGTTTAGACGTGACTATCGATAATCAATATGAAGTACAAAACTTAACCATTCCGCCAAAAAGTTTTCTTTTCATTCAGAATAATCAACTCGTGGAATCGGAACAAGTTATTGCCGAGGTTCGCGCTAAAAGATTCCCATTCAAAGAAAAAGTGGAGAAACATATATATTCTGGCCTAACAGGAGAAATGCACCGGAGTATCCCTATGTCTAATTTGATATTAAAGACAACCCATTTATGGGTATTATCAGGAGGTATATATGAATCCGTTGTAGTACCTTTTTCTTCTTCTCAGTCTTCTTCTCATAAAGATCAAGATCAAGTGGATATTCCAGAACTTCTTGACAAACATAAATCACTTTCGAATTATTCAATGGATCAAGTTAAATACGAATCAGTTGACTCAAACTGTTTTGAAAAAGGACAAAAAAATATATGGAATTATTCCGAAACTGATCGAGCCATACCTAACAAACATCAAGGCTCTATCTATTTCACCATTCTTTCTCAAAATACCAATACGAGGGTAAAAAAGCAAAAAAAGGAACTCATCGTACCGTTATGGTGTGATAAACAATGGGGAAAGCGAAGAATCCCTTGTCCTGATTTAATTCTTAGAATGCCCAGAGAAGGCATTCTATATAAAAATAACATTTTTGCTTTTTTGAATAACCCTCATTCAGAAATGATAAAATATAGCAATATTATCGGAGGTTATTCAATTGGAAAAAAATGGAATTCTCTTGAAAATAAATTAGATGGAGGGCCCAGATCAAAAAAAAAAGAGATTTATGCTTCTCTTATTTCAGTAAGAACAAAAAAAAGAAAAAAAAAGATCATTATCAATATGATTCAAATTAGCTTGCTGAAATACCCTTTTTTTAATATGGCAAAAAGGGAAAATAGAGCAAGTTCTCAATTTTTGTTTCATAACAAATTAGATCACACTAATTCTTTTTTTTCAAATGATCAAAGTCAATTACTTAATAAGGGAACTATTCGTTCATTATTTAATGAGAATAAAAAAGATGAATCTTTTCTGATTCTTTCTCCTTCTGATTTTTTGCGAATCGTTCTATTTAATGATTTAAAATGTTTGAATACAGTAAAAAAGTCGGATGCAAATACAAAAAGAATTGCATTGTCAGGTTTCCTGGGTCATTTACATAGTATTGCTAACCGTTTCTCATACTCTCATTTCATAACTTATAAAAAAGTGTTACTAAATGAACGTTCAATTTCTAACAATGACTCAAATACTTTCCAAGTAGCTAAATACTACTTTATGGACGAAAAGAGGGGAATTTCTAAATTTTATTCATACAGGAATATTCTTTTCAATTTTTTCAATTTGTATTTTTCCCTATCCAATTTTTTTGAAAAAACATTTCCAGTAGTCAGCCTTGGACAATTTCTTTGTGAAAGTATACGGATATCCGAAGATAAACAAATCCAAAGATCTGGTCAAATTGTAGTTGTTCATGAGGAATCTTTCGTCATTAGATCAGCTAAACCCTATTTGGGTACTCGAGGAGCAACTCTTAATAGTTTTTATGGGAAAATTCTTTACGAAGGAGATAGATTAATAACTATCTTATACGAAAGATTAAAATCCGATGATATAATTCAAGGTCTTCCTAAAGTTGAACAATTGTCAGAAGCCCGTTCGAATACTTCAATATCGAAAAATCGAAAAAAAAATTTTCAAAAATTGAACATACACCTGGCAATATTTTTTGGAAACTTTTGGGGGTCATTCAACAGTGTTAGAATAACTATGGAGCATAGTCAGAGTCACTTGGTCAATGAAATTCAAAAGGTTTATCAATCCCAGGGAGTAAAAATTTCTGATAAACATATAGAAATTAATGTGCGCCAAATTACATCGAAAGTTTTAGTTGTAGATGTCGAAAAGTCGGAAAATAAAAATTTGGAAAATGGACTAGGTAGTGTTTTTTTACCTGGAGAACTCGTTGGATTATCACGAGTACAAAGAATGGATCGTGCTCTACAAAAAAGAATCAATTACCAAACCATTTTATTGGGAATGACAAACGCATCTCTAAATACTCAAAGTTTTCTGTCAGAAGCGAGTTTTCAGGAAACTGCTCGAGTTCTAGCTAAATCTGCTCTTCAAGGTCGTATTGATTGGTTGAAGGGCTTGAAGGAAAATGTTATTCTCGGGGGAATGATACCTGTCGGTACTGGATTCAACCGTTTGGGAAAACGGAGCAAAATGGATTCGAAAACGAGGAACAAAAATTTCTTTATCAATAAAATGAAAGATTTTTTCTTTGATCATGAATATAAAGTCTCTGTTTTATCTGTTAAGCAAAAGAGAAAAAAAGTGATAAAAAAACTAGTAAAAAGAAAAAAGAAAAAATCAAATAAAAAAGAAAAAATCAAAACGAGCAGTCAAAAAGTAATTTTGTATAAATGAAGAAATTTCTTGTTAGTTCTTTTAAAATAAAAAAAAATGAAATGAATATCTTGTACCAAGTACGCTACGGCAAGCAATCTAACCCATTCCATTGGAATGTAGATATTCCAGTTCATAGTAAAAAATAAAAACAAAATGACGAAAAAAAATTGGAACAGGGTTACTGGGACTTGGGTCTCTATCTTGGGTAGGACACCAAATACACGTTTCTTTACCTATTAATGAACTCTTAGATGCTGGAGTGGACCCTAAAGAGATACCACTTCCTCATGAATTTATTTTAAATCGTGAGCTTTTAGCTCAACTTTATCCCAGTTTTGCTGAGGGATTGACCCCATTTTTCACCCTGAATTGGTCGGAATATTTAGAATTTTTGACTTTTCGTGGAGGACTCAACCCAGTAACGGGGGGTCTGTGGTTGACCGATACTACACACCACCATTTGGCTATTGCAATTCTTTTTCTAATCGCTGGTCATATGTATAGGACCAATTGGAGTATTGGTCATAACCTCAAAGAAATTTTGGAAGCTCATAAAGGTCCATTTACAGGAGAAGGGCATAGAGGTCTTTACGAGATCTTAACTACTTCATGGCATGCTCAATTAGCTCTGAACCTAGCTATGTTAGGGTCTTTGACTATTGTCGTAGCTCACCATATGTATGCTATGCCTCCCTATCCATATCTCCTCTTAATAAATGGTGAATTATTCATGGTAATCTCCTCTTAATAAATGGTGAATAATAATGCCAATGATGATATATTATGAATATCAAGCAAATCAATAATTGTATTATCGGTGATATAATGAATAGATTCAGATTCTATCTGTTTGTTTTATAAAAGAGATAGATTTGTCTAATTTTCACTTCTCCAGATTTGACCGAATCTGGTCTAATCGTGTTAGACAGATCATTTGGATAGTGAGTTAAATATGAATTATGCTCTTGATTGATCGTAATACTTATAATAAATCTCTCTAAAATAAAGAGAAAAGAGAGATCTAGATCTATTTTGAAAGAGACAGGCCTGGTATCTATTTGAATAGGAATAGGTCTACAAATTCTTCATATGGAAGGAGATCTCCATTACCATTTTGACAAATTAAATTGATCGATACGAGTTGATTTTCTGTTACGATATATTGCCAGAACAATAGCTAATCCAATAGCTGCTTCAGCAGCAGCAATAGCTATAACAAAGATCGAGAAGATATCCCCCTTTACTTGCCTACTATCAAAATAATCTGAAAATGTTACTAGGTTTAAATTCGCCGCATTGAGTATTAGTTCAAGACACATAAGTGCTTTAACCATGTTTCGACTTGTTACTAGTCCGTAAATACCGATAGAGAATAAATAAGCACCTAAAATAAGTGCATGTTCGAGCATAATAGAGGAACTCCTCATACCTTAACCTCTTCAGATACAAACAAAAGTTCTAATAAGTTTCTCCTTTTCCATTATCGAAAGAACAAAAGGATTCTTTCATGATCTATGAAGATAAAACAGCACATTTATGCTACTAATACGCACGAGAGCTTTCATTTTCAAACTGTTTCTTCTCGACGAGCTATAGTAATAGCTCCTATAAGAGCAACTAGAAGAATTATAGAAATAAGTTCGAATGGAAGAAAAAAATCAGTGGATAAATGAGCCCCAATACGTTGAATATTGTTTGTTAAATCTCGTTCTAACATTTGATCTGATTTTTGAGTCAGAGATATTCCGAACCATGATATGTTCAAGATAATAGTAATTAATGAACAAAAAAGAATCGTACAAACTATTGAAGTGATGCTATCTCCGACGGTCCAGGGAGGGGCATAATTGGGATATTTCGGATTATTAATCAACATCACGGCAAATAGAATCAAAATATTAACAGCTCCTATGTAGATCAGGATTTGTGCAACAGCTACGAAATCCGCGTTCAATAGAATATAGAAAAGGGATATACAAATAAGAACTAGCCCCAATGAAAGAGCGGAATAAATTAGATTAGTAAATAATACTACTCCCATACCTCCTAATATAAGACTTAGCGTTAGAGGAGCCAAAAGAATATCATATATCGATTCAGGTCGATTCATTATGTGCACAATAAGTTTAAATATTATTTCCTCCCATTCATTCAATAAAAAGTGACCCCATTTACCTATATGCTATACTGGATTTGTACTTGAAATATTTCATTTGATATGGGCACTGATTCATTAATCTATAGTTTAATAATAGATTCTGATCAATCATACATGTGACATTATTCATGAAATGTCAATAGGATTTATAATTCCTGACTTGTCAAAAAAGTATTTTATTTATTAGATATTCTTTGATTGGAACTCAATCTGAATAATCGTAGAAGCGATTGAATAATCCAATTTGTCCGTAGTTTCTTCAGACATACTAAGTTAATATGTTGAGCTCGGAGTTGTTTGAATTGTTAAATCTTCAACAACCGATATAGGTAAACGTCCTAAAGCAATATGATCGTAATTTAATTCATGACGATCATAGGTCGAAAGTTCGTATTCTTCAGTCATCGCCAGGCAATTTGTGGGACAATATTCGACACAATTCCCACAAAAGATACAAATTCCAAAATCAATACTATAATTTTCCAATCGTTTTTTCCCAATATCTATTCCGACTTTCCAATCCACAACAGGTAGATTTATCGGGCATACACGGACGCATACTTCACAAGCAATACATTTATCAAATTCAAAGTGGATCCTTCCGCGAAATCGTTCTGATGGGATCAATTTTTCATAGGGATATTGAATAGTAATAGGTAAACGATTCATATGATATAAGGTAACCATAAAACCTTGACCAATGTATCTCGCAGCTTGTATTGCTTGTTCACTATAATTCATAAACCCAGTTACCATGGAGAACATGTGTAAAATCTCCTTGAATAATCATTTCATAGAAATTTCTTTCTCTTCATAGATCGGATCTATCAAATTTGGATATATTGCAGAATTGAGAATATAGAACCTCTTCACGAAACAGAAAAGAAAGTTAATCACAATAAAATAAGTTGGAAAGAAGCTGTTAGTAATAGATTACCCAGAGCAATAGGTAAAAGAAATTTCCACCCAAGATCCAATAATTGGTCCATTCTTATCCTAGGCAAGGTCCATCTTGCCGTGATAGAAATAAATAAGAACAGATAGGCTTTAGCTAATATAATTAGGATCCCGATTGTTATATTAACGACCCCGCTAATTCCAGAAATAGAATCCCATTCAAAATGTTCCAGAATGGGTAGGAATGGAATTGATAAGTTCCATCCGCCCAAGTAAAGAACTGTTACAAAGAATGAAGAAGCTAATAGATTTAGGTAAGAAGCAACGTAAAATAAACCAAATTTGATACCCGAATATTCAGTTTGATAACCCGCTACCAATTCTTCTTCCGCTTCTGGTAAATCAAAGGGCAATCTCTCACATTCTGCCAGAGATGAGATGAAAAAAGCTAGAAACCCTATAGGTTGGCGCCACAAATTCCATCCTAAAAAACCATATCTGCACTGTGCTTCAACTATATCAATTGTACTTGAACTGTTGGATAATTATAGTCGACAGAAACATCACTGTTTTCATCTCTATTCCAAAACCGTACGTGAAACTTTCACTTCATACGGCTTCTCACTGGTCATTAAGAAATAAAGAACACAATAAAAAAAGCACCAGAATATTCATAAATTAAACCAATGAGATTCCGTCTGCTACAAATAATAGGAGCTTTTGAACCTATCTCAACCTTCACTACTTTTTTGTGGGAGAAAGAAAAATGTGTAAAGGATTACTTCGTTCTGGATAGCCATTCTTTTTTAAGTAGATAGAAACATATTCTAGATCGGGGTTCTGAGGAAGTACTACTTGATCATCCCTACCAATGTCAAGTCCTTATTGTTATCCCATGTTTATGAAAACATCTCTGGTCTAGATATCAGTTTCTTTTTTTAACTAATCTTTTTTATATCTTGGTGTTTCTGACCATCTACCTTTGCTTCATTTTTGGTATATATGACAGTAACTTCATACTTTTTTCCTTTGCCTCCCCGCTGTTGGGCCCCAATGACTAATATATGAACTGGGATACACAGTTTTCACTGATTGTGCATGCTGTCACTCTTGTACATGGGGGATGGGACTTAATCATCTTACTTAGTCCTGGTAAAGTTTTGAGACGATTTATTATTTTTAAACGAGGTCCGCGATAACGGGACATAAAAAACTCCTTATTTCAAGAAATGAACAAATAATGTTGGAAAGAGGAATAATATAAATAGTACGAATATTGGAATTATTTTCTATAGAGATAGAGAAACAAATTATTTTCAATTTTGTTTAGATCGTCGAGATAAAAAAGAAATGTTTCAATTATTCATTTCGTTTCTAGTTGAAACGGATCATGCCACGACAGACCCGGCGGACTGACGATCAGAAAAGGAAGAGTCTTTTCCCTATTTCATAGATTTTAACAATCTATGGTTGATAATGGAAGAAATGAAACGAATAAAAATGAGCCAGCTATCGGGATCGAACCGGGGACCATCGCATTACAAGTGCGACGCTCTAACCTCTGAGCTAAGCAGGATCATATACATGCAGCATGCAATCGCATACTTATTGGCGTAAAATGAAAAGATCTCTTTGAAATCGCTAGAATTATAGCGAATCGAATTATAATATGCAATTCATATTACAATAAAACATTGCTTCAATTTCTATTAATTGATTAAAATAAAACAACACCAATGGGGCGTGGCCAAGTGGTAAGGCAGCAGGTTTTGGTCCTGTTATTGCGAAGGTTCGAATCCTTCCGTCCCAGGTGGAACAGTATTCTTCCGAAAAATTGGAAAAAAATTCTTTTTGATTTGCAGTATTCTGGAGATTTATAATTCTTCCATTTTATTAGACGGAATTCCAGTTAGTTGGGGCTAGAAAAACTAGAAAATCCGCCCGGATCCCGAGGCGACAATATTACTCCTTCCTTACCTATTTCGCATATATCGACTGATACGAAGAGAATAGATTTTGATAAAATGTATATTGACCAATTAAACTTCTCTACTAGGGTATATAACTGCCTCAAAAAGGCCAATATAAATACAGTATCGGACCTCTCGAATTACAGGCGAGAAGATTTAATGAAAATCAAACATCTTGGGGAACAATCTGTCAAAGAAATATTGGAATTTATGCGAAATATTGGAATTGATTCACCGGGGAATCCGGTTTAGATTTCTCAATAAATAGTTCTATTGAATCTATCTATTCATTCCTTTCTTTTAAGTTCTTCTGGAAAGTAATTATAAATCCTATTGACATTTCATTTATCGATCAATTAAATATTCGTGGGCCGCGTTAATTTCGAACGAAATTGTCAGATCCAATTGTGGTTTTTTAAATTCCGGATCCTAATGAGTCATTCTTTCTTTTGTTCTCATTGATTTTTGAAAAAACCGGGGAAGAGTTATGATTATGGTTGCTACGGAGAAGGACCTTCTGATGGTAAGTATGGGTCCTCATCATCCATCAATGCATGGTGTTCTTCGACTTATTATTACTCTAGATGGTGAAGATGTTATTGACTGTGAACCTATATTAGGTTATTTACATAGAGGGATGGAAAAAATTGCTGAGAACCGAACAATTGTTCAATATCTCCCCTATGTAACAAAAGCAAGAAAAGCTGTAATGATAATAGCATTGCCATTACTGTTCTAGTTAGCTAGGTATTCAACACTTCTTTAGTTGCATATATTAGGTTAAGGAACTGAGGGATATCAATCCCCAAGAATTAATGAAAAATAATTTCAAGTTTGGAATCAAAAATATATCATGAAAATTAGTTTTCACTACTTTGATGGTGGATGGGCGACTCCTTGCGATCATTAACTTATCAACATAGAGAATTAGAAATGTGAGTGTTGTCTTGCTACAAAATATAGATGTTCAAATCAAAATGGCATGGAGTGAACCTAGCTATTAGAAGGAAGGAGTCCATCTTGGCATAACAAGCCTAAGGGACCTTTTTGAGGCCATAGAGAGACTTCTAAAGATGAAAAACAAGTGAAGGATCCTGTACAAATCCTTGTGGTTGCTCCATATAGATTTACTCCTAAAGGTCACCATAAAGAAAGACACTCTTCACATCCATTTTTAATAAAATTACCAATGATGGGATACAAACATAGGAAGGAAAATTTGGATGAAATTCATTTTGGAAATTGGCACAAAAGTCTTAAAATAATCAATTCTAGGAACTTAGGTGAATCCTTTGTGACCAAGCAAGCCTTATTCTTGTCAACCGACCCATTTGCTGCAAATTTTGTTTGATATACCCACTTGCATTGAACAGGTTTTCTTCCCTTAGGAAGATAGGTGAAATAGATCATGTATGGTTCCTAATCAAGGAATTGAACTCTTTCTACATAGTAGCATCCCACTCAGGGATACCTGAAGCTTCCTGAAAGTTCTATGGATTAGAAGTTGAAATCAACAAAGAGATGTTGAGCCTACTGAAAATGTGACCTTGTTCTTCTAGTATCAGAAGGATCACCAACCCAATCACTTGTTGACTCCAATGTCTAACAATTCCAAAAAGTCCTTGAGGTTGGAAAGTGTGGAGGAGAATCATCAACCTCTGAATCATGACTATGAGAAGAATGTGAATCCTCATTATCTCTATTGCCATCTGAAGTGGAGGAAGAAGAATTCTCATAAAAATCAAGAGGATTAAGATCCTCTAAAGGACTATAATCATGATGAAATGTATTCAATGTAATGGTGGATGGATAAGCAGTAGAAGAAGAACTGGAAGATTTATCCCCAAAACAAACACTCCTCTCAATGAACATCTCATGAGTGGTGAGATGGAGAAGCCTATAGCCTTTGGCATCATCTAGGTACCCAACAAATATGTTGAGATTTATCTTTGGATCCATAGCTATGTGTCTCTATACTAGAATGTGGACGCATGCTAGAGAACCAGACACTTGAAAGTGCTTTACCATGGGTTTTCAACCAGTCCAAGCTTGAAAAGGAGTTACCCCTTCAGATATTTTTGAGGAACTTGATTCTGGATGTAACACTCATAGTTTATGGCCCCTTCCCAATATTTGAGGTACCAAATATTTGGAGTGTATCATACAATTTTCCATCTCTTTCAAGGATCTATTTTTACATTCTATGAAACCATTCTATTAATAATTGTATGGAGTTGTGTTCTACAAGTTAATACATTTTGAAGCACAAAATTATTCAAATTGATGGTTAACATATTCATCCACATTATTTGTATACATAATCTTGATGAACTTCCCTTATTATTTTTTTGCAAAAGCTTTGAAGTCTTGAAATGACTCAAATACCTAATTTTTTTGTTTGAGAATATAAACCCAAGTGTATCTAGAAAGATCATCGATAAATTTTAATACATATCGAGCCCTATTGATGGATGGATGTGGAAATTTCTCTACCATGCCACAATATAGTAACTCCAATAGTTGGGTGGCCCTCCATGCTTTTCCTTTATCATATTTCTCCTTAGGATGTTTACCAAGAATGTAACCTTGACAAAATCCATCAGAAAATTGAATAGAAGGCAACCCTAAAAGCATGTCCTATCGATTGAGTTGCTACAAGTAGTGATAGTTCAAGTGGCCAATTTGTTGATTCCACAAACTCACCTCATTTGAATGAGTAATTTCTTTGAAGGAGATTCGTGAATAAAATAATAAAATTGATATAATATAGATTGGATTGATTCAATATAATTTTCCCACAAAAACTATAGATCCATTGTGTTTTTCATTAATTACCACTATCTGATGTGAACTCAACTCACTTGCTAAAGTCTATGTGAGTGATCTAATAAACAGATAGGAGATTAGTTGAAAAATATGGAACATAAAGAACATCCTCAAATGTTCCTTCACGCATTTCAAAAGACCCTCTCCCATGTAGTTCAAAAAGAGTGTCATCATCCATTAGTATGGTAAGCATAAACATGGTTGCAATGAGGTAAAATCATCTTGTGATGAAGCCATGCAATGTGAAGCATTTGATTCAACAATCCAAGTGTCAGGTTGTGAAGCAACAAAAACTAGGGCCTTTCCCTTTCCTTTCCCCTTACCTTTTTTTGTGTCCTTAGAAGGCCCTTCTAATGAACATAGTTTGATAGAGTCAGACGCCTTAATATTGTTATTTTCAAGAAGATGTGAAAGGTGATCTTTCTTCTTCTTTAAACACGTATGTTCATCATGGCCAAGCCTCTTATAGTAACTTGACCTTTTTCTGCTTAGATTGTTCACCTTATGATGAAAGGTCTCATTATATACTTTTGAGGTAGCATGCTTCTTATCTTTCTTTTTCTCTCCTTCATTATTTTGTTCCTTATCTTGTTTTCTAGAACATTTTTGTTCTTTTTTCCCTTGATTTGCAACCAAGGCATGCAAATTATATTGTTTAATTTTACCCATTTGGACTGTTTATCTTTCTCCCTAGTGAGTTTTACAATAAATTTATCTAAAGAAGGAATTTTGTAAGTGGAACCTAAGGCATATTTTGTGACATAGAATGTAGAAACAAATACATAATAGTTAGGACCAATCTTAGAAAGAATACTAAGAATCAATTTCTTATCTTTCTTTTCAATTCCACATTTTTTAATTGCAATCTAATGGCTTTTAACTTTGTGAAGAAGTATTGAATAGTGTCAAAATTGACTAACTTAGTGCAATGAGTTTGTTCTCCAATTGATGACCCCTTAATTCATCTTTCTTACCAAGTAGAATTTCTAATGCGGTCCACATTCCATTTGGTGTAGTGGTTGATGTGAAAAAGTAAGTCAAAAGATAACAAAATGCATAATATAAAGCTTCATCACATTTGTTAAACCGTTTTATCTTTTTTTGCATCATCTTTAGGTTTTGTTTCAAGTCTCGTTGTGACCCTGTGATATCCATTCCTTTTGAGACAAATTATAATATTTGAATTCAATTCAAAAAAATTATGTGTTAAAAAAAGCATTGTTGATGTAACCATGAGTGTAGAAAAGTAGATTGAAGTGTAGAAATAAAAGAAGGGAAAAAATCAAGCACACTAAACACCCCCATTTTCAAATAGTTTCGAAAATGACCCTCCCCAAAAATTAAAATATTGTCACTTTATAATTAGTGAGATATACAATGCAAAAATTATATTTTTCAAGCTCTTACAGGGACCAAAATGGCCAAAACACTTAAACTATTGTCTAAGTACACTAAGGAGTGTTGGCACATGCTATGGCTCCCAAAGGTTCTCAAAACAATAACTGTGCAACAAATTCTAGAAGAATCCTTAATTCTGAAAAAATGGAGCATCAAATCAAAAACTTGATTACACCACTAAGTAGAGTACAAAATTTTACCCCAACTAAAAAAAGGGAGTTTTTATGCTCAAGTTACAATCCTTTAAAGTTAGTCTAAAAAATTAAAAAATGCAATGGTGAGGGGATCAGATTTTTAAAGGCCTTGTTGATGTCGCTAGAGGAATATTCCAAGATGTCATTGGAATATTCCCACTAGCCAGAATATTCTCAAACTATTGTCCACTTGCTGAGAAACCTTTTTCATACTCTAAAATTGCCAACATTTGCCACAAAACCGCCTTTTGTTGATGCAAAACCGCCTATTTTAAAATTGCTATTTGGAGAGAATATTCACAAAATATACTTGGTTGAATATTCTTGCAAAATATTTTTTAGGCAAGGGTAGTGTGGCATAGTCAATGAATGACACACGCTTGGATTGCCACTTGCAAGTGGTTGAGCGGTGGTGATTCCATTGCATCGCTACTATAGTGAGCGCTATAGGCACTAAATTTATTTTTTTATTATTTTTTGTTGCTTGTGATCATATGGTACGAATGTCGTACGACTCAAGGAACAAAAAATACCTCTAAGTCAACTTCTTCAAATTCAATGATTTGAAAATTGATCTTTATGTTTTCGAGCTTTTTAAAAGTGATGGTGAGGTCCATTTAAACTAAAAGTGATTTGAAATATCAACTACCTTCTAGAACCACATCAAAACCTCTATTTGCGATTGGGTCCTTTGATCTCCGATTTTGGTGGAACAAAATCCAATTTTGACTTTCTCTAGCCTTATGAATGTTATGGAAAGGCTAAAAATACCTCTAGAATTACTGAAAACTACAACCACCTAGATCTCACAAGAACACAAATATGCAAACCAAAGTATATAGATGCTTATTTTTCTTTAGACTATTTTTATTCTCTAGATCATTTGAGGACGCAAGAGAAGAACATATTGGTTTTTGAGAAAAATACTAGCACTGGATTAGTCTCAAATCTCTCAAAATCGGATAACAAAATGAATTATACTAGATGAAAATCCTCTCATACCATGTTAGATTCTATGAGAAGTAAGAACCGAGCCAAGATCCGATGTTAATAATAGATCACATACACTCAATTGATAAATAATTGAAGATAAAAATAGCGGAATGGAGAGAGAACCATAAAAGAGAGAAAATAAGAGACAGTTGCAAGAGAATTTTGAGAATAATCACTTTTACTCTCACTGAACTAGTTGAGGTAAGAGGAGAGTGTTGTTTATATAGAAAAAAAATGGGCAAATGCATGGACAAGAGGTGCATTAACTCCAACTACCCATAGTAAGTGGGAGGTTTTGTCTACTTGGTAAATACCAAAACATGTGGCATAACCTACTTAGATAGAGATAAACTAATGGTTATGAAAGGTATCATATAATTCCAAAAGAGGTTGTGAAACTCAACTACCCATGTGTGTGTGAGAGTGACATATGTAGTTAATATATAGAAAAAAATGGGAAAATGCATGGACAAGAGGTGCATTAATTCCAACTACCCATAATAAGTGGGAGGTTTTGTCTACTTGGTAATACCAAAACATGTGGCATAACCTACTTAGATAGAGATAAACTCATGGTTATGAAAGGTGTCATATAATTACAAAAGAGGTTGTGAAACTCAACTACCCATGTGTGTGAGAGAGTGACATATGTAGTTAATGGATTACACTATGTGGTCTCATATTAACCAAGCCTAATTAACCTAAACAAGATCAATAATTTGTATAGGAAATAAGAAATATCCCCTAAAATAAGGAAAAATATAAAGCCCACACTAACAAATATAAGCACCATAACTATGTAGCTAGATATAATTTATATTTAAAAAAAAACATTATATTAATCAATATCCCATGTATAGAAATATACCAATAGATTAGATAAAAAAATTGCAGTACCACAATGAAGTCAAGTCATATACTATTCATTAGAAATATTATAATGAAATCTAGAAAAAAATGTTTAATCACTCAACATGCAAACATTCTATTGGAAATAAGATTCAACATGTATATGATAAATTGTCTAATTTGGAAGCCAACTTTGATTGGATCAAAGCTACTTAAAATCATGAAAAGATTCTAATCATAACCCTACATCACATCAAAACCTCTCTCATTCACTAGTTTTAAGGTAGATCCTTCTATAAAGAAAAGAAGAAGAAATAAAGACCAACACTCACTATGATGATCTAGGCTAATGTGCCACTACAACATTGGTAGCTAAAAATTGATCATATTCTTAATCCATTCATAAATATCTCTTTATGGTTTAATACCATGAACAATATGGGCATCGCTTCTATCTTAGATGCAATTAATAATACTACCCATTTATAGTATAGTTTTCCAAGGGAATCATGATAAGATAGTGGAATTCTTTCAATAGTTAGGAACAACATAATATGATATTCAATCAAATACATCCAATGAATGTTTTGTATAATGAGCTTATAATTGAATTTTATCCTCCACAAAACAATAGGCAATTGGATGCTAATAAGCAGTTAACTTGCATGAAGTTATGTGAATTATCTAGATTTGATGAATTTGTGATTCAATATCACAAGCTTTCCTATGATGGAGACTCCCACAATAATGCTAACATCAATATGTATTTCTTAAAATCTCTTCCATACAACCTATCTAACTACTTCCTTTGTTTCATTGATCTTAAAGGCCTCACATTTACTACTTTATCTTTAATAGATCTAACTATTTTTTTCATGAACAAATTATGCAATTTATTACTAAAACATACTCCATGTAGAAACTTAGAAAACATTGAGCTTCCAAAAAATAAATGAAACTACACCATTTAGTTGCTAACACTATGTTCTCAAGCCAAAATATCAAAAAAATAAATGTGCTACCTCACTTTTTATCACTCCCATTTTTCCCACCGTACTCTGGCACCTTGTCACACATATCTCCATAAACACCACCATCCACACCCTTACTCCAAGTTCATCATTTGCTGCATTTGTAACTAACTTATCCAAATTTCTCCAAACTGTTCCTAAAAAAATAAAATTGTTAAAGTCGTTTATTCCATGGGTGCAGCCTCATTGTGGAATATAGTAGACAAAAATAAAGATTTGTACCACTACGAAGATATAAATGAGCCCCAACTAGAAGAATACATAGATGAGGAAGATTGGTAATTTCTTAAAAAATAATATGAACTCTCTAACCTTGTAGATAGCTTGTAAATACCAACTACAATGATGAATAGGTCATGGAAATAAAAAATACATATAGGATATGAAGCCCACGAAACAAATAAGAGTCTCCCAGGGCAAGATACAATTGAACTACCTAAGAAAGAGGAGGATGACCAAGTTTTTTTTCTTGAAATTATTAATTTGTGGGATGGATGCTATCATATGCTTTAGGACATAGAACACACCCACAAATCCAATTCCATTCAAGGGTAACCCTAAAGATCTCAATGAAAAAGAGAAATAAATCTTGTAATAGGGTTGTCCTAGGGGCTGAATATGATCTAATGAGGGGTTCACCACCAAGTTTAAACTTGGAAAAGACAATGAAATGCAAGATGAAATGAAAAACACTAAATCAATGCAAACTAACACTAAATGATTTAGAAAAGTGAATGAAACAACACAAAAAGCTGCAAAACAAAATGTGTGCACTTAGAAATCCAAAGAAGGTTGAATGGAGGTCTAAATCGCTAGAAATTCTACTTTCAAAACTGACTAGAACTCATTCGCCAAGCTAGTCGAATCAATCCTATTTTTTGAAAACTATGCAGGAACAAGAATCTAAAAAAAGGGTATCCAAATCTGCAAAAACCTGAAATTTGACTGGAAATGGGACTCATTCGCTAGAAGTGGTGAATCAATCTAGTTGGGATTTTTTGGAACTTCAAAATTTGACACTGCTCTTCTTTTTCTGCTTTGTTCTTCCTCATTGGTTAGTGGATAGGGGTTTTCCTTGGTTAAACCCCATTTTGGAAATCAATCCTTGAAATGAAAGAAAATATGAATGGAGAATGATGAATGAACAAAATGCATTGTTGCAACTCACCAAACCCTATCAATAAGGTGCTATAAATATGCTTGAGATGGTTTCAATGGATGTGGTTCTTGACTCTTTCTTGAATGATTTTGATCTTGCATGAAACACTTGCTTGAATCATAAACCCTACATCACAATTGTTAGCACAATAAAAAACATGATGCATGAACTCTTTGACATGATGATTGATGCTTGGAGAATGCTCTAAAGTGCTTGATAATATGCCCTTGAATGCTCTTGTGAACTCAAAATTTCTATATGAATGCTCATTCAACTTGCTAGGTGTAAAATAAGAGAAAGAACCTTATATTTATACTCAATTATACAAGAATTCCCGAAATTACAACACTACAAGCTGACATCAGATTTAGGAGAATAAAATCTCGCCAGAAATTTAAATTAAATTTGATTTTGGGCCACATAGGACTCATTCGCCCAAGGTGGCGAATGTGTCCCATTAGGAATAATGTATGGGACCAAAAACCAAAAGTGCTTAGAAATGTTTAAAAACAGATTTGAGACCAAAAGATCCAGGTGGGACCCATTTGCCCAAGGTGGCGAATGAGTCCCAAATCCCTAAATCTGGGTCACACAAGCCAGAAACACTTGAATTATGATTGGTTAATGATTGGTGTTGCGATTATCCTTGAAAATATGCAATAAATGAGGTTTTTGGGTGCAAAATAGGACAATTAAAGCATAAAAAAACCCAATTGTAAATGACAAGCCTAGAGAGGTGTGAAAGTGTGTTACAACACTCCAAATAAGGTAAGATTAATGTTGATTTTGATTAAAAAGAGGTTTATTATATTCAGTTAATTGATAAAACCCTAAAAAAGTGTGAAAGTGTGTTACAACACTTCACAACACTTTAGCAAGGTACCATTTAAATCCATTAGTTCACAAGGGCCCAAGACCTTATGTGAATATGTCAGGCATATTACAACACTAAATCAAGGCCAAGTTAAGGGGACCTTTTTTCGTCATTACATCTAGCCCCCACTTTAGTGAGAGGAGGAACTTTCTTCCAACTCACACTAAAGTAGACCAAATGCAACAACAGCCAAGGGAGGGTTTGAATGTACCAATGCTCACAAGATAGGACAACCATAGCCAAGGGGGTTGCACAAGCCCCCGGGACCAAGGTCCTATGGCAAACTAACATAAGCACAATAGAACACACATGAAAGTAGTAAAGAGAAACAACAAAGCACAAGCATGCACTGTCAAAGACATAAAGAAATAACATGGAAGGGAAAAAAGGTGGATCAAGCTTCGACCATTTTTCCAATGCGATGTGGATTAGATCTAGGCTGTTTTTTCTGAAAAATGCATACTCACTCTGAGGCAGCAGAACTCCTGGCTATTTGCTAGGTGAGAAGTACTAAAAGGTGAGACACATACACTCATGGTTGGTATGCACTCACACACACACACAAGTGGCTATGGGGAAAGTCATGCCTCAGTCAGGATTCCAACTCAAACCATACTAAAGTTGTACCTTCTGATAACTTTAATAAGGTGCCACAAAAAAAATGATTTTTGAGGTTCATGAGACAAGCAAAACTTTGTATGCTTGGAGCTCATGAACAAACAAGATGGCTCCACAGGCATGCAATTTGTGTTATGCAAGGTGGCCATATAAATGAAAAATGTAAAAAACATTCAAAGGAGTCTTGCTTAGTTCATGAGAGGTCTCTAACTCAGGGAACATTGTGCCTAATGTCTCCAAGAGAGGACTAATCAAAGAATAAAAAAATTGTAACTTAGGGGATGCAGTGTGTCACATCAAGCCACTAAGAGGAATGTAATATACTAAGAGAGATCATGCTCCTGAAGTACATCACACCCAATTCCATCCACAAAGCAACAAACACATTGTATGAAGTAAGAAAACTGCACCATGAACCATGAAAGAGGAAAAATGCAAAAGAATAATGTCAATGTATGCCCCACTTTAAAGAAATTGCTAAACACCATTCTGTGAGAAATTAATTTAAAGTAGAAAATGATAAATGCAAACAAAGAAGAAGACATGAGAGCCAACTTGGAAAGCCCTATGCCAAGTCATATGTTTCCAAATGAAGCTACGTCATGTAAGAGAAAAAGAAAAGAGAGGGGTTGCCCCCAAAATGAAAACACCAAACACATAAGGGATCTATAGATTTGGGGTTAGTATGTTCTTGCTTCAATATTTTTAAGAGAGCTCGAAATTGTCATCATTCCCCAAATAAACATAGAATTGGAATAATGACACAAAGAGAGCGAAAACAAAGAAATAAATTTTGGGTCAACATGGAAGAGACATGAATGTCTTGATGCCTTGTGTCATCACGAAAAGGAAAAAATAAGACAAATGAAAAAACGAAAAGATGCATGGCATAGAGAAGAATGAAGGTAAAAATAGAGGAATGTCACAAAGTGAGAGATAGGACATCAAACAGAACCTCACGGGGGATCACATCACACACATGCAATCACACAAAAGGAAAAGAAAATAAATAATGCAAAAGACTAGCAAGGCCCATCCGAGTCAACCTAAAGTAGGTCATCCACCTCCCAATCATGTTCATTGTATACCGAAGGCATGCAACTAGCCAAAGGAACAAGGGAAACTGTCAAACTAGGAGAAGCACCTGGTTCAACATTCTTTGTAGGATATTTTTCGTTTAAGCTCACAGAAGAGGAAAATAATGTATTCAATTCATTATGCAACTCTTCATCAATTTTAGTGACCTCGTCATTATCATCCAAGTTAATCACAACAGGAGGTCGAAGGATAATGTCCATGGAAGAGTTCATCTCTTTGTGTGGTTGTTGTATTGGATTGTTTTGTTTTGGGGTAGGGGTAGAGTCATCATGCATTGCTTCAGCCAAGTTTGGATCTTGATTTTCTTTATTTAATTCTTCATGTAAGTTGCGAGAAATAGCACGACATCTATGCCTACACTCTGTAGCACCTATGTTTCTTTTAGTTTTGTTTTCAAGTTGCATTTGTGTAGGAGCAGGTTGATCAACCATAGGTTTATTTTCTTCCCTAAGGGGAGGAACAAAAGGATCCACAGGAGGTAGTTCAACCACTTTCTCTTTGACTTTGTATACTTGCTTTACTCTAGGAGGTGTGACATGGTTGTTTTTGTTATCTCTTGGTTGTTTGTAGAATGTAGGTGAAGGTTTTGTCTTAGGTTTGTCTTGGTTGTTTTGGACATCTTTAGGTTCAAGCATGGTTTTGTCAAGGATGGTACACTTAGAGGTGGACGAGGACATGGTTCAAAGGGATAATTCTTCTATCTTCTTTTCCTTGAACTTTTGATAGGACAAGAAAAAGAATTCTTCTCTTGGTTTTATAGGTTCCATGGGTTCGGGCCAAAATAATTCTAGGGAAAATATTCCATGAGAAGACAAAGGGTTAAAGCCACTATGGTGGATAGTGAATAATTCATTTTCAAAGGGAAAATATAAGCATTTATGCACAACTTAAGGGGCAACTTTCATGGAGCGAAGCCACGGATAGCCTAGCTTCACACAAAATTGGCCCGACTACGGGATGATGGAGAACGAGACATCTAATATTTTTGGTCCTATTTGCAAGGGAAGAGTAATTGATCCCATTGTAGGGCAAGAAAAAACATTGAGTATCTTGATCCATGCTTTTGGTTTATCGTATATATCTTGATAGAGCTCGTGCAAAAGTAGAAATTCCTCAGTGATCACATTCTCTCCATAGGCGAGATCTATTAGTATCCCATTAGTGGGATTTTCATAGATTCGGTGGGTTATGTAAAGAGGACCATCGGGTGCATGTTTAAGTATATCCTTAGAGGAGAAAGTAATGTCAAGAGGATTATTAGTTCGAACCTTACGAGGAATGACATCTATCACTCCTACCATGTCATCTAGAAGATCATTATCTATAGAATCATGTTGAATAGAATCATTGTTATCATCATCAGTGTCAAATTTCATCACATCATTCTTTGTAGTTTCGCTAGCTTTGACAAATAAAATATTATGTTTTGGCATGGGGTTGGTGAAGATTTGCAAGTTTTGGTTGGGAGGGGCAATAGACTTATTTCCTTGATCACTAACACCTCCAACAAAAAGATGATCAGAATCAATGAGGTCTTGCACAAGATGTTTAAGATGTTAAGATGTTTCATGTCATGTCCATTTTGTCGGTGATAGTGGCAATAAGCATTTGATCTAAAGCTAGAGGGTAAAGGCTTATTAAGGTCAGGTGTTTTGATGGGAGGCAAGGTAATCATTTGTTGTTTTAAGAGTTGGTACATTATGTTATGAAGGGTATCAAATAAGGGAGTGAATTATCTTTTCGGGTCGCCATAGCTAAAGGGAATTGTGGCTTTATCGACAACTACTTGGTTATTGGTATTGTGAGTTGTTTGTTGAGGAGGATTAAATTGAAGGAGCCCTTCTTTTTTTTCTAAAAGGTTGGGTTTTTTTTGGTTCGGCTAGAAATGGACTTTGTATCGCGACTACTAACTAGATTTTGATAATCACAAAGGGCAATACACAAGTGCATGAAGGATGGGAATTTCATCATGGTGAGCTTGTCTTGAATCTTGCTTTGCAAATTTTCTATGAACATCTTTTGAAGGTAAGGTTCGAGGACTTTAACATCAATTTAGGAATAAAGTGATTGATAGCGTGAAATAAAGTCAGTTATCTTTTCTACTTCTTTTTTCTTGCATCTCATCAAATCATCCAAGGTCATTTTAGGATTCGTGCACTTGGAAATGGTTTACAAATGCATCAACAAGTTCATTGAATGAACTAATTGAGTTGTTTGGTAAAGAGGAGAACCATTCCAAGGTAGTATCTTTTAATGATCTAGGAAAAATCTTAGCCAATAGTTTATCATCAAGGACAAAGTCACTACACAATGTAGTATAGGCATTAACATGGTTAGAAGGGTCTCCCTTCGCTCCGTATTTATCAAATCTAGGCACCTCTACACCTTTTGGCATCAGACGCGTTGAAAAGCCGGTGGCGCTACCGGCTGAGAGGCCGCTGGGGGGCACAGTGGTGGCCGCTTGGCGACGGAGCGGTGGTCGCTTGGCTAAGAAGGGGTGGCGCCCAGTTTATAACTGGGCGGGCTAATTTTTAATAAAAAACCTTCAAAAAATCAATTTTAAATTGATTTTTTAAATATATTTTTTTGCGAATTTGACCTCGAACTCTGTGCCCTGAGGCCGTACGACTTTGGGGTAAATTTTTTTTGCTTCCCTGATCAACTGTGGCCAAAATCAATGAATGAAAAGTTGATTTAGGGGTTTTTGGATGCTGTGAATCCAACGGCAAGGTTCGTTTGGGGCCAAAGTGAACCCAAAAAATGAAGTATGTCGGATCCACAAAAAATCACCTTGTAAAACTGTGAATGTCTGATCCAACCCTCATAGCTCCAAATTCTTCAAACAAGAACAGGCTGCAGTAGGTCCGTTGTGATACCATGTATGAAAATAGGGGTTTTTGGGTCTTCTGAGCGCAATTGTGAGGTTTGTTTTGCACTAGAATGCATCGTTTGAGAGATCAAGGTCGAAATTTGTCAAAAAATGATGGAAAAACCCTTTGATCTGGCAAAAAACTGTCGTAGCTTGAAACCCTTGCACAAAAAAAATCACTATGAAGAAATATCTTCAAATCACAAACAAACAAGCACAGGTCTGGAGCTCTGATACCATGTAGAAGTTGTGAAATACAACTTCACAGACCCCGAAGATCACTTGCATGCAAATTTCCTGTCACAAAAGAAGACATTGGAGACAAAAAAGAAAGGGTGCTTTGAAAGTTGAAAAATGTATTAATCAGAGAGAGTAAAATACAATGAGATCAATCCTAATGAAAGGAGATTGTGCAAAACCTAAAAGTAACCCTAATAGGAAGACATTTAATAATTAATATAATTATTAAATGTCTTATTATGCAAACTAAAGTTAAATCTTAAGAGAGGAATATAGGTAACTTAATTAACATAATTAAGTTAAAACTTTTACTCTAACATGCTTCTGATATAATATTTAGGTGGGCCATTTTGATTTTGATTTATGGTGTAAATTTTTTTTTGACGAGATGAAATGGTTTGGAAGAGTTGATTAGTGAGAGGGTCATTGCTTGTGTTATGAGATGGGAGTGAAAGTGGTAGAGTGTATGTGTTTGAAGGAAAAGTGGATGGAATGATTATAGGTGATAAAGTGGTAGGAGATATGATGTGCGATGCCACATAGGAACTAGGGATGCTAGTGGGAATACCCAAGAAGGGAGTCACATTACTAGTTTGTTGCATTGTTGTTGTAACTTGAGGATTGGTATAGATAGGTATTGAGGCAATTGTTGTGGGAGGAGGATTTTGAGTTCCTCCTTGTCTTGTGACATTTTTTGTTGGTTAAGGACCACTAGTGGTTGGGGGGGTGTTTTCCAAAGATTTGAAAAAAAAATTTCACAAGGTCAAGCCCATGTTCACTTTCAAGAATGCGATGAATGTTATCTATAGTAGGAATAGCAGTAGTTGAAATGTTGTCATTTTGCACCTGGTGTTGTAAGTTTGATAAGTCCTCATGGATGTGAATTATGTTTTCTTGCGGGACACTATAATTCCTTGTTTCAACTTGCATACTACTTGAAGGAAAAGAGTTGTGAAGGGTATTGTCCATGACTAGTGTACTAGTGTCAATACTAGGAGTGAAAGAGCTAGACAACCCAAGATCCATAATGATTGTGTTATTGCGGGATGACATGAGTCTCAAACTTCATCTCACTACAGTATTAGCAATAGGACACCAAATACTCATGCAAGGGCTACTAAATGCAAGGTGAATGCAAATGTAATGTAAGCTAAGAACAATGAAATGCTTATAACAATTTTTTTGGAAATTGAAACAGAAATACAATAACAAATAAAAACTTAGAAATTGAATTTTAAATGCTAGAAAATGCACTGTAGAATATGCAATGGGACTGATTTACCCAAGGTGGCGAATGAATCCCATTAAGGATTTTTTTTTTTTTAAATCATAATTTTTCAATTGATTTTTATGTTTTTTATGTTGTATGATCTAGATCCTAAGTGTAAATGTAAATTTTTAATGAAATTAGATGCAAAAATGCAAGCTATATGAACTTTCACTAATGCAAAATTTGAAACCCTAAAATGCAAGTTAACCAATGCAAGTCCTAATGCAATGTTAATGCAAGCCAAATCTAGGATGATAATGCACTCCAAATCAAAATTTCAATGTTCTAAATGCAGGTTCACCAAAATGAAATGAATAATTTGTGGGATGGATGCTAGTATATGCTTTAGGCCATAGACCACACCCACAAAATCCAATTTCATTCAAGGGTAACCCTAAAGATCTCAATGCAAAAGAGAAATAAATCTTGTAATAGGGTTTTCCTAGGGGTTGAATATGATCTAATGAGTGGTTCACCACCAAGTTTAAACTTGGAAAAGACATTGAAATGCAAAACCCTAATTGAATGCAAAATAACACTAAATGATTTAGAAAAGTGAATGAAACAACATAGAAAGTTGCAAAACAGAATGTGTGCACCTATAAATCCAGAGAAGGTTGAATGGAGGTTTGAATTACTAGAAATTCTACTTTCAAAACTGACTGAGACTCATTCGCCAAGTTGGGCGAATCAATCCTGTTTTTGGAAAATTGTGCAAGAACATGAATCTTCCAAAAGGGTATCCAAATCTGCAAAAACCTAAAATTTGACTGGAAATGGGACTCATTCGCCAAAAGTGGTGAATCAGTTGAGTTGGGATTTTTTGGAACTTCAAAATTTGATCCTACTCTTCTTTGTCTGCTTCAATCTTCCTGATTGGTTTTTGTATATGAATCTATGATTTGCCACCTATAGGTCTTCTCCAATGCTCTCCAAGGCTTGATGACAACTTTGACAACTTTAGATGATTTGTAACTTTTCTCCAATCTTTCTCCTTTGGAAATTTGTAACGTAGACCTACAAATCACACACAAAGGAGAGGGGAAAATGTTGTTGGGTTAGTGGATAGGGGTTTTCCTTGGTCAAATCCTGTTTTGGAAATTAATCCTTGAAATGAAAGCAAATATGAATGGAGAATGATGAATGAACAAAAGACAATGTTGCAACTTGCCAAAACCTAGCAATAAGGTGCAACAAATATGCTTGAGATGGTTGTAATGGATGTGGTTTTTGAATCTTGCTTGAATGATTTTGATCTTGCATGAAACACTTGCTTGAATCATAAACCTTACATCACAATTGTTAGCACAATAACAAACATGATGCATGAACTCTTTGAAACAATGATTGATGCTTGGAGAATGCTCTAAAATGCTTGATAATTTTCCCTTCAATGCTCTTGAATGCTCTTGTGAATGCTTGTGAACTCAAACTTGCTATATGAATGCTCATTCAACTTGCTAGTTGTAAAATAATAGAAAGAACCTTGTATTTATAATCAATTAAGCAAGAATTCCCAAAATTACAACACTACAAGCCGACATCAGATCTAGGAGAATAAAGTCTCACCATAAATTTGAATTAAATTTAATTTTGGGCCACACGGGACTCATTCGCCCAAGGTGGTGAATGAGTCCCATCATGAATAATTTATGGGACCAAAAACCAAAAGTGCTTAGAAATGTGTGAAAACTGGTTCCAGACCAAAAGATCCAGGTGGGACTCATTTTCCCAAGGTGGCGAATGAGTCCCAAATCCATAAATCTAGGTTAGAACACAAGCCAGAAACACTTGAATTATGATTGGTGTCGGGGTTATCCTCAAAATGATGCAATAAATGAGGCTTGTGGGTGCAAAATAGGGTGAATTAAAGCATAAGAAAGCCCAATTGTTAATGACAAGCCTAGAGAAGTGTGAACGTGTGTTACAACACTTTACAACACTCCAAATAAGGCAAGATCAATGTTGATTTTGATTAAAAAGAGGTTTATTAAGTTTAGTTAATTGATAAAACCCTAGAAAAGTGTGAAAGCGTGTTACAACACTTCACAACACTTTAAGAAGGTACCATTTAAATCCATTTGTTCACAAGGGCCCAAGACCTAATGTGAATGTGTCAGGCATATTACAACACTAAATCAGGGCCAAGTTAAGGGGACCTTTTTTGTCATTACATTTCCAAATACCTCCTTCTATGAGAAGACCTAAATAAATGAGCTAAATACCAAATGATGAACGAATGCAAAATAAATTCAACTTCAAAGTAAGGATAGACACCAAGTTTAGGTTTGAAAAACTTGAAACAAATGAAAGACCATTTGTAATAGTAAACAAATATATATTTGAATTCCAAAAAGTTGGTCCCTATGATGAACTAGATGAAAGCACTCAAGAATTAATAGAAGAAAGACACAAAGGAAAAAAAAACTAAATATGAAGGAAGTTGTTGTCAAGAACCATTAATCATATAAGAAGAAGAAGAAGCAGTAGATGAATTCCCATAAAAAAGGAAAATGGATGCCTACCCTTCAAATTGTAGGTTAGAGTGTCCAAACCTTCCACGACTTAAAGAAGATTCAAGGACCATCTTATTCAAGGAGGGTGTGCCTTGTTTGTTAAAGTAGAAATAAAGTAAATATTATGATGCACAAATAGATATTGGCACTTTATGTTTCTACAAGGATCCTGTCATGATAGGAATTATTCAATGATAAACATGTCTATAGATCAGTAGATGTGCAAGGGCATAAATTGTAGGTTAGAGTGTAAAAACCTTCCACCACTTAAAGAATATTCAAGGACCATCCTATTCAAGGAGGGTCTGCCTTGTTTGTTTAAGTAGAAATAAATGGTAAATATTATGATGCACAAATAGATATTGGCACTTTATTTTTCTACAAAGATCATGTCATGATAGGAATTATTCGATGATAAACATGTCTATAGATCAATAGATTTGCAAGGGAATAAATTTAACTGCAATAAGTATAAACACCAAGAGCCTATGATGATACAAGTGAAAATATTCAAATTTGATTTATTTGAATTTAATAAAATACTAGTAGATATCCTTTTAGGAGGATCTTTCATATATTTTTACTCTTCTTATGGTAGTACTCTAAAACATGTTCTATTTAGACTAGGAGGGGAAATAATTGGGGAACCTAGGCTCACATATGTGATAGAACAAATTCCCTATACAATTATCCAACATCCTATAGACAATCTTAAGAAAACATTTTTAGAAATAGGAGAAAATAAAATAAGATATATGCTAAAAAATATCCAAAAATTTTGGAACAAGAAAATGTTAGAAATGGAAATAAAGATAGAAGAGGGGGAAATTGTGAAGATAGGAAAAAAGATCCCTATCTTTGCATATTATTTTGATATGGAGACAAAAATAAAAGAATTATAGAATATCAAGTTAATAAAACCATCCATGTCCCTCTTTTGTTGATATGCTTCCATGGTCAAAAAACACTCAAAGAAAAAAAGGGGGGAAAATTGATGATTAACTACAAGCCTCTAATTGCAACTATTGAACCTTATCAATATCCAATCCTAAATAAGGCCTATTTACTAAAAAGGTGGCAAATGTAAATATATTTACGAATTTCATGGTAAATTATTTTTTATCAAATCAAAGTCAAAGAAGAAGATTAGCACAAAATGGCATATAGTTGTCCCTTTAGTCACTATTAGTGGATAGTCATGTCTTTTGTCTTAATGAATGTGTCAACCTGTTTCCAAGCCCACATGGACCATATCTTCAAAGGCGCCTTTGATTTTACATATATATATATATATATATTATTTTTTATTTTTTAGTGAAAACTTAGAAGACCATTTCAAACATTTAGAAAAAAATAGTATATTGTTAAATATGCAAATATTTCTCTTTGTATCAAAAATCCAATTATTTTATCAAAGTTATAATTTTCTAGGAATGAAAGTTAAAAAATGGGAGACTAGAAGTTCAACTCCATATAAAAGAAAAAAAAACAATTTTCAAATGTTCTTAGAAAAAAGCAATCCCAAACATTGCTCGGAATATTAAATTATGTCAACAAATTCTATCTTGATTTTGGCAATGACAAAACTTACATTGTAGGAATTGTTCCAAAAATATAAAAGTTTCAAATTGTAACTACTTCACAGTAATATTGTCAAAAGACTAAACGAAAAAATTAACAATATCCTCATTTTATGTATGTCATCTATTGACAAATTTATCCTATAAATAGATGCCTCTACTAATGCTTAGGTGAAATTTTATGTTTTGTTGTGGAAGGCGAAGAGTACAAGTCAATATATGCAAGTGGTATCTTTGCTAAAGACGTCAAGAAGTGTATTTCCTTTGACAACGGAGTCTATGGTGTACAAAAGTGCCTTGAGAAATTTGCTTTGAAGCTCATTCATCTAAAGCATTTTATCATACGAATTGATTGTACTAAGTTATTGACCTTCAAAGTGAAGGACCATAGAAGGAAAGATGGTCATAACAAATATGTTCATTGGTGGGATTATTTTAATAATTTAACTACACAACACAACATGCAATTTAAAAAAGTAACTCTATTGTGGATTGGTTTAATCAACCACTTGCTATGATGATGCATAAACCAAATCTAAGATTCATTTGCATAAGGATTAAAAATAATAATTTCATAAGGTTGAGTCAATCTATACAACTTCAAATTCTTAGGAAAGGAGTTACTCCAAGGTATACTAGAGTGTCTAGAGAAGATTTCTATGACCTGCAAAATACTAGTGTTGCTCATATTTATGTATTCAACATACAAAATGGAGACAAAATTTTCATTCCTCACCTAATAAAAAACTCTAGTTACAAAAATATATTGATCTTGTTAGAAATCCAAACTAGACATAGATCATCAAGAAAAGATGTAATGCAAATGAATTCTTATATAGACTTGCTAAAAATGTTGGCCCTCCAATCATTCATGAAGAGGATTTTTTTTCCTATAAACTTGTAATCAATACTATTATTAAAAGGAGATTGGTATGAGTCCTTCCATATTGATTTACAAAGAAACAATAACACAAACTAGATTGTTTAGCATAATTTCCAAATATAATCCTTTTAGACCAATAGATGGAAATGATATGTGGAGTAAAGTAGAAGACATGCTAAATCCACCAATACCATATTCCTTATCTTTTGCATCAAACAATATTTATCTTTAATAATAATAAAAATTCTTAAAGTTGAAAGTGATTGTCATTGTCATCATAAGATTCCAACAAACCTCACTTTCTAGCTTACTGACTACTTTGGTTTCTAGATTAGATGATTTTGTACTGATTCATTCAATGATTTGTAATCTATAAAAGAAATTTTGAGGCTCATTTGGGCATCAATAGTCATTGAATCCTAGAGGTCTAGAGAACAAGAGTATGCTCTTTCCTTGCACCTTTTGGGGATCTTGGAAATTAGAAATTTGTTCTTCAATATGTAAAACCTTATGATGTCTTCCTTTCTAAATATAGAAGTTGTGACCATTCAACCTACAATCTCCACCAATGTTTCCATCATAGTGATTTGCATAACCTCTTGCAATTAATGAGGTAAACACCACTCAAATAGAAACTAAAAACATAAAGGAATGCTCAGTAAATTTTCAAACAGATAGAATATGGTTTTGCTTTTATGCTATCTTGTCCATTTTCATTTAGATCTTGGTTCAAGTTCATAGATTCAAATCATGGATCTAACAAAGTTTTTGAGGGTTGGGTTCATTTTTTGTCTATCCATACAAATAACATGTAAAAATGATATGTGTGTGTGTGTGTGCATGTGTATGTTCATTTTTTTGAAAGGTGTGTGCCCTTGGTCTCCTTGTGATGTGTAGTGTAGCACTTGGGTTCTTGGCATGGCTTAACTACCTCCCATGGATTCATTAACTCTTGCGGTTGTATCAAGCATTGACAGGTCAATTTTTTGGTGCAACGACAACCATCTGTGCAACAATTGGTATTAGAGCCTAGGTCACGGGTTTGAACCCCTCGCTTGCACTGGAGGGGGGGATTGTTGCAAGGTGTGCGCCCTTGGTCTCTGTGTGATGTGCAGTGTAGCGCTTGGGTTCGTGACATGAATTAACCACCTCCCATGGATTCATTAACTTCGACGGTTGTATCAAGCATTAACAAGTCAATCTTTTGATGCAATGATAACTATCTGTGCAATACATTTTGAATTTGTAAAAACATGTAAAAATTCATGTGTACATGGGTGTATGTGTGCATGTGTGTGCTTGTGTGCATCTATATGTGTGCTTGTGCATGAGCATGTGTGTGTAAAAAATGACTCTCTCCCCCCAAAAAAAAAGTAAGAATAAAACCCCTAAATTCATCTAAGAGATGGAAGCAAAGCTAGCACTCAAAACCACTCAAAAGATGGCAAAGTAGAAAAATCAAATTGCAACTTAAGATAATGATCAATGGAGTTGAGTCCCTAAAACACAAAACTATACTCATCAATCGTGTGATTATTGGAAAGTTCCTTGGTGCTTGACCATCGAGGAGTAGCATTTGGTAGTGAGTGGAAAAAATTGAGAGTGGACCTACCAATTAAGTTTCTCACCAAAGTTTTCTTCATAGCCACCTTCAAGAGTGCAAAAGACAAAGCTCTATCCTCAATAATGGACAACTAGAAAATGGAAAATGCTAGCCTCTACATATAAAATTGGTGTTGTAATTTTGACTCGTTATCTTTCTCTTTATCCAAATCCCTTGGATTAGATTATACAATCTCCTAAAGGAATACTAGCTAGTCAAAGAGCTCACACAAATTGAAAACAATATGCGGAATTTTGTTTTCGTTGATCAGGAGACCTTTAACAGCAACTCCAGACGTTACACATGCTTATGTATTCTTTCAATTCGTGAAATCCCCAAAGATTTCATAATATCTACAGAAGCAGAGAATAGAATCAGTTTATTGATACAGATTATCACAAATGCTTTTCCCTTGGGTGTGAGAACTAATCACATTTTGTCATCTATTGTTTGGGAGTCTCCAATCACAAGAAAGAATAAAATTGGGTTGCTAAAACCAAATCCAAAGATCCTTCATCTCTGAGTGCTCCAAAATCAAATAAGAAGGCAGAATATATTACTTCCACTTTACACAAATAAATTCAACAATGCAATGGTGGAGAGACAAATAGCCCAAAGGATATTGTAGAATTGGCAATTGTCCCATTTGAAATGTCCCCTCTAATACAAGAGAATTAGTGAGAAAGGATGAAGATTCAAAATTCTATTGATTCAAGATTAACGACCCTTTAGGCATCATTGGCATGCATTGCATCAGCCAATCAAACTTCAAAGAGTCTTTAAGGCCAACATCATATTCATGAAAAAATGAGGCCGCAAGACAAATAAACAGTGAAGAGAGGAGAATGTGATGATCGGTAGCCAATCAAGCATCAACCAATATCTGTTGTAATCTAAGGGAGGAAAACCCTCCCTTAGAGATCAATGAAGATCATTATTTAGAATTTTAGGGGTTTAAACATCTCTAACAAAAGGCACTCAACCAATTGTCACATTGACACACTTTTGGTCCATATTGTAATGTGTTAAAAAAATAAAATTAGGTTTTTTTAGAAAAACTTTTCATTAACTATTGCAAAGTTGGGCTACATATATTTGTGAAGTGTGATGAACCAATTGAAGATTAGATTTTCTCTTATCACCAAATAGAATCAAATTGGAGCACCTTTTGGATTCATCCATTTTCCCAATATCTAAGCACAATTTGGTCCTATCTATTAATAAAGCTGGACCCTCAATTAGATGCCCCTTCAAGTTTGGAAGAATATGGTTTAGAAGTGACAAAATAATGAATCTTATTCATACTTAGTGGTTGAGTGTCAAGATCTAGAGGGGACCAAAGATGTTCAACTTCTCCCAAAAGTTACGTTTCCTAAAAGTATGGCTAAAGGAGTGGAACATGACTTCCCTCAAAACATTTTTAGAAAAAGTAAAGAATAGAGAAAGAATTGGAGATTCTTAATTAAAAGAGATGATTGCACATGGAATGTACCGGGCAGACTACATCAAAGAGAAAGATCTAATGAAGCAAAACATGTTCAAGTCCTAGCCAGAAAATAAATTATTAAAATATTATTTATTTATTATTAATGTTTAATAATGTAATTTATTGTAAAGTAGATTAATAAGATCAGCTCTGATCTTATCTAAAGTTTATTTTTAGAAACTTTCCAGATTCTGTACATTTTGTAAACTATTTAGAGACTTCATCTCTTTTGTTAATAATATCAAATTATTTACCAATTATTTGCATAATATGGTATCAAAGCGGGAGCCGGTCTGGGTCTGACTCCCTCATGGGAGGGCTCAGGGTTTTTGAAAAAAAAAAGATTATTATTTTTGTGGGTTTTTTGATTTGATCGTGCATTCTTCTTAGCCAGTTTTGAATGTGTTTTGAAAATTTTGTGTGTTTCCTCAATGAAATCGTGAGTTCCTGGTTGGCATCGTTTTTTCAAAACATGGCTGATTTTCATGGAGATTTTTTTCGAGTTGCTTTTCTAAGGTTAAAAATCGTAGCTCTTTGTGAAGGTTTGCGGCTTTTGTGGGGTGTAAATCATGTTTTTTTCTGCGATCATGTTTTTTGTTGGTCATTTCATCTGGGTTTTGGACACAAATTTGTGTTGAGCGCGCATTTTCTTTTAAGGGCGCTTTTTTTAGTTTTTTCATTATCGCACGACTGGATGGATTTTGGGCAAGTTTTCTTGCTTTTTTGTCTTTCTTTTCGAGGTTTTATGCCGCACAACCTTGTTTCCTTTTCCCACACATGAAGGGTTTCTCTGTTGGGTCATCCTTTCTGCCAACAACTCTAGCATCTTTCTCAATTCGTGATTGAGCATCGATTTTGTGTCAAAGATCGATTGCAATTCTAATTTTGTTTTGCGGTTGTCCTTTGTTTGTTGTTTCGACTTAGGGCTTCGTGGCGTCTTGCCTTGTTCGATGTCTCCATATCTTTGCAACAACGCAGCTAGGGCATGCAATATGCCTATTTGTTTGATCGAGTGGAGATGTTGCGGTGATGGGTTTTCTTAATTTATTCCCTTAAAAATTATGGAGGGTCTTTTTTAATATTTTTTTCCCTGAAAAAAAATCATGAGAGGGTTTTTTAATATTTTTTTCCTAAAAAAAAAATTATGAGAGGGTTTTCTAATGGAAAAAATTATGAGAAGGGTTTTTTAATATTTTTTCTGAAAGAAAAAAAAATCATGAAAGGTTTTATAAAAAAAAATTCCTGAAATTTTTTTTGGAAAGGTTTTAACTGTTTTTTCCTTAAAAACGATGTTTTGTATGTTGATTTGTGTCTCGGATTTTGTACTGGACTTTTTTAATCGTAGAGTTGCATGGGATTCATTTGAGGGTTTTTACCTTTTTTTTTCTCCAAAAAATGATGCTTTGAACTTCAGTTTCAAGGTTTTATGATTTTTTTCCTCAAAAATTGTGGTTTCTTGCAATTTATTCTGGAGCGTCGTGTTCATCTGCAAAAGTTTGGAGGGTTTGCTGATTTTTCTTCAAAATCAGGGCAGTTTTATTTCGGTGTCTCTGGCTACAGGGAGGGACAACTTTGTTACCCAACATCAGGTTGGATGTTTTGTGCTCAATTTTGGTTATTTCTAGAAGTTTTGTAGTTTTTGGGAGGGTTGGTGGCAGACTCATCTCAAGTGGTAGAGTTAGTGGTAGACTCTTGTCTTTTGTTGCAGAAGTGTTCTGAAGAGAAGGGGGCAAC
The DNA here is from genome assembly GCA_007115665.2 of Sequoiadendron giganteum. Classification (NCBI taxonomy): domain Eukaryota; kingdom Viridiplantae; phylum Streptophyta; class Pinopsida; order Cupressales; family Cupressaceae; genus Sequoiadendron; species Sequoiadendron giganteum. The sequence continues at coordinate 216,373,021 of CM021104.1, forward strand.
CTTTGTTGTTTATGTGGGTAGTTAGAACGATGACCATTACAGGAGGTTATTAAATATATTAAATAATATAATAGTCATCTTAGTTAGGTTAGATAGTTTCTATTTTCATCTTATGTTTACGTTCGTTTCATTTAGAAACATCGCCTTTGTAAATCTATTTAAGGAGCCTTCATCTCCTTCATTTAATACATTGAATCTTTTACCATCTTGTTTCGTAATATGGTATCAAAGCCAAATTGATCAAAGTGGTAAAATCAACGACTTTTCTTTTGAAAAATTGTGACTTTATTTTTGCAAGAAATCTAGGGTTTTGGTTTGATTTTTTTCGTATTTATCACTAAAAATTGTGACCCTCTTGTTGTATCATGGGTTTTTCAGTCATGCTCTTTCCTTTGCATTTTTTCTTTGCATTTAACTGTGTTTTTGAGTACTCTATGGTCGTGTTTCGTCATCAATTTTGTACATGATTTTGAGGGTTTTTGAGTCGTGTTTTTCAATCCTTCTGAGCACAATTTGAAGACTTTTCTAGGCACATATCATAGTGTTTTATTTTTTTGCGGTTTTGTGCTCCTATTGAACATGATTTTGTGGTGTCACGTGGCCTTCTTTGGTCATGTTTTTCTCTTTCTTGGTCACGGATTTTAGTTATATTCTACCATGTTTTTTTTGTTTCTCTGAAGACGCCATCCTCAGTCTCTTTTCTTGTTGTGATTTCATGAAATCTTGAAGCCATTTTTCTATTCTTTTTGAAGAAAATTTGAGTCGACTAGGGTTTTGAAATTAAACCCTTTGCTTGAAGTTGAAAAATTATTCTGAGTACAAATTCTTTGTGAGTTTTTTGAGATTTTTCTGGGTTGCCTTCAGTTTTCTCTGGATACTTTGAAATTTGTACCTCCTTTTTTGTGCCAACATATTTACTTTGAAATCTATACTTGTACCTGCTTTAGTGCATTGAATTTGTGCCTCAAGTTTCGTACATTCAACCTCTTCTCGATACCTCATTTTTCATGTCTCGAAAAGCGTGAAGATGGCTTCTTTGACCAACATTATGTTGGAAGGCAATCAACGTTTCAATGGCAAAAATTATAATACTTGGAAGCAGTGAATGATAACCATCTTTGAATATCATTGTCTTGATCAGATGATTCTAGGCAACACTACTCGTCCCATAACGACGGGTAAGGATCAGGACAAGTTCGATGAGAAAAATCGTGAAGCGATGATGCTCATTAAACTTTTAGTTACCGATGATCAACTACCTCAGATTCTGATTGGTAAATCAACAAAGGAGATTTGGGATCATCTTAAGGGTCTTCATGAGACTTCCGACAAGAGCCTGCGTTCTTCTTGAAGAACATGTTGTTTTCTATCATGATGGATGAGAAAAGTTTGCAGACGCACCTGAACAAGATCAAGGAGATCTGAGATCAGTTGGAGGCTATTGGTCGAAAAATGGAGGAAGACATGGTCGTGATCACTTTGAAAATTCTACCTAAGTCTTATAAGCATTTCATTAAGACTCTTAACATTATGTCTACTAATGTTGATTTGAAGTTTTCAAATCTGTGCTACATTCTTCTACAACAGGATTGTTGGAAACAATAGTTTGGTAGTAGTGAATCTTCATCCTCTACAAAGCAAGATTTTGCAGCTAAATCTCAGCCTAAGAATAAAGGGAAAGGTCAGCCTTCGTAGTAGAAAGGCTCAAGACAACCTCAGGACAACTCTAAGAAAAAGAACATTTAGTGTAATTATTGCCACAAATTTGGTCATATGAAGAAGGATTGTCGTCAGCATTTGGCTTCTAAACAAAAGAAGAAAGGAGGGTCTCAACTGAAAGCACATGTTGCCAAGCACACTGAGCAGAAGGAATCTACCTTTTATGCTTTTATGGCTAAAAGGCCTATAGATCATGTGAAGTCCTTTGCCTAGTACATTGATTCAAGTGCTTTGCGACAATTCACCCATCGATGTGACTGGTTCACAAACTTCTCTCCTTTCACTAAATCGGTTATTTTTGGAGGAGGTGAAGATTACGCAATTGTTGGTAAGGGTAGTGTTCAAATTCAATTTGGTGGGAGGAATCTCATATTCCTCAATGTTTACTATGTTTCTGGCATGAAACTTAACCTTCTCTTTGTCAATCATATAATGCAACACTCTCCTCAGTTGGATGTGGTATTCAGTGCACACAAATGTTTCATTAGTGATCGGGAGACTCACACCATGGTGGTTGTTGGTATTGGGGATCACAATCTACACAGACTTGTGGATACAGGTGATTCTCTGGAGTTAGCCATGACAACCAAAAACTCTTCTATTACCAATATTTGGCATCAACGGTATGGGCACTTAAATGTGCACTATCTCTCTCAGTTTGCTCGAAAGGGATTTGTAGCTGGTTTACCTGACATTCAAACTCGGCATCATGGTGTTTGTGGAGTTTGTCAGGCTAAGAAGCATCACAAGACACCATTCACGGATGGTGACTCATGGTGAACCTCTAAGGTACTCCAGTTGGTTCACGCTGATGTATGTGGGACAATGAATACACCTTCTATTACTAGTTGCAGGTATTTCTTGCTTTTTGTTGATGATTTCAATCGTAAAATGTGGATGTACTTTCTTAGATAGAAATAAGATGTCTTTACTGTATTTCAGAAGTTTAAGGCCTTAGTAGAGAAAGAGTTTGGTTTTTGCATAATCACTCTAAGGTCAGATCATGGGGGCAATTTTGTTCTACTGCTTTCTCCAACTTCTGTGATACACATGGAATCAAAAGCCAGTTAACCACACCCTACACTCCTCAACAAAACAGTGTTGTAGAGTGGTGCAATCGTACAATTGTTGAGATGGCCTGCTCCATGTTACAACATAAGAATGTCCCTAATAAATTTTAGGTAGAATAAATCTTCATTGCAGTCTATCTCTTTAATCGGTATCCTACACACGTTGTAAGGGGAAGACTCATGAGGAAGCTTGGATTGGTTGAAAACCTGGGATCAATCATTTGAAAATATTTGGCTCTTTAGCATATGTATGGATTCTAGTTGCCAAGCGCTCAAAGTTGGATTCCAAGAGTCAAAATCTTATGTTCACAAGGTACAATGACAACCATAAGGCTTACCGATTGATTGATGTAGATATTGATTGTCTTCTCTTCAGTTGAGATGTTGTCTTTGATGAAGACCGAGGACCCTTTCACATTACCTCGTTTGTGCAACATTCTAAGGATCAACCTTTGAAGGCTTATGATTTGGGTGTTCGTCTTCCATTAGGTTCGCTTGATGGTAGGGATGATGAAGATTTTATCTTTGATGATGCTCAACCTAATTTTCCTCCAGATGATATTGATCTTCCACTTGATGAACCTGTTTCAGATCCACAATCAAGTCTAGCTCCTCCTATTGCATCTAATGTTGATACTTCTCCTCACCGACCTAAATGGTGGGCTAAGACTATTGGTGATCTTCATGATGATGAGCTCATTGAGGGGAGATCATCCAAAAATAAGAGCAAACGACATCATACTATTAATTTTTCTCTCATGGCCAACATTCACAGTGTCTATGAGCCTCAGACATATTTAGAGGCTAAAGGTATTCCTGAGTGGGAAAAGGCTATGGAGGCTGAATACCAAAGTCTTCAGAAGAATCGCACTTGGTTCCTTTCTGATCTTCCTCCAAGGAAGAAGCCCATTAGCTACAAATGGGTGTATAAAGTGAAGTACAAAGCTGACGGAACCCTTGACAAGTACAAAGCTCGTCTAGTTGCTAGGGGGTTCTCATAGAAGGCATTGACTATGATGAGACCTTTGCTCCTACAACCAAGATGAGTACCATTTGGTTCGTCCTTGCCTTAGCAACCCAGTTTGGTTGGAAATTCCATCAGATAGATGTTAAGAGTGCTTTCCTCAATGGTGAGTTGATGGAAGAAGTTTACATGATGCAACCTCCAGGGTTCAAGGTTTTGAAGAAAGAACATAAGGTTTGTAGATTTGTAAAAGAACTCTATGGCTTGAAATAGGCTTCTCGGGCTTGGTACATCAAGATTGACAAGTACATCACAGATCATGGCTTTCAAAGGAGTCCATCTGACTCAAATATGTATGTCAAACATACTGGTAGTGATATTCTTATTCTTGTTGTCTATGTGGATGACCTGATCATTACTAGCAGCTCAACACATTTGATCGTTGAGATCAAACACGATTTGTGCAACACATTTGACATGACAAATCTGGTACTTTTTCATTACTATTTAGGTGTTGAGGTTTGGCAGACTGAGAGTACTATCTTCATCTCCTAGAACAAATATGCTCGAAGTCTACTGGATAAGTTTTGAATGTAGGATTGAAAACCTACCTCCACACCCATGGAAAAAGGGCTCAAGTTGTCAGCTAAGTCAGACTCACCGATAGTAGATGAATCGTTGTTCAGGAAACTAGTGGGTAGCCTCATCTATCTCACTACCACTAGGCCTGATCTCAGTTTTGTAGTGAGATATATTTCACACTTCATGATAGCCCCCAAGGCTGATCATTGGGTAGCAACGAAGTGTGTGCTGCATTATGTGAAGGTCACTTCTAATCATGGGATTCTTTACACTAAGATTCACGATTCTAGACTTAATGGTTTCATAGAATCAGATTGGGCAGGTTCGATTGATGACAATAAATCAACATTTGGGTGTGTTCAGTTTGGGATCTGGTGCGGTCACATGGACTAGTAAGAAGCAGCAGGCAGTGGCTCTCTGCTTGACAAAAGCAGAGTATCAGGGAGCAGAACTTAAGGTAACTTGTGAGGTAGTTTGGCTTCGTCGGATGCTTGTGGATATGAAAATATCTCAAGTAGGTATGACTCCCGTGTTCTATGATAATCAGGGAGTTCTCAAACTTGCCAAGAATCCAGTCTTCCATGAAAGAACCAAGCATGTGGAAATTCATTGTCACTTCATTAAGAAGCTTGTTGAAGACGGATCGGTTCAGTTGTTGTATGTTATGATAGAGGGTCAGACAACAAATATTCTCACCAAGTCACTCAGTCTAGATAAGTTTATAAAATTCAAGGGGCATCTTGGTGTAGTTGATAGATTGAGCATTGAGGGAGGGTATTAAAATATTATTTATTTATTATTAATGCTCAATAATGTATTTTATTGTAAAGTATATTGATAAGATCGTCTATGATCTTATCTGAAGTTTATTTTTAGAAACTTTCCAGATTTTGTACATTTTGTAAACTATTTAGAGACTTTGTCTCTTTTGTTAATAACATCAAATTATTGCCAATTACTTATGTAATAGAAATATGTTGGAAATATAAATCAAGAGAAACTTGGTTGAGGGCAAGGGACTTCGAACACAAAAAAAATCCACAAAGCATCTAAAGTCCAAATGTCTCAAAATAGAATCAATTCCATTAGATCAACTAAGGGAAACATATTAACAAAGATGGAAGACATTCAAAATGAGGTTGTCTCTTTTTTCAAAGATCTATTAGCAACAAAAGAGGCTTCAAATATGATGAATATGTCAAGCTTGCTTGACATCTTGAGCTTGGTTTCTAAAGAGGACAACTTGACTCTCATGGCGGCAACCTTAGAGAAAGAGGTCAAATTTGTAGCATTTCAACTACACCTAAACAAGGATCCTAACCTGGATGGATTTCCAGCATGTTTCCATAAAAAATGTTGGGGAATTATTGGTCATGATGTGCGAAACATAGTCAAGGATTCTCAAAGATATCAATAGAACCAGTATTGCTCTCATTCTAAAGAAACTCTCAAGGAAATATTTTGTCGAATTTCATCATATATATGTATACAAAATTCCATACAAAATCATTTCAAAGGTAATAGTGAGTAGCCTCAAATATGTGCTCACAAATCTAAGTTCTTTTGAACAAAGCGATTTCACCCCCAAGGACTATTACACCATAATTATTGCTCATGAAGCCATACACTCAATTGTTTTCTCAAATAAAAAACGTATGTGTAATGTCACTTTTCCACCTAAAGTAGTTTAATTATTAGAAATAGATTTAATAGATTAAATATTAGAGTAGGTAATTTACAAGATGTAATATTACTAAAATGATGTGAATAACTAATATAGATAAACTAATGTAACTATAATATGTAATAGTTTGACAAGGATTCTGAAGTAAATAATTAACATAATAAATTGAATACACATACATATAATTCATATAGATTAACACCACAACATATAATTAATATTCTCAATATATTTTAGAACGGTTTTCAATACTTATTTGAATAATAGTTGGAAAAGCCACTCTCACTCTAGGAGGATGTCAATGGTATTGGCTCTTGCTATGGAACAATCTAGGAGGAATAAAGCATACTATGATGCTCTGCACAAGTGTTGGTTCAACAAAACAATGCTCAACACAAGTGCTAATACCCAAGTCCTGATCAAAATAGTCTTGAGTGTACTTTGTACCCCAGGTTGGATACACTCTATGCCCCCTTCTCCAATTCCCATAGCTCACCAAACCACTTCCTTCTTCTTCCTTGAGTATTCTCCATCCTTGAATGTTTGCCATGTCTTTTCAAATTCTCACATGAATGCTTTATATAAGCCTTAAGGTGTGGTTTCCAAACCATCATACCCTTTCACAAAGGTTGCCTCTTAATAATTTTTTAAATAAATAATTATTCTTCCCCTTTTTAAAGATTTTTTAATACATATTCTTTTATTAATATCTCTTTTAACCAAAGGATCATAATATCCTTTATTTTTCTATCTCTCTTTTAATTCTAAAGGTTTATTTCAGAGTTTTCTATTCTCTTGAGGAAAAAGTCACATAACAATATGATCATCAAGCTTGAAATCAACAAGGCATATGATAGTTAGCGAACTTCTTTCATGATTATATTAAGGAAATTCGACTTCGAGAAGGCATGGCTAGAATGGATATCCAGTTGTATCTCTATGCCTCATTTCTCCAATTCAATTAACAAGAACCAATGTGGCTTCTTTGAGGCATTGAGAGGATTGAAGCAAGTAAACTCTTTATCCCTTTTCCTCTTTGTTTTAATGGTGGAAATGCTTAGGCAAGCTATCAAAAGGAAGGTACAAGAAGGTTTGTGGTGAGGTGTGCAGATAGTTAGAGATGTGCCCTCAATAATGCATCAAAAATTCATGGATGAAACTATCCTCTACAAATGGAGGAATCAAATTTGATCAAGGCCACCCTAGATAGACTCATTGTTGCCTTTGGGAAAATCATAAATTGCAAAAAATCAAATAAATTTTTCTTCCAACACCCAAATGTATTGTAAAGGTAGATCATGGCTCATCTTGACTTCAACATCCGAGTGATCCCAAACAAATATTTGGGTGTACCTTTGTTCAAAGGAGTTTTTGGAACAAACTTATGGGAGGATACTATCAAAACTTGTAGAACAAGTCAAAATTTTGATGATCAAGGAGATTATCTTTGCAATCCTAATCTACATGATGTCTTGTATATAGCTCACAAGAAAGGTGATGTCTAGTTTGAATGGAATAATGAAGAGATTCCCCTTGGAAGGATCCAATGATACAAAGTGGACCCCACTCATCAATTAGGACATTGTTCTAAAGTGAAAGGCTAAAGGAGAAAATCGATATTCATTTTTTGTCAAAGCAAAATACAATGCTTAAAGCCAGTGATTTGAAAATGCATGTCCACCTAGAGGCAATGTGGAGCCAAATTTTATAAGGGAAATACCTTGACTCTCAGTAACCAACCAATCTTCTACCAATAGCTAACTCGCCCAATAGCTCCCAAATTTGGAAATTCATGTTAGATCGTTGCTCTCTCATTATAGAACATCCCAACTAGGTGATCAACAATTGTAGAAGTGTAAGTTTTGATCGAGCTCGTGGAATAGATTTCTCCCAATTAAAAGTATATCTAATTTCAACAAATACAAGGAAATTATGAAAGATACATGGAGAGACAAGGTAATTGCCAATAGGACCTTAATTGCTAAACTAAATGACAAAATAGGGTTAGAAGGACTTCGATGAGACACCCATTCCATTCCCATTGTGAAGGAAAATTATAGAAGAGCTTCAAAATTGAAGAGTCTTAATTTCACACTAGGAAAGATTATTTTTCACTATGCCAAATCAAGCATATATATTATCAAGATGGGTTATTAGATCCTCAACTCCTTGCCTATAAACAATTCATGGTTGGTTGATCTATGTTAGGGGCCAAATTGCTTTCCAAAGGTAGGTTCCTTTGCATAGAGAGCACTTCACAAAAAAAATCTAATAGGAGACAAGGTTTGGTCTATTCGAATTGAAGGCCATTGAGATGCCCATTCTACCAAGAAGTGGAGGAAACAATGAATCATTTGTTACTAATTTGTCAATATGATCACACATGTTGGATATAACTTATATCAAACTTGGTTGGTCTAAAGCTCTTCAAATATACCTATTAGATATCTTCCATAGTTGGTCACACCTTTACTTTAAATTTGTTTGGGTAAGTTTTTGGGAAATAAGCCCATTAATGATAGTTTCACATTTCTCTAAGGGACATCATAGGCGAATTTTTAATGAAAAATAAATTGTTGTAGGAGAGGTAATTAAGAAAATAGTGTTTGTGACAAGTGGAATGTATTTATGTCAAGCTTAGATCATCTAACACCAAGACCAAATCATTCACATGATGGCATGATTAGGTAATGAAAAAATGGAAATTGCTTAAATTCCCATATGGTTTTGCTTCAAATGAGCCTTTTGGCCTATCAAAGGAAAGAGGAAGAATGCTAAGTGGCTAGCCCCGCCAAGCAGTAGACTAAAGCTTAATTTCCATGGAGCCTCAAAGATGTAACCAAGGTTTTGGGTGTAGGTTACATAATTTGAAATGAAGCAAGTATCCTCATATGGGCTCTATCAAAAACACTACCTCCAAGAATTGATAATGAAGTTGAATTGGAAGCATTATGTGGTCTCAAATTATGTGTGCAAAAAAATATCAAAGAAATCAAGATAGGTGATTCCCTAAATTGTATTAACGTTGTCTCCAATAAGAAAGTTAATTGAAATTTTAATAACCTAGAGCACATATGTCCCATCTTGGACACTCCACACAAGCAATCCATCAATTGCATCTTCTAGGAGGGAAATATGACAGCAGACTCCTTAACAAATCATATGTTGAACGAGAAGAGATTATCCATTCAAATGCAAGTAAAACATGGAATGCTCTCTAAACACAATCAAGTACAAGAGATCAGTTGATAATAAAGATTTTTCTTTGATAGGGTATTAAATAAACTAATTGTCTAAACACATCATTTACAACATTCTAAGTTAATTAGAATTAAAAAAATGTTTAAATATATTAGCCTTCAAACAAAATAATATGATTTTTGACCCCCTTTACACCAAATTGGTATTTTAGGACCTTGATTAATAAGAAAAAAAAATTATGATAGACTATTAAATTAAACTAATCTTCTTAACACACCATTTACAACAGTATAAATAAATTGGAATCCAATATTTTTGATTTAAATGTATTAACCTTCAAACAAAATAATATGATTTATAACACCCTTTAAACCAAATTGGTATTCTAGGGCTATGTTCTGCCAAGTCTCCAAGACAAGGGGACGTGAGATAGGGGGACGCATTTTAGGGACAATTTTTTTTAGGCCATTTTTGGGGACAACAGGGGTTGGAAAAGGGGACAACTATATAAAAATATAGAAATTTTTAAAAATATAGGGAGGTTTCAAATAATCATATGATAACATTGATAAGGCATTCATCATATTGACATATACATTATAGAATCCTTAAAACACAACAATATAGTTCACATGAGAGTCGAACAAATTATTATTTAATTGCTTCCATAATTCATTGTCAACCTACAACAAATCAAGCACAGGAGTACAATTGGGGCATTTGTTGGATCTGAGCAGCATACACATCAAACCCTGGTCAAAGATTTTGTTGTCTATCATCAAACCCTAGGTGTGCATAGTTGCTTTCACTCCCCAAAAATCTATAGTGGCCAACATAGTGCAATTTAGTGTAATATTTAGGAAGCACTGAGGACTAAGCAAGCACATCTCCCCTTGTGACGGTTGCATTTGGAGATCATAAAGAGTAGCGATTAGGGCACGGACAACTAAGTGTTTCATACCTCAAGCTATAGACTAGGTCGAAGAAACTACTAGTCATTCAAGGGCGGATCACCATCACTCACCTAGGCATGTGTAACCTCCTACAATATGTAATTGTTGAAGCTTATTGCCAAATCCAGGTCTCATAATCATCCCACATAATTGAATGAACAATACATTGAATGTAAACTTGTAGTTCATATTGTAATTGAATTTCCTATTTGGGGCATATTTATACAACTCTAAGTTGACAGATGTGTCACTATTGTTGAAAACTAATTGCTTATGGTGTGTGGGTTATTGTCTAGTTAGCCTAATCATAAACCCTAGCCATATTGCATTTGAGTCTACTTTCCACTAAACCAACAACCAAATTGCCACTCACTCTAACTCTTCCATCCATCTTCAAAACAAGTATATTCATAGGACCAAGTAATGTATAGCCATATTACATTTGAGTCTACTTTCCACTAAACCAACAACCAAATTGCCACTCACTCTAACTCTTCCATCCATCTTCAAAACAAGTATATTCATAGGACCAAGTAATGTATCTCAATCATGGTATGAGCTATTTGACAAGAGTGTTTTAGGCTCCAAAACATCCTTGTGCAATTCCATATTTGAAAAAATCTTCTTGCTGCCCATGAACTTGATATATAAAAATTGTAAAGAAAACTCTCAAACCCTCCTAATGTCTTTTTAGCTTGGCTGCAAAAAAATTTCATGTAAAAATGAACATAAGTGATCATAGGAGATAGTATTTCATTGCTTTAGGGCTTAGAGGGGCATGGGGGGCCACACAAAGTAAAATGAAATGTTTTTCTTAAGTTGTGTGTGTTTTTTTAATGGTGGGGACGACATGGGGATGGCTAGCCATCCCCAAGACGGTTGAGGGATGTCTCTAATGCCCCCGGCACGTCCCCAGGATGGTTAGCTATCCCCACTCCATACTGTCGTCCCAAACACATCCCTAGTGCGAGGACATGGCAAAAAATGCGGAGGACGCATCCCCATGTACCAATGTTCTAGGGCTTTGGTTAATAAGTAAATTGACAATGTATTATATAAACTAATTTTCTTAACACAACAAAGTTAAAGAAATCCAAGACTTTTTGTTTAAATGTGCTAACTTAAAAACAAAATAATATGATTTATAAGGCTCTTTACACCAAATTGGTATTGTAAGGCCTTGGTTAATAAGAAAGAAATAATTTTGATAAGGTATTAAATAAACTAATTTTCTTTAACACACCATTTAGAACACTCCAAGTTCACTTGGAGCCCAAGATTTTCTATTTATATGTATTAACCTTCAAAACAAATAATATGATTTATAACACCCTTAGACCAAATTGGTATTGTAGGGCCTTGGTTAATAAGAAAAAAAAAAGTTTTGATAGACTATTAAATAAACCAATCTTCTTAACACACTATTTACAACATTCTGAATATATTTGAATCCAAGATTTTCTGTTTAAATGTATTAACCTTCAAACAAAGTAATAATATGACTTGAGTTGTCCTTTATAGACCAAATTGGTATTATAGGGCCTTGGTTAATAAAAATAATAATAATTGGGATGGTATTATATACACTAATTTTCTTAACACAACATTCACAAAATTATAAATTAATTGGAATCCACAACTTCTGTTTAAATGTACTAACCTTAAAACAAAATAATAAGATTTCTTACACCCTTTAGGCCAAATTGGTATTGTAGGGCCTTGCTTAATAAGAAAAAAAAATGTGATAGGGTATTAAATAAACCAATCTTCTTAACACACTATTGAATAACATTCTGAATAAATTGGAATCCAAAATTTTCTGTTTAAATGTATTAACCTTCAAACAAATTAATATGATTTATAACACCCCTTTGGACCAAATTGATATTATAGGGCCTACAAAGCTGAATTTGTGTTATGATTATTTTAATGTTAAGCTTCTTAATGCTTAATAGATGCAATGTTTCCACGGTCTGTGTATATCAGTTAGTATGCTTCCAGAAAAATTCTTGGAAAATGATGGAAAGTTTCTACTGTGCTAATTGAGCAAGCATATCTTTGGACAACATCATAACATTAAAACTATTGAAAGAAATGATAGTTTATTTCAGTTTCATTTTCTTTAAGCAAATCTTTGTATAGGTTGACAACTACCAAAAGTGTATTCCGTGGTAAAATTAAAGATAGAAGAATATGATGCATGCAGGTATGAAATTTGAAAATGCATTTCAGACGTTTGTAGGGTCTTGATTTTAACATTGTTTAAAAACATGAAAGTGGAAATTGATCTTCCCAGCTTAACCCAAATTAACCCTGCCGAGCTCAAAAATGGGTTTGTTATCTGAAAGACCAGTGAGCCCCTTTTAATCTCAATACTTGAAAGTAAGAACGTTTCATTAACATGCTGCAATTGATCTCCTAATTTCTTTGTTTAGTTGATTACTTCAATCCATGTTCCAGTTGTGCTTGCAACATAAGGAAGATGACTTTTCAAATCAAAGTGTGTAATTTGGGTTCAAAACTTGCTTAATGTCATATTGGCATAGCAAAAAATATAACTGTGAAGCAAAAAGTACTAAAAAGTTAAAACCTAATCACACATGACTGCCCTAGCCAATGTAAGTGCCATTTCCTCAATGGAGTACTTTCGACTCTTAAGAAGATTGTGTCAAATGCACACGCAAAGAAAGCAGCCAACACTGTGGTCATCACCAGATCATTTATCATTTTTTACATTCAATTTTGTATTGACAATGTACTTTTTTTTTTGCAAGTGGTCGGGTGTTATGGGCACAACCAAATGTAATCCTCAAAATTGTTTGGCATTTCCCAATTAATGATCCAAACAACTCCAGTTCTATGAATAACAGGCATCTCTACTGAGAAAACATACAAATAATATCTATGAAACATTATAATGCATGCCCATGTCAAGAAACATAAAGACCAGATAATTCAACTATCATTGATAAATCGAATTGTTAAGGCAAACTGATAATTAAAAATACTGAACAGCTAAAAGAAGACATTTATCAACAAAATGAAAGTTCATTTCATTTCCTTTATATCAACAAGAACAAATGAAAACCTCAAAAATTAGTTAACACTAAGGAACGAATTGATGCAAAAACTTGATGTCTTTCAACCAGTCAATTTCCATATCTGTACAGTATCAGCTAATTCTCATTTTAAGAAGTGGCAGCACTGAAGTCTTATGATCTGCCCCTTAATAATACAAAGTCTGCAACTAACCCCAAAATTTCTATGAATAGCCATTTGCTTTAGTATTGTCATGCTGATTAACTTGTCCTTCCTTGCAGCAAATTAGCGAAGGATGGAGCTGGTTGGTTCCTCATTTCTTCTTGTGCCCTTTTCATTTCCTCCGGATCTGGGATAGACAATAAATGTCAATGCGCATTCTTGCATACAGAATTTGAAAACACCTACCATATATGTTAGCAATATAAAGGTCTTACCAATGCTTTCCATCAACTTTGGCAAGAGAAACACAGCAACTACCATGAATCCCACCATTAGACCCATAGGGCTCTTAAGAAGGGATAGTATAGAGAAGGGTTCCCTTTTCTGTAAAAGCAAGGAGTATGTTAGAAAAACATTATAATGTAGATAAATTATCTCACGTTCTTCTATACCATCTATTAGCCATAATTGAACAAGGGCATAACTACAGTCTGTGCAATTTCATCAAGAATAAACTCATAGGGAACTACCTCAAAGTAGTAATCCTCTCGCAAAGGTTCAAGTACAAGTTCAGTCAGAAGCCTGCGATTTTCTGTTTGCACAGCTTGAACTTTTCCATGTAGTCTGGCACTGACATCAATTCGAACCTGAAAAGTCAAAGTAAATCCATATAAGCATATCCTAAGATAATGAATTTACACCAAGTACTTATAGTGACATAAAAGTGTAAAAAAGATAATGCCAACTTAATAGATGTAATTAACAGTGTTACATGGAGTTTCACAATTGGAGCACAGGGGGACAGCAGGACAGGGATGGCAGCTAGCAGGGCATATATATATTCATTCTAAGGAATCTCCTCCTAATCAACAAAAGAAGATTTATTCTATTGCAAGAAAGACTAATGACATCCAAAACAAACTTAGAAGAGAAATCTTTACTTCCTATGCAAGGAATCTTGGGAGCCAAGCCACAAGTGTCAGAGCAAAGAAGCGATGAAATCAGAAAAGGAGTCAAGAAAATCTGATGTACAATCAGAAAATAAGGTGGAATATGAGGAAGTAAACAAATTAAGGCTACAAGTTGAAAAGGTTTCAATAGTTACTATCGTCAATAAGTAAGTTGGAAAAATTGGCATTGACTAGGAATTAGAAGTGTAATTTAGAAGATGATCGTTCAGCATTAGACCAATATGAATGCTCTAAAGTCTAAACAATTAGTAGAATCGGGTACGACTCAAGGGGTTTTGCAAGGCAATATGGATAGTAAAGCAAAGTTGTCGAAGGACGAGAAAGATATAGTTGTTAAGGAACCACATCAACCAGACTTAGCAACTAATAGATAGTTAATGGAGTACACTACATCATTAGAAACATTCATAATATTTCCAAGATTGATTTGGGATCCTACTAACTCCAAAAAAATAGAGATTCAGTCAAGTGGAGAAGAAATTCTTTAGCATGCTAGTTGTGATTGCTTGAAGACAAGCAAACTTGGGAACAGCAGACTGTAATGCCCCCTCCTTAAATATAATTTTTATTTGCTGCAGTAGTTCTTTTCTTTCTCCTCCAATTCCCTTAAGTACAGATAATAAAGGGAGTAAGGGAGAATGATTAATATTATGAAAAACTGAAGTTTAATAAAGTTTATTTTTAATGAAAAGCCAAGAGACATATGAAGGGTTATGACTATTGAAGCAAACGGTGTATATAACGAAAGATAAATCAAGGAAATCAAGGCAATTTTGAGAAGAGATAATTATTTATTTTTCCTTCACGGAATATGAACCAATGATTCAGCAATCTTGAGGATGAAACCCCTCAGATCAGAAATTGCTGCAAATTGTAAGAAGATTACAGTAGATATTCAAAAAGAAATTTGTACTTTTCAGAATTATATTATTAAAATTTAAATCTGAAATATATATAAAAATTATAGTTTAAGGATAAATTAATATTTGTAATTAATTACGCACACCTTATTGTGAGTGGGATATTTATTTAAAGCAAAAATAAGGAAATTATAGAATGGGACATTACACTCCCCTCTTACATGCTCTTACGCATGTCATAGAATATTTTATGCACTTGCAATGTCATGGATGCTCTTACACATATTTGGGGTAGCTGAAACAATGTGTCAAGATCTCACTCAACGCCCAATGTGTGGTTAAGTTTGGTCTCGCTGTGGACTACAAAGATGAGGTAATAGTTGACATCGTTCCATTGGATATCTGTGGAATAGTACTTGGATATTTATTTAAAGCAAAAATAAGGAAATTATAGAATGGGACATTACACTCCCCTCTTACATGCTCTTACGCATGTCATAGAATATTTTATGCACTTGCAATGTCATGGATGCTCTTACACATATTTGGGGTAGCTGAAACAATGTGTCAAGATCTCACTCAACGCCCAATGTGTGGTTAAGTTTGGTCTCGCTGTGGACTACAAAGATGAGGTAATCGTTGACATCGTTCCATTGGATATCTGTGGAATAGTACTTGGAAGCCCTTAGATCCATGAGGAATTCAGCATTTGATAGCAAACAAAAACAAGTATAGGATGACCAAAGGAGGTGAAGAATTTACGATCAAGTCATATGAGGGAAAATCCAAGGTTTCCATGGTTAGTAAAACCCAAGCAAGGTATTCAGTCTGGCAAACAAATTGAGCAAGTGGGCTAAGCTAAAGTCTATGCATGGGTTACAAAGCAGCAAAGAAAAGACGGGGGAAAGACCAGCTCATACAACAGTTCAGCAAGCTCTTTGAAGAGCCAAATGCTTGCCCCCATATTTGCCAATTGAGCACAAAATCTGGTCGCTATGCAATTCTCCACTTCCAAATGTAGTCCTATACCATCAAAGCATTTTGGAGACTAGCGAGGTTAAGGACCAACAGAGAACTATCAGAGTATGGTGTAATCAGATCTAGCACCTCTCTGTGTGGTTCTCCGATTGTGGTGGTGCTGAAAAAAGATAGAACATTCTGCATAAGCATTGACTACAGAGTGCCAAACAGGATGACAGTCAAAAAAAGGTATTGGCTGCCCAATATCTCCTCGAAGTAAGAACTGAAGTAGGGATATCACCAAGTGCACATTACAGATGACATATGGAAAACCACATTCAAGACAAGATAGGATCTTTTTGAGCAGGTAGTGCCTCCATTTGGGTTATGCAATGCCCACTGCAACTTTCATGAGACTCATGAACAAGGTATTACACCCCCCCACTGATGATTGCATTATTGTTTACTTGGATGATGTAGTAATTTTCAACAGGACATATGATGAGCACCTAGAGAAAGTGCTAAAGTCTTAAGGGATAACAAGCTGCTCTTAAATGATAAAAAGTGTGAGTTTGCTCAACAGGTATTGGTATATCTTGGACAAGTCGTAAGAGCTGGCATGATATGGATAGACCAGGCAAAGGTGGAGGCCACAGTAAAGTGGCCTAAGTAAACAAAAGTCATCAAAACAAGGAGTTTTGTTGGTGGAAGTTTTGTTAAAGCAGGAAAAAGTGTTTGAAGGGTTGAAACATAGAATAATCCATGCACCTGTGTTAGTGTTACCCAATTTGCAACAACCATTCCAGGTGTAGAGGGTTGCAATTCATTATGAAAGGAGGTAAGCTAATGTGTCATCATTCTGAGACGTTTCATGGTTCAGTCCTTGGTATTGCACTTATGACAAGGAGCTCTATGAGATGACGCATGCAGTGCAGAAGCAGACAAACTACTTGATGGGGAAAGAGACTATTGTTCATACAAAACACCAATCACTTCAATACTTGCACACAGTCCAAACTTTAGCAAGCACATCATTACAAGTGCATGGACTTTTTGCAGCAGTTTTATTTGGTTATAAAGTACAATAGGGGTGCTACAAACAAGCTGAGACATGGTGTCTAGGCTGCCATTGATGACAGTAGTATGTGTATTGTCCCCATTTACGGTGTCCTCTTTCAGTTTGAGTTGATTCTGATACACTTACTATTTTTAGCAAAGGATCTCGTACTATGCTTCAATGCTTGGTGGGCCCTTTCGAGCACCTCAATTTCTCTCCGGTTTGAGTTTTAGGGCGCTACTTACTATTTTTAGGACTTTCTAAAAATAGTAAGTCATCTTGGGTAGGCGGGACCCGGTCAGGATTATCTCTCAGCAGCATTTTTCAGTGGAGGCATCAGTTTCTATGGTTGAGACTTTTTAATATTTAATCTCTCCTTCGAATTGGATTTTAATAAAGTAGCTTTATATTTTTTCATTGAGGGTCATGAGGGGGCCAAATTTGTACCATGGTGCCTAGTATAATGACTTTAAGTCGTTTTAAAGAGCAACAAAAGTATTTTAGAGTGCTCAACAGGGGGTGGATACCTATGGGAGAAAGGAGTTAAATTAATGTTAAAAAAACTAATGTTTTGGAGTGCAAATCAAATTAAAATAAAAGGCAAAGGAAAAGTGGTGTTCTTCCTCAAAGGGGATTAGGGTTTTCTCCCTTGGTCGCCCTAATTTGAAAGAAAGCTTTTAAAAGTTTCATTTTGCAAGTTCATTTCTCCATGGATGTTTGACGACTTAGAGAGGTGCTGCTGGTTTGATACCAGAGGACTAAGAAAACGGATTCAAGGACGAAAACCCCCGTTGCCTAAGACTAGTTTCGGCAGTGAGAGACTTGCTCAAGCTGGTGATTGGTGATTTCACTCAGGAATCACATCTGGGCGTGAATAATGAAGATTTTCCAGTTCTTCTGAAGGACTTTTTTTTGGTTTTTGGATGATGTTTGCTTCTTACAGTTGGGTATGGATTTCTTGCTGATTTTTGGTGTGTTAAAAATCAGTTTTAGGGCATTGTTATTCAGGGCCTGAACTCACCTTTGTGCTCATAACTTGGAGATGGATTTTAATTTCAAAATGAGTATTGATGCTTAAGAAGCTCCTCTTATTGACAATTCCAACAAGAGCTAGTACGAATTTTTTGGTGAGGGATTTATTTTACTTGAGCAGATCACCCTTCCTGGCAGGGATGCCCTCTTTAGTGTTCATTTTCAGTTTGCATTCTGTTAAAGAAAGGCGCCTGGTTACTGGGATTTGAGTACTGATTGTCAGCATTGAGGTTGCCGGAAAACAAGGAGAATAGAGAGCCAAACATTGTTTCAGTTGATGCTCTTCTGAAGGATTATATATAGCTGTCAAGCTTCTTATTCAGGTCTGTAATACCAATTATTTCTGGTCATTAAGGTTGAGTTTCTTCATGCAACTGGCTGCTTCTGGGCAACTTCTTGTATGGTTTGGTGGCTCTTTCCTGTAGCCGTTGGTTGTAATTTGTGTGAGCTTATGCTGGTTTTTGTGAGCCCTTCCTATTGGTGAAAGGAACGACTGTAGAAGACTTCTATCTGCTGTTTTGGCGTCCCTTCCCAGGTCTGAAACCATTTTCTGAGAGTGTTTAATGTAACTCAAGGACTGTTATATTACTGTTATTGAAATCAGTTTATAAAGAGCTTTGAATTAAATCCTAGCTAGTGTGTGTTACTTCTATTCCATGTCAATGCTTTATATTCTTCTTGCAATGTCAAAACATGAATGATATATGAGAAACAATGCATAAAAAACTTGTCAAACCAATCACATTCAGCAAGGGTGCAAAACAGAAAAAAAAATATTTTGGGGTTGTTTATTACAGTATGCACACTTTCTATTCATGAACCTTTTGACAATGAAATGAATACAGTATTATGAGCATGATGAAGACTTTGGAAAGTTGTTCATGCAAATGAAAAAGGGTAAAATTTGTTGGAATATTTTGTCATTGATGTCAAGGTTGAGGTGCTTGCTTGTGCTCTTGAGCTGCTTGAGCTGCTTTGGTTGTGTGCTTCAGCTACCTGGTTGTCTGGTTAAGCTGCTTGTTTGTCTACTTACTTGGTCAGCATATCTTGCTAAGTCAATTTGCTTTATCAGCATGTTTTGTCAGGTTGAAAAGTCTATAATCAAGTTTGCCACATCAGTTTGGACTATTCAAAAGTTCGATTCTAAAGGTGTAATGCCTTGGTTATTGCTTGACCTAATCATTCATAGGTGGCATAATGAATTTCTGTGAGTTCTCTTTTCAGTGGTGGCAAGATGGATGTTTGTATTGAATGGCATGATTTTCTTATGGAGGCGGCTATGTTATAAAATAAAAACCCCGACCCCTGAAGATGACACGTTGACAGAATTTCTTGTTGGCGGCAAAGAAGACATGGGAATTTTATTATTGCCCAACTTTTGTCTCAAAGACTTTTTATGGTGCGGTCTTATAATCTGCAGGCATGAATATGAAGTTGTGTTTTTAAAAAAAGAATCATATTTCTTTGTTGAGCTTTTTATTTTTGATATGTGGACGGCTTCAGAAATTTATTGAGTCGGTTTCATTTGAAATCATTTTTTATTTGTCAGTCTCTATATCTATACGACGGCTTGAGACTCTATTTTTGCAATCCTTTTCTGTGGCGGCTTGAACTTTTATTCTTGATCAGATAACGTATTCCAGCGTGGGACAGGAGTCATATCTCTTTTATTGAGGCGGCTTCCTTTTGAATATCGGTTCTCATATTTCATTCAAATTTCTTCTGCCTCTCTTTGGTTGTAGTGTTGGCTTGAGAAGAGGCGGTTCATACATGTGTCGGAATTGCTAGGTTGATTTTGTGTGTTTCAAAGGTGAGTTGCTTGTGTTCCTCAGGTTCGACGGAATTAAGGGGATGATTTGTTTTTGCTAAAAAGGTGACCTGGAGTGATAAGTGGGAGACATTATGATGTGATGAGGATGTGCTCATTCAGATTTCTATTTTTTATGATGTGTGACGGCTCAGTAGGTTGCAGCAGAGATTTTTAAACGGTTTTATTTTTGAAGTCTTCAGCGAAAAAAAGGCTCAATGATTGTGCTGCATCATGCTTATTAAAGTTTCTATTCATTGCTTTCATTTTGGTGCGATAAGTTCAGCATGATATCGTGATTATTTGATTTATCGTTGAATGCCTTCAACATGACTAGAACTTAACATTTTTTGTTAAGGCACGGGTAATGTGGAAGACGTGTTCTGGGTGCAACCGCTGTGTCTTAATTATCATTGCCGTTCTTTCATGATTGAGGATTTGCAAGTCAAGAATCATTGAAGCCTATGATATCTAGAGGACCCTGTTTTGGAGGAGTTATGCTATCGATATGTTTATCTGTGTATGGTGAATCGGGCCTGCAAGAAAAAAACTGTGAGCTTCAAATGTTTTGAAAAGTCTTCTTGGTGAAAGCAACTGCTTGCGCTGTGCGTGGATGGGAAGTAAAATATGGTTGTGTATTATTGATTCTGAGTCTGAAGTGGTGTGACGACTCTGTAGCAGGAGGCGGAAGGTTTGAGATATAATGCGTTGGGGCCTTGAATGGAAATTACCTTTGAAAACGTCTTATACTTTCAAATGAAATGGAGTGTATTTGAAAGATTATGAAGGCTGTGCAAGTTCTGTGCGATTGTTTTTCTTATGAAGGAGCTGATGAAGCTTGGACAGTATTACTCTCTAATTGGAGCCTTTGGATTGAGTGACTTTTTGATGCTGGGGTCTTCTATTTTAATGAGCAGTGAGTATTTCTTTTGGCTTTATCAAAGGTAACAGTGGACGTGCTGACGGAGTCTTGCATTTTAAGCAGCAGTCAATATCAATTATTTTCTGAGTGGTAAAGGGTGCATATATCAATTGCATGATTGCTTGAATGTCTGGTTAAAGTGTTGATTAGACTGTGATTCTCCGTGTTCTAGAGGGATTGCTAAGTAGTTGAGGTGAAGATCTGATTGAGTTGATGCTCTGTTTGAGGCTAAGTAGCCGGTTCCAGTACTTGTTTGGGTTCGGGGTTTCGATTCGCCAGTTCGGCTAAAAAAAAAATTTGGGGGGGTGTTTGGTTCATTTTGGGTTTGTTAGTACAAAAAACATGTAAAAATAATATATATATATATATGCAGCCTACAAGCATGAATTAGGATTAGAATATCACATAACATCTTATAAACAACAAAACCACCATAAACTTGAATGTCATTTAAAACATGCATTATAAATATTTATCGTTGAAACTTGAATTGGTGTAGCTTGATATACAGAGTCTATTGATGCCAGGGTTCAATTTGTATGATTTTGAAAAAGAAGCCAACTAAGTAGAGTTATCAGCATTCTTCAGAAATCATAAGAATTTGTTTAGTACAGTAGCCATTTTGATGTCTTCTTGTAGTCTCAAACATTACTTTGGATCATTGTTACATTGGTCTTGAGAGTGGTAACTTAATATAGCTCCACAATACAAAATCTGGTTTACCTGTGCAGTGTAACAGCGGCATAGGCAGATTTTTCTTTGAAAGAACCAAAGGGTGACTGCACAATTGAAGTGTATAGACACATATCTTTTTGTAATATCAAGGATACTTTTTGAATCTTCCATGCATTGCTAATCTAAAAGGAAAGGTCTTTTGCCTAATCTGTATGCAGCCATCCTTTTGACATTGTCAAAAAGAGCAAAACTTCCCTGATGATGCAAAGGCATGGCCAAGCAGTTCTTACTCTCCACATGAGAAAAGAGAGATGTTGGAGAGCACATCAAATTGGTGAGAACAGAAGTGTAATGTGTTTTAGTTTGTAGTATTCCTCTAGCTCTCTACAAATGTGTGATAAATTCTCAGTTCAATGATGCAGAATTTTTTTTGGAAAAAGAAAGTTGTGTCACAGTCCGCTTTCAATCCAACAAGCAAAAATGAAAGCTCAACCTCTTGGAATGAAAATGCTTGTTTGCAAAACAAATGAATAAGAATGAGGTAGTTTAGGTGTTTAGAGTGATTTAGAGGTCACTTTTAGGGTTCCCTTGAGTGTGGATCAAAGTCAAACTCCATAAAACATTAAAAAAATGTTAAAAAAAAAACACTTTTTGGACGCCCAGGCATGTGGGTTTTGTCTTGGTTCGCCTAGGTTCTATCCAAGTTCTCTTGGGTTCTGCTTGGGCGAATCAGGCCCAAAAATGAAGGATCTTGGCCGAACCCACAAGTGAACCTGCCCAAGATCTGAACCAGGAGCGAATCAGAACGCGAACCCTGGCTTCCAGAGGCGAATCCGGTAACTTAGGTTTGAGGAAATTATGTGTTTGGAAGGGTGTATTTCAAGCTAAAATTTGAATTCTCAGTGGTTGAATTCAACTTGCAGCAGTATGAAGGTTGTGGTAATGTTCAGATTACAATAGTTTTCATCTAAAATCTAAGTTACCGGGTTCGCCCCTGGGAAGCCCGGGTTCGGTTCGGGTTCAAAATTCAGGTCCGGTTCGACCAAATTCGCTGTGGGTTCAAAAAAATGACTGTGGGTTCGGCCAGGGTTCGGAATCCTGACTGTGGGTTCGACCAGGGTTCGGTTTTTTTGAACCTGGTTCGAACCCAGGCAGAATTCTCGCCCAGGTGGACTTTTCCAATGCCTTTTTGCATTTTTTAATTATTTTTTTGACTGTTTGTTGACTTTTAAAGACTATTTTATTCCCTCTAACTCTAATATTTGCCTCTAACACATGAAATAGATATGTGTTATCTTCGTGTGTAGTTGTGTTGAGATGAGTTTCAATTGAATACCATTAATATTTTTTTATAGCTGCATGAATTGTGGTTAGCCGTTAGACCAAAGTAAATCAATTTCTTGCATTTATTTAGTTCATACAAAAAAATCAGTTAGGGATATTATACTGGTATCTAAGCTAGTTTTTCTACCAGCCTGTTGGGTCTCTAAGAGATTGATGCAAAAATACACTCCATATATGCATCCAACTGATAGAATAAACAAGTGCTATCAGATAGAACTCAAAAGGCCACAATTTCAATGTTTGGAAAATACAGAAGGATTTCCATTTGCAGATTTGGAATTAGAAGAAATTATGGCAAACAAAGATAAAATAAATTCACATGAGGACATTAATATAGAGCAGCAACTAAATGCACTTATACAGGGACAGCAACAGTTGACCAAGTTATTGACACAAATGTTAAAAATATGAACAGTGATGCAATTACCTCTGCAAACAACAGCAATAATAATAATAATACTAGAACAATAATAGGATCAGTAACTAGACCCATGATGCCTAAATTTTGGACAGAGTGGAAGACCTAGATGCTCATAGGGACAAAAGAATGTAGGGCAGAGCTATTTGGACTACCTAAATGAGTATAGATCTCTTAGAAATAATCTCATGAAACAATGTCCCTTACAAATTTTTGCCAATTGCAGCTAAGAAACAAACCCAAGAAAGAGAGAGGAACCCACAGCTAGGACTTACAATGAAGGTTAGGCAAGTTGTGCATACCTACTTTTGACAGCTCAAACAAATGCACAACACGTTCTTAGATCCAAAATTTGTGTACATACTTCTCCTCAAATCCTATGTTTGAAGAGGAAGCAATAAAATATGCCAAATGAATCTATATCATGACATTTGAGTATTAAAATGGTGGTGTATTTTTGCTATGTTATTTAACTATTAATATGGTGGTGTATTCTGAACTTAATTGCTGCTGCAAATATGTATATATTTCTGATTTTTATATGTTTTTGTATTACCGAACCCAACTCCAAAAAACAAATTTACCGAACCGGCGAACCAGGTTCTCGAACCCGAACCCGAACCCAAAACCGAACCGGTAACTTAGTCTAAAATGAATGTGTGAGGAAGAATGCACTTTGTGTTGATCAGATTAAACATACGTGATTGAGAGTTTGATCAGAAGGATTTCAGAGTTTATGATTAAGTACAACAGAGAGTTGTTACAAATTTCCAGGTGCAGTTAATTGTTTTGCAATAAAATCAAAAGACTGGAGTTGGTGCTCACGTTGGAGTTGGTGCTTCAGCAGTTTGGAGTTGGTGCTCTTAGTGGGTTGGTGCTCACTTATGTAATCCGGGTTGGTGCCCTTGGAGGTTAATAAAAGCAATATTTTGCTGTGGTTTTTTACCCGAAAGAGTTTTCCACATAATCTCGGTGTTCATGGTGTTTATCTTGTGTGTGAATGTTCTGATTTCTGAATTATCTGTTTTAAAGTTTTAAAAGTTTTGAAATACTGATTCACCCCCCCTCAGTATTTCCTGTGTGCTCTTCAAAATTGACTATTTTGCTCCTAAAACTGATTTTCACTTGGTAGATGGATTGCCCTTCAAATCGGAAAAGTTGTGTGTACTCAAGCAAAGGTGATGATTGCTTTTGACTTTTGAGGCAAGCCCATACCTCAAAGATGGCTGGACATTTTGGAGTCACCAAGACCATTTCAAACCTTCACAGGTATGTGTTTTGGCCTTACAGGCAAGTAGATGTCTCAAAATTTGTTAGGAGTTGCAAGTTGTGAAGTGTGAACAAACCAAATTTCTTTGGACTTCATCGGAGGGTCACCCACGTCAGAGAAGCGGCATGATTATCTTTTTGTAGTGGTTGATCCTTTTAGCAAGATGTGTATTATTATTCCATGCAAGAAGACACTCTCGGGTAAGGATGCAGCTGATTTGTTTTATGCACATGTGTGGGTCATTTTGGTTTGCCTGAAAGCATTGTATCGTATAGAGACTCAAGATTGCCTGGCAAGTTTTGGTGTACCTTGTGGGAAAAGATGGATACCCAATTGAAGAGGTCCACTGCATTCCACTCAAATAGATGGGCAAACCATAGTCATTAATAGAATACTGATACAGCTGCTTAAAAGGTACAATCAGAAGCATCCAAAGGCATGAGATGAGAGCATTGCCTACATTCAACACTCCTATAACAGGCTTATACGCAGTTGTAGAAATTTATCGACATTTGAGATGTTTTGGTTACTGACCACCTAGTCCTTTAGATATTGCAGCAGGACAGTCACATGAGGATGAGAAAGATAAAGACTCAGAGATGTAAAAGGCTACAAACTTCATAGAATGCAGCTGGCAAATCCACTTGCGTGTACAAGAAAAACTGAAAGAGAGTCAAGACTGTTAGAATATTTTGTCATTGATGTCAAAGGATTGGCATATTTCTTGATTAAGGGTTTTCCAGAGGAAGGCTGATCATGTCCCCTACGTTGATCATAACATTTTGGAGGGCTGGGATCAAAAGAAAATCTTAGTTCATCTCCTATTCCAGCTCCAATCTTGGCTTGGTCATCTTCTTCAGAAGTTTCAGTGATTGTTACAGACATATCCATGGATCAAGACAAGCAAGCAATTCAGTTAGACATCTTCATATACAAGAACGATATTGTTACAGTGGATGAAGGCGGTGGATCCTTTCTCTCTGTACAGGTTCTTATATGTCAAAATGAGGCAGAGAAGTGTTTAATAGGAACATCCTTCATTTCCCTTCGAATTAGTATTAAGGATAAGCAAGCAGATAAATTGGAAAACATTTGCATGCTGAAGCTTTTGAGGTCCTGAGGGAAAGCCAGTACAGGGTTATGATATCAGCTTTTTAATTACAAACTATCATTGCGAAGAAATGTATAAAAAAAAGCTTATAGATTTCATCGACCAATTTATGGAAGATATTGTTAAAGAGTTTAGTGAATTGAAGCTCTCTGTGAACACTCATGGGCAGCTTATAGCAACAGAGTTTTTGAAACAATTCACCTAAATATGGTATATTGGAGAACCTGTTGTATATTTTTCTGAAAGGTTAAAAATGGCTGCTTGTTTCATGTACCGTAGCATATTGGATAACTGGCGCTTCTTTGTCTTTAAGGCGAATTACTTTGTAACGGCTTGCAGATTGTGTAACAGTTTCAGGTGCACTACTTTGTGCAGTATTTCTTTGTTGAAGTCATCCCTGACGGATTCTGGCGGCTTCATTATTTTGGGTGATAAATTAATTCACCTCTGATGTTTCTGGTTTGCTGAGGCAGCTTCAGAATTTATGGGGAGTATTCTCCAATTCGTGGAGTCTGATTTTAGGCGATAAAATAAAAGGCCTCCGATTTTGATTTAAGTGGTACGTTTTGTTCTTAAATTTACTATGTTGCTGCATAGAATTTTCGACACAAGGGAATATTATCATCGATCAATATGAACCTACAGTGGTTACATTCTATATTATGAAGACAACAAGTAAAAAGGTTGGGAGTCTTATTCTGATGCAGACTAAGTGAAGACAATGAATTTTTATCTGAAGACCTCTGATAGGCGACAGATTGTTTTGCTGTTAGGCCTGTTACTTTGTAAGTTTGACTCCGAATTTGTGCAGTGATTACAAAATCAAATATGAGGTGACTGGAAGGTATGAAAAATTTTCGTTTTAGATGAGTTGGTGCTTCTGCAGTTTAAAGTTGGCGCTTTCAGTGGGTGGTGCTCACTGTTGTAATTGGAGATTGATGTCTCCTGGGTTGGTGCCCTCTTTTGATGTTAATAAGAGCAATTTCTTTGCCGTGGTTTTTTACCCGAAAGGGTTTTCCACATAACTCTGGTGTCCTTCATGTTGAGTGTTTATTCTTGCAGATTATGATTGTTGATTCAAGCTTTTTGTTTTAAATGCTGATTCACCTCCCCCCTCCCCCGCTCAGTATTTCATGTGTGCTCTTCAAAGACAAATACAAGAAGAGACATGATCAACACTACATTAAATGCAAGTTCAAGGAAGGAGACAAGGTATGGTTGTACTTGGATCAAGAAGGACTCATTCTAGAAAAAGATAGGGAAGAATGCCTTCCATCTTGATTTGCCACATTATATGAAGATTTACTTAGTGGTGAATGTTAAGAACTTGCATTCGTTTGAACCCTCTGTGTTGGATGGTGAGGAACATGTGTTATTGCCTTCAATTGAGTATCTTTCTCCAGGGGTCTTGGAAGAACTAGACAAGACATGATTCTCCAAAAGAAAGAAAGAAAGACTTGTAGAGTGATTTATAAGACTTGGTCGATCGGCTTGAAGGGCTAACTCGCAAGTAAAGCAAAGTGTTATGTGAAGGAGGAAGTGGGAAGAAATTCCCTTGCCTAATGAGAACCTGAGCTTTTGGAGACCAAAAGCCTCCCATTTAGGGAGGTATGATCTGTGAAAACAGGTCAGTTCATATGATCATTTGATTTATTCACTATCAGGTGGAAAGCCAATTCAAGGACACCTTCCATGAGGTCATGTTTTGTCAGTTTCAAAGCTTCAGGAGCTTGTATATAGGTCAGTTGTAGACTTGGGATGATATGGAGCATCTTGGGGAAGACAAAGGACTTGTGTGCAGGCCTCAAAACTAGATGGTTTTTCACTTTTGTCATTTTGCCACTTGTCACAAGGGGAGGAAGCATCATCTACTACAATGTATGCGTCATCTACCATAGAGAATGCGATGGCCCCAGAGAAAAGCAGCAAATTCACTACAGGCTATACAGAGCTTGGAATATGAAGAGTTCTGTTGGTTCATTTCAACTTACATGCATTGGAAAACGTGTTTGAGAGCCTCTGCAGACATTCAAGGTCTATAATAAACTGTTGTACAGCATGTGCAAAGTTTATCTATGTTGTTGATTCTTTTTGTAAGTTTTGTTTGTAGGTTATGACACTGTGGAGCAGAGGTTTAAAGGCAAGACCAACCATTGTAGGGTTTTGAAGATCAACTAACTTGTTGATGGCCTGTATAGACATGCTGTCCATCTACTACAAAGTACCAGACTGATGCATGGTGGCTTGAGGGGCTTCTAGCTCACTCTTACTGGATTTTTCCTAGTGCTAGGGTTTCTCCAAGGAAACTCTTGTGTTCTCAGACTTTGTGTGTTTGTTTCATTTTGTAGTTTCCATGTTTCAGTGATGTTGTACTGCAGATGATGTTACAATATTATTAGTATTAATTTCTTGCATTTAACATTGTTTTGAAGATGTCTAAGAAGAACTTTGTAGTAAGGAATCCATTGTTGAGGAGCAGTGCGTGGAGTATCTACCCTGATTACAGATCACCAAAAGGATATAGTCATCTTTCCATGGGTCATCTCTCTTTGCTATTCATCTGCCAAAAAACTGTGGCTGACATAATTGAAATCAATAACCAACCATAATTCTTTTTGCTAACTCATCTTTCAAATCAACCATCAATGAAAACACACAAGGAAAAACCTTCCTCTCCTATTCTAGGATGCTGATGAAACCTACAAACTGGAGTAGACATCTCCAATTATACCATGGGCTAAGGGTACCTACATTAGAATGCCACATGTCATCTGCAAGTTATGCATCATTTAGATATTTTGAACTTTATTTATTTTAAATTGGCAACTTAAGTATTAATCGAATTTGGAAAACCCACAACCAATCGATTCTTAAAGAAATCCTTACTACCACTCGTAAGATGGTAGACCTATTTAGTTACAACCCACAACTCATGAAATGTTGATTGCAAAAAGAATCAATAAATAGAGTAGGTGAATTTTTTCAAATAATTTTTCACCAAATAGACACTGACTCCACTATCACAATAGTCTCAAGTGACTGTTACTTCCTTTACTAGGAAGATAAAATAAACTAGAAGTAACCACTTTTTAGAATTTTGTTCTAACCAAATCATGCCATACTTTTATCCAATGTGAAGAAACAAAGCATACCGGAGAGAAGAAGTAGCCCAATGCAACCACTTCGATCAGATGAGTTCCAGCTGGCACACCATGGCTTTTACATCAATAATTAAGGAATTAATTCTCCCACATTTACAAGATAACCATTTGATTAATATTACAATCAAATCAACAAGACTAACAGAGGAATCTAAACATGACAGTTGTAACATATGTATACTTCAGGACAATAAAGTTATTGAACCTCTCATGTAAATTAGTATCTGCAATTTGGTCTCTATGTCAAATAAACAGACTTTGCTTTCAATGAGTAGCATACCAAACTCCATGACAAGATTAAGTTAGGATGCATTACTTTTAATTTTGAAATCAATCATGATATGCTATTTTTTGATTTCCTTAATTTTGTTTCATTTTGTTCAATATATGCTTCTGCCTCACACTTTGCAACCATAGGGAATAACCACTGCTACTAGAATATAGATTAATGTTCCTTTTACCCAATTCCAAAGTACATTTTTTTTATTACGAAGGCTCCAAATAAATTTATGACTAAGATTAATTCCTACACATTAATAAGAATGAAGTAACTCTAGTCGGTGTTTATTAAATGGAAGCATATGATAAAGCTGTTCTTTGGATTCTATTGTCATGATTTTGCTTCAATCAACATTTACCATCAGACCACACTTGTTGCAGAATGTTTGAAGGACCCTTGATTGTTCTTTTATATCAATAAGGTGTTTAGTACATAGGGCAACATCATTAACGTATAGTAATAGTATAATGGTCCATTTGATGCAATTGGTCCCTGTGCATCCTACCTCTTTTAGGTATTTTTCTAATATATCTATGGATATTTTAAAAATTCAAGCCTGTGTTGTGTTGAGATGTCAAAGTTTGGCTACCACTATTATAGGATAAAGCTGTTCTTTAAGATTCTATTGTCATGATTTTGCTTCAATCAACATCACCATCAGACCACACTTGTTGCAAAATGTTTGAAGAATTCTTGATTGTTCTTTTATATCAATAAGGTGTTTAGTATAGAGGGCAATATCACTAACATATAGTAATACTATAATGGTCCCTTTGCTGCAATTGGTCCCTATGTTCCTACCTCTTTTAGGTATTTTTCTAATATATCTATGAATATTTAAAAAATTCAAACCCATGATGTGTTGAGATGCCAAAGTTTGGATACAAATTCAATGTTTCATATAACAACCTCTTCTAAACTATAAGACGGTTGTTTCATATTTTGTAATGTACTCTTGTTAATCATTAATGTACAATCTCTTCTGATTGTTTAGATTGTTGAAGTTTTGAGCTCTAGTTTCAATGAGCCTTTTGAACCTGTACTAAGTAACTAAATATCTATTTTGTGGAGCATACTTATTGGCTTCATTATTTCTAGTATTTTGTTTCATTTTTTTAGGATGCAACTAGAACAGTAATGTGCATCAGTCAAGTCTCTAAAAAAGAAACAAGAAGTATTTTTCACTATTGATATTGTATAGGAGGAACAACTGATCCCATCATTTAAAATAAGCTCTTGCAAAAGAAGGAAAATGGAATATTGAATTATATAAAAAATAGAGTAACCATCCTAAAACAGAACTACTCTAGAAAATGCAGCATACTAGCTTTTAAGTGAAACGACCAAAACAAACCATCTTCAGAATCCTCACAAAAATAGATAAAACAACTGACAGTTCAAATCTCTTGGACTTTGGAATCCAAAGGACCAAAAACATATGTAATAAAGACTAAAAATGCTCCCGAGAGTTTAAAGGATACAAAGAGAAATAGCCATCTGGTCTGATGAAAGAAACAGTCTCTCCTCCATTCAATATGACCTTTATATTTGCAGTTTTGCTGGGAAATCCATGTCCTTTCCCTCCAAGGGCTGTCAAAAGCAATAACAAGATTTGTCAAAAACCCATAGATTATGGCTACTGAAGATAACTGAAAGTGAAAACCAATAATACATTGCATTATCTCTGAAGGCTGGAGGAGGAAAGGCACGAGTTAGGAATTTTTACTAGAAATCCTTCATCTCATAATGTACCTTCTGTTTTCACTCTACCAATAATTGTGTAACCATCTGTGTTTCTGCCAAACAACAACCACAAAAAATCTCAGATTATCAATTCAACTACAGCGCTGAAGCTAAATAATCACTTCATTATTGCAAAAAAGCCATAGTAAATCAGACTCAAGATGAAATTGTCCGCTGCAAGCATGACAAACTATATATTAACACGTAACTCTAAGAACCCCAGGAAGAAAAATCCTAGGAACCAGATATGTCTACAGCTTTGCAATATTCAGTCCAAGTGTGAACCACAGAGCTCCTCATAATTTTCATTTTAACCATGAAACTAGATATTGAATTCATGTAACAGAAATCACATCAATAGATCAATCTAAGGCAAAATTCATTAATCAATATGACATTTTCAGTCACAAGCCTCAACAATAGTCATAAATATATAACTCTGAATAAAAAGGAAGCAAAAATCCAGCTACATGGTAGCTCTTCGGCTTTTCAATATTTCAAAGATACAGCTGTTTCCATACTTTTAGGAATTACTGATACTCCATACCTTCCTCTATTTCCATCAATCTTCCAGTAATGGACCTTTTGCACACCTTTGGGAGTAACTAGTACTACATACCTTCCTCTATTTCCAACAACCTTGCAGCAATGGACCAAAATCAAAGAGTGTTTCGCAAACTAACTTATCAAAGTGTGTATTCCCTGGATTGTAATTGACATGAAGACCTAACATTTTTGTGTTAAATACCATCGCATTGGAACTTGAATCAAACTTGTTCTTGGTAAAACTGATGATCTCATCTAATCAAAATAGTAGTCCGATCCTACAAACAGTAAAATTCCAATAGTCTCATCAGTGTGTACCTGACAAGAGGGTTTGTCTTACCTAATTTCGCAAGGCTGTTGTGTAACAATTATGGGAGACAATCATACTTACAAAATCAGATAAATATTGTCCAAATTTATCCCGCTCTGCATTAAAGACAGTGTGGGACTCTGTCTTTACTTCTGCTGTTTTGGCTTCCCCTCTCCCCAACCCCAAGGCTTATTTTTTCTATAAACATATGACTCTGATAAGTGAAAAAAAAATGTTTTTCTGAAAAATCTGACAGCCACTTGAAAATAATCAAATCAGCCTTAAACAAACTCGAACTATTTTACCCAGGGATTCATGCCATAGAGACCACACCATGAGCAAGGATATAATAACAGCACAAAAAAATCAAATTCACAATCTCATTGTATAGTTATATAATACAATGATCCAGCATTACAAAATGTGGTTTTTACAGTGAAAGAACCATTATCTAATCTTATGTCCCAGAGTAGAAATACAGTAAACAGTAGTCTGTCTGCATTTACATAAACTTCTTAGTTATACACTTAGCCCATTTAGTATTTGATTTTCAGATAAGTCCCAGACAGATTTTACTGGCAAACCAATTGAGATCTATGGTGTATACCATAAAATGTTCTTATTTTGCGAGAGAAGGGCCCCAGTTTATCACCAAATCTTGTTTACCAACCAAAAGGCAAATATTCTAAATCTGATTCTATAAGCTTTAATTCAAATTCATATATTTGCCATACTGTTGGCTAACCTTTGATGGGCTGGGGTACTAAAATTACTGAAGACTAAAGATTAATTTTATGAATTTGTTTCAACCAAAGGTCAATTATATTGGCATGGTTCAAAGTATAGTGTAATAGTATGAGAAAGCACTCATAAGAATGTGATCCAGGTTCAAAAACCTTCTAAGTTCTAGCAATGCTAACGCATCCCATAATACCAACAGGAGAAAAAAACCAAAGCACTTAAGCTTAAACATTCATTTCTGAGTTTTTTTGTCAGAATGCTAGTTGTCAACATCCAGTCCAAGATCTTGCCATGTAACAGCAAAAGGGTCTGTCTGGGTTGTGATCCAGGTTTTTAATACCCTCAATGTAATAAGGCATCCCATAAATTCTGCAGGGGAAATCAAACTACTGAAGGGTGAAGAGTAAAGAAAATTTGTATTGATTGTTTAAAACATTTATTTTTGACTTCTTTCATCTGAAAGACAATTATCAACGTCTGATCCAAGAGATTGCTGTGTAATGATAAAGTGGTCTACGTCATGACCCAGGTTTGTAATACCCTCGCTGTAATCAAGCAGCCCATTCCTCCAGCTGGAGAAATCAAACTATTAAAGACTAAAGAACAAATTTTAAGTTGAATGTTTACATTCATTTTTAGTATTTCCATCAGAATGCAATTTCTTAGCTTTCTCAGCATCTGATCCAAGATGTTGACGTGTAATGGTAAATTCGTCTCCATCATGACCCAGGTTTTAATACCCTCACTGCTATAAGATGGCCCATAAGTCCAGCAGGGATATCAAAATACTGAAAACTAAAGAACAAATTTTAAGTTGATTTCCTGGATATCCACACGAGTTGCTGTCAGAAGGCTAATCACGATCACCTGTTCCAAAAGGTTGCACTCTAATGGAAACGGTGTCAATGTTGTGATCCAGATTCGAAACACCCTCACTGTGATAAGGAGACTAATAACTCCAACAGAATGATATCGGACATATTTGCTTGAGAGTTTTCGTCCTAAGTCCAATTACCAACAGCCCATACAAAGAGTGTTGCGGTGTAATGGCAACGCCGTAACTTGTAAAGTGAGATCCAGGTTCAAAACCCCTTACCGCAATGAAGCGGCCCATAACTCCAAGGGACATGTGGCAAAATTGTGAGGTATTAGTTATACAGAACATTCTACACTCATCAAAGACCAGTCCTTACATCCGAGTGTGTTCTGAAACGTGGATGCAAATAAATTACAGAGTTTTTTCGTAATTTTTCCACTCAATGATCAATCCTCACGAATCTTTAGACTGTGGTTTAAACAGTAAAACAAAATTACTTACTACCTTAGCGATTATATCTGATTAGAATTCGCAATCCAACACGATAGTTCTTATATAAATAATTAAAATGATCAAAATCAAATTCCTAGAGATTCAAATTAAAGATCAAAATAAAGAATTCACCTGTCGGGCGAAACAGAAGAAGCGGAGTCAAACAGAAGGCAAATGAAAGCCAAGATAACCAAATAGAAATTCAGAAACTTGCTGTACTTCATCATCGTCGTCTCCTTTGGGAGAAATTTATTTTTACAGACCAGGGTTTGTCGCGTGATGGTAGTGAATACGATCCGGGGACCTCCTTCAAACCCAGGTCTGTACAATTACAGACTTTGTTGACTCCGAATGATTTTCGATTTTATCCCTAAATTTCGGTAGCCTACTTGTACTATTTAATCTAGGTTAATTAAATAAATTAAACTAGATTAAAGTAATAAGGATTTTGGGAAGGGATCATTGAATAATTAATTAAATTTGGGAAATTAAATGTGAATGAACAAATGTATTTAGCTTTCAAATTGAGAAGGGAATATCAACACTTATATAAGTTTTGTAAAATTGATTTGTTTCATTTTAGAAAATTAATGATTTTGAAATGCAAATTATTTGTAAATTTTAAGTAGTTCTAAAATATGGACGAATCAATTATGCATCTAAGGATCAATTTTACATTGTGTGGATTTGATTTGTAGTTTTTGAGTTTGATTTAAAAAATGCACATTTCTTATTTTCAATTCACTCTAATATTTACTTTGTGTTGATCATTAAGAACTCGCGATATTTAAAAATACCTTGAGGATATAGTCATTTCGCAAGATTTGTGTTCTCTTATGTTGCCCCCCTTGATTGGACCAACTTTATAATCATGGAAATGATCAAAGACAACATGTAGGCATGCAAGCGATTTATATGTTGATTTCAATGTAAAGTAGTGTTCTTTTAATGCTCCAAATCAAAATATTCCTATTGAATACTCTTTGAAATGCTCTAAGATTTTGAAAGTATTCTAAGGATGTTAATTAATGCCTAAATGAATCTCTTCAAATATCAAGACATAACTATTTATTGCACCAACATGTACCAAGTTGGCACCAAATGGCTAATACAAAAGGATGAGAGTCGGCATATTTGAATTTTAAAAAAATTGATTGTGGGTCAAATCTACATCATGTAGGAGTGATCTCACACATCATGAAAATGACTTGGATAGTAGGTAAAGGATCTTGACTTAAGAGAAAGCGTATGAAAATTGTGGTTAATAAATGGAATTGACATGTGGAAATAAGTATAGATATCATAAGAATTGTTGGTATGAATAAATGTCTTGTACTTAGTTAATTCACTTACTAGGTAATTAGGGGACATATTCACATGTTAAGTTTACTTACGTTCTAAGATTCCTCCTAAAAGTCTTAATTGTCATTTCTAGATCTTATCTTATCCTAAGTTGTTGTGACTTAGTTGTCTCATGTGATAGGATTAAGACACTTGCCATGATCTTGTTAATCATATTCCTCACCTTGCCTATATAAGCAAGGCATCATATGTACATTGCCATATTCAGTGTGGCTGCCATTTTGGTATTCTTGCATCCTTAATCATAACATGATATTTTTTCCATCTCTTTTGTGGAAGTTATTTTGTCTTGCAAGTGATCTTGGGGTGTTGAGGAGTTCACCATAAACTCCTACATGGTATCAGATCTTCAGTGTTGCAAACTTCTTCCCAAATCTAAGGGAACAATCATCGTGTGAAAATTTTCTTAAGTGTGAGTTAGGTTCTTGATAACCTCGTCATTGGATCCAGGGCGTCATAGAAAGTCAGATTTGGCTTTCATTTCATCAAAATTTGACATATCTTGTCAGATTTGCAAGGGTTTCAATTGCCAAATCCATGGTGTAGCTAAATTTTCAGAGCAATTTGGGTGAAAACTAACCTTTCCATTGTGTCCAAAAGGCCCAAGAACCTAAGAATCAACTACCAAATCGTCAAAATTTGAGACTTTCAGTTGGAGGGTGAGGTAAGTTTTTTAGGTTGTATTGCTCATGTCGATCGTTATCAGTTTTTTGTAGTCATCAGGTGGAATATTCTTTAATACCTCTTGCACCTTTATTCTGTGGTCAAATCTATCAGATCTATATGTCTACATTGTCCCTCTGTTAGAATTCGTTGGCTATATTGTGTACTTGGTAGGGCGAATTATCGAATCAGTGGTATGAAATCTTTTTTTTGCAGGGTTTTATATTAATATAAAACTTCGGTTTATTTTACCACCAACCCTATTTCATTAACTACCAACTATGTGTATTTATCATTGCCCAAGGTTCTTTGGGTGTTGATTAGCAATCTTATGACTCGCGAGGAGGCCATCTCCTGGGCAACACAACTTCCACCTGCCACCCCTCGGGCCACCCACTCACCACCCATGTGCCACTTTGTCGCGACAAGGTGGCAAGTTCTTTGTTTTAAACCTATAGTCACATTGCGGTCACATGGAGGACCGTGTGCTTGGCCGCGAGGGCTAGTTTTTTGCACCAATTTAGTCTACAGGTGTCTGTAATAGGCCTTTTTTCATTTTCTCATAACTTGCAATCTAGGAAGCAAAATTTTTTGAACGAAATATCGTCAAAAAGCTAGCTTCACCAATTTTGTAGTGGTGTAGGTTATTTTACATAATTTTGTTGTTTTGCGGTATTTATTACTATTTGAAGTCAGATCTTATTTTATGGATCCTAAGCTCATAAATTTTTGCCACAATCTCTGATTTTTGTGATTCTTGTGGTGTTGGAAAGGTATTGAGGAGCTCTACATTTCCATCCATGCACTTGTTTTTGTATCTATCCTAGGTTGATTGCTATTTCATATTTTCCCCGCGTGGTGTTCTAGAGATTACTTGGATATTTTGACTATTGGGAGGGTGCAATTATGATCTTTGAACTTTATTTTAGTTCCAGATTATTTGTCAATCAACTATTGCTTCATAGATTCCAAGGTTGTTGCAATTCACAAGTTTTCCAGTGTTCCTTGGCATCAAGTTTGTTGTTGATTTATCATGATTTCGACCTGAGTCCTTGAGTGAATCTAATATGGTTTCTAGCAAATAGAATTATCTTTCCTTGCTTCCAGTGCTTCTTTGCAACAAGTTATCTCATTATGGGGGGTTACATGGTCTCTCTTTTCATCCTTTGTGTGGATGGAGATTGATTGGATTTGTGATGGGTATCATTTTTGTTTTCATCTCTTTTGGGAGGAGTTTTGTCCCACTGGGTTTTCTCCTTTTCTCTATTTATGAGAGATTGCATTTGCATATGTACATAGGTACCTAACATGGCCTCATAGTCAAGACCCAAGTTTTCATAGTTTGCATAATAATCTTCTCCCTAAGTTGTATTTAAGGGGGATGTTGGTGTGAATAAATGTGTTGTACCTAGTTAATTCACTTATTAGGTAATTATGTGACCTATTCACATGTTAAGTTTACTTAGGTTCTAAGATTCCTTCTAGAAGTCTTAGTTGTCATTTCTAGATCTTATCTTATCCTAGGTTGTTATGACTTAGTTGTCTCTTGTGATAGGATTAAGACACTTGCCATGATCTTGTTTAATCCTATTCATCACCTTGCCTATATAAGCAAGGCATCATAGGTACATTGTCATAGTTAGTGTGGCTACTATTTTGGCATTCTTACATCCTTAATCATAGCATGATATTTTTGTCATCTCTCTTGTGGAAGTTATTTTGTCTTGCAAGTGATCTTGGGGTGTTGAGGAGTTCACCATAAACTCATACATGGTATCAGAGCTTTAGTGTTGCAGAATTCTTACCAAATCTAAGGGAACAATCATAGCGTGAGTTTTTTTTTGAGTGAGTTGGGGTCTTGAGAACCTCAACATTGAATCTAGGGCGCCATAGAAAGTCAGATTTTGCTTTCATTTCATCAAAATTAGACATATTTTGTCAGATTTGCAAGGATTTGAAGGAAGGGTTTCAATTGTTAGATCCAAGGCATAGCTAATTTTTTCATAGCAGTTTGGGCAAAAATCGACCTCGCCATTGTGTCCATAAGGTCCAAGAACTTAAGGATCAACTACCAAATTGTCAAAATCTAAGACTTTTAGTCAGAGGGTGAGGCAAAAAATTTTAGGTCGTACTACCCATGCAAACTACTATCATTTTTTTGTAGTCATCGAATGAAATGTTCTTCAATACCTCCTGCACCTTTATTCTATGTGGCTAAATCTATCAGATCTATATGCCTGCATCATCCCTCTTTCAACATTCATTGGCTATATTGTGTACTTGTTCGGGCGAATTATCTAATCGGTGGTATGAAATCTTTTTTTTGTGGGTTTTATATTAAAATAAAACTTTGGTTTATTTTACCACCAATTCTATTTCATTAATTGAAAAATATTTGTATTTATCATAGCCCAAGGTTCTTTGGGGTGTTGGTTTGCAGTCTTATGACCTGCAGGGGGGCCATCCCCTGAGCAACACGACTTCCGCTTGTCACCCTCAGGCCACCATTCACCGCCCATTTGCCACTCTGTCATGGAAAGGTGGCAAGTTCTTTTTTTTTAACCTACAGTCGTACCACGATCACATGGAGGACCATGCACTTGGCCTTGGGGGCCAACTTTTTGCACCAATTTAGTCCGCAGGTGCCTATAATAGGCCTTTTTTCATTTTCTCACAACTTGCAATCTAGGAAGCAATTTTTTTTTAACGAAATATCATCAGAAAGCTAGCTTCACCAATTTTATAGTGGTGCAGGTTATTTTGCATAGTTTTTCTATTTTGCAGCATTTATTACTGTTTAAAGTCAGATCTTATTTTATGGATCTTGAGCTCATAAATTTTTGCCACAATCTTTGATTTTTGTGATTATTGCGATGTTAGAAAGGTATCGAGGAGCTCTACATTTCCATCCATGCACTTATTTTTGTATCTATCCTAGGTTGATTGCTATTTCATTTTTTCCCCACATGGTGTTTTCGACATTACTTAGATGTTTTGACAATTGGGAGTGTGCAATTTTGATCTTTGAACTTCATTTTAGTTCCAGCTCATTTGTCAATCAGTTGTTGCTTCGTAGATTCTAAGATTGTGCCAGTTCACAAATTTTCCAATGTTCCTTGGCATCGAGTTTGTTGTTGATATATCATGATTCTGACTTGAGTCCTTGAGTGACTCTAATATGGTTTCTAGCAAATAGAATTATCTTTCCTTGCTTCTAGTGCTTCTTTGTAACAGGTTATCTCATTATGGGGGGTTGTATGGTCTCTCTTGTCATCCTTTATGTGGATGGAGATTGATTGGATTTCTGATGGATATCATTATTGTTTTCATCTCTTTTGGGAGGAGTTTTGTCCCATTGGGTTTTCTCCTTTTCTCTATTTCTGAGAGATTGCATTTGCATATGTACATGGGTACCTAACATGGCATCATATTCAGGACCCATTTTTTTCATAGTTTGCATAATAATCTTCTCCCTAAGTTGTACTTAAGGGAGGTGTTGTGAATAAATGTGTTGTACCTAGTTAATTCACTTACTAGGTAACTATTGGGCATATTCATATGTTAAGTTTACTTAGGTTCTAAGATTCCTTCTAGAAGTCTTAGTTGTCATTTCTAGATCTTATCTTATCCTAGGTTGTTATACTTAGTTGTCTCATGTGATAGGATTAAGACACTTGTCATGATCTTGTCTAATCCTATTCATCACCTTGCCTATATAAGCAAGGTATCATATGTACATTGTCATATTCAGTGTGGCTACTATTTTGGCATTCTTGCATCCTTAATCATAGCATGATATTTTTTCCATCTCTGTTGTGGAAGTTATTTTCTCTTATAGGTGATCCTATGGTGTTGAGGAGTTCACCATAAACTCTTACAAGGATAAGGCTAGATCCATGAGAATATGTGCAAGAAGAGGTGGGTGAAAGTGGATAAGGATTGAAAAAGGTGTTAGACCTAGCATAAAAGTGTATCACATGTTTTTATGTAGTTATATTATGACATTCTCTCAAAATGGGACCAAAACTAAATGGATATTTTAATGGGTATCTTAATTTCACCATTACATTTTACCCCCACTTTGTGGTGCATGTGAGTTATAACATTAAAGTGGACCTCAAAGTATATGAGCACTCACAAACATGCATGAATATAAGAAAATAGTAATAGAAAAAAGGAAATTGAGGTCTATATAACCCCACATTAGATCTCTCCATGTTTGTTCATCTTTAGTATCCATGCTCTATGTGAGCCTTCAAAATAAAGGAAAATGTGAAATGAGTAGCTTTTGTCTTACAAGTGGAATAAGCACAAATAAAAAGCTTTCATGGCTATATAGTAAAATGAAAAGCACAAGTGGAATGTTAAGTACACCAAAAATACCAACCAAGAAGGATTAACTATCAACCAAGCCACCCCAATATGGTACCAAGTCACCTCATTGCTAATAGGGCTGCCCAAACTCACTAGAAGAAACTAAAGTTTATTTTAAACCTAAAATAAATGTTCCTAGGTTCATTTTAACTTTCTAAGACATAAATACACCATAAGAGTATGATCATGCTCGACACCAACACTGAGACACATAATTAAGGCTAATATAATACCATTTACAAAACTTACATCCATCTCAACGAGAGGTTCAAATACAAAAAATATATATTTGAATAAGGAAACCAAGAAATAGCATAGGCACCTTTCC
The DNA here is from genome assembly GCA_007115665.2 of Sequoiadendron giganteum. Lineage (NCBI taxonomy): Eukaryota > Viridiplantae > Streptophyta > Pinopsida > Cupressales > Cupressaceae > Sequoiadendron > Sequoiadendron giganteum. The sequence continues at coordinate 216,413,639 of CM021104.1, forward strand.
ACATTGAAGTTGTCTGACTCCACCATGATCCTTCAATCTCAATTTTTGTTATCACACCACCTAACCTCATAGAATTGAAAGGATCCACTCCCACTGTGCTAGGAGATAGTCACATGGGCCACAAATACAACACTCACACCAAACACAGAGGGAGAGGGATTACACACATGTTATACATGATGTAAAAACTCCACATACACATCATATAACACTCATCCAAAAAAAAGATGGATCAAATACAAGATATCATTGGGAAAACTCGCCAATGTCACATCACAATTTGCATTAAGCCAACTCACCAATGTCATAAAAAGAATCATCCTTGGGAAAACTCACCAAGAGCATAACACGAAATTCCTCATTGGGAAAACTCACAAATGGCATAACAACAAATACATGGAAGGGAATACATCATCCTTCAAGTACTACTTGACTACACTAGGGTTAGATATTAGAGAGCAAGAGAGGGAATGCCATCAGAAACACTCACGTGAAGCTCAATGTGGAACTGAGTATCCTCTCATATAGATGAGGTTACTTGATCTTACAAGTCTTACACTCCTTGAGTGAATTGTCTTCTTCAATCATCCTTAGCCTATGCAAGCACTCGAGGCCTGAGAGGGTTATCCATTATCTTGGTTAATTAATTACCCATATTTCATTAGTTATCACATATTAATCCAAATCTCCCCACACCATTATTGACTACGTGTCACTTTGGGTCAGGTTCATGTTGGGAGCCATTCCCATGACTCGAATACCTAAACCCTAAGCTCATCACATTCTCCAACAAATGTGGCATGAAAAACAATGCACACAATTCTTTTTTTTAATAAAATAAACATGGTCTCATAATGTTCCAAATCAATAACAGTTAAGGAGACTTTTTATTCCACATTAAAATTCATCCAAAATCAATCAAAATTTCTAATTTTCTAAAAAAATTACAAAGGAAAACCATTCATTTTCCAATTTCACCATTAAAGAATGCTTGAAAATTTAAAATTCAAATTTTGACTATCTAAAAATAACCTTTGGTTCTAAATCAAAAATAAATAGGGAGAATTCTTTTCTCGCATTAAAATTCATCACAAATCATTCCCAAATTAAAAAAATAAAAATAAAAATTAATTACAAAGGAAAAACCATAAAATTCCCAAATCCTCCATTAAAATTTTCTTCAAAAAATATTTTTCAAAATTCAAAAATCTAAAGATACCCTTTTTCTCTAAACACGCCCAATAACACACTTTTCACATCAATTTCGTATTTCACATATTTCTCAAAAAATTGGACATTATGACTGTATTTTAGAAAATTCCAAAAAAATAAAATAAAACAAGCATAATAATATTTAAATTGAATTGCATTAGGAGGTGTCTACACTCCCCCACTCCTATTCCAAACTTTTAAATTTAAATAAACTGGATAAATTAAAAGAAATAAACAAATTACATCAATTCATGTTCAAATTTTAAATGGACTATACCTCAAGCATATGCCAAACGAACACGCAAGACCACATGCGAGCACATTCCCCTTCCCATTCCTATCTTGTTGATTTGAATCCCATTCAAATCCATTCACAATTGCATTCCTAATCACATTTTCAAAATTTGGGCAAGAAGAAGGTTTTTGAGAGCAAAAATCCTCCAAAAACAAATAATAAATTCAAAATCTAAGTCTATTTTTCCTTTTTTTCATGTTTTCTATTTAATTATTTCCAATTTCTCAAAAATTGTAATTGGTCACAATTAAACATTCAACACAAATTCATTTTTCAATATTTTTGATTAAATAGTTAAATCGAATACAAATTGTAGAGAAGGGGGATTCACTACCCATTAGTCTCTTATTCTCAAGAGATTCTCAAGAGGAAAATTACCTCAAGGAACAAAGTGAGAGTCTAGAATCAGAAAGAGTAAATCATAGAGGTTTCCTAGATAGATTGTCAAGTTCTCGGCCAAAGGACGACATCATAGGATAAGGATGACAATGCGATGTGTCAGACTCCCAAAGGTGCACTGGTATCTCGTATAGACTAGAAACCAAGTTTATCACAGAAAACAACAAATTGACTACTAACAATCAGATTTCTAAGAACTTCCAGAATGTGGGAAAGTGACAAAATATGATAGAACTGAAATAAAGTAGAAATGATAAAGCAAGAGAAGGAAAGATAGAAAATACTCACAACAACCCAAGTAATGAAGCCTCCAACACATGAATATCTTCAATAATTGCATGCATAAGATCTGGAGAAAATGTTGGGGCTGTATAGGGGTTGTCCTCAATCAAACCCCCGTTTTGGTGTTACCACTTCCACGGACAACCAGGTAGATAAAGAGAAATAAAGTATGTAATGAGTGATAAAATCAAATCCCGCTATGGAGGAGAACTCATATCACGAAGCAAAGATGCAATAAATAGGGGATATGTGAAATCCTAGGATGCTCGCAAGCACTAGATAAGGGAGATATCAGTTACAAGGCTTATGGAAGCCAAAGAGAGCAAGGACAAAGTAGAGGGTTGTGAGAGCCAAGAGAGTTGAAAAGAGAGTTGCAAAGAGTGTTGTAAGAGCTTAAGAGTTCTTGAAGCTACTGTAACAAGTGAGAGATTTGTGAAAGCAAGAGAGTAAAGAGGGAAAGGAGAGAAAGCTCAAGAGATCAGCCAAGAAGGCCCAATAGATTGAAAATACAACTTTTAAAGAGAGAATAGGAGAAAAAAGAAGCTTCCCGAGCCGTTACAAGGTGTCCCGAGCCATTACCACCGACAAAAGAGGTTGACAAGTGGCAACATGCTCGGAAATGATTGTTTGAACGTTGAAATGTCATAGGATGCTAGAACGACATGTAGACTTTCATGTGATGTGCTAGTTTCTAGACACATCACACTACAAAACAACAAGAATGGGAAAATCACAAGGTTTGACGCAAAGTTGACATGTGAGGGTAGCTACTAAATGTAGACACCTAAAAATGACTTGGGCATGCGACCACTATTTTACCACCTTTCGTCATAACATGATTATAACATTTTCATTATGTTTCTAACCCACATTCAACTATTAATTAAATAATGCATAATTATTTAATTAATTCATAATCTCTCATTCTTCATGATTATGAAATAAATAAATCTTATTTATTTATTTAAATATGTCACTAATTATCAAGGTCATCTCATAATTAAATAAAGCCTCATTTATTTAATTAATCCTTATCATTAATGTCTTCTTGATTATTAATAAATATATTTAAAATATATTGATTTAATATGTCACTAATTCCCAAATCCTCTTAATTAAATAGATTTGATAATTTATTTAATTAATTAACTACTGCTTCTAAATTAAATAATTATTTTTAATTATTTAATTGTGGCATGTGACACTTCTATATTTTTAAATAAAACAAATCATTTAAAAATGTCTCACATGGTTAACTGATTCTTCATTTAGTAATTAATTTCAAAAATCAATTACTTCTTATCTCACAAAATCCATATTTTGAATTAATTTAATTCAAAATGGAAATATTCTTCTACAAATCAAGTAATTTCTAAAATTACTGATTTTCTAAAATCTCATCCCCTTATCTTCTGATTTTTACTAATTTCATCTCAATGTCACGTTTATTCTCCACCATTGATTTAATTTCTTAAATTAAATCTTGTCCACACATTTGGGGATTGTTGCCCTAACCCTAATTGAGAGTTGCCTTATTGAATCTTGACCTTTGATTCTAGGGCATTCCCCAATCTCTCATCTTGTCCGTCCATGCAAGATTGCATTTTCTATAAAATGACAATCTTGATCTCATTTTCGGGATGAATCATTATTATCTTTTAGCATTTTTGTAATCTCATTGTCATCAATTGTCATATCATCTTAGGCTTATCATCTTAGGCTTATTTAATAATTTGCATATTAGGATTGAATTTCTAGTTTGCACATTAGAGAGCATTTTTATAAATCCTTCAAATCTTGTTTAGGTCTAGACATTTATAGTTTGCTCACACATACAATCTAAGGGCATCCATTTATCACAAACAAGTTAGGAGGTACAATGGAAATGAGCCATGGAGGAGAGAAAGGGGTGAGACTGTTCTAGTCTCATTCCTTTTCTCACTATTTCTCCTTTGCATTCCATTGGTTGTTGGATAATATTTTATATATGCATTTATTAGACTAACAATCTTGTTTTGCAGGAAATTATCTATCATTACACTAAAAAGGGGTCCTGAGCATCCTGAGAGGGGAAAAAGTCTAATGTAGGGGCTAAAATGAGCCTACACAAGTTCTAAGGGAGTGGATACTAAAGCGGATGTAAGAATGTATGCAAAATTACAATGGGTGCAATTTTATGACATTACATTTTTCCCCCACTTTAGCAAGCACATGAATCTACACTAATATGCACGCTAAAGGAAATCTACTAAACATAAATAACATCATAATTCCAAAAGGATACTGTAGAGGAATCAAACAACTCTTTGAACCAAGGAAGCGTGCCCCTAGGCTGAAGACCTACAAAACAAACACATTAGACAATAGAGACTTACACAAGACAACAATATTAGAACATAAAAATCCACTACATCACGGGGTTAGAACATTTAAAAACACAGGCACACACCAAAAACTAAAATATTTGAGTCAGCAAAGTAAAAGAGACCTTGATGTAAAAGGTTGTCTCAGTACTATGCATTATCCCCAAATTAAGAAATAACACATAGAAGAATTCTAAAATGAAGAGAATAATGTAAGGATTTGATTGCTTCAAGAGAAGAATACACCCAAAATTCAGGGAAGCAACCAATGTTGAAGAGAGAAAGAACATTTACTCAAGATGAAGAAGATGTAGATCTTTGATCTGGTATACATAATTTAGAAGAGAAGAGGCAAGAGAATTTAAGAGAGAGATGGAGAATCTAGAAAGGAATGAAATTTTTAAGAGAGATGACTCCACAGGTCCTTGGACCCAAGGAGAGTTGAACAAATGCACTACAGATTTACAGACCTATGAAAGGTGAACAAAAGGCTCTGTAGGTACTCTCTCCTACAAAGTTGAACAAACTGCATCAGAGGCCCACAAACCAATGGTGAACAAATCCCGTAGGATGAAAGCAATTTATAGGTCCTCAAACTTGCAAAGAAGGTGCCCCAGGTACTCTCTCCTAAGGGAAGCCTGATGTAGGGGACTCCGTAGAGTCGGATTGGAAAGCGGCTTCACAGGTGCACCTGCAAAGCAACATGTTAATTCATAGATAAGACATGTTAGAAGAAAAAAAGCCACGCAAGCAAGCAAACAGATAGTCATGCAGAAAATCCATAATTTGAAATCTTTCAGAGAGGTTCCTTGGGAACCCTTCAAAAGAAAAGGGGTCCACTCAAGGGACACACTATTTGAAAATTGAGGTCTTTTCAGGCTGCCCCCAAGCTAGATGAAAATGATTTCATTCGAAGGAGAAGCTTTCAAAGGGGGTTCCTTCTGTAGGGAACCCTTCAAGACACAAAGGGGCCCATTCAAAGGAATACACCAATTGAAAGATGGGGAGAAGAGAGGGGGTCCTTAAGAAGCACACACATCTTCAGAACAAGTTATCACTGCCCCCGACATATAGGGGAGGAGAACCATGCAAGATACTTAGAACATATAGGATAGAGGTATACCTCGATATCGCTTTTCATTTGAAGAAGAGGCAGGTGCATCAACAAATAAATGAGTGATGGAACTTGAATCAAGAAGTTGTATGTTATCCTTGAAGGCCTTACATTCACTAGTTAATGGCCAGGCACTTGATGGTATGCACAAAAAGAATGTATTGCTTTATCATGCTTGTGAAATTTCTTACGTGTAGGAGGAGGAAGAGTAATCAAGCGGGCTTTAAGAAGCCTCAACAAAATACACTCTTGCTCAGATAAAGGATGAGGAGCAAGAAGCAACCCTTTCTCTTGTGGACAAAAGCTTGATTGGTCACAAGAAAAAGACATGAAGATAGTGGACAAAGGAGGATGAATCAATCCATGATAACAAGTTTGGGCAGAAATCACATCCACATTCAACCACGATTTTTGTTTAGATTGTTCATTTGAGTAACCAAGTCCCAAACTATGCTTATGAGGTACACATTTTATGGGGACTTGAATGCCTTGTTCATTATTCCCACAACCTTTACGCCCATATCCATATTTAGAGACAAGTTTAAAGCCAGGTCCATAACGTGTTTGCAAATATCGAGAAGGAGGAGGATCTTCATAAAGAGAATTATTCTAGCAATGAGGATCACACTCTTCTATGGGATCGCCATCATCCTTCTTGACAGGACCACCAAAATTAACCTCTTTAATAGAAGTGTGACCATCTTCCTCAAGAGGAGGATCAACACTAAGAACATTACAATTTATGTTCACGTTATCCCACGATACAAAGGAATAACCATCTTTGATAGTGGGTTCAAATGATGTTATCGAAAGGTCTAAGTGGATCAGGTTGAATTTACATTCTCCAATGGAGGATTCTGTGAAGTCTAGAGAACCCCAATCATCACCAAGACATGCATTTTCTTGAGAAGGAGTATACTTAAGATTTCTTGCTTTAGAAGGATCTTCTTTAGGGACATTTGTCTCAAGAGAATCCTTTGTAACGGGTACTACTGGAGTAGACATCAACACATTGGAAGACACTAAAGGGATAAGAGTAGGCACAATCGAAACCTAACCGACAATTGCCATCTCACATAAGTGCATAGCCTCAGGGTCAACCTTGACTGTGACTACTTGATTATTGCAATTGAACTTAATAGATGTATGCAAGGTAGATGGGATTGCACCCATAGCATGAATCCATGGTCTACCAAGGATAAGGTTATATGGTAATTTTTCTGACATAACATATACAAGGGTGGGTATGGTAACGGGTCCTAACCTCAAAGGCAAGACCATCGTGCCTAAGGCTTGTCGACTGACATTATCGAACCCACAAATGTCAATAAAAGAAGCATTAAGAGAAGATGAATCAATATTAATCTTAAGCAATAGATCAATGCTACACACATTAAGTGTCGAACCAATGTCAATGATAGTATGTCCAATGTTGATATTATTAATGTTAACTATAATCATTAAAGGGTTTGTTTGCTTCTGTACTTCTGGAGGCGAGAGTTCCTGTGGATAGAACGTAATATTCGGTGAATCTTAACGAATATGAGCTATCAGCGCATTAACATCTATCAACCTGGTAGAATAAGGAAAGAGGATCTTTTTCAAGGCTTCTTGAAGCATACCTTGGTAAACCGACACAGACTGAAGCAAGTCCCACAATGAAATCTCAGCCGAAGTAACTCGAAGTTGCTCGACAAGATTGTAATCACCAGGTGCTTTAGTTGTAGGCTTAGATGCTTGAGGAAGGCTTGGTTGAGAAGGTGGTAAAGAAGCAAGTTGATCAAAATTTTGTATATTCCTTCTAGTCTTATAAGTATGGGTTATCGCTCTATAAGAGGGAGCCTTACAAAGCTCATAAGAGTCACTATCAAATGGAACACCATTAATAGAAAAAATCCTTTTAGCAGAAGGAATAGTTGGAGTTAAATAAATGATCGGTCTCTTAGGCCTTTGAGGGGCAGTAGAGACATAGATTACATTTACAGAATCATCACAACTAGTGGGATAATTATTTGAAGAAATATTCTCAACATCGATCCAGAGAGGATCAAATGTGGAAGGAGATTCAGCATTCGCTAATGCATCATCTGTAGAAGAGAGTGCATTAGAATTAAGAGAAGGTAGAGTAAGCTTAGGAAATTTATCAATGATTTCATCCTCTTGCACCAAAATATGCTTAGAAGGAATTTCAGGAGAGGGATCAACAAAGGATAATAAGAAAGGAGACAAGAACTCACTTTCACATGCTTGTAAGAGAACTTCTTGAAGCTTCTTAACAAAGATGGAAAGAGATAGAAGGAAGAAAAATATTAAATACATTTTGAAATAGAGATATAGGCATGTCGATTGATCCGAAGCAATCCAGGGGTGATAGAATTGAGAAAAACCAAAAATCTCGATTTTCCAAATTTTTTCAGTATTTTCTAGGTTCTAGTAATTTGCATTTTCAAAGGTCTTCAAAGCAGAATTTGGGGTCGAAACATGTGTTGGTTCTTAATATTTGATTTCCAAAGGCACGATATTTTAGGGATTGAATTATTCCTTTTGAAGACCTTTCCAATGGTGTAAACGGTTCTGAATTCCGAGCACCGAGTCAAAAGTTATGACCCCACCAATTTGGGGTAAATAAATTCCTAATGTTTTAAAAAATATTGTGGTTCACATTAGGTTCACCAAAATTTAGAGAAGGGGGATTCTCTACTCATGAGTCTCTTTATTCTCAAGAGATTCCCAAAGGGTGAACTCCCTAAAATACCTTAGGGAACAAAGCAAGAGTAAATCACAAAGGTTTTCTAGACAAACTGTCAGGTTCTCGGCCAAAGGACGACAATGCAGCACATTGGAGTCCTAGAGGCATGTTGGCATCTCGTATGGACCAAAAAATAAGTTTATCATAGAAAACAACAAAGTGACTACTAACAATCAGATTTCTAAGAACTTCCAGAATGCAAAAAAGTGACAGAATACGATAGAACTGAAATAAAGTAGAAATGATAAAGAAAGAGAAGGAAAGATAGAAACTACTCACAACAACCCAAGTAATGAAGCCTCCAGCATGTGAACATCTTCAATACTTGCATGCATAAGATCTGGAGAAAATGGTGGGGCTATCAATCAAACCCCCATTTTGGTGTTCCCACCTCCACGGACAACTAGGTAGATAGAGAGAAATAAAGTACGTAATAAGTGGTAAAAGTAAACCTTGCTATGGAGGAGAACTCGTATCACGAAGCAAAGATGCAATAGATAGGGGATATGTGAAATCCTAGGATGCTCACAAGCACAAGATAAGGGAGATATTAGCTGCAAGGCTTATGGAAGCCAAAGAGAGCAAGGAGAAAAGAGAGGGTTGTGAGAGCCAAGAGAGCTACAAAGAGTGTTGTAAGAGCTTGAAGCTACTGTAACAAGTGAGAGATTTGTGCAAGAAAGAGAGTAAAGAGGGAAAGGAGAGAAAGCTCAAAAGATCAGCCAAGGAGGCCCAATAGATTGAAAATACAACTTTTAAAAAGAGAATAGCAGTAAAAATAAGCTTCTTGAGCCATTACAAGGCATCCCAAGTTGTTACCACTAACAAAAGAGGTTGACAAGGGGCAAACATGCTCGGAAATGACTATTTGAATGTTGAAACATCACAGGACGCTAGCGTAGCGTGTGAATGTCTGTGTGATGCGCTAGTGTCCAAGCACATCACGCTACAAAGCAACAAGAACGAAAAAGCACAAGGTTTGACGCAAAGCTGACGTGTGAGGGTAGCTGTTGAAAAGGGGTCCTAAGCATCCTGAGAGGGGAAAAAGGTTGATGCAGGGGCTAAAATGAGCCTACAAAAGTTTTAAGGGAGTGGATACTAAACTGGATGCAAGAATGTATGTGAAATTGCAAGGGGTATAATTTTACGACATTACACAGATACACATTCCCACCCCAATTTTTTTTTAAAATTAATTAACATAGCTATATTTTCATTTCTCACATTTTTCCCAAAACACATTAAATATTTCAATAATTACTATAGAAAGCATTTAAATTCTTAGCATTTCATTTACAATATAAAAATTTAATTTAACTATCATTTAAATATTCACCTTAATCTGATTCCAATATTAAAATACAATTAAATCATGCAACTTGCAACGTTTTAAATATTTTATGGAAAAATATGAAATTCATAAATTATTTAAATCAAACATGCATTGGAATTTCACAACACATAAGGATTCTAAAATAATTCCTAACTTAGATCTGGGTTCATATAAGGTCAAACATGACACATATCGTACTCGATTTGAGTACAATTGAGGAATAGATAGGGAGGCCCAATGTGACATCTCCAAATTAACTACCATTGGGGAATAACTCAAACCTATGTAGCCAAGTGAAGAAATAACACTGCACCTATAACCATTCAACATACATCAAGGGTATATGCTCAATATATATATATATAAACACAACATAATCACCCGATGAGGTCCAATAGCATAAAGCATAAATAAAATCCATACATTTGTCATATAGATCATTTCTTTTGAATATTAATAATCAGGATCACATTTAATCACAACATATATTATACACATCATTGAATTGAAGCATAATAATAAACCAAGCATGTAAATATACAAAATGCCAACAATCGACATGTTGAGAACCTCATCTTGAACATGTGGTGGTTCATATACACCATTCAAAGCCATGAAATAATCACCATAGAAATAATGAGGAAAGGGTGAAGCTAAAACACTGATCTCACATTAACAAGATGCAAATGGGAAGAGAACTACAGTAAAAGGAACACACAATTAAGTATAATCTTGCATGTTAAATCTCTGTAAAACTAAATTGACATATTTAATATGACCAAGTCATAGATTTTTGTTCACTATATTTCTTCTAATTTCTATCCCAATAATGTGTTTAGTTGTACCAAGATCTTTAATTTCAAATTTAGCTACAAGTTGATACTTTAGTTCTAAAATCATTCCTTTCACTTTACTAATAAATAACATAACATCAACATATAATGTAATAAATGGGAAATGATCATCATCAATCTTATGATAAACACAATGATTTGATTTAGAATGCTCAAGTCTCAAAATAAAACACATGTATCAAATTTTTTGTACCACATCATAGGACATTGTTTGAGGCCATACAAATATTTCTTCAATTCATAAACCAAATTAATTTTTACCTTTCACTACATAGTGTTGTGGCTATGTCATATAAATATCCACCTCCAAATCACCATGAAGGAAATTCATTTTCATATCCATTTTCTCAACCTTTAGATCATAAGAAACAACAATAGAAAGTAAAAATCTATTGGATGTCATTTCTATAATAGGAGAAAATGTCTTACTATAATCAACACCCTCAACCTGAGAGTAACCTTTTGCAACCAACCATGCTTTGTACTTCTCAATACCTTCATCTGAACCAATATTTTTCTTGAACACCCATTTGTAACCAATAAGTTTTTTTCCTTTAGGCAATGGTACAAGATCCCGTGCATCATTTTTTTCTAAGCTATAACTTCTTCATCCATAACAATTTTCTAGGATTATGCATCATTCATACCTAATTCCTCTTCTATAAATTTAGGTTCATCCATGTTAGTATTCAAATCAAAGATACATCTATAGTCATCAAGTGAATACCTTTTAGGTGGTTGTCTATGCCTTATAAACCTTCGAACAAGCCAAGTTGGAGGTTCTTCCTCCTCTTCTAAAGACTCAAAGTTAGATGAGCTCTCCTCAACTTCTTGTCTATCCAGGGGCCTCAATTTAACTTTATCAAGCATAGAAAGAATTTGAATCACATATTTTTGTTTGCTTTGTTTTGGCTACAATATAACATAAGGCTTAGATTATCTAGAAATAACACTTGTACTATACATTACCTTATGTCCTATAGGTTCCTAAATCGTGTATCCTTTCACACCATAGCTATATCTGATGAAGATACATTTCACAACCTTGTTTTCCAACTTTTTTCGCTTCTCCTTTAGCATATGTGCATATGCCTCATGACCAAAAACTCTAAGATGTCTCAATGAAGGCTTGTGACTCGACCATCCCTCTATAGGCATCTTATCAACCCAAAAACTTTGGTCTAGAAAAACACCACTTAGCATACTCCTAGCCTTCTCCATCAATGTCTTCATTATTTTTGCAACTCTATTCTATTGTGGAGAACACATAGTTGTCTTTTTTATATGAATGTCATAATCTTTACAAAATCTATCAAAATAATTACAAAAAAATTCACTTTCATTATTGTGGAGCACGAGTAAGGTGCGTACTCTTGAAAGAGAGGTCACAAGTTCAAATCATGCAGGGGGTAAGCTATGTACACCTCATATTGTGGAGCATGAGTTAGGTGCCTCCCTCATATTGGGAGTACAAGGAGTCCCATATACTATAAGCCATCTGTAGACCCAAAAACAAATTGCCTGGTATCGTGGACTATAAAAGGACCTTTCCTTTCCTTTCCTTTTATCAATCCTCAAACATTTAATTTTCTTTCTAGTCTACAACTCAACCATTGCTTTAAATTCTTTAAATTGGCTGAAAACTTGATATTTACTCTTTATAAAATATATCCATGTCCTAATATAATCATCAATAAATGAAACATGATATGTGGATTTTCCAATTGAAGGAAAATCTATAGGACCAAACACATCAGAATGAATAAAATCCAATATACCATAAAATTTATGAGAACTTGAGGAAAACTAAATGTGGTTTTGTTTTCCATAAATGCAATGCTCACAAAAATAAAAAATAAAAATTACAATAAAAAACCTTTAATAAGGAAATATGTTTTTCTCCAATGTGGCCAAGTCTCAAGTGCCATAACATAATCTTCTTTATAGGTAAATTTGATTAGAAGAAAGAGAACCCTTGGCTACCCAGAAGCCATGGCCATTTATTGAAGATGAAACCATCACCTCTTCCAACAAAATAGCCACACACTTTTTTTTCACAAAAGTACTATTGCACTCAATAGTGCATGCATCAAGCTTATACAATGTGTTGAATTTGACACCTCTAGAAATCACCATAGCACCTCTAACCATCTTGCATCTTGCATTAAAAAATACTATCTACACACCTATGCCTATTAATTTTCTCATAAATAGCAAATTTCATGCTAATCCAAGGATATGCAACACATCATTAATAATTTTTATTCTACCATCAAGGAACCTAACTCTAACTTTGTCAAGTCCAACAATATTTAAACAAGAATCATCACCAAAGTACACCTTACCTCCATCAAGTTTTTCATATTCAAAAAACCAATCTTTATTAGAGGTCATGTGGAAAGATGTACTCGAGTCAATTAACCATGCATCATTACCTGTACGAGTTGCCAAAGCTACAATGAATGCATCGCTATCTTCTTTCTCAGACTTAGAATCATAATCAATTTTTTTTGTTTTTTCTTCTTTGCACTCCTTACAAAATGTCTTGGCTAACTATAGTTTTAGTAAATAACTTTGGTCTTTCTAGGAGATTTGGATCTCCTTTTAGACTTGGATTTATCACATTTCTCATTCTTCTTTCTTTTGTCCTTATGTCTTCCATGAACATTTAGGGATCCCTTGGTATTGATGGATACCTTCCTCTCGATCTCTTCAAAAAAAAAAGAACCCACCAAATATTTAGTCTTTGAGATAACATAAGTACTCCCAATAGCCATAACAAGAGAATCCCATGAATTAGGAAAATAACAAAGGAAGATTTGACATTTCTCCTCCTCATCCATTTTGACACCAATTGATTCCAATTGAGCCACCAACATATTTTAATGCATCTAGGTGGTCTATAATTATTCCACCCTCCATTCTCAAAGAATACAATTTATTCCTCAAGAAAATCTTTCACTAAATATTTTGCTTGATACATCTCACCAAGTTTCTTCCATAGTTTTTGTACAAAGGCCTCTTCATGGAAATTGATTAAAACAAAGTCTTTCAAGCACAATCTAATTAGACACTTGGATTTACAGTCCATAACATTATATTGAGTAGTCAAAGTATGATTTGTGGGTCTTAAAAATTTCTCATCAACAACATCCCACAATCTCAATATATCAAAAAATCTTCCATATTTAGCTTCCACATCTCAAATTTATTTCTAGAAAATTTATACTCCTATATTCTCCTTGATGAACTTGTCATCTAAAAATTCCTACAACAAGATCATAAAGTATTTTCAACGCAAGATCCCACTCAAATATGGATTAGTTCAAAAAACCCAATAATCCATAATTGAAACCATAGGTAATTAGGCTCTAATACCACTTGTAAGGAAGTTAAGGTAGTAGAACAACTTCCTATAATAATATTGAGAGGAGGATAATACAAAAAATTTAAAATATTTATAATAGTTACTAAAATTAAACATAAATAAACATAAATATCATGCATACCACAACATAGTGATTTATGTGGGGAGAACCCTTTCAAGAGAAAAACCCATGCTCCAATATCCACCCAAAATATTATTAGAAATCACAGAGATTACAATATACTTGTAGAGCAGGCTTCTCACAAGAGTATCAACAACCAGATACTCGAAGACAACACAAAAACTATTAGACTCTCAGAATAAATAATAATGCAGAAACATAATACAATACCCTCATAAATCTGGGTTTCCTTCTAGAGAAATATAAACCAACAAAATATATACTATCAAATCAGAGACTTAATTATGAATGATTCAAAATTAGAATAATAAAATATACATAAAATATGGCTTTTGGGGGCACTTCCCTTGAACCTCCATTGGGGTGCATAGCCTCTGGACTCCCCACTGGGGAGATGGCCCCCCTACTTGATAAGGGAGGTACCCCCTACACCCTCCATGATCAAATATATTAACCTCTTATAATTGTAAAGTTGAGACACCATTTTTCCCAAGAAATTCGTCTTGGCAACACTGTAGATTATGAACAAATTGAAAGATGATGGGAAAAATAATATAATTATTGGTTAATGTTCAACAACTAGGATCATGTGTGATTTTGATAAGGATTTATGTTTACATGTGATGTTCGATTTCATATTCAAATACAAATATGAGGAGCTCAAGATTATGGATGGGATGGATATTATAGAAGATAGGGATTTGATATGTTTGGTTTATTATGAGATGAAGATTTTATTGTAGGATGAAGTGATGGGAGAGGATAGACATAAATGCATGAGTCTTGGAGATCAATGTGTTCGAATACTAAGGATATACAAGGCTATTTTCTTGAGATGATTTAGATGCAACTTCCACATATAATGCAAGGGGAAGAACAAGGAAGGTTGGGAAAGGATAGAAGAGATGATAGGTGACAATAATAAATAAGAAATAAAATACATGATCCACTTATTATGAATGGGTGCATGGGAGTTCAATTTATTACGAGCGATGGGAAGATATAAGGGTGGTGGATGGCATCCTAAGAGATGGTGGATAAGGGACTACTATGTATGGTGCTTGTTTCTAATTTTTTACCATAATACTTATCCAAGGCACTGTCGAAGTGGTTTTCATTTGTGTAAGGATTATTTCTCTTTACTATTTGTTTGGATTTTTCAACAAATGAGACTTAATGATGTTGTGATCAAAGTAGTAGGCGGTTGATTTGGTTGACACTTCTTGATAGATGAATGTGTAAGTTGTTCCAATGAAGAGGCGTGATGTCCTATCCCATAGAAGGAGGGATATAAGGTATGATCACTAATATACGCATTACAAAGGCCCTCATACATCTCACATAAAGGATCTTGGGAAACCTTTGCATTAGATCAATTCAAGGGGTTGTCATTAAAGGTCCATCAATGTGATATATCACCAAGGGAGATGGAGTGACAAGATGAATGCATGGAGTTTGGGGGATGGAATTTGTTGGGTGGAGTGGATGGATTACATGGAGATGATGAGGATGAAGAATCATGATCAACAAGCTTGCATTTTTGACATATTTCTTTGATACGTTTTACAGATGCCCCCAATTATTTTGGAATATGGAGCATTAGTGGAGATCTACTTATGATTTTTCTTTATTTATTTTTTACTTTGACTTTTTTTAAGTTCAATAGCTTTTTATTGAGATTTTGACTAGAGGATTTTTCTTTATTTTTTTTCCTATTTTGTCTTGATTTTTGATTGGTAAAGGCTTTTGATATTTAGAGATAGCCTTGTTTCTTTGAGATGTATCAATAATAAGCGACCCTTGTTGATCCAATTCTAGGAGACGAGTGGAAGTGGATTAGTTTGATAAGATGGAGAGGATATGTGACTTGTGGAAGAGGTTGATGATATATTCAATAAAATATTTATGGATATCCTTATCAATATTGTTAATATCAAAGGATTATTGTGCTACCTTAGTGGGATTTAAATTAAGCTTACTATGCAAGATATTAGGTTGTTCATACCCTAACCCTTGTTTCTTAGAATTATGTATCAACTTCAATGGTTTTGGGATAGTGTGAGAGATGGAGGAAGCCGATAGTGATGAAGGATCAATATACGAGGATAAAGATGCTTCAATATTAGTTGGACAATACTATGAAGATTCATGACTACTTTCCAAGAATTTTTAATATTGGAAGGGCTTTTGATTAGCAAATATAGTCACTTCAATTCCATTATGGGGGAAATTTATGCATTGGTGATATTTGAATGGGATGACATGCATGAAATGGATTCATGGATGACCAAGAAGGATGTTGTATGGGAGATAAAAGTATAGAATATGACATGTAGTTTCTATAGTAGAAGGTCCAACCTAGATGGGTAACTTTATGGAACCTTTAGATTCATGTTTAGCTTTACCATATGATTTTATGATAATCTTCTTTTTAGGATCGACAATGTCATTAAATATAACCCAATTATTTTATTAGATTAAAGTTGCAAAGATTAAGTCTTGATCCACCATCTATTAGGACATGCTTGATTGTGGTTTTATGGATATGAGCTTCAAGATAAAGAGATTTTTTATGGGATGGATCAATGGAAGGAAAATAGTTAGCTGTAAACATGAGTGATCATAGAGAAGATAAGTGCCTATCATGAGTTGGAGTTGATCAATATTAATATCATTAAGGAAATAAGATTCTTGAAGGGTTATTTTGAGGTCTTTATGCATGGGAGATGTTCAAAGCATCTCAAGAATGGATATTTGTTTTGGCATCTTACCTAAGTGGTCAAGGATGTTATATTTTTTTATAGATGGGGAGGAGGAGGATGCTTTTTTGATGATGACTTGACCATGGTGGGTAGTGGTGGTATAATTAGATGCTTTGATAGGTATAGTGGTTACTTGAGAGGGACTTTGTTCAATGCAACTGATGATGAAATCATATGAGATATTATTTTTATAGGTATAGGGATTTTCATTATAAAATGTGAAAGATTTACCATCATTGTGCTGAGGGAAAGGTTGCTTGTATATACCCAATTGTTCATTAGGGAATTTTTTGCCTTCAATGGTGATTTATCCATGATCAATGAGATCTTAGATCAAGTTATTAAGTCTCATGCAATTTTATGTTTTATGTCTATGCACTCAATGATGCTAAAAAAAGTCATATTATTTATACCAAAGGGGCGTAGGTACATCTTCATCAAGTGGTTTGATAGTTAGAAGTTGGATCACATTTGCTTGGATTAGTTTTTGGAGGATGATCTCGATAGGATCACCCAAAAGAGTGTATTCACATCTAGTACATCATTTAGGTTGACCTTTAGGGATGACCACATTATGTTGGGTATCTTGATTATTTTGAGATGATGATGGTGGAGGTATTTGGATGTTTTGGACATGTTTGGAATTGATCACGCCATCATGGACTATGTTCTTGTTCCAAAAACAAAATTTATCTCTAGATTGATTGTTGTCTTTGCTCTCTTATAGATCTTGACTAGTCCTTTGGCTATAAGTTCTTTTTTTACGACAACTCCTTTTTCTACAATTTCGTTCAAGGATTAGTCACAATAAATTTGTAAATAAAAACTCATTTTTGAATTCAATTTTAAACGAATATGGTTATGAGTTGTTTTTTGGGTATGGGCCATGCAAAGAAACTATCAAAATGTCTCCATCATTACAAGAAAGAGGAAAATATTTCACCACTCTTTTGTTTTATGTTACCTAGGTCTATCATGGTAATGTCATATTCAATATTTTAGGAGAAATATGTGACAATTTTTGTGGCTAGCTTGAAAAATGTGGTTATTGTCCCATGAGGGAGGTGAGTAAACCAATCAAGGGCTTGTCCACTCAAGCTTCTAGGGAATATTCTCAAGAGGTATGCATAAATATAAGAGACCTCTTGGTATGCTATGTAAAATTCTTTAAGGTGTTCCCTAAGATCTCTGTTTCCTTTGTATTTATCAAATTTAGGTATTTCAAAGTTTTGAGGAAAGGGGATCATTGTGATGGATTTATCGAAATGGTAAGGACATAGTTCTTAGAAGGTGTAAATTTTATTTTGATGTCCTAATTGAAGTCCCTTAAGGGTGTCCTTGATTTTTTGAACGTATTGTGCCACAAAACTTGTAAGATTAAGGGGTGGTGGTTGATAATTGGATGTGAGAAGCTATGAGTATGATGTTTGTAGGGTTTGATGGGTGGATGAAATTGGGTTTGAATATTGGAGAGGATGTATTATGTTTAATAGGATGGATGAAAATGGATTAGAAATTTGATAGGTATGTGTTGTGTTTAATGGGATGGATGTTGAGATGTGAGGAGAAGGGAGGGAAGCTTGAGGTTGTGGGATTTGTGTTGAAATTTTTTAGGTGATTGATGGGATTTAAATACACAAGTGTGTTATGGATGTGAGATTGGTGGTTTGAGAAGAAATAGGAGGATTAGAAGAATATGGGAAATATGTGGAATCATTATGATTATAATAGGATGGAAGATGATGATTAGAAGTTGGGGGTGTTAAAGGAGCTTATTTTGTGATTTGGGAGATGTAAAAGTCATGGGGTAATTGTTGGAATCTTGACTTGTTTGTGAGTTTTTTGGGTGTTATCATTGATATCAACCCCTTAAATGAAGAGAGTGTTGGAATGTTACTAGTGTTGATGATATTTGGGGAGTTTTTGGAAGCCTAGAGTTTTTGGTATTGATGTCAACACAATGTTGTTGGCATTGATGTCTTACTTCAGTATAGTTGCAAAATTTATGTTGGAAGAGATAGTTGGATGTGCAATAGTTGATGAGAGGCATTACAGATGCTACAAATGTGTTGTAGAGATGTTAATAATGTTGTTGAAGCAACTAGTTTACTTGGTTTCCAAATTCTTTTGAGAAAATTTAAATAAAAGAGAGTTCATTGTGATAGAGTGGTGTTCAATGTTTTACCCTATATTTCTTCATGGTTCAAGATATGCCTGTGTGGTTTGGATATGATGATTAGAGGTGTTTAGAGATTCCATATACAGATTTTCAAGTTTTAGATTGTACTATAGTGGAATATGTGTTTGACATTATGTCTATTTGGTGAAACGTGGTGTCTTGCAGATTTGGGAACTTGCTTATATATTTTTTATCTACCCTCCCTTGAAGTTTTAGGTGTTGTGATGATCCAAAAGGTTGTTTTGTGTGTTGGATGTTTGTGCAAGTGTATTTGGTTGCACAAAATAAAGGTGTTCTTAAGTTTCAAGTGGTTGCATTAGTAGTGATGAATATTCTGATGATGTGGAATATTTTGAGATGTTTTGAAATGTTGTTGTGTGGTCCACAAGATGTTTCTAGACTTGGAGAGGTGTGCTTGTGGTCGCTTGTTAGTGTTAGTGCGGGTTTGGATGACCTGGCATGCTAACGTTAATTGTGGAGGATGATTGTTGTTTGTGGAAGTGTTGAGAAGCATGTTGATGTATATTTGGGTCCTATTTAAGTTTTTGCATGGTCTACCTTTACTTCTTTACACCATGGAAGTGTTTGGTGCTAACCTATTTGATGTTGCATGCGATTCCTTAAGGATAACCTAATTGAGATTTTTTTAGGTTATAGATGGTATAAATACAAGGTAAGTTGTATGAATTAAACAAAGATTGTGTGTGATGTGAAAGATGTGAAAGTGATCAAGTTTGGTGATATGAGTTTGAGCTTTAATGCCTATGACTCCCAGATGTAGTGAGTAGAAGGTGTCTACATTTTAGTTAGTTGAATGAGTTGTTTGTGCTTTAGTGGAACTGTACCTTCGATATAAGAGAGACACATTGTTAGCAACTCAAATTGGTAGTGAGCCACCCCTTCTATCTTCTTTCTTCTAGATAGTGAGTCCTTTGGTAGCAAGCCCTTCTTTCTTTTGGGTAGTGAGCCCTCCAGTGGTGAGCCTATTGTATTCGGTGTTGTTATTACTTTATATTGTGAGCTAATCCTCACCGTGGTTTTCCCCTTCTAGGGTTTTCCACGTAAATCTGGTGTTCTATTATGCATGGTGTTTTGATGTGTTGTTTTATTTATTTTCATGCTAAATCTGATTAAGGGTTTAAGGGATAATAAAGATCTAAATGTTAATGAGGGTTTTGATGTTTTAATGCACAATTGATTCACTCCCGTCTCAATTGTCCCGTGCATCTAACAATAAATTGTCACCTTTCTTAGCTAGCATAAGGATTTATTAATTGAGGTACTTTATGATGTATCAATGCATTAAATCTATGGCTTGGGTGTCTTGCAAAAATTCCTCTAGTGTGGGTGAACCTAGATCATCTAAATATTGATCTTCCTCATGTATTATGTGGGATGGAAATGTGAATGTTTTCTCTAAGAGGATTTGATGGACCACTTCCTTAAATAATATATCATTCGTGGTGAAGTTAGAAAGTATTTTAAGGCCAGGATTTATTTTCTAGCTTGTGACTTGCGATAGGCATACAAGAAAGAGACCTAGGAATGATGGGATTGGATGAAAGTGATTAATTATGATGGGATAAGGGGATGAATGAAAGACCTTAGATTTTAAATGATGTATTGGAGTGATGATATTGGATGTAAAGGGTAATGATGAGATATTGAAACGGATGATGATGGATGAATACAACCTGGAAACTCTATGGATGAACAAGAGGTGAGAAGATGGATACTAATTGGTAACACTATGGATAACCAAGAGGTGAGAATGGATACAAGACCAATTTTGTTGCAAGTAAATCTATATCCTTGATAGATGGGGGTGATTATTTTACTCAGGGTTAAAAAGTGCCTAATAAATCTAGATTGGAAGCTAATTTGGGGTAGCCAAATTCCCAAGCTAGGGAAACCATAATAATAATGGCTAGCTCAATATACTACTTAATATAGGAAATTTCTAATAAATATACAATATAGTGGATAAAAGGGGATTAGGATCTAGATTTGACTCTTAACAAGATTAATTTTGCTTTAGATATGGATATAGATTTGGATTGGAGGATGAGATAGGTTAAATGATGAAAGATAATGGGTGATGGGAAGATAAGATAGGTCAATGATGAAGGATTATGGATTGGAAAGATAAGATAGATCAATGATGATGATAAGGATTGGATGTTTTCTAATTGGTCTAAGGTCTAAGGATGATGATGATGTTTAGGTTATAAAAATATATGAAAATGATGAGATGAAGGAAATATGGGGGGTTTTGGATGGATACGATGAAAATTATTGATGTATTAGGTGAAATGATGTCTAAGTATGGGTCTCGTAGGTCTCACTCAAGTCTAAAAAGGTAAAACTCTTGAATTAAGGCTCTAAAGTGCTCACATGAGGTAAATTTTGAATAGGCACATATTTATGGAATAAAGGCATATTTTTGTAAAACAAAGGCACAATTTCACAAAAAATATGCATAGGCATGTCAAGATGAAGCACATGTGCCTGGGGATGAAATGAAAGTGTTGAATGAAAATTTGGAGTGGTTTGAACGATTTTGGAAAGAGATTTGACAAGAAAAAGACACACTAGCCAAATTGACTCTCAAGTGATAAGGATAAATGGCTTTCATTGGTTTTGCACATGAAGACATGCCAAATACATAAGCATAATCCTAGGATTAGTTGAAAGTAGGTGTGTATACTCAATATAGGCCCACCAACCAAAGCATAATACCTAAACACTTCTCTTTCAAGAGTCTATAGCTAGAGATCCAATGGCACAAGGTTTCACCTTTTCTCTTTCCTTGGAGGCCCTAAGACCTTTCCCAAAGAGCTTCTACCTCTACTCAGGGGAGATACATGGCGAGTAGTTTTAGGCATGATATTATACCTTGCACCACACTAAGAAATAACCAAATGGTCTTAAATTATTCTAAAAATAAGGTGTTTAGTGGATATATGAACAACGAACTTGACTGATAGTGCCCAAGATTAAGAGGGTCTCTCCTCTCATTGCCAAACAAGTCTCAACAAACTAATGGTATTATGAATTGGCTTGAACGATGCTAGCCACACTTTGGGGTAAAAATATTAATCTCTGCCCTTTGTATAACCCACCAAAAAATGTGGTTGAGATCATCCTTGATGTGGTCAAATCCCTAAGTGGGCCTTCTAATGGGAAAGACTATACTAGGTGTCTTTTATCACCCAAGATCACATGAAGCACAAGGGGAGAGCATAAACATAAACTATTAATACTTGGGATATAAAATAGAACATAAAAGATGAAGAAGTGTGAGATTTATGATCTCTAAGACCACACTAAGTGAAAGGAGAGAGCATACGTCCACTTTCCAAACACGATAAGCAATGTTCATTAACCCACTAAACTAACATTAAATGCATAAAATAGTGAGAAAAAAATTATTGGACCAATAAAATCTGCATCAAACCATTAGTAATATTTATTAAAATTATATTTGACATGTGTTTACAAGCTGCACTACTTGCTAGTTGACCAAAAATATAAGTTAGAAGCCAAAACAAGCTCAAAAACCATAGAAACTACAAACGAAAACCAAGGTGCATATTTAATAGATAGGGCTGCCAATTTATGATGCAAATGTTCCTTAGGATGATACAAATTCATAAATATAAGCAACATAGGCACCTTTGTGTGAAATATAGGCACAAATTTATAGATAGGTCCTAAAATGTGCCGCAAGGTTCAAAAAATATAGTTTTTGATCAATCAAAGTTAGAAACTTGCAAGATGAAGTTATGACACAAGGGAAAATGCAAAAAAAATTACAAAATTATGTTAGATAATAATCCAAAAATATTACAAGATTGATGCAAACTCAAATCACTTAGAAAGCTTGAATGAAACCCTAGGTTAGAAAAACCCTAGAAACCCTAATTTTTATAATCAAGGAGTTAAACAACCCACAAAAATAGAGTGTCGGAGAGATGATATCCTAAAAAACAAGGCCCCAATGGTTAGTAAAACCCTAGGTCAAACCATAAATGGTCAATCCAAATGTACAAGACGAAGGTGCAGTTTTGGGTGATAGAGGAATAACTTTATGAAGCATAAGTGCCTTTTTGT
This sequence comes from Sequoiadendron giganteum, assembly GCA_007115665.2. NCBI lineage: Eukaryota > Viridiplantae > Streptophyta > Pinopsida > Cupressales > Cupressaceae > Sequoiadendron > Sequoiadendron giganteum. The sequence continues at coordinate 216,436,800 of CM021104.1, forward strand.
GAAATAGAGGCTCAAATTTATGCAATAAAGGTTCCTTTCTATGAAACAGAGGTACCTTTTCACATTTTGAGTGTCGAAAATGATTTTTTCATCACAAAGACTCAACAAAAATTCACCAAAAAGGTTAAAATAGGATGTGGGTGCAATCAAGTGTGTCAAAATAAAGAGGGAGACAATTATTAAAGATAAAATAAGATAATGCATGAAAATAAAATTTATACCTCAAACAATCTCCATCTTCTTGGATGAGTTTAAATGGAATGCACCCTAGTGCCATTTTATTTTCTCTAATGATAATGATAGTATATGTATTGCTTAATAGACTAGCATAAACTTGATATAATTACAAATGAGATAGAAAATTACAAAATAAGGGCACGATAGCTTGATTATTTCTTGGTGATGAAGGATGAGAACCTCTAGTTATAGATCTTGAAGAGGAAAAGTCAAGGGCTAAGATTGAATAAGGATTAGGGTTAGGCTAAGATGTAGTCATATGAAAAGTGACACATGAGGGATAGGATATAGGTTTAATATTGATATAAGGACAAAAATCCTTATGTGAATGGCTAGGATTAAGAGGTGGGATTGAGATGAATGGATAAAATGGAAAAATAGTTTGACTTTTGGGGAGGTATCTAGGTTCAATAAATCTAGATAAGGAGTTAGTTAGACATGTGAAGGAGACACTTTTAACATGATGGGAATTTTATATTGTGATCCATGGGAACAATATTGAGGTATAGGATTGTGTGGAAATGAATAAGGATAAGTTGAATCAACTAAATAAATAGAATATTTATTTAATTAATGGGATCATGTGAGGGGAAAATAATTAAATATTTATTTAATTAAAGGCAAGGATAAAGAAGGGGAAAGGATGGAATTAATTACATGAATAGTAAATATTTATTTAGTTAATGACTTAGGATAGGCTAAAATTAGGCGTGGTTTTTTGTAAGGTTAGATTTTAGGTGTGTAAGGAAACTCAGGTGCGGAAACAGCTTCCTACACTAATCTCTAAAAGGAAAGTATGGTGCAAATTCGTTTTAAACCCTTACAATTTCAGATTCGTTAATCTACTTAACAAAGATATTGCAGCAATATACCATACATACAGAAAATGAAGAATGACACAATGATTTACCCTGGGGAAAACCTTTCGGTAAAAAACCCCAGCACTCCAAAACCTGCACAATGTATTATCTTCAACACAACGGTTACAACACACTTGCAATGCAAGTTCTTTCAGGAGATTTCCAACTCTTGAAGACAAAATGCGGCAGCATGAAAAAACGTTCCAACAATACACTCACATCACAAATCTTCGCAACCCTAAAAAACGCTTATATCATGCGCTTCCCTTTTAGGGCAACTTCCGAAGATAACTGTATTAGGGTTTTACCATTCTCCGAGAAAATAGGAACTCGAAAATTTTTTTCGGGGCGATGCCCCGAACCCCACTATCGTGGAAGAGTGTACAGTACTCAACTTTATCAATTGCCACATGTCTTCACCTGTCATTGAATCTTCCAGACATAGCTCTTACGTGTCATAGGAATCCGTCATAACCGTTTCAGCCATGATCTCCTTACACACAATTCAAGATGCCGACACATTAAGTGGAGTGACACATCAACATGCAAACTAGACATGTACACTCACACTTAACTACATTATTTGCAAGAAATACATTTTACAAAACAAATAATAAGAATAGGAATTATCCAAGGTTGAGACACCTTATTCCTAACAAGGTGTCTATAGAGATATTAATATATCATGTCCCAAGGATGATTTTCCCTCGCATAATATTGAAACGATACTTAACATCACTATAAGATATGAAATTTTGTCACTTATGGATGACTTTTTTGGATATAATCAAATCCAAATTACAACTAAAGATAACATAAAATAAATTTTATCATTCCTTGGGGTACATTCAACTATTGAGTTATTCTTTTTAGTTTGAAGAATACCAAGGAAACTTATTAGCGAGTCATGATCGTTATATTTCATGACATGCTTCATGACATTGTAAAAGGCTATTTGGATGACATATTAGGTAAATCAAAATTTAGATCCCAACATCATAAAATTTTATGAAATATATTTTAAAAGTTAAGGGAATACAAATTCCATCTCAATATTAAGAAGCATGTATTTTATGTCATGTCAGGCAAGCTACAAGGCTTCATAGTTTTTAGAAGAGGTAAAAAAGTGGACTTTTACAAAGTCAAAGCAATCCAAAAAATGCATTCACCACTGAATCTTAAATAAATTTATAATCTATGAGGAAATCCTTAGCCTATACATATATTCATTGCTCTCAACTTGCAAATAAATATCAACCATTCTTGCATCTTCTAAAGAATAATGTAGATTTTTATTAGGACAAGCCATGTCAACATGCCTTTGGTTAGCTAAAAAAATATCTCAACAATCCACCAATTTTCATCACTTATCCCAAAAAAAACCATTTATTCTTTGCATTTCCACTACAAAGGTTGCTATGGGAGCCCTCCTAACACAACACGATGACTAGGCAAGAGAAATGAGTATTTACTATATCAATCAACAAAAAGGAGGGGTAATTTTTTTATTAAAATAAGAAGTACAAAGCAAGGGCATTACATAGCCCTATCAAGCTCCACCAAGTGATCCAACTGTTGAGACAGATCCAAGGGTAACTAACCCCGATCCACAAAATTTCAATCATGAATATGATCAGAAGTCTATTTAGCCAAACAATCAACAACACCCATTCCAATCTCTAGGAATATGAGTGAAAGTAACAAACTCCAGAGAAGCACAAAGGTTGAGAATCTATTCTACAATCAAAGCCAAATTCCAGCTAACATCATTTAATTGTCACCTATTCAACAAGTTCACCACAACCTGGGAGCCATACTCACATATGATCCTTTGCCACCCCAATTGATTGCCACGCTCCATAGCCGAATAAATGGCCTGAGCCTCCATTAAATTATTAGTATGAAGACCCTTATAAATAGATAAGATAAACTAAACATCTCCAAAGCTATCTCAACCAGCACCACCAATACCATCATGACCAGGATTTCCTCGAGAAGAGCCATCTGTGTTGATTTTTAAAGACAACCCAAGGTGGAGGGGACCATCTTCCCTCCCTATTCACCTTCAAGGTAGGATGTCTAAATTTGTTGTGCATGAGTTGTCGTTGTAGAGGAGGAAGATGAAGATGATTACAACAACCAACATAACCAGGATCCATCAAAACAAGAAGATCACACTTAGCCGCAACCATTTATCCTAAAGAATGCAATTTTTTTCACCACAAGCGAGGGGCCACCAACAACACATCCTAAAAAAATTGACGATTCCTCTCCAGCTAAGGTTTCTAGATAATAAAGGATGGGCCAAGAGCCCAAGCATCTTGAAGAAAGGAAGTAGAAATAGGGGCCCTGCCCCACTAATCCACAAACTCCACCAATGAGGAAACATGCCAACAAGGCGTATTCCACACCCTCCACCAATAATGCCAAATCTCCCTAGCATAGGAACATTGGAAGAAGAGATTAGAGACACTCTCCTCACAATCACAACACAAAACACACATAGAAGGGCATTGGAAACCACACTTACATAAATTATCCCAAGTAAGACACTGGTTTTGAGCCACTGACCACATGAAGAAATTTCACTTGGGCCATGACAAATTATGCCAAACTTGCTTCCACCAAGGGACCTCAATATCCCCAGACAACTGCCTACCCAACTGCTTATAACCAATAGACACAGAGTACTTCCCAGACAAATCAGAACCATCCCAAGCCAAGACATCAGGTCCCCTCAAAGAGTTACAAGCACAGGAAGTGAGAAGTTGAGCTAGCTCATGTCTATCCCCCTCATACCACCCAGGTGGCCACTCAGAAGGTTGCTTCTAGTGAAATCTTACAACCAATCCACAATGTAGTGCAACCTTATAATGCTCAATGGTATCCCAACCAGCCGTAGTAAAAACATCACAAAGGGATTGGAGATGAGGAAAAGTAGAGAGAATAGGTGGGTGACCATCCCAAGAGTCTAACCAAAAAAGATCTTGTGACCCCGAATGACAGATCCAAAAAAGTGCACGCTTAATCAAATGTGCCCCCACCTTCAAAGTATGTCAAATAATAGAACCACTCCCCTTCAGAGGATAACAAGAAACCTCAAAAGAAGCAACACCCCTAAGATATTTATGGTTGAGAATACAGGCCCATAAATGGTGTTGATTAGTACACCAATGCCAATAAAGCTTAGTAGAAAGAGCTTGCCCATTCAAAATAGCAGAGCATAAACCAAGACCACCCTCCTGCTTTGGTCTACACATAGATTCCCACTTAAAAAGGCTCCACTTAGTAGACAAAAAATAACCACTCCAAAGAAATTGACATGAGAGAGCATCAAATTCCCTTAGTAAATACATAGGGTCCGCTTGAACAAAGCACCTATAGATGGTAAGGGCCTAGATAACAGACTTGAGAAGAGTCATTCTAGTAGCTGTAGAAAACCACCGATGAGTCCAATGAGTTACCTTTCGCCTCAGCTTATCAAACAACATCTACTAGGAGGACCTAGGCTGACGACCAACAACAAGAGGAATACCCAAATAGACAAAGGGAAGAGACCCTATTTGAAACCACAAAATAGCTGCAATCCACTGCTAGATAGCTTGAGGAGTATTAAAGAGGAAAATAGCAGACTTCTGCTCATTGAATTTCTGACCTGAAGCAACAAGGTAGATATCCAAATATTGCCTAAAGGATTTAGCTTCCCAAATATGAGCCAAGCCCATAAGAGAGGTGTCATCCACAAACTGGAGATGAGAAAGCATTGGCAGACCCAACCCCCACTGCCAACCATGAATCAAGCCTTGAGAAACTTGAAATTTAAGGAAACCGACCCAACCCCTCTGCCAATATAATAAATAGATAAGGAGAGAATGGATCCCCTTGATGAAGGCCCCTGGTAGCACCAAAAAGCTCTGAAGGTACACCATTCACAATAACTAAAAATGAAGAAGAAGTCACACAACTCAAAGTCCAAATCACCCAATTAGAAGAAAAACCAAAGGCCAACAAAATCTTCTGAAGAAAACTCCATTTAAATCTGTCGTAAGCTTTGACCATATCCAACTTGATGAACATAGACCTATTCTTAGAGGTCACCATGGAGTGAATGACCTCAGAGGCTACCACCACCCCGTCCAGAATTTGACGACCCACCACAAAGCCTCCTTGCTCCTCAAAGATGACAACAAGAAGACAAGATTTAAGCCTCTCAATAATCGATTGTAATAATCTTATACACTACATTACCGAGCATAATGGGTCTAAAGAATTCAAGCCTATCAACACCTTCCTTCTTAGGAATGAGAACCAGAAAAGTAGCATTGAGGGCTCGAAGCATTTGCTTACTATGAAGAGACTCCCGAATAACCTCCAAAAAATCCAACTTCAAAATATCCCAAAACTCTTAGAAAAATTCAACTGGGAAGCCATCAGGGCTAGGAGATTTCCCCTTATTCATCCCAAACACAACCTCCTCCACTTCAGACGAAGTAATCAGATGAGTAAGAGAAGAATTCAAATCATTAGAGATCAAAGAATGAATTCAAGCGAGGACCATATTCTCATTAGCCTCAATAGGAAGTGAATCCTTAGTAAACAGAGCAAAGTAGAATTGATTAGCCTCTCTAGAAAAATCCTGTTGTGAAGAAATCGAAAGACCCTCAGAATTAATAAGAGAAGAGATATAACACTTATTTCAATGAGCTTGCATAAAATGATGGAAGAAAGTAGTATTCTTGTCACCCTCCTAAAGCCAGTCAATCCTAGCCTTTTGTTTCTATAAAATATCCTCATGAAGCTCCCACTCCTCCACCAATTTCAGAGCTTGGGACTTAGCATGCCCAAGAGCCTCCGAAAATCCCAAATCTTGAGTCTGGCGTGTAATAATAACAAGACAATCCTACGCTTCCTTTTTCTTGGCCCGAAGATTGCCAAAATATGACCTATTCCATAGCTTAAAATGATACTTGACATATTACAACTTCTTAACAAGAGAATACACAACCGTACCATACACAGGGGCTCCATCCCGCCACCACTGAGCAACAAGATCATACAAGGAAGAATCTTGAAGCCACATAAGCTGAAATTTGAAAGGAGGATCTTTGGATTAGGAAAGGCAGAAGAAAAAAATTTAATTGGCCAATGATTAGAGCCGCACCAGTCAAGAATCTCAAAGCAAGTGACCAAGCTGCCGCCAACCCAAAAAATAGAGACAAGAAATCTATCCAACCGCTCAGATATTACTTCTGGCCCACTTTGTTTATTATTCCAAGTGAATATTCCATTAGAGGGTTTAACATCAACAAGAGCAAGTGAATCCAAATTTTCCCTAAATAGATCTGAAGTAGGACCAAGCCTAGGCAGCCCCCCTCTTTTCTCCTCCAAACACAACACAAAATTGAAATCACCAGCTAAGATCCAAGGAAAATAAGGTGCACAAGACCTAACATAATTGATATGGGCCCAAAGCTGGATTTTACCACGGATGTGAATCGAAGCATAAAAATTAGTGACCAGAATAGTCTCACCTGATTCCAACATAGAAGCCACCACAAAAATAGAGGAATGGTTAGAAATCCACCAACGAGGAACAACCTTATGTGGATCCCAAAAAAGAGCCAGACCTCTAGAGTTTCCCCTAGAACCAATACACTGACATTGTCCAGAAAACCAAATACGAGGAGCACATTGAAGTATGGCATCCACCTGAAGTTTAGTCTCTTGAACACAAAAGACAGTTGGATAATGAACCACAATCAAATCCTGAATAACCTTTTGATGAGAGGTGCTATTCAACCCCCTTGAATTCCATGAAAGAATAATCATGAGGCAGGTTGAGAGAAGTGGACATCAATGGTCTTAACATACCCATATTTCACCAACAAATCCTTAATAGATTTAATCTTGTCCACATCCTTCTTACGACCAAATTTAGAGGAATTATCAAAATGACCCTTCTTAAGAGGGTGTTGGTGCACCCCCAGACCTGGCAATGACCCCTATCCTTTACCTGAAGTCAACACCTCCTTAGCCAAATATTCTAATATAATATCATCCTATAAACCAACAGAGGCACCAGGAGGCTCAAAATTCCCCTGCTCCAAAGTCGTAGAATTATCCTTAACAACAATTGCCTGCTCCAGCTTTGTATCCATACCAGTAGCCCCTGAAGAAATTTCAACAGGAATCACCTCCTCCAAGGTCTGATTATCGAATACCTCAAAACAATTGAACCCCTGATCACTCTGCCTATCCTTAAAGGCCTGCTTCTGACCCCTCCCTTTGGCCCGCAACCTAATAGGAATAAAGCCATCCTTATCGGGCACACTCGTAGCCATAGGAGCCTTGCCTTTATCCCCTTTCTCCACCAAAGGCCTTGATGATGGAGGAGAAGAAACCCCATCCGCATTGCATGCCCAAGGACAATGGCGCTGAAGGTGTCCATACTCATGACAAATTGACATCGAAAAGGAAGGGACTCATAGTCTAACTCTTGAACCCACGAGGCAAAGCCGAGACATATTTCCAAAGAATTTGACAATTGATTATTTAAATCAATTTCAACACAAATAGGAGCATAAGAGAATACCTTTTTATCCAAATTATTATGAGTGATGGCAGCCGACTTCCCCAACAAAGCAACAATCTGGTGCAGAATATGCTCCCTCCAAAACTCCAATGGCAACCATGGCAGACGAATCCAAATAGGAACCCGTGTTGGCAGATCCTTCATCGCATTAAATCCTCCATGCTAGAGCTTAATGAACAAGCCAACATGATTGTAAAACTATGGCCCTCCCTCAAAAAATCGATTACCATCCGAGATACAAGAAAAATCAACCATGAAATAGCCATTCGCAGCCACCAAAAGATCAAAATCACCTTCAACCTGCTAGGACTGATGAATCTAGGAATCTAAAGCTGAGAGAGGGACACAAATACCGAAGAACTTACAAATCAAAACATGTTGGCTCCAATAAGATATGTCCTCCTATACTGATTCCAGAGAAATGACCAGGACATGATGATCATGACTCCACGACAAACAACCATTCATTTTATTAAGCTTAGAGATCTCACCCACAAAAGATGAATATGTCATCTATGCATGCATGTCTGCAGAAAGACCTTGAGATGGCTTGACACCAAAAATAACCAAGCTTTTGGAAGTCCTTGCCATACCCCTACACCCGACACCAACACTATTTTTGCTCCCAACACCGAACCCCTACATGCTGCCCACTCTGTTTCCACCCACTCCAAACCCCTTCCTCACTACTTTCACCACACACTTCTCCCTCTCCACACCACCACACAACAAACTCTTCCCATGAAATAGACCCTTCAGCCTCACAGACACCCACGAAAAGCAAGCAAGAGGAAGCTCCTACCCCTCCACCTCTCTCCCCCGGATACACTAACTCCCCTCCACGCCCACACACTACTCACCACCCCCGATCTGTAAGATTGCACACACATGCAAAGGAAGGAAGGAAACATGTAGCCACGACATCACCATCCATGGGCTACCATTCCCGCGCAACACCAACACTCACCTGCTCACAACATCTTCGTAATCAAGCCTCAATGACTGTCAAAATACTTTTACCATGGACATGTTTCCAATCAGACCTGTATGTTCATTTGGATGCCCTCAAGTATTTACTATATCAATCAAACATTAGTTGGATATGTGTTTAATTAGACATATATGGAAAAAATGTTTAGATATGGTCTTTACTTCACAAAAAATAAAGGAAATACATGATCAATCACCAAAATGAGCTTATCACTAGGATTGACCCTCTCAAACATCTTTTATCAAAAGCATATCTAATAGGAAGAATGGCTAAGTGGGTTATGTTTCTTAATGATTTTGATATTGAGTATGTTGATCAAAATGCAATTGTAGTGTCAAAAAATGTACTCCTTTACATTTTCACACTATGTTTGGGTCCCCTAATTAATTAGACTTAATTAAGCTTCTAATTGGTCCAATTATGTATTTAAAAGCCTAATTAGTTTCATTTTTCGAAAGGGAAACTTGTATTAAACAATTAAAAGCATTGATTAAATTGCCTTGAAATTGGTGTGTCCTAGGTTTGGGGCCTAGGACCCATTTTTCCAAGGGAAAATTGGTCCCCCTTAAGTTTAGGACCCCAATTTTAATATGTTTTTGGTGGCATTTTTATGATTCAAATTCAATTTGCAATTATTAGACTTTGATATTTACCTTTAAATACAAGGTCTTTTTATCAATTGAAATCCTGGAGAGATGATCATCTAAATTTCACAAAAGCTAAGATTATTTTCAAACGTGTTCAAGAGTAGATTTCTCAGCCATTTGTTGCAACATTCAAGATCTCAAGCATCATGCCAAAGTTATCTTCATTCATGCATGTTTTTGGAGCTAACATTGTGATGTAGGTTTCAAGCATTCAAGTAAAGACTCAAGCATCAAGATCAATATCCAATCAATCCATTTCATGCAACACCAAGACCTTGGAGAGATGTGTTAGACTTTAGTCCTCTAAGGATCTCCATTCAAGGGTTTGGTGAGTTGCAACAAGCTAGTTTTCATTCATCATTCCTTCCATTCATGTTTCTAAAACAAGAGAAAATAGGGGGTGTTATGAAAAGGGTGGTTCACCAAAATTATAATAGATAGACCTATTTTCCTTTATTTCATTAGGAAATGAGATCCTTGCAATGAATTGACTAACAACCCTTAGGTGAATCAATTCAATGTGAGAATCTTCAGATTCCTTATGACTAAAGGATGGGGGTCAAGGTCAAACAACACTTTGGCGAGAAAAACTAAAAATAGAAAATAAACTCCAAAATACAATCTAACAATTGAAACAACAAGATTATACTCAATATTTGTAGAACTAGAAAACAAAATTCAAATATGAGAAGGGCAGAGATGTGTTTACTAGTCACCAAGAGGTAGTTTTTGGAAGCTATCTAGGACTCATTCGCCCATGGGGGAATGGGTCTTTGATTAGGATTTTTTTTCAACTTTCAAGAGCCTCATACACAAATCTATAGCTTCTGATTTGTCTAGGTTTTAGTGTTGGAAAGTTAGAAATTAGATCTGTAGGTTAGATTCCACGATTTGACAACTTTGACAACTTTTGCAACTTTGACAACTTTGTAAATCTTTCTCTTCAAAAGGTCCTTAATCCTTCTTCCACCTAAATTTGCAATCACACACACAAGAGAGAAAGTTGTTTGTTTTTGAGTGAATGGGGGTTTACCTTGGTCAAACCTCATTTTGGTAATCCAACCTTGAATTAAAATAATGAATGAAAGAGGGAATGAAGAATGAACAAATCTATGTTACCACTAAACAAACCCTGAATGAAACCTTGATAATGGAGATCTTAGGAGGTCTGCAACTTGCATGAAATGACTTCAATGGATGTGGATCTTGATGCTTTGAATGCTTGAATTAATCTTGAAACCTACATCACAATATTATCTCCAAGAACATGCATGATTCAAGAAGACTTTGACATGATGATTGGATATTGAATGGTGCAATAAATATTTGATATATCTACTCTCTAATGCCCTTGATTGCTTAAAGAATTCTCATAAAAATCTCATAACTTGCATAAAAACTCTAGGTGAAACTTAGTGAAATGACCTTATAAATTTATAGGTATGTATCCTTAATTTCTCAAAATTCAAATATCACAAGTTGAAATTGACTTATGGATTTAGAGATGTTCAAATACCACCAAAAATATAATTTAAATTTAGGTCCAAAGGTCTAGGGAGGACCCATTCACCCATGGGAAAATGGGTCCTAGGTCCCTATTCTTGGAACACACATTACTCAAGGTAAAGTGCTATGTTTAGGAATGAATTATTGTTGGGTTTCCCCTTCATAAAATAATTTATTACGCTTGTAAATCAATAAAAGGACTAATTAAGGCCTAATTAAGAGGGCCCAAATAAGTGTGAAAATGTAAAGGGCTAAATTTAACAACACTAAATTAAGGCATTATTAAGTCATTTTTTAAAAGGAGGGCCCAAACAAGTGAGAAAATGTAAAGGGATACATTTTTCAACACTACATTTAGCCTCCACTTTAGTGAGAGGATGATCCTGCATCAAACTCACACTAAAGTAAGCAATCAAGAGAGGTCTAATTGTACAATCGTTGGAAGGATAAGACGAAAAAGGTAAAGGAGGGTGATCAATCCCCCAATATCTAAGGTCTCATGGAAAAAAAACAAAGGCACAAGGAGACACATGCCTATGTTAAACATATATATGTATACAAAAATGACAAGATACTCTGATGGACAAAACTGTAGATCGGGACTTGGGATCAAATTGCTATAAAATTTTTACATTAACTTCCTCAATTTGTTCCTAAAATGTCAATCCGGGTATCGTAGACTTGTGAAAGGTATTGTGGCTATCTGCCAAAGGGATGAAGATAGTGAGCTGAGTGGGAATGGAATAGAACTAGAACACACATAAATTTCTCAAATTAAAATCTGATTTAATTCCTATTATGTCTTACTTGTCAAAATTGCGCCAAACTATGACAGGCACTGCCACCACCCACAACAATAATAGTAGCAATTCCTTGTAGAAATTATAGATTGCAAGATTATTATTAAATCATTTTATCCACTAAATCATAACCTGAAAGAATACTAGTAAATGATTTAACAATATTATTTAATGATAAATAATGCTTAATTAAATTGCAACCGTAATAAAACAATAATCATGCTTAATCAAGAATTAAAAACAAAACACTATGCTACAAAAAATAAATGCACATTACTGTAACTATGACAGGAAAGCTGGAAATCACCAAATGTCCCTAAGAAGTGGCCCCCCTCCTTAGTTCGAGTGGTGAGACAAAAGAGAACTTCTACGCTGGTTTGATTAGTAGAATATTATTTTATTTCTCAGAGATAATACATAAAAGATCTCCCTTCCGAATTTTCCCTTACACTGCTTATATATACAGGCAGCCTAGATAACAACTTCGTACAATAATAGTCTATTTATTTTGGTTGCCAACAAACTAAATAATTATGTGGAACATTTAGCTTTGCTAGCCACAAATTAAAATTTGTTCGGTTATAATAGTAGATGGAAATAGGGTTTAGAAACATTTCAGTTTTCGCCACAACATCAAGCAATAGATTTTTTATAACAACAGTTGAAACTGAAAAATGGGAAGATCTTGGTTTCCTTCAATGGCCAACAAATGTATTTCTCGTTGAGTAGATCTAACAACAATATCGAGGTGGGAAAATTTTGTGGCGAGAAGTGTATTGTACTTCCATCAAACAACAACGTGAATAGATTCTTTAGCTGATGTAGAAGAATGTGACTGGGAGGATTTATGGAAAGAATGCCTGTAGAATACATGTGTCAGCAATCAAACATGACAAAGTCCATATGGAAATGATGGAAGAAAGAGTTGAATGATGGGAAGGTTCCTATTAAATAGGTGACATGAAGTTTGCATGCTACAAGGAAACATTTATTAGTAAACAATCAATAATTATTTTTTATATTTTAATCCAAAATCTATATTAAATATCACTTATATATATTAAATCATATGCAGAGTGAAATGGTAAAATAGTATGAAATGACAAAAAAATGGAATGTTAGAATGAGATTTAAGGTATATGAAGAAGGTAGAAATGTTGCATAAAATGAGACATGAATAGCTCTCATCATTCCCCCCAACTTAGCATATTGCACGTCCTCGTGCAATCATAATGACTAAGAGGTTTAATATGAATTGGTGGATTTGGGATTATGGATTCAACTCTCTCCTTCACCCTTGAAAATTATAGCTCATTCATAATCACAACTTCTATATTATTTTTTTTCATAGAAAGCTTCATGGCTTGGATTTTGTTTGCCAATTTTCTTTTCATTTTTTACCTCTTTTGATTTTTGATTTTTTTTTATCATTTTATCATTTTTTTTCATTTTTCATAAGCATGCTTTCTCATTTTCATTGGCATCTTTTTCATAGCATTATTTCCTTGAAATTTTATAACTCCATATGCATGAGCTATGTTAAATGGGTGAAATGGTGGGCAATGTTCATGAAACAATTATGAAGGGAAAAATAATGGATATTAGGATGGGATAATAAGGATAATGGAAAAGAATGGGTTAGAAGATGGGTAATAAGGATAATGAATGGTGAACCTCCTTCCCCCCAACTTAAAGGGTTGAATGTCCTCAAGAAACAAGGAGAAGGTAGGTATGGATGTTGCCCATATGATTAATATAATAAGAAATATTAATAAAGTTAAGAGATAAAATAATGAAAAATAAAATTGACTATTTTACCAACTTTCATGTCCATGTATGCCAAGGTCTAGTGGCCAGAAGAACTCGACAACTGTGAAACTTCTTCTGCAATAAGAACTGCAACACCATGAAATATCTCCATCTGACTGAATCACTAGATAACATACTGTTGGGAGCTAAATCCCTTCATTGTTGTCAACACCTCAACTAAATGTGTAGCACTTGCTCTAAGTGATCAAGAAATGGTGATCACAACAAACTGGAGCATATCCACATAAATGAGGTATAGGAGGTGCTATAAGCACTAGAATGTTGAAATAATCTTAGAAGCATCAGAGTGTACCTAAAAATTTAGTAGCCCATAGAGAACATAAATGATTACATTTTTATTGTGTTTTTTTCTAATCTTTTTTCTTTTTTCTTTATTTTTCAATTTTGATAACGACAATAGATCATCGATATCCTGATTTTCAACTTGCCACTGCCTAGAGGTGCCAAAAAAATGGTTTTCACCCCTAAGTTTATTTTGCAGTTAGTATCCATCGAAATCCGGTTTTCAAATATTAACTGGCTAATAACGCTTGAAGGTTTTCATTGTTGGATCTTTTATTGCTTTTTTCATTTTTGAATAACTGCATATAATGACCAAAGAAAAAGAAACCCTTATATGGAAAATGATACCATCCAAATCATAGAGTTCTGTAAGAATCCCTTCAATGAATGTCACTATTGAATTGGTTACATGATGCAAAGCTTGAAATGATGACCAATGGCAAGGAATATACCTCATCAAGAGTGACCATGCATATGTGTATAAAAAGATTAGCACATGCCACCATATCTGAAAGCTGATTGTAGAAGTTTGAAATACATTCCCAATTGCTTGGTTGAAAGAACTACTGACAATAAAAGCAATCCTCCAAAGATAAGGCAATGTAGTGAAAAACCAATGGTAGTCTCTCAACAGATCCATATAGCTATCAGATAGGCAACAATCCTTATGATAAAGTACAATGGTATATAGTAGAATATGATCAAGCTCCTTTTAGGACCTCCACATGTCTTCAAGTTGTCTTTGGATGTGCGGCTTGTGAATAATTAGCCAAGAACATGGTATTGCAAGATACGTGGTTAGCTCAAGTTGCATTTTGTCCTCCACATGGTCTAGCATCAAGGATGGTGAAAAAGATAATTTATGCTTGTTAGTGTTGAACATGTGGCAAAAGAAAACCCTCTTGTTATCTCCAAAAGTGTAGCATAGAAGAAATTTGATGGTCACCATTTAATTAGCAAGGATAAAAAAATGTGTCTTTGAAAGTTCATGAAGATAAGCATCACCAATGGTGTAAAAGTTTTGGGTAACCACCATGAAAAACCTATAACCATATTCTCATGACCAAGCATATCAAGCATAGTAATTCAATATTAACCATTTTAATCAATTTATTGATTGAAAACTGAATGGTAGAGTAAAATGGATGAATGAAAATTAATTCTTGTGTAAACGTAATATAAATTAAATTCTAATCAACACAAGAATGCGTGCCTTGATTTAGTCCAAAGCTCACATGTGTGGGTTTATTAAAAATCCCAATGAAGCAATCAATGAAGACATTATCAAGAGTCAACCAATGACTTCCAAAATTCAAGGGATTTCCTTTTCCCCCCAACTTAATTTCATACTACAAAAGCATGAGGGTGTTAGGATAATCCAAAGAATCAAGAAATACAAAGATATTATAACACCTCGAGCCTTGTCAATGAATGGTCATCTTAAGATATTTCAAAGAATCAAGAATGACAAAGATATGTATATATTAAAACCTTGATTCTTGTCAATGAACAATCACCATTGTGTAGTACGTTCATTAATGCATTTAAACCCATTTAATTGTGCTTAATCAATTATCAGTGGGCCTAAATCAACAAGTGTGTGAGCAATGCACATTTTTTACCATAGGCCTCCAAAGATCTAGATGTTTAAGTATAAACAAATTTATAAATGCTAGATCATGTAGGCTTTTATCATAGATTTCTTGAATGACCAATGCATATTGTTCAACATGTCTTATTGCAAGATTAATTTCAACACACACATTTATGAGGTCAATTGTAAAACGAGACTCAATTTAAATTATTTCCTTATGTGTGTGAATTCCTTCTAAAGTTTGTGATTTTCCAAGTAAATAAGAATTGAGTTGGACATCATTCAATTCATCATATTGTTCTTCCAATTCAATTAAACCAAAATCACTTCCTTTAGTTGCATTAATATACTTCAAGTGTGCTTGACCAAATTCATGTGCATTACTAGAATGTAAAGGTATATGTGAAATTTCATTATTATATGCAGCTTCAACTACCTTATTATGTAATATGTTAGTAGGCAAAGTGGTTGCCCTTGGTAGATATGTTGAAGTGGATGGTTGGTGAAATGAATGGGATAATAAGAATGGTAAGAATTGTTGTGGATGTATAGTGGGTGGGATTAAGTAGGATGAGTATGGTGAAGATGGTACTGATGAAGATGGTAATAATGGATATTGTGGTTGGTGTGATCTTTCATTATTCCATTCACCATATATACTAGGTGAAGAAATATTTTGTGAAGAAAAATATTGTCTTTTTAATTTGATTGAATCATAAAACATTTCAAAATCATTAACCATACCTTGATCTTTCCTACTTGATGTATGAAGTGGTTCTTGAGTTACAAAGAAGACTTGTGCATGTTTACCATTGATTTTTTGAGGCTCGCTTACAATGTCTATCTCCTTCACTGTGTCCTCTTGATCAATGTGGTATGTGCACTTATCTTCTTTCTTGCAACAATTAGAACAAAAAATGGTCAAATCATCATTTTCAAAATTCCATTGTCCTAAAAATTCATCAATTATTTGTTCTTGTTCAACAATGGAAATAACATTTGTATATGTTTGTGACAATGGTGATGGAATATTAGGATAATTTATGTTGCATTCTTTATGCAGAGGGGGTATAAAAATACAACTTTTTGTTGGCGCAATTCCCACACCAAGTTATTCTTTTGTTTTTAAATTTGAAAGCGGGGGTCTGGGGATGACAACCCCTAGCAGGGTCAAGGGGCATTGCCCCTTGTAGGGTTCTGGGGTAGCACCCTGGGCAACATTTTCCCTCTTGTGTGGCCTTTGGATTCTTCATTTTTGAAGCATTTTTCTCTCAAAATTGACATGTCTGCACTACCTTGAAAATGCAACATTTTTTACATTTTTGTATTGTTTCTTTAATATTACTTCTTTCTTATCAACGAATCACAACAACTAGTGATAATATATAAATGCTAAACTATCTTCTAAGATCTACCTACAAAATCTAACAATGCATCTATATGATTTAAAACAAAGCAAACCAAGGTTAATCATCTAAACAAGGTCGACAGTTGCGTAGATTTTCACCGAGGCATAATAGTCCTAACTTAGCTCACTATGATTTCAATCCTTTAACACCTCTCCCCAACAATGACACCAAAATTATGGACAAAACTGTGGATCGAGACTTGGGATCAAATTGCTATAATTTTTGTACATTAACTTCCTTAGTTTGTTCCTAAAATGTCAATTTGGGGATCGTAGACTTGTGAAAGGTATTGTGGCTATCTGCCAAAGGGATGAAGATAGTGAGCTAAGTGGGAATGGAATGCAACTAGAACACACAAAAATTTCTTAAAAGAAAATTTGATTTAATTCCTATTATGTCTTGTCAAAATTGTGCCAAGAACTGTAACAGGCACTGTCACCACCCACAATAGTAATAGTAGCAATTCCCTGTAGAAATTCTAGATTGCAAGATTATTATTAAATAATTTTAATCACTAAATCATAACCCGAAAGAATACTAGTAAATGATTTAACAATCTTATTTAATGATAAATAATGCTTAATTAAATTGCAACCATAATAAAACAAAAATCACGCTTAATCAGGAATTAAAAACAAAACACTATGCTATAGAAAACAAATGCACATTACTGGAACTATGATAGGAAAGATGGAAATCACCAAACGTCCCTAAGAAGTGGGCCCCCTCCTTAGTTCGAGTGGTGAGACAAAAGAAAAATTCTACACTGGTCTGATCAGTAGAATATTATTTTATTTCTCAGAGATAATACATAAAAGATCTCCCTCTCAAATTTTTCCTTATGCTGCTTATATATACACATAACCTAGATAAAAACTTCGTACAAGAATAGTCTATTTATTTTGGTTGCCAACAAACTAAATAATTATGTGGAACCTTCAGCTCCGCTAGCCACTATTTTTTTTTTCGGTTACAATAGTAGATGGAAATAGGAAATGGAAACATTTGAGTTTTCACCACAACAAGCAATGGATTTATTATAACAACAGTTGAAACTGACAAATGGGAATATCTCAGTTTCCTTCAATGGACAACAAATGTATTTCTCGTTAAGTAGATCTGATAGTAATGCATAGGTGGCCAAATTATGTGGTGGGAAGTGTATTGTGTGTATTGTACTTCCATCAAACAACAACGTGAATAGATTCTTCAACTGGTGTAGAAGAACGTGGCTGAGAGGAGTTATGGAAATAATGCTTGTAGAATACACGTGTCAAAAATTAGACATGGAAAAGTCCATATGGAAATGATGGAAGAAAAAGTTGAATGATGGGAAGGTTCCTGTCAAACAGGTGATAGAAATTCTGCATTCTACAAGGCAACATTTGTTAGTAAACAATCAATAATTATTTTTCATATTTTAATCCAAAAGCTATATTGAATATCACTTATATATATTAAATCATATGCAGTGTGAAATGGTAAAATAGTATGGAATGACAAAAAAATGGAATGTTAGAATGAGATTTAAGGCATATGAAGAAGGAAAAAATGTGGCATAAAATGATACATGAATAACTCTCATCATACTCAATCATTAAATGCCAAAGAATTGAAGAAAAATAAAGAAAGGGAAAAGGAAAAGAGGTGGATCAAGCCTCGACTATCCAACGTGATGTGGATCATGCCTCAGCTGTTTGTCCAAAAACATTTACAAGTGGAACTCTTTGTCCACTATGCAAACAACAATGCACACTCGCATGGGCTAGTGAAATCTATTGTCCACTAGGTGAGCCCCCAAGGGTGGAGAATGAGAGAATCTTATTAGGCTCCCATACCATACCAAAGTTATACCTCCGATAACTTCAATAATGCACCACATAATATGAACTTTGAGCTTCAAAAGGCTTAGCAAGTTGCGTTATGCTAAACACTTATGAACAAACAAGGCTCCACATGCAAGCAAGGTGTGTTATTCTTGGTGGCCATAAAAAAGGGTTGTAAACTTGGAGCTTCATAAGGTTAGCAAGATGCGTTATGCTAAACACATGAATAAAATGCAAATAGGATAAGAAATGTTCAAATGGGTTTTGCTTAGTTCATGTAAGGTCTCCTCTTAGGGAACATCGTGCCTCATGTCTCCAAGAGAAGAAAATTCTAAGATAAAAGATTCACAACTTAGGGAATGCAATGCGTAACATCACCACTAAGAGGAAAGTCGTATGCCAAGAAAGGTCACACTCTTGGAGTACATCAAACCTAATGACATCACCAAGAAAAAAACACATCACGTGAAGTAAGAAGACCACACAATGAAACATAAGATATAGTCCAAGATCTCCAAAATGATAATGCCAATGTATGCCCCCACTTTAAATAAATTGGTAACACTATGCTCTAAGCCAATTACTTTAAAGTAGAAAATGATAAATGCTAACAATAAAGAAGACATGAGAGATTATTTGGAAATTCCTATGTTAAACATATGTTTCCAAATGAAGCTACATCATGAAAAAGGAAGGGGTTGCCTCCAAAATGAAATCCCAAAATCACATAAGGAATCCACAGATTCGAGGTCAGCGTATGTCTTTGCTACAATGATATTATAGAGCTCAAAAATGTCATTATTCCCCAAATAAATCATGGAACAGGGAGAATGACACATAAAGAGCGAAAACCAAAGAAAAAGCTTTTGCGTCAACATGGAAGAGACCTAAATGTCTCGATGCCTTGCATCGTCCCCAAAAGGAAAACACAAGATAAAAGAAAAGATAAAGGTTTACGACATATAGAAGAATGTAGATACAAATAGAGGAATGAACATGAAGAAATTCCAAATAGAATAGTATGGAGGATCACATTACATATATACAATCACACAAAGAACAGGAAAAATAAAATAAAGACAAGACTAGTAAGGCACATGCGAGTCAACCTATAGCAGGTCATCCACATCCCAATCTTGTTCATCATATGTGAAAGGTGGACAACTAGCCAAATGGACAACGTCAAGTGCCAAACTAGGACAAGGCTATCTAAATTCTTACCCCCACTAAGTGTAGGACAAGGATGAGCTGAGATAAGTGGTGAGAATGAGATCCTTGCACTATAGAAGATGATTTGCAATGAATGTAAAACACATGATAGTGAGTATACTATGATCCTACAACTATCACATGACAAGGAGAAAAGTTCATGTAATTGCTATCCAATTATTGTAGAAATGTTAGTAGAGAAAAATCACTCAATATCAACTTTAATGCATGACACTCATTAGTAAGATGCCCAAGAGTTCTATGATATGCATAATAATTCATGTTCTTAGGCTTATTGATTCTAGTGGGAGGTGGCAGTTTAATCCATCCTAGATGAAAAAGTTGTTCTATTTGTCGATCAATTTCTAATTTAGTGTGTAGGAATGACAACTCTTTGACTTTATAAGGTTTGGATTTCTTGCTTGTTTGAGAAGCTTGTTGAGGTGGATTCAAAGGAGGAGGACCTTGTAGAAATTATGGATACATAATAACCCTATGAAGCTACAGACTTTAGAGGACCTTAACCAAGAAGAATATCCCCCATAAAGAAAGTGTTGCAATTTAGGCATGCAAATCGAGATTCTATTATAAGATCTTGATATGTTACAATGTACAAGTGTCTTGTATATATAGGCATGAATGAGATGTAGTATGAAATATGATGTTGACATGTGTCTTGATCTTAATACATGTGACAACTAACTAACTATGTAGGATGATATGAAGTCCTGGATAAGGCTTCTAGAAGGAATCTTATTTCCTATGTAAACATGTGAAGGGGGATGGCCCCATTATAACTAATTACCTAGTGAATACAACATAGGAATTAATTAAATGCATAATTAAATTTATGCAAGTGTAATTAAATATTAATTACACCAACACCCCCCCATAAGTGCAACTTAGGGAGGAAATTATAATGCAAATGATGATGTAATGATGGAATGATGGGTCTTGGATACATGGATATTTTAGGTACCCATGTACAAATGACAATGCAATCTCTTATAAACGAAGCAAAGGAGAAAACCTAGTGGGAAGAAAAATCCTCTCCAAAAAAGAGATATAATACAAAATCTAATGTTGATCATGTACAAGTAATGGAGGTGATGTATGGAGGTCTCAACATCAATACCCCCCAAGAGCTACATCCATCACAAGAGTACAATATAATCAATATCCCCCCATAAGAGAGAAATAGAGAGACTATATACCCCCCCCCACAATATGTAATCACCTAAAAAAATGGTAAGTTCCTGAAGACAAAACATGATCCAATGTAGAAAAAAAACTTGTCTCCCTTTCAAAAGAAACAAAACCAAGTATAAATGTAGGGATGCTTCCCATTCCAGATAGGAATTAAAGGAAAGAAGGATGAATATGGATAATGATATCTCTGAAAACTTCTCATGTGTCTCCTTATCCAAGGAAGATGAAGATGCCACAATCAAATCAAGTACATGCCCAAGAAGGTGACAAACCATGAATATGCAAAAACTAATGTTGAACAAGATTCAAAGAATGTAATACAATGATCCATCCATTGAAGGAATAGATAGAGACTAGAGTGCCCCCCCAGAATGAAGTGTTCTCAAAACCATTGAGAGAATTTTGAAGCTAATCCAATGGTAGATGCTGAAGAAAATCCAAATCCATAAGAAAATGGGAGGGAAGAAGCCTCATATATGAAATTTCTAAAGAGGAAACAAGTGCCTCCAAGATAGTCTCACCAATATTAGGATCCCCAATCAAGGGCGAAAAAAAGGAATGTCGAGACTCAAGAAAACCCTCCAAGGTAGAATCTGCATAGAGGAGAGATATCCCCTCAAGAATGTCCTCCAAACTTGTAGAAGTAGCCAAGGCTGTAATACCTGAAACAAAACCATCTTGTGATTCCAAGTCTATAAAACTGAATATGTCCTGATGAATAGAAATGATGGAAGCCTCAATCAAAGAATTTGGACAAGGAATCACTGAATGTGAAGGCACATCAACTGTCTCTGATGGAGAAGAAGCATCTATAGAACCCTTGACATCCTCATCTGAAGATTCAAAGCATTCCAAATTTGTGAGCTCCTACACAACAATATCATCATAGGGTCTCCCGTTTGAAGAATGAGGAGACACATGACATTCTGAATTATGATCATCGAGGAGTAGTCGAGTATTAGGATCTCCATATAGCTCCCAAATATTAGTCTAAATAATATGAGTATAATCACAATGATCAATATATTTCAAAACATCATCATCAACATTCATTGCAATAACCCCTAAAACATCATACCTTCAACAACTCTAAGAATTTTTTTGGATACAATTATCAGGAGGGAGAACTAAACCATACAAATATGGCAAAAATTGAAGTGATTGAAGATGGTTGATGATGCAATCTCTCCATTGTCTATAGTTCCCCTTTCCCAACATTATCAATGAAGGATGAATTGAAAACCCCATAATGAAATATGATAAATCTCCAATATTACAAATATATTGACCT
Source organism: Sequoiadendron giganteum (assembly GCA_007115665.2). Classification (NCBI taxonomy): domain Eukaryota; kingdom Viridiplantae; phylum Streptophyta; class Pinopsida; order Cupressales; family Cupressaceae; genus Sequoiadendron; species Sequoiadendron giganteum. Next base: position 216,459,083 of record CM021104.1, read on the forward strand.
TTGACAGCAAATAAAAACTTCCAAAAATGATATGCAATTGAAAAGATGCCTTCTAATGCAAAAAATCCTTCTTCAAACTTTTGGATGTCCAAGTAATTGAGCAAGTAGACAAAATTACAAAAATCCAATACAAAGTACTTGGAGCTGAAATTGAATGAAAGGAATGGATTGATAAAAAAGGCATTGAAATACCTTCTGAATGCTATTGGAATTATTGATTTTTGACAAATTGATTAGAAGATATGAGCCTTTGAGTTCAAAAGAGAGAGTTGAATTCAGTTGAAAATAACTTTTATTGATAGAAAAATTCTGGAAAATAGACTACATCACTAGATAGTGCTATGAATTACCTTTCCAACAATATCTCATTTGCTAATTTTTGATATCATGTTGAGAAGATATGCTCCTCGGAAAAAAACTACCCTAGTAGGGTTTTTAGACTAACTAGGTGCAGAATATTAGCACTTGGGGCAAAAAATTAGCCCCCTCAAGCGTGACTCTTGGTCCTTGATGTGACCTTACATCATGCAGGTGGAAAAAAATAAAACTCTGCTAAGCTAAATAATTAAACAAAAAAATTTATAATAAAAACTTTGGACGATATTGGCGACTTTTTAATAATATAGTCAGAAAAGATAAACAAAGTTTATAAAAAGCTTGCAACTATTATAAAGCTGAACATGATGAGGCTTTGACCATAGGAGAAAGTACACATCATCCCTCGATGTGACTGGTAGGAGCCTAACGGTAGCAAAGACTTGGCGAAGGATGTTCAATGGGCGCCGGTTGAGAGCAGACAACGACGAGATTGACATAAGGTTGATGAGCATAAAACGGTTGGAACAGGTGGATGGACACTGACAGTGCACGAAGGCCAGTTACAATCGATAGGGTGGTCGGTGATTTGACTGGTCGGTTAGTCTGAGTACTGTTTGACCAAAAACCCTGCAAATTTTTTTAAAACCTTAAAAAAAAATTGCCCCCACAAATAATATGTTGGCCCCTTACAAATGAAATATGCTGATTTTTTATATGACCTAAAATGATCCTATCATCCTTGTGAGGGATTTTTTCATTATGACAGAGGACACTTGTTTCCTTAGAAGATGTGGAGGGAGAAGAATCTTGATATCCTAAACCTTTAGTATCTTCAATTAGGATTTGTTCTAGCAACTTATGAATCTCATGCTCATTTGTTGTGTCACATCCTTGTTTAGCTAAAATATTAAAGCCTTGGCCATAAGTCTCTTCTAGGTTGATGGGTGTGTTGGTGACTTTATTAATGTAGGATGGATGGGTATGCACTTGGTTAGAGGAACTAGGTTCACTCATGGTTGGGGGTTTAGGGTTGGTTTGTGATTCAATCTTAGGATGTAAAAGAGAAAACATCTCTAATGGCGGAATAGTAGGAGGTGTTGGTTGCTGCATGGAAGGGTAAAATGATGCATTGTTATCAAGATTTTCAAGGCAATTATGTATGAAATTATGCATGCTTTCATCTCATTCATTAGGGGTTGGTTGAGCATGATTAGGTTCTATTGCATCGGGATCATTACCAAAAACACAACTTGAGACATTAACTAAAGATGTTAAGACTTCCATATATTACCAATGCACATTTCCATTGTGAAAGAATGCAAAGAGATTACAAATTTTCAGATTTGAAGCAAGATAATTGTCTGATTATGCTATGCAAAAACTTGAAAATGATGTCTTTTAGATACAATTTTGAAAACAAACAATGCATAAATTTGACAAATTAGGCTTAATATGAATAATTTCAAATAATATAAATTCTAGAAACTGAAACAACAAACTAAATACAGAAACACATAAGGCAGAAATAGCAGTTTTAATGCTCAAAAATTTAGGAAAAGCCTCGATCAGGGACTCATTCGCCCATGGGAGAATGGGTCTCACTTCAGGGTTTTTAAAAATTAATTTGTAGATTTTTGAGATGTTTTCTATGATTTTCATATTCTGGTTTCAGATAGTAAGTTATAGTTTCAAATTTTTGTAAAATTGGACCTAAATGCAAGTGCAAAATAGTGCTAAATGACAAGCAAAACGACCTAATTTGAGATGCAATTTTGATTCAATTTTCTGATGTAAATGGCTGATTATGTAATATTATATAAACACTATACAAAATGATTGAGATTTTTGAATTTTCTAGATTGTAAAGGATGCCAAAAATGTAAACTTAAAACCCCAAATGAGATGCAAACTAATCCAAGTAAACAACCCTAAATGAGATGCAAAAAAAAACAAGAAGACCTAATTTGAGATGCAATTTTGATTGATTTTTTTGATGTAAATGGATGATTATGTAATATTATATAAACACTATGCAAAATGATTGAGATTTTTGGATTTTCTAGATTTTAAAGGATGCCAAAAATGCAAACTTAAAAACCCAATTGAGATGCAAACTAATGCAAGCAAACAACCCTAAATGAGATGCAAATCAATGTAATGCAATAAAAATGAATGAAAAACCTAGATTTAGGGCTAAAAATGGACTCCAAATCATCAATTTATGATGCTCAAAAGTCAGGTTCACCAAAATGAAACAAAAAATAGGGGGTGTTATGAAAAGGAGGGGTTCACAAAAATGATAATAGATAGACATATTTTCCTTTATTTCATTAGGAAATGAGATCCCTACAATGAATTGAATAATAACCCTTAGGTGAATCAAGTCAATGTGATAATATTTATATTTCCTTATGACTGGAGGATAGGGGTCAAGGTCAAACAACACTTTGGGGAGAAAAACTAAAAATAGAAAATTAGCTCCAAAATGCAATCTAATACTTGAAACAACAAGATTAAACTCAATATTTGTACAACCAAAAAACCAAATGCAGATCTGAGAAGGGCAGAGATGTGTTTACCAATCACCAAGAGGTAGTTTCTGGAAGCTTTCTAAGACTCATTCACCCATGGGTGAATGGGTCTTTGATTAGGGTTTTTTTGCAACTTTCAGGAGCCTTTGAAACATATCCGTAGCTTATGATTTGTCCAGGTTTTAGTGTCAAAAGGTCAGAAATAAGATCTATAGGTTAGATTTCGTGATTTGAAAACTTTGACCTTCTTCCACCTAAATCTACAATCACATGCACAAGAGAGAGAAAATGTTTATTTTTGATTGAATTGGGGTTTGCCTTGGTTAAACCCCATTTTGGTAATCAAACGTTGAATTGAAATAATGAATGAAAGAGGGAATGAAGAATGAACAAAGCTATGTTACCACTCAACAAACCCTTGAATGCAACCTTGATAATGGAGATCTTGGGAGGTCTTCAACTTGCATGAAATGGCTTCAATTGATGTGGATCTTGATGCTTGAAATTGGTGCTTTGAATGCTTGAATTAATCTTGAAACCTACATCACAATGTTAGCTCCAAGAACATGCATCATGCAAGAAGAATTTGACATGATGATTGGATTTTGAATGCTACAATAAATCTCTGATATATATGCTCTTGAATTCCCTTGATTGCTTGAAGAATTCTCATAAAAATCTCATAAAATTGCTAGGAATGCTTGCATAAAAAATATAGGTGAAACTTAGTGAAATGACCTTGTATTTATACCTGTATGTAATCTTAATTTCCTAAAATTCAAATATCACAAGCCACATTTAATTATGGATTTATAGATGTTAAAATAACACCAAAAACATAATTTAAATTTAGGTACAAAGGTCTAGGGAGGACCCATTCGCCCATGGGTGAATGGGTCCTAGGTCCCTATTCCTAGAACACACATTACTCAAGGTAAAGTGTTATGTTTATGCATTAACTATTTTTAGGTTTCCCCTTTAAAAAATGTAATTTATTAGGCTTGTAAATGAATAAAAGGGCTAATTAAGGCCTAATTAATCTTAATTTAATTAAGAGGGCCCAAATAAGTGTGAAAATATAAAGGGCTACATTTAACAATACTAAATTAAGGCATTATTAAGTCCATTTTTAAAGGAGGGCCCAAACAAGTGAGAAAATGTAAAGGGATACATTTTTCAACACTACAGTTTCCTTTCATTTCAAGGTTTAATTACGAAAAATGGGTTTTGACCAGGGCAAACCCCCATTCACCAAAAATAAAAAAAATCCCCTCTTTGAGTTTGCAAATTTGTAGGTGAAGAAGGATTGGAGATTGATCAAAAGTGCGATTTTGCAAAGTTGTCAAAGTTGTCAAGCCACAAAAACTCACTTGTAGACTTTAATTCTAACTTTCTGACTGTGAGATCCGAAGGAATTGAGATTACAGATACAGGAGCAGAGGACCGTGAAAATGGATTTTGGATCCCTATAGCAAGACCCATTCACCCTAGGGAGAATCTGTACTAGGAGGACACTCAACAAGAGCTTTTGGTGATAGGTGCATCAAATCATAACCTTCTCAGATCTACCAAAAGTTTGTTGATTATGATAGTTTAAGGTTTTAAATTGATGATTCGAGTTTTACATTGCATTATTGCATTCATTTGGTATTTTTCATTTATCTCCTAAAAGTGCATTTCAAGCTGATTTACACCATCCTTAGTCATAAGGAATATAAAAAGATCTCCATTAAGATTGACTCGCCTAAAATTTGAAAGTTAATCTTGCCCTACAGGATCTCTTTTTCCTAATGAAATAAGGAAGATAGGTGCATACCCCCATTTCATTGGGATAAACCCTATTTTCTCTTAATTTCATTTTGGTGAACCCAACATTCTTGCACTATATATTTTTTGATTTGGAGTCCATTCAAACCCTAGATCTAGGATTTGAAATAGTTTGCATTGCATTAGTTTTCATTCCATTTAGGGTTGTTAAAATTGCATTAGTTTGCATCTAATTTAAGGTTTTAAATTTGCATTTTGCATTATTTAAATCTAATTTTTTATTTATTTTTGCATGCATATTACATTGATTTTGCATAGTACTTGCATATTAATGTATTTTTAGTCATTCACATTCATAAATTTGGCCGAAATTGCATTTCAAAAAGTGTCAATTTGTTCATCATTTATCCCTAATTTCACTTGCATTAAGACACCTAAATCTAGAAAATTTTGTCATTGAAACAATAATTTGCAACCTAAAACTGGAAATTCAAACATTAAGAAAGAAATTCAAACTTTGATCTTTCAGAACCCTGAATTGGAACTCATTCACCCTGGAGAAAATCAGTCCCTATACATGTGCTTTTTCAAAATTTTGGGTAGTAATTTGTCTTTGTTTGCTTCATTCCAATTTGCTATTAGTAATGTGTTTCAGTTTCAGAAATCAAAAAATTATGTAATTGCTTGCATTATGTTCAATTGGTCAAATTAAGTGCATTGTTTGAAATCAAAATTAGCATTAAAAACATATAATTTTTAGTATCTTGTATTAAAAAATCTGAAAATCTTCATATATCAAATCTAAAACATTAAATTTCATCATGGACATGTTTATGGGTAATATATGGAGGACCTTAAGATCTTTGGTAGATGTTTCAAGTTGTGTGTTTGGTGATAACCCTAATGAAATTGAACTTACTCATGAACCTTCACCTCCTAATGAATGTCCCCATGAGGTGGATATCTTAGATCAAGATGAATTAAGCATGCAACAATTCATACAAGACTCCCTATGTAATCTTGATAATAATGCATCGTTTTATCCATCCATGCAAATACCACCCCTAATTCCATCACTTGATAGGTTCAACCTCTTACATCCTGAAATTGAAGCACAAAGCAAGCCTCAACCATAAATCACTAATGAAATTGTTAACAAGGAAAATAATGATACTCTTCTAGGGGTGATCCCACAATATTGGTTTACAATTTTTGGCCAAACTGGATATTGAATTGATTTTTTTTAACTAAATCTTCACTTTCAGGCACCTATAGTGGCTAAACCGTGAGGAATTTGAAGATGATGAAAACTAGTGATTTGTGAAATTTTATTTGTAGATTCTAAATATATTTTTTCAATTTTTTTGGAATCATATTGTGCTTCTTTTTCCATCTCCTTCGAAAACTAGTTTTTAATAGTAAACACCATTTTTAAAGAGTGATGTTACTGGCTAACACATAAATTTTTTTCTATGAAGGATAAAATTCTATTTTTTTCAAATTTAGATTCATAACTACGATATCTAGTGCATGGAATTGCTTTCATAGCATTTCATTGAATATTTTTTTCTTAATTAAGTTTCAAAGTTAAACCGGTTACAATTTAGACATGATTCACTGGCTAGAACATAACTTTTTTGTATGTATCAAAATTCATTTTTTTTGTTGGATCAGGGACATCAATATCTAGTGCACTAATATTTTTCAATTTTTTTCGATAATCTTCTATTTTTCCACATGTGTAGAACATAGAGATCGATTTTTGGTGAAAAACCTATGTTTAATCAAACTAAAAAAAACATAATAAAACCAAAACACATTGATGGATAGCTCATTCCAAGGACTACCATCATCCAATTAGGTCTATGAAGTCTCCTCTATTTTCATCCTCAACTCGAGCTTCGAAGGGAAATTTTTTGTAGAGATTTGGTAGAAGAGGGGGAAAAGGGGGAAAAAGGGGGGTTCTAGCGAACCCACCCCCTTCTAGCGAATCCCCCTTTAAATGCAATTAAAAAATAAAACCCATTAAAGGGGGGTTCGCTAGAAGGGGGTGGGGTTCTAGCGAACCCCCTAGTTCTAGCAAACCCTTTAGGGGGTTCTAGCGAACCCCCTAGTTCTAGTGAACCCCCTAAAGTGTTTTCCATCTAAAAATGCATTTTTCCTTCCTCAACGAAATTGTAAACCAGTTTTGTGGGTTTACTTCTATCTTATGTTCATCAAGTTACTGATACACCTATTAACTTAGAAGAGAGTTATGGTCAAGCATTTAAGCTTCTAAAAAAACAAGGATGTGACATGACCAATGAGCATGAAATCCACAAATTGTTAGAGAAAATACCATCTGAGGATACCAAGGGGTTAGAATATCAAGATCATTCCCCCTTGCACATCTCCTAAAGGAAAAGGTATTCTCTTTCAAAAGATCATTTCAAGAGACCAATTAATACCTCAAAAGGATAATAGGGTCACCTTAGATCCTCCTCCCCCACCTCCACCTCAAAAAATTTCCCAAACAAGTAAGAAATCTAAGCCCTATAAGATCAAGGAATTACCATTCTTACACACTAAAACATAGACTAAATGAAAAATGGATCAAATCCTTCGTCTAGGATTTATTTACTTGCCACCTATCAAAGAAAACAAAAAATGAAAGATTACAAAAGTGAACTAATGTGCATTTCATAGAACTCTTGGGCATCTTACTGATGAGTGTCATCTTTTACAATGGTTGATCTATGAAAATGATGTTATTAATGTAATTAACTAAAATGAATGCACTTTTCTCCTTGCCATGTGATAGTTGTAGGATCACAACATAGTCACTATTACATGTTTTACATTTACTATAAATCATGTCCTATATTTCAAGGAGAACATTCTCATCACCCATCTCGACTCCTCCTTGTCCTGTACTTAGTAAGGGAAAGGAGTTAGATAGCCTTGTCCTAATTTGACACTTGTTGTCCCTTTGGCTAGTTGTTCGCCTTCCACTTATGATGAACAAGATTTGAATATAGATGACCTACTATAGGTTGACTCACATATGCCATACTAGTCTTTTCTTTGTTTTCTTTTCATGTTCTTTGTGATTGCATGTGCATAATGTGATCACTCGTATTGTGCTGCTTGGCGTGTATTTATATGTTTGTGAGCTTACTTTGGATGACCCTTGTCACTCCGTTGGTGAAAGGATACAAAGGAAGTGAATCTATTGTGACATTCTTCTATTTGTATCTACATTCTTCTATCTTTTGTAACCATTGATCTTTTCTTTGTCTTGTGTTTTCCTTTTGGGGATGATACAAGGTGTTGAGACATTTAGGTCTCTTCCATGTTGACCCAAATTTTTTCCTTTGTTTCTACTCTCTATGTGTCCTTCTTCCTTTGTGCTCATTGTTCCATGAGTCATTTTGGGAACGATGACGATTCCGAGCTTGATTATATCACTGCAACAAAGACATACACTGACCCCAAATCTATGGATACCTTACGTGTTATCTTAGGATTGCATATAGGGGGAAACATCCTTTCAATGATGTAGCTCTATCTTGGAAACATATGTTTGGCATAGGGATTCCCAAATAAATCTCTCACGTATTGACATTTATCATATTCTACTTTAAAGTAATTTCTCACAGCATGTTGTTTAGAAATTTCTTTAAAGTGGGGGTATACATGTCCTCACTCATTGTTTGCTGCAAAGTGTGGTCTTCTTACTTCATGTGATGTTTATTCTTTTTGGTGACATTAGGTTTGATGTTCCTTCAAGATCATGACATTTCTTGGCATATGACATTCCTCTTAGTGGTGATGCTATGATTTGCATTCCCTAAGTTGTGAATCTTTTATCCTCAACTAGTCCTCTCTTGGAGATATTAAGCATGATGTTCCCTTAGGTGAGACCTTTCATGAACTAAGAAAAACCCCTTTGAATATCCTAACCTATTTTGTTCAAATTACCACCAAACATAATAAAAATTGTTTGCTAGTGGAGCCTTTATGTTTTTCATGGCCACCAAAAATAACACAACTTTCTTGCCAGTGGAGCCTTTCTCATGAGTGCCTAGCATAACACAACTTGCTACTCTTGTGACCATTTATGTGGCACCTTATAAAATTTATCAAGAGGTATAACTTTGGTATGGTTAGTACATGGGAGCTTGTATACCTGGAATGACTTTCCCATCAACCACCTTTTGGGGCTCACCTAGTGGATAGTGAATTTCACTAGCTCGTGTGAGTATATTTTGTTTGCATAGTGGACAATGGGTTTCCAATTGTAAACATTTTTTGGACAAATAGCTAAGTCTTGATCCATACCAATTAGGAAAATGGTTGAGGCTAGATCCACCCCTCTTTCTCTTCTCATTAATTTTGGAATTGTATGTTTGTGTATCTTGTCTTGCTATTGCATATTTAGCATAGGCATGTGTCTCTTTGTGCCTTTGTTTGTTTTCCATGAGATCTTATATCTTGGTGGCTTGATCATCCTCCTTGACCTTTGTTGTCTTATCTTTCCAACAATTGTACAATTATACCTCTCTTGACGCTTGCTTGTCTACTTTAGTGTGAATTTGAGCGTAGGGCTCATCCTCCCACTAAAGTGGGGGCTAAATATAGTGCTGGAAAATGTAATCCTTTACATTTTCACACTATGTTTGGGTCCCCTAATTAATTAGACTTAATTAAGCCTCTAATTGGACCAATTATGCATTTAAAAGACTAATTAATCCTATTTTCTGAAAGGGAAAATTGTGTTAAACAATTGCAAGCATTAATTAAATTGCCTTGAAATTGGCATTCCTAGGTTTGGGGCCTAGGACCTATTTTCCCAAGGGTGAATGGGCCCCCCTTAAATTTAGGACCTCAATTTTTAATATGTTTTTGGCAACAATTTTTTATGATTCAAATTCAATTTTCAATTGTCGGCCTTTGATGTTTAATTTTTGGGAAATCAGAAAATTACCTATAAATATAAGGTCTTTTTTATTAATTAAAATCCTAGAGATAAGATTATCTAAATTTCAAAAAAGCTAATATTATTTTCAAAGGTGTTCAAGAGTAGATTTCTTAGCCATTTGTTGCAGCATTTAAGATCTCAAGCATCATGTCGAAGTTATCTTCATTCATGCATGTTTTTGGAGCTAACATTGTGATGTAGGTTTCAAGCATTCAAGTAAAGATTCAAGCATCAAGATCAACATCCAATCAAGCAATTTCATGCAAGATCAAGACCTTGGAGAGATGTTTTAGACTTCAATCCTCTAAGGATCTCTATTCAAGGGTTTGGTGAGTTGCAACAAGTTAGTGTTCATTCATCATACCTTCCATTCATGTTTCATTTCATTTCAAGGTTTAATTTCCAAAATGGGGTTTGAACAAGGAAAACCCCTATTCACCAAAAAAAATAAAATTGTCCCTCTCTTTGTGTTTCCAAATTTGTAGGTGAAGAAGGACTGAAGATTTGATCAAAAGTGCAATTTTGCAAAGTTTTCATTAAAGTAGTCAAGCCACAAAAACTCACTTGTAAAATTTAATTCTGACTTTTCGACTGTGAGATCCAGAGGAATTACGAGTGCAGATCCAAGAGAAGAGGACTATGAAAATAGATTTTGGATCCCTTTAGCAAGCCCATTCACCCTAGGGCGAATTTATCCTAGGAGAACACTTGAAAAGAGCTTTTGGTGACAGGTGCATAAAATCCTAACCTTCTCAGATCTACTAAATGTTTATTGATTCTGATAGTTTAAGGTTTTAAATTGATGATTCAAGTTTTACATTGCATAATTGCATTCCTTTGGTATTTTTCATTTATGTCCCAAAAGTGCATTTTAGGCTGATTTACCCCTTTCTTAGTCATAAGGAAAACAACAAGATCTCTATTAAGATTGACTCACCTAAGGGTTGAAAGTCAATATTTTCCTAGGGGATCTCTTTTTCCTAATGAAATAAGGAAGATAGGTGCATACCCCCATTCCATTGGGATAAACCCTATTTTCCCTTTATTTCAACAATCAAGGGACAAGTAGTGGTATATTAGTTGGTTAAATTTAAAAATTGACTTCTTATATGAATCCATTCTCACTGTTAAAGAATCACCCAAATGCAAGCTCTACTTTGATGTTTCCTTAATCACCCATGGATTAGGGGTAGGTATCTTTTTTCTCACACCAAAAGGTGAACTCATACCAAAGACATGTAAAATCAAGTTTCCTTGTACCAACAATATTATTGAATATGAAAATTTATGTTTAATCCTCAATCATGCAATTCGATAGAACATCACTCACCCATCAATTTTTGGTGATTCATAGCTACTCATAAAATAGGTTAGTGATTAATATCAAACCAGGGATGATTAAATAATCCCATACAAGAGAATGGTTGAAAGCTTCAAGAAATATTTTACTTGTATTTAGTTTGAGAAAACACCACATGTGAATAATAAAGTTGTTGATGTAATGGAAACTATTAGTCCTCTCATTAGTATGCACATTGAAATTCTATAATATCAATTCATGGTTGAACAAATTATGATTCCAACATACAACATCCCTAAGTTATAAATGATACGTGAAATTGTAGGTCGTAATTGCCCATAATTTCATGATATTTATACTTATCTCCAAAATCAAGAGCTTTCATCAAATCTTTCATTTACCCAATGTACATATTTCATCACTATACTTATCATTTCACCCTTCTTGGTAGAACACTTTATCATCAAGGTTATGATGAAACTTTTTTATGATGTTTAAACTCACAACAGGTAAATTTAGGTATCAAAAAATTTCATGATTGCATTTATGAAGTGTACACTAATGATATGGTACTAACCAAGAAAATATTGAGAACAAGATATTATTGGCCCACCATGGAACATGATGCATGTCAATATGTCAAAAAATTTACATGTCAAAAACATGGAGATTTCATCCATGCATCTTCTCAAGCTCCCCATTCGATCACCACCCCATGGCCCTTTTCTACATTAGACCTTGATTTTATTGGATATATAAATCCCTCATCCTTCAAAAATTTAATAAATTCATCATCATTTCCACTGAATACTTCACTCTATGGGTCAAATTCATTTCCCTCACTTGCACCACATGCCAAAAAATTTAAAATTTTATCCTCCATCACATAATTTTTTTATGGTATCCATTTTGTCATTATCATGGATAATGGAAAATCCTTAAAATTCCATGAGGTGCACGATCTCTATGACCAATTCCATATAACACATAAGTGGTCCAATCCTTATTTCCCACAAGGTAACAACCACGATGAGGCCTCTAGAAAAACCCTTATCAAAATCCTTAAAAATATGATTTATAATGTTGGTTGTGATTGGAACCTTCAACTAAAACTATCCTAAGGGCCTATTGCACAAGTATTCACACCTTGACATGCACCACCCAATACTCCCTCATTTTTGGCACTGAAGCCATACACTACCAATTAATATTGAGCTACCTTTTATATGCATCTCTTTGCATGATCTCACCACATACAAGGATTATAGAGTGGCATAACTACATAAGCTAGATAAATTTTATGAACATTGACTCAATGTGCTAAATCAAATCAAAGCATACTAACATCAACTATGTCATAGCTAGAGAAAGTGCATTAAAACTAGATAGTTTGAAGTTGGTGATCTCATGCTCAAATAAAATCTAAATAATATAAATCAAGACATGAGAAGAAATAGAAATTTAAACCAAATTGTATAGGTCCTTATATCACCATCACCACATGTGGATCATGATCATAAAAGCTATCAAAACTTGAAGGTCAAGAGTTAGAGGAACCTATAACATTGTGCATATAAAGTGGTTCCATGCATAATCTAGTAGTAAGAATCTTCATAGCACCACTAAAATCCAAGAAAAAATAGTAGAGAATATTTTAAAAAAATTTAAAAATATTAAAAAGAAAAAAGTAAAGAAAAATACTCCTTCATTTGAAAACCATGTATATGACACCTTGGGTAAGTACCATGATGAAAACCCACTTATGGGTGTCATGTGTAATCACTTGTGTCCCATCATCCACAAGCATCTTTGCACTTGGAGGAAAATTTAGGCATAATCCACCTTGTTTATTCTATTTTTTTACGCATGTCCTTTTTCCTAATCTTTTATACATTCATCCAACCATATCACCCTTTTTCCTTTAGCCGATCCTTGTCTTACATTTTGACTCATGCTTCAGATAGGAATGTTGATTATTCCTAATAAAATTATTTGATGTTATCACATATGCCCTATTACTACTTTATCCATGATAGTTAAAATACAAAAATATGTGCACCCTTGAAACCTTACCATGCATTCACCCTTAGGTAAACACCCACTTCTTGTATACATAGTCACACACCCACATAGGTTCTTGCCTTTCCCTCTTGATGAAAACCTTGTTAAGAGTTACATGTATCATATCAAGGGATATATTTCTCCCACAATCTGACATCACTATTCACTATCACAATAATCTATACCTTTGTCTTCACTTTGATGATAGGTAAGTATTTATGCATCTACACTTTTTTTATTTCATCTCATTTTATTTTACATGTTTTATATTTTCTGAGCCACAACATAATCTACTAAGGTCATCATGGTCTATTATATCATGTTTTTCATTGAAGGTATGTTTGTTGGGGAATCTTTATTGTTTATCTTTTTTATATGCATGTATAAGTTAATCCTTCATGCATGTGATAAAACATCATTTGAGTTCCTTATACCTTTTTTCATAAGGGAAATATGAGTGATCAAATGAAATTATAATTAAGCAATTAGAGTCGAAGACACTAAGAACTTACAAGATTTAGATCATACAAACCCATACTCAATGAAATTAGAAAAAAATGTCATAAAAGATTTAATTAAAAGCATGAAAGCACATAATTCAAAGCAATTAAACCAAATTGACAATGCAAAACTTCAACCCATTATGGATTGATACAAATTTGTGATGTGGATTGCTCAAATTATGCATAATCCATGATTGCAAAAGCTTGATGGAGGTGATTCACAAAATAGGTGTTCTCAAATGCTCAAGAATTCAAGGGAATGCTTATGCACCTATGAGGACTGTGAATGAATTTCATGTTTGGAAAGACTTAGTTTTATAGATTTTAGGAATTTTGATCAACAGTTAGGATTGAAAATGAAGATCAAGGGGATGAAGGAAGATCAAGGGTTGATAATTCACGAGAGCCCAAAATATCCCTATTTTCATGGAAAATTGGTTGAAGATGTTTTGAATTAGAGGAAAGAAAATATTTGAATTTGAATTGGGAATATTCTCTTTTTTGAAAAAGGAATATTCTTTTTGCAAGTTGGAGGGTTGGAGGAAAATCAGGGAATTAAATAATTATGAAAAACCATTTAATTGTGAGGATGAGAAGAATTATGATTTTAATTAAATAATTGGGAATTATTTAATTGAGAGGAAAAATTTGTATGAAAATGATGAATTAATCAAATAACCTTAATCATTCAATTAAAAGAGGAATAAAGTGAATTTAATCAAATGATTGGAAAATATTTAATTAAATGGAGGAATTAGGTGAGAATGAGGAAATTGATGTTATTAAGTGAAATCAAAATGTGTGATACACTTAGGACAATTTTAGGTGTCTACATTTTGCCCCTCTTTGATACAATGTACCTGTTGCATTATTTCAAAGACCTAATGTTGCTTGGAAAAAAATTAAAAATTCACCTGAAAATTTACCTGATGCCCCATTGTGCCCCAACGGATGAAGGGAGGATGGTAGGTTCCCCCCTTGAGAGATCAGCTCCAGAAAAATTATTTTTTGGGTCAAGATCATGATGGGATGACGGGACTAGGTCTGTTGAAAATATGACAAAAAGCAAGTCTTAGGAAGCCCAAGATCCAATCAAGATGAATAACCATGTTTAAAAATTGAGTTACAGGGTGAAACTCTAGGATTTTCTAGGCATACATATGCATTTGGGTTAATTTCAACCTCATTTGCACATTGAGAGTTCAAAAATTCTAGAGTTCATTGATATTTTTAGCTTCAAGACCTTACAAAGACCCTGACACTATGGCCCATGCAATTTGAGCACTGCATCGCGTAGATCGAGTTCGTCAGTTCCAACGACCTGCAAGAGCAAGTGCCCTAGTATGTGACTAACCTTCATTTTATTTCATGTAATTTTAGGTAGCTAAAATTAGGCTATAACATAGGAAAACAAACACGTCACATTTCAAGCAATGATTTTGTAACCGACATGACACTTTTGAAGCCCAACACGACGCTTTTGAAAAAAGTGTCAGGTTATTATAAGTGTGGGAATAGGAAATTTTGTAGTGTGTTTGACTATTGATGTGTGATGCATTTGTAAAAACCTCTCACATCTATTTTTGCTTTTGATTTGGGAAATGCGACGCTTATGACTTTCATCAAGTGACACTTTTGTTAAAAAGATCACTTTTATTCTAGGGTAACTTAGACTTAGGTTTTTTTGTAATCTTTAAGAAAATTGATGACGTGAGTGCTATTCTTGCAGGCTATCCTAGACCCTATTTTGTCATGAGAGCATCAATCATAGGCCTTGGACTGATTAGAGGGAATCAAACAAATTGACGTGGAGTTTCTTGGTGCTACTAGGGTATACTATATTATCTACATGTCGAAGACCAGGGAACATCTCACCTTGGTGATAGTGTTAGTTGAGAGATGTCATTTAGAGACCTCTTCCTTCCATCTTCTCATCGGTGAGGCCACCGTTACACTTGAGGATGTGTGGCACATATTGAGGGCACCTATTCCTGAGGAGAGGGTCATCTACAATGTGGATTGAGGCGAGGAGGCCCTAAAGAGAGTCCTAGGAAATGATGAGCTAGAGGTAAATGATGAACATATCGATCTACATCAATATATCAGCTTTGTGAGAGATACCATCATCATTGTGGATGGTTTGATTTACAAGAAGCTCATTCCAGATAGGATACATAAAGGTTTTAGTATTGGATGAGGTAGAGTATGGGAGAGGATGATAGAGGATGCATGTGTCTTTGCTTGGGATCCATGAATTCTAGTGCATCTTTATCATGATATGCATTAGGTTGTGTATCAATCAATGACCAATCTATCGACGAGAGTCACTTTGTTACACATTTGGGCTTGGGAGCATATTTCCATGCTTAGACCTACGGGAGAGGTCAATTGAGAGCCAAGATATCTAATGGTGTATCAATATGAGGTAATGCTCACTTATCATCATATGGGATATTTGAAACATTAGAGGTGATATATTAATGGTATTGTTGAGTTTAGATGGTGGCCCTGGTTATAGATAAAGTTCTAGGATGATGACATAAAGCATCTACCATATTGTCATCAGATGAGATGGCTCATTGGGGGGACCTAATATATTCTTGAAAGATATCTCCTAAATAGGGCCCGTCGATAGTTCAAAGAGAAATAGGATATACTTGCAAATTATTATCATGCCATATTTGCTTGTAATGTATGAGATATTGTAGATTGGGGGTTGGTGCCCTAACCTTAGACAAAATTAATAAATTTTTCTCAACTAGGATAGGTTTAGTGGATCTAGGCTGATAGTGCAGTGGATCTAGGTATTACACATGATTATGACATATGGTGGGTCCCATAAAGACCCCTAAGATTTATTGATCCAAATGGGGGTGCTGTTGGAGTAGGAGATGCCATGAGGGTGAGACCGATAGACAACATAGAAAATGACAATACATTGAGGTAGAAGTATCGATTGGACAAGTGCTAAGATAGGGAAAAGGTCCACAGGGTCCACCACCAATGCAGGTAGTAGCCATTGTAAGAGGTCATGGACCCTAGGGAACAAATGGTAGTCCAAATGATCAAAGGTTGAGAGTCATTCTCCAAGACCATGACCAAGATAGGAGAGAGAGAGAGATGGATATTACCAACAGCGGGATAGTGTCATTGTGCAACCCACCCAACATACCACTAAGTGAGACACTGAGATTACACGAAGGTAGCAAATAAAGGTGCAACTAGCATAGGTCACCATTGAGAGGGACCAAGAGAGATGCCATTGATAATATCTAGAGACATAAATGGCATAGGTCAAGGTAGGCCAAGGATAGACCATCCCACTCACTCAACACATTGAGTCCATTTGATCATTATAAAGTGAGGCTACATGCTATAGGAATTTGTATGATATCCTTGTCCTTGAACATAGGAGACAAACTAGATTCTTATAACACAACACAATGAGTTTGAGCAGGTCAGATGGGGGACTGGTTGGTAGGCCATCACAAGGACAAGTACCACAATAATAGATGGGTCCACCTCCTCCTATACCTCCTCTTGATCGAGAGGATCAAGGGAGTTCAAGGTAGTTTGATGTACGTTGATTCTTGATGTATATATTTTTGATGTAGACATATTTATGATGTATATACATTCATCGACTATGAATAACCTCATGTACATGTATTTTTGATATATAGATTATATCACACATTCGATGTATCATGAAATTCATTTTTTTGATGATTTATGAGATGGGATGATCCTTTTTGAGGTGTCTATGACATGGTGTTATGCTGCATGCTTTGATTATGGATGTAGATGTATGTGTGGATGCATGTGTTGTGAGATGATGGATGTCTATTTATGATTTGATATACATGTTGCTAATGATATGTGGATGCATGATGTATGATATGGATGATGATATGGTCATAATTTTTATTTTTATACTTTTATATGACATGTGATTATTATGATGTAGGATGGATGATATGATATGCTACTGATAGTTTGTGGATGCAGGGTGAGATGCATATATTTTTGTGTATGTCATGATACTTGGAAAGAAATGTCAGTATGATAAGATAGAAGAATGAATGATGTTTAGATAGAATAAAATGAATGATGATGTTGATCGAGACACCAATGAATCTATAATTATTAAACGGATTATGAGATTTTATTGAATATGTGATGAGATAAGATATATGATTTTTGCTTTTGATTTTTAGATTATGCAACATAATTTAGAGAAATCCTTATTTTTATATAGCAAGTAGACATGATGCACCAAGGTATGAAGAACTATGGTGGAATTGTATCTATTACATGAAATTTGACTCTATAAATAGGTAGGAGTATCCTTGTTCATACTTGACATACAAACACCTTGTTTGATCATGTGAGAGAATGAAGCCATCAAAGTAAGTAGACCAATACACAAAAAGTATGAAGAACCTGATATGAAAAAGTTGTTGTATTACTCACGATTATCCCTGCACACACAAGACAAGTATTTACCAAGGTCATAGTACAAGAACATCCAATAAACACAATAAATGAAAGCAATAAATATTTCCCATTATGTAACCCTCTAGACACACCAAGATATTGAAGATCAAGGCAATTTTGAGTGAGCGATGTAAATGAGACAAAAAGAAAAAACAAAAAGAAAAGAATGGTTGATGAACACATCAATGCCATCATATCTCTTTCCAGAGAGAGTTACAACTCTTTAGGTGATATCCGAAATGGTGTCTATTATAGGTAGGATATATCCATTAAGACATACATTGGATGTTGATTTCCTAATGTTTAGGTTGTTGATATGAAAGCTTGTTGACATGTTTGACAATGATCAAGACATGATTTTATGTGAAAATTTGTGGTTCAACAATTGAATTTGTTTCTATTTGCTTTGCCAAAGATGAGGATGACAATAGGTTTATTATGGGTGAAAAATTTATTGTGGATGAATGAGTGAGATGAGATGGATGATTGTTTTCTTTTTGGAAAAATTTCAAATGTTTTGAGGTTGTTTTTGGTTTTTGACATTTTATATTTTTTTTTGGTATTTTCAATATTTTATGGATGTTTTGAGATTTCCAAATATAAGAATGTTTTTGGAATTTTCAACATTTCTAGATGTTTATGGGATTTGAGGTTATTTGGATATTTTTGGGATTTTTAGGTTATCTAGATGTTTTTGGATTTTTCAAATGATACCTAGATCACGATGTGAGCTATAAGACATAGATCAAGATTTATTCTGAAGCAAGCTGTAAGTACCTACCCCTAGTGTCTAGCAATGTATGAAATACTATGAATGGATGCATGGATTGAAATGATAAATAGATGTAGAAAAATGATGCCAAGGACTACCCTGTGATAGGATAACTGATTAGGATAATGCTAGATGTAGGAAATTGTAATGTATGGGATAAACTATGATCAATGACAATGACCATGTCAAGATTTTTCTAAAATTAAACTTTTGAAGTGTACCCCTAATATTTGTCAAGATCAAGATGAAATATGAATTCGATGGAAGAAAATGGATTGGATGGATTATGGATTTATTATGGATAGGATATTGGATTAGACAGATGAAATTATGGATTTATTATGGATGAGTAAGGTGCTTCCACCTAGAATGGCGTACGTACATGCTCAATTCTACACATGATGTCTATTTACTAGGTTTTCATCATGGTACTTGCCCAAAGTGCCACCAAAGTGGTTTTCACTAGAGGATGATTTTTATCTTTACTATTTTTTTTTAAAATTTTGTACTTTTTTGAATGATTGGATTATGTCGCATCACTTGGTGGTGTTGATGTTATAACATACCTGTTCCTTCTTCTACACTTTTCACCTAATTTTTAACTTAGAAAGTGAATAACACAAGTTTTCTAAAAATAGAGAAATTAAATTTTTATTTTTCAATAGCATAATTCCACATTACATGAATAATTTTCACATGTCATTACATAAATGAAATAACATTACATAATTCCAAGTAAGTTATTTACTCATCTTTTCAAATATAGATAACAATTGATTCATGATCATATACATATATAAATTCATAACTCAAGAGTTCATTGGTCAAGGTATCTTTATCTGGATTACACTCCTTCTATTCCACAAGTCTTGGCTACCATCTGCAAGAGGGAGAGCATCACCCAAGCAGTTTTCCTCCAGCCATAGACTTAGTGGTCCTCCACACACCTTCCTAACTAGAAATGACCCTACCCTTAGATGAAGAGTTTGGTATGAAAACCTCTAATAATACCTATATGAGTACCTAGTGTTGTGTCCTACATAACAAGTTCGGTCATACAACTATGGATACCCTCCAACTATGCATGGAACTACTGACTAGCTATATAAACCTAGAGCACAGTGAACCAACAAAGTGTAATCAATGACTACTACACTTACTTTGGTAAAAGTTTGATAATTTTAATCAATCCAATATCTAAGGAAGTGGTGTCATAAGTTCACCCATCTCTAACTCAACTTGGAAACCCTACCGACCTATGGTTAACACTTTTCTTAGTTTGACCACAAGGTTAACTATTATAAACATGATTTCATTCAAAAGTGATGACACACTAATATTGATTTAATTGACCAATTAGGTTTAAATAAATCTCTTGAATACCCTGTTACATACTGTAACAATCTAGGTTTGGCAATTGCCTATTATTCAAGTGTTTACCCTAACTCAAGGGAATAATTAATTCTCCTACTTTTAATGGTTATGAGCTTCCAAGAATGTAAGTTCTCTTCTCAAGGTTTAAAACTACCATACAAAGGTAATAATAAAGGATGTATAAGATACTATACTTCAATAGACAATAGAGAGAGACGTATTTACTTCTAACATGATCTAAAACCCTACTTATCTTCTCTTTGCTTGTTTTTGATATGGAAAAGAAGGTTTTGAAGGGGCTCCAAAACCCTATACAATGAAAGGAAGTTGCTAAAGAGAAAGAAACATAAGCACCGACAACCCAAAAAAGCCAAAAATTCTATCAAAAGATAACACTAGACAAACTGACAACAAAACCAACAACAAAACATTAGCTCAAAAATTTAATCAAACACAAACTAAATCATTTTATCAAGAACCTTAGTCGAATCCAGATTACTAGAGATGACCTTGTCATCCATCTCTACCACTTCCTTAAGTTATTGGAATGAAATGGTAGCCCTCTTCTTTGTCTTGCTCTTAGTATGCAAACACGAGCTCACATCCACATTCATCTCCACTAGGTTCATACAACTAATCTCAACAATAGCCTCCTCATGTTCACTAGGGTCTAGATTGTTACCTGTCCAATTGAGTGATTTCTCATTCAACAAAGACAAGCCTTGTGCACTAGAATTTAGGGATTGGTTGCTAATTATCACCACATCTTGTAGGTCATTTATGATCTTATCTTTTCTTGTTAATCCTATTACGTCAATTATGTTAGCTACTTATATACTCATCTGATTCCCTAATCCAACTTAACTCTTTGTATTTCTAATGTAACTCTATGCATAGATAATTTATCTATTTATACATGCTCTCATAGACTTACTAACAACAATAATTTACACAAAACAATGATATAATCAATTCAAATAAGTAAACATATTGATTCACAATGTAAAAATAAGAAATCGAGTTATTTTAATCATGCCTAAATTAAAATAGATTGACTTGATCTCTTGATGCTCTTTGCTTCCAATATGCACTATGAATCAACTTATCTTGCTGTCTACTCAATTTCTAGCTCTCAAATAAGCTCTTTCAACTCTCCTTTTCTTTTAAAATATTCACTATAGCTACCAAATAATGCACAACTAACAATAGCAAACTTTCCTCACTCTTATGAAAAATTGCAATATAGATTTCCAAATATTATTGGCTCACAAATTAACTCTCCTCATAAAATCACAAATGCACAAACTCAGAGTATCAAAATGAATGGGAAACAAAATATTGGGCAGCTGCTTTCTATTTATAATAATAATGGATTTCAAATAATAGAAATCAGCTACTATTTGGGCTCAAATAGCTCTCCCAAAATTGCCAGGTCACTTAAAGATTATGTTGGGCATGGGGTTTCACTAGTTGACTATGCAAGCATAATGTTGCCACAACTTGCATTTTGAAACAGTCAATCATGCCTATAATACGACGTAGATATCTCAATTTTGAAACAATGCAAATTCTGTTGGTAAAGACTCCAAAACCCATTCGACTCCCTCCTCTAAACTTCCACGTTTGGATGACACATAAAACACTGTTTTTGGCAATTTCACAATGCAAAATAAGTCTTGTAATTGTCACATTATAAGTCAATTTAAATACATACTCTTCTTCTTTCTATCACCCAAGTTGTGGGCTTCAAACAGAATAACACATGCCTCTTTTACTTAGTCAAAGCGACTCATAGAATGGCTGCACAAAAAATTTAGAAACACTTATTATTTTTCCACTTTCAAGGAATTTTACCACCTATTAATATGCAAGATGTGGCACCAATGTTGGAAACCCATAATGGTTTGAAACAACCATTTAAAACATCTTACAATCATTGCTTTTAATGTGGCATAATTGCCACTATATCGTGTGGCTTTTCTTGCCATTCATTTGACTGCCAATTTTCATAATAACTTTAATAATAATATATATATATAATAATAATTTTAATATATTGAACCACCAAAAATGAAGAAGGGAAAGAGGATTCCCTAATGAGCTCCTATGGTTTTTCACCCTAGAAGATAGCTTTTGGATGAATGACTCTCTTTCACACTTCTTTCATCTTAGGGTTCATTCAAAGGGGGTTAGGGGCTTAGAGTGATGTGTATGATTGTGCCCTAAATGCAATGAACAAAAAATGAAAGCTAACTAGTAATGTAAAATATAGGAAATGAAACTATGCTGGAAAACACATGAAGATATGCAAACATGTACAAAATGAACTAATAATGTACCCTAAACCATACAAAAATGAAAGAGTTAGAATGTGTGTGCTTGGAAATGGAAGGATGATCTATTGGAGGTCTGGAATGCTATTGAAAATGTTGCAAAAGTTGAGAGGGATACTTGTGCCAATCTGGATGACCTAGTCCCAGACTCTCAAAAATTGGTGTAGAGCCCGTTTCTGCCAAAAGGGTATCCAAAAATGTGAAGATCCCCAAAAAGAATACTCAGAGGGATAAGGCCACCATTATGGGTGACCTAGTCCTCTTTTGGGTTTTTGAGAATCCGAAGGTGGAATTTGGAGCCTTCTGTCTTTATTTTCTTCTCTTCCAGGTGTCCGGTCCTGAAAATGCAAAATTTGATCTATAGAGGTCCTCCAAGCTTCAACTAGGGTTTCTTCAACCTTAGTGAGCTTAGATGATTTGTTGAATGATCTTCCACCTGCAAAATACCTAAATCTACAAACACACATGCAAAGAAGAGACAAGGGTTAGGGTTAGAGATTAGGGGTTTGCCTTAGTCAAACCCCTTTGATGATAATCAAATCCAAATGATGAAAAGATAAGGAAATGAAGCATGAGAAAAAGGAGTGAGAGATTTGTTACCTTGCCATGATGTTTGATCTTGAGTTGCAACAATGGAGGTTCAACCATTGAATGCTTCAGCAATGATATCTTATTGACTTGGAATGTGAAACCCTAGCTTACTTGAGAAGAAGAGGTGGATGAGAGATGAGAGGAATGTGTGTTGAGAAGAATGAGGGTACCTAATAAGAAATTAAGGTTTTGGAGCTTATTTATACAAGTTATGCCCTAATTTTCTTGAAATAGCATCATATTGACCAAACTTAGGGTTTTAGAGACCTAAATCCCAAAAGAAATTAAGTTAAATTCAATTTTTATGCCACATGGGACTAGGTTGCCCAAGGTAGCGACTTAGTCCACTTGGTCATTTTTCATTTTTTTTTGGTAATTAAAGTATTATTATGTGTTTGTTGGGATTGTCTTCATAAAACACTCTAAGATAAGTCTTGTATGAGTATTAAGGGGTCATTAAAGGGTTAATTTAATGATGATAAGCATAGGAGAGCATAAAAATGTTTTACAACACTTTAAAACACTTCATCAAAAGGCTTGGAAAGATGCAAAAATAGATTGAAAATGGTCCAAAATCCACAGGCAAAGGTCCAAATGAGTGAAAAGTGTCGAAGTCCTCACTTTTTGGTGACACATACATATATCAATGTATATAATGATCACTTAACTATATATATATATATAACAATCATTTAAAATTAATAATATATATATTAATATATGTACAATATATATATGTGAATATTAACATATATATCATGTATCTATGTATGGGTATACGTAGATATTATTATCTACGTATGCTCATACCTACATACATACATATATATGCACCACAACATATATATAATCTATATATAAATATATCCATATATATATATATTTAAATATACAATAAATAGCATATGCTAGTTATAGGAGTTTTAACACTTTAACTCAAATTGGCTAAACAATTAAGGAGGATTAATGACAACCAACCCTAGATTTTCTATCAACCAAAAAGTTATCAACTTAGGTTTAGCACTTACTGATACAAAACTCAGATTGACTTGATAGGGTTCCTCTAACCTATGCAAGCGAGTGTGTGTGTCTACTCAGATAGATTTACCAATGGTTCCCATACCAATCTCCTCTCCTGGGTGATACTCTCCCTCCCCCATTGGAGGGTTTAAATCTTTCCTGCAACTAACTTAGAGCACATGTTCATAGTTATTTGATAAAATATAAATCTCATTCATTCATCATATAACATAAAAATCATTAAAGCATTTAAAATCTAATTAATCATACATTTCATTCATCCATTAAAACTCATCAAAGAATAATCATACATTAAAAACATGTTTAATCATAAAGGTAATAGTATGTGGTAAATAAATAACAGGGTGTAACAGATGTAAATACTACTATCATGATGTGTTAATGATATCCTTCCCGGGGGAGTTTCTTTTCCAAGATACATGCACTTGTATGTAACCATTGAATGTTCTTGTCTTCTTTTTTGATGCTAGGATTAACCTTATCTAGATGTGCACAACGCAATAGAGTTCCCTTAGAGTTCTTATAATAAAGAGTTTCTACCAAGAAACAATCAATGCAAGAGTTGGATATTCTTGGTTTTAATATGGATGGTGAATTTTGACGAGAATTATTAGACAAAGATGTTTAGTTGATAGTTTGGATAGTGGATATTTGATTCTCCAAACTTGGGATGATGATCAAGGAAATGTGGATACAAAATTTTGAGTGGAATTAGGACCAAATTTTTCATATAATTTGTATGTTGATGCTAAAGCTTTCCTTTGCTTTAGTGGACACCTTTGATGGATGAAAGTCCCTTTTTAATTTCCCCCCATAGTTTCTTTGAATAATGAAGTTTGATAAGGATTACTTTCTTTATTTTTCTTTCAGATCCATTTGAATTTTATGTGTCCATTTTGATATGTTGATTCTTCAACTTTAATGACATGATATTTTTCTTTGTAAAATATTTTTCTCTTGTTGGTCCCAATTAGTGGGTGGAAAGATGTGAGGATGATGATTTATGATATGGATGGTTGAAGTGCTGGAAGTGATTTCATCATAAGGACTTTTCATGACTCCCATGTTGATGTTTGAGTTAGATGATTTTTTCCCTAGTATCATAGAGGTATCACTGATATGATTATATTATTTGATTGCTAAATACCTAAAACCTTGATGATCAGGATTGTCAAAAAAATGTACTAGATCTATGATACCATGTTCATGTAGGTCTAATTCTTCTCTGCACTACTAGGAATCTTCAAAGGTAGTAGTAAAAACATTAGATTTTGATTTTTCTTCAAAGTGAATGTAGAAACCTTCTTCATGGTCACTTTATTAAATATCACTATGAAGTTCTATGAATTCTTTTATAGCTGGATCATTTTCACTACAACAAATCCCTGTAATTTGCTCCATTTTTGCTTCCACCCAATGTTTTAATGTATTTTGCCAATTTTTTGAAAATGTCAACACTATTTATCGGGATGGCACTATTTTTGGCATTTATTTGCATTGATAAGGATTAGTCGGTGCTAATTTAGGCACTAATTTATGCCGAAATTAGCACTTCCTTTAGCACCAATATTGGCTTCGAGTGTGGTGCCATCGTTAGTGCCACCTTTGGCTCTGAGTTTAACTTTGACTTTAGTGCCACTTTTAGCTCCTCACTTTAGCTTCAAGTTCCGCTTTAGGTTTAGCACCAATTTAGACATGCCTATGTCAAAGAGACTTATTTATATGTCTCATCGATGATGCAAAATAGTGAAATGTCAACAAGATACATGCATATCGAGGAGAGAATCACTTACGTCACATCGACAAGGTATATCTACAAGTGCTCGGTGAAACAAAACTCTTGGATATAATGAAGTAATGTTGATGCTCGACATTGAGATATCGGTAAGAAAAATAATATTGTCTCATTGACACTCTTCAAGTAATGATCAAAATCATACACCGCTAGACCATCGGGAGGGTGAGCAAGATATGCGGTAGAGCGGTATACACCGCAAACCTACAAAAAGAAGCCTTGAGAAAGGTGGTAGTGCGGTAAACAACTGAAGAGAAGGGAAGTTAGAAACCCTAGATCAGACATGCAAACCTAAACACCTTCCACATAAGAGAAAACATAAAAAAGCAGAGCTTTGCATGTGAATGTGAAAAATGATATATTCAGGAATTCAATATTACAATGAGATGATTTGCTTTATAAAATCAAAGTATGCAACCCTAATGTTGACCTAAAAGGTAACCCTAGTGTGCACAATTAATAATTAATCAATTATTAATGTGCCTAAGTTTAGCTTAAGCAACTAGAGGAATAAGTGACTTAATTAATTAACCAGTATAATATAATTAATTAAGCATATAACTTATTACTCTAACACCCCCCCATAAGATGAACTTAAGAAGAAAATACATGCAAGCAAAGATGGGTCCCGACAACTAGGCCTGATCAGGTACCCATTTACAAATGCAAGAAAGAGGTAGAGGAGGAAAACCCAGTGGGACAAAACCTCCCTACAATGATATGACATGCTGCAAAGAAGCACTGGAAGAACGCTGTAGAGTAACACTGGAACCGCAATCTGGCAAACAAGGAAAGATACTTCTGTCTACAAGAAACCATATTGGAATCATAATGATGCAACAGTAGACCCGATGCCATGGAACACTCGAAAACTCCAAACGGGAACAACCCTAGAATCTATGAAGCAGCAGTCAATTATTAAATGATGTATCACTGAAAATGAAGGGCAAAGATGCAAGAGACACTCTCCCAACTGCCAAAATATCCAGGTAATCTCCAAAACACCCATCGGGCCAAATCTGGATTAACGAAAAACTTGGGAGAGATACAAAAAAAAGTGCATAGATAGCAACATAAAGCTCCTTAATACCTTTCCAACGCCGCAAAGATAGCGAAAATCAAAGATCGTGGCAAAGAGTTATGAGCTCGGAAGCATAAAAAGTACATCTGAATTCAACCAGCCATAAATGCAGTAAAATAGGAAAATACTATAAAATAAACTACACCAAATGAAAGTACTCGGAACCAGCTTTCCGACGATATCTTGTTTGCCCAATTTCGATACCGTATGCCCAAGTTATGCAAAAAACAAAAAAACTGCTCTTTGAGGGCAAACTAGGGTTAGAAAGGGGCAAAAGACCGCCGTACGGACGCTGACGTCAGCGATTCACGAGTGTAAAATTGACGGCCGTTTGGCCATCGCCACAAAAAATCGACCTCCTACAAAAAAATATTTGGCCCCTGGTTCCCCATAGGACCGGCGCGGGGGCTGGAGGCCTGGAAGGGGTTGGGCGCGGGCCGCAGGTTCTCCACATGACCGACGGCTGGGGTTGAGGGGTTGGCCGAGGGCTGGGCGGAGCCGCTGGTCGCCCATGTGACTGCAACTGGTGCTGAGCGGGCCTGCAGGGGCTGAGAGCGGATCGACAGCAGAGGAGCTGAGCGCCACTTGGCGGTGGTTGACTGGCGGCGGAGTGGTGGCCACCTGGTGGAGTGGTGGCGGCGAGACTGTTGTATTGTGAGCGCCGACCCAGATCCCGAAATGGCACGTTTTTTAATTTTTTTTGAAATCCATGCCTCAAAAAGTGTGTTGGGGAGGCCGTACGGCCTCCCTGGTAAAAAAAATTTGCCCTTCGAACCAACTTCGCCAAAATGAATGAAACGAAAGGTGATCTTAGGGTTTTTAGCTGCTGCGAATGCAATGGTGACCTCCTTTTCTGCTCAAAATGCTCCAAAAAAATGGCTACCTCCAGAGCTTCCAAAAAATCACTGAACTTGAAACCCTCACAAATCTGACAAATGATGACCAAAATCTGCAAAATAAAAGCCAAACCTGACTTTTTCCAGCGCTCTAAATCCAATGGTGATGCCCGATCTGATCCAAGATGTTGCATAAATGAACTCAAGGCATAAAATCCTCGAGGAACCCCGAACAAACTCTGCAATGGTTTTCTCCAGAATTTGAGAAGGGGCTGCATGTCAAGGCTCTGATACCATGTTAGAAACCCTAGATCAGACATGCAAACCTAAACACCTTCCACATAAGAGAAAACATAAAAAAATAGAGCTTTGCATGCGAATGTGCAAAATGATATATTCAGGAATTCAATATTACAATGAGATGTTTGCTTTATAAAAGCAAAGTATGCAACACTAATGTTGACCTAAAAGGTAACCCTAGTGTGCACAATTAATAATTAATCAATTATTAATGTGCCTAAGTTTAGCTTAAGCAACTAGAGGAATAAGTGACTTAATTAATTAACCAGTATGATATAATTAATTAAGCATATAACTTATTACTCTAACAGGAAAAACACTGCCATACTGCAACAATAATCACGAGTCTCCCTGACATGGCAGAGTCACACCGATATATAAAGAAATATCGTCGAAGGAAAATATCGATGAGACAGTGGCATATCGGCAAGAGATATTAACTTGTCTCATTAACACCGACAACCAACATTAGAGGAACATAAGATCTAATGTCAATGAGACATTGAGATATTAGTAAGACAAAGAAGATTGTCTCATCGACACTCTTCAGGTAATGATCAAAAGCATACACCGCTATATCATCGGGAAGGTGAGAAACATATGCAGTACAGTGGTATACACCACAACCCCACAACAAGAAGCCTTGAGAAAGGCGGTAGTGCGGTAAACAATAGAAGGGAAG
Organism: Sequoiadendron giganteum; assembly: GCA_007115665.2. Lineage (NCBI taxonomy): Eukaryota > Viridiplantae > Streptophyta > Pinopsida > Cupressales > Cupressaceae > Sequoiadendron > Sequoiadendron giganteum. The sequence continues at coordinate 216,487,825 of CM021104.1, forward strand.
GGAAAAACACTGCCATACCGTAGAGGGTATAATAAGAGACGATGGTAGTACGATAATCATGGCAGCAAATCATGTCAGTCACAATCCATTTAATTAAATCATTTAAGGAATCAAGAATATAGCCTGCCAAAATACTCTAAAAATCTAATAAACATACTCTAAAAATTTCATCAAAATCTTATTTTCAAGCATAGCCCACCAGAATGGAATTTTCATTTTAATAAACATACAATAAAAACTTTGTTGAAACCTTATTTTCAGGCATAGCCCACCAAAATAGAGAAGTGTTTCAGTAAAGAATGACAGAGAATGGTAAGGAGATGCGCGTGATAGGAGATATAGGATTCATTGCTATTTATCAATTCCAGCTCTAATAAACAAGGGTTACAATGTTCACACTATTGTTTGTAATCCAAGTATTTAATTAACATATGTTTGCATAATCTCAAATTCCTTCAGATGCTTCTGAAGTATCAATGTATCCTATATAGGGTTTAGAATGACTTATTTTAATTTAAAAAATAAATCAGATGCTTTTGAAGTATCAGTGTGTCCTATATAGGGTTTAGAATAATTTCTTTTAATTTAAAAAAATAAATAAATGATGTATTTTCGTGTGATTAGATAATGTGATCTCCTAAATCTACCCTAGCACACTGTCCTCTTTCACACTATGTTCATTACTCCAGCTGCTAGGGTTTTGCATTTGACATCTTTAATATCTTCATGATAGTGGCTTTTTTATATATCTCAGTCTTTGCTTTTATCTTTATCATGGTAAACCTTGAGTTCCCTAATCCACCTTCAATCTCTTCCAAGACCGTTGTCTTAAGCTAGATTGCATAGTATGCATATAAAGCAAGTCCTTCATACCTGCCATTGTTCCAAACCACCACTCACTGCCTTGCTTAAAATACTGCCTCCATAAGCACAATACCATGTTTTAAAATAATGGTTTCTAGTGATTGACCATTAAGGTCACTACTTTCATCAAGATACAATGAGATTTTTGTCTTCAAACTTAAGGAATTATGCAAGATAACATTATGAATTATTTGTTGTGTACAATTTGATTTTCTTGCACATTTACTACTTTGCTATCTGCCTTTAAGATTGGATATTGCACCATCAACTGCAATCTCAAACAACTCACTCACTGTCACTTGAAGATTCCTTTCATGAGCATTCTTGTATAAAATCAAACTATGCCCTATAGACTAGCTACTTACTTACTAATATAGGGGACTCATTGTTTCATGGTATTTTGAGTTTTATTTAGAAGGGGTTAACATGTGGTATTTTAATGTGCAAGAAGAATAGATTATGATACAATGTTCAGCTTTGGATGGTTTAGGAAAATTTGAATTACTATCAGTGTCATAACCAGGTTGGATTGTACCTTGAGCTGGTGTGAAACACTTCTGGGTGTTCTCTTTAATCTTTCTCTTTTCGCCCTGGTATGGTTTAAAGGATGGTTTGGATCATCTTGTCCAAATATTAATAACCCAATTGGATCTTGGGTATTAGTATGTGTTTCATCAAAATATTCTACCTATCAACAAACACAAGCATTATTTAATGTCTTGCAACAATTGGAATGGATCTATCTTTTTGGTTTAAAGGATGGTTTGGATCATCTTGTCCAAATATTAATAATGTAAATTGGATCTTGGGTATTAGTATGTGTTTCATCCCGTAGAAATAGGGAAACCAAGGTCCAATTTTAATCATCATATCATCATCATTTCATCCATTAGAATAGATACTAGACTATCTCATCCACTTATTCATATCAAAAGAACTCATGTTATGTATGTTTATATTTTGAGCAATATAATGGAGGAGATACATTATAACTCGTAATCCATCTTCAATGTTCAATTGTTGTGTCAATTTTCATGCTTGTTTATGGCTTTGCTGTCTCCAAAGTGGTCTTTTCAAGTTGTTTAAATCTACAAGATTTATTAGCGCACATTTGTTGTTGTTGTTTGGTCCAATTTGAGGTGCAATTGTAAGGATTTTTATTTTTAATTATACTTTCTGACATTTGTCTTGATACAAATTGTTACTTTAGAATTATGGTATTTCTTTTCTTCTAATGTTTTCAACCCCCATTTTAGGGAAGAGCTTCGAAGATGGTTCCTTTAGACGGAGACTACACTTTTCCGCTATAGGTTCCATCTAGAAACATAGAAGCTCAGGTACTATCATAATCAAGTACAACAAAGTTTGAGGTTACTTGTTCTCCTTGATACAAAATGTTGTCCTTCCATCTATCTTAAGTAACAATCACTATTATGGACTTCATCATTGTACCTTTCATGCATTCGATTTAATTTGTTATGTGGAAACATGTTGTCTCTGTCTTTGTAAGTGATGACTATTGTGTAAGCTTTTAATCTACATGACTGCCCCTCATGTTCAATTCTTGTGACTGTTATGATGCTTGGGGCTGCTTACTTTTAACCAGACTGTTAATGAAAAATATCTTGGGATCTTTGATGATCAGTTTTGTTAGAATCATGGCTATGTTAGTGGAATGTTCTTATTAATAAGGATAAATCTTTATCAATAAGGAGACTCCCCTTACCAACATACTCCACTATCCTTGCAAAGATTGATCTTTAATGCTTCATGGATGGTTTACTTGTGATTATCCTTCTCAAATGAAATAATAGGGCAGCAGGCTGGGCTTAGCCCTTGTGGGAGACACATTACACCCCACATGCTGTAACCAAATAAACAAAACAACAACCTAATTTTATCTATACCTGCACAAGAGAAAACATGTTAGATAAAATCAAGCATATGATAGATATGTTTGATAACTTTCTTGTTTTCCTGGACATCTATGGTATGCAATTATTTGAATGCACATGATGATCAAATTATATGTTTATAGATGTATGAACATATTTTGACTGGTGATCCTTCATTGCTCTAACAAAACTCTTCTCACTCAAATGCAGGGAACCTAGGAGCAGCAAGGAAGACATCAACTTGGAGGCTCATACAAGTGGGAAGACTGAATATGATGTAGAACAAAGCAATCAAGATTCATCATTGAGGCAATGACGGGCCCCCTTTCTCTTTATGTGCATTTTTCTCTTTTGTATCTATAAATGTATAGTTTTTCAATTATATGCATTCAAATAGTCAATTCCATGACTTGTGTGGAACAACATACATTTACATTATCAATAAAGACTACATTTTTGAAAGGATTGTGCAATATTTCCTATATTATATGCATCTGCATAAGTGCAATCTAGTAATGTAATCTTATGATTTTGTTTATGCACATGAATGTAATGTAGTAGAAATAAAAATGTACCTTACTCTTCATTTGAAAATCACAAAATCTCTACTTGATTGAGCTATTAAATTTTGTGTCTTCACGAACATATGTTGATACAAAATGAATGGAAGAAGCATCCAAGTAATCCTAATTTTTTCTTCCAACAATTCATCCAAGTAATCCAAGCAATAATAAAAGGAGGAATTGATGCTTGACATTTGCAGGGTGTGATTAGGAAAATAATTGAAGAATTAGCTTTTTTTGAGGACTTTAAGGTTAGTCATGTTAGGAGAACTGGGAACACGAAAGTAGATACCCTATTGAAATGGGCTCTATCTTTTGCAGAGGTGGAGGAAATAAGAATATAAGATTTTAGTGGAATTCCTATGGAGAAAATTTGTCTATTGTAATTAATGCAGGAAGGAGTTAATGCTAGCAAGTAGAGGAATGTGTTTTAAATTCCTAAAGGACTTGAATCATTAATGAAGGTATTGTTGGTGGTGCTGAACATATGTTTGACATTAATGGTGAGGGTTGAAAATAGTATGTGTTTTAAAGACACACAAAGCATTTCATTCGATGCTTCTCAGTTTGCGATGGCAAAGAATGTAACAGGTCTACGATGTGAGGCAGTTTGGAAGCTAGCATACCAGAGAAGAAATGGAGGCTAATTTAACTCTACATTCAAGGAGAAAATTGGACCCTTTTGTTGGAAAAGAAACTGTGAAGAGGCTGAGAGGATTGTTCCTCTCCAATGATGTGAAGGTGACACAATTTGTGCAAAAAATCCTGGGTAATGGCTTCAAAGATTTGAAGCAAAAATATCATACTAATATGGATAGTTACTCACTGATCATGGAATGGAGGCTAGACTTAGGAGAGTCGATGGAGGAAGTGAGGAAAGTAATGAAGGCGTTGGTACACAAGGATTTCTTAGTGAATATGGAAAGTATCTTGGAATGGGCTATACTAGGAGAAGGCTTTGATGCATGGAAGATCATGTGGAACCTGAAGTATCGGAGATAAACCATCCATTCATTAGGTGGCCAAAAGGAATCACCAAAGCTATGTGGAGAGGAGGAGTGGAGCTAGGATGGAAAACCCTAAAACTTTGTGTAGAAATAATGGAGGTCAAGATAGTCATTGAGGGACTCAAAGATGTCACCAAAGAGGAGCTACAAGAGAAGAAAGGTTTGTGCCCAAGGAAGAAGATGAAGCCAATCAAGGAAATATGCCCAATGCAACTGGGTAGCACATCAGACACTTCCACGTAAACTGAAGCTCAATTTTGGTTAAAATACAGTTTATATCTGAGTTTTTGTTGTACATTTTCTGGGGTTAAGACCTATTTTTGATTTGAAAATGTAAATAGTATGGGGCATGGGTAATAGTAGATAGGGTTGTTTATAGGTGGATTCAATAGTTTTTTTCTGGTTTGTTGGGAACTGTGCTGGTTAAACAAACATATTTTAGAAGCTTCTGGATGGACATAATTTTTGAAGTTGATGTAAATTCTGCATTATTAATAAAATCAAATATTATCACTAATAAAAAAAAAACACAGTAGGTTGCATGTTAAATTTCAAACATTTTCTTTGCATTTTTTTTTATATATTATTTTCTCAGTGCATCATTATGTAACAACAATTTCACTTCTGAGATATACAGTAAAAATAAATGAAAGCACATGTTTTCTTTGTCAAGGGAAATGTATGGTGAATACCCTATGTCTTTCAAATAAGTGTGCAAGTGAAATAAGACATAACTAATTGAATCTGATTTTCTACTGTACAATTGTTTTTTTATGTGCATTTTACTTTTTGCATGTGGATTACCCTCAGAAAGAGACTACTTATCTTTTCTTAAATGAAGCCTTTACATTTCCTCTCTATGAAAGGAATTTACTACTTGACAATAGGTTTGTGAACTTCATACAAATTAAGATTGGTGTAAAAGGCCATCCCCACAAATGTTGTTTGGTCTAGAATTATAATGGAAAATAAAATATCTTGCTAGGAGAATAAAATAGGTTTTCAGTTGTCCAAGTACAACATAATATTACTAAAGCATTTCAAAGTTTAGGCCATAAGAATCATCCTTTTTAAAACATGGATTGCAAATAATTTTGAAAATTTAGAAGTCTTGGTCATTAACATTATTGTATTCTACAATTTCCACCCACTTTCCTCTCAACGATTTAGTATTTCTATTCCGTCCACGTCCTCTCTCCATGGCCTCCTCTGTGAATAAAAATGCTGCCACAAAAGATTTCACCGCACTACCACCAAAAGGAAGAAGCAACTTGCAGGACCACGGTAAAAACCACTCTACCACACTGAGCTAATGAAGGAGCCGCAGGACAACGGTGGTCACCGCACTACCGCACACCATTGCTAGAAGACTTGTGGGAGTGACCACAACACCGCTATGAACAAAAGGAAGACTCACATGCCGCCATAAAAGTGTGATGCATGGAGGAAGTCCGGTGAGGAGAGTACGTAGGTATTTGAATTTTCTCATAAGATTATATCAAATTTATTAAATGATATTTGAATTTTATTTGTGCATAGTTAAATTGAATTAGTATATGTTTTAGGACAAGGCCTCCAAGGCTAGGCTTGAGAAACTTCGTGCCACGCATCGCAATGGTAGAAAAAGGTTTACAAGCCTTGATTTTTACATTTGTAAGTATATTTAATATGTTAAATGATACATTTTTTATTTCCTTGGAAAAAGCAAATGATTTCATATTAATTAGTTTAACTAGTCCATGTGCCATGTTTTGACAGGAGGAGAAATATGGCTGCCATCCAAAGCAATTTGAAAAGAATATGTATAATTTGGATGGAGAACGAGGTATCAATAGTTGAGTTTCAATAACTTAGTTGGATATTGTTGTGTTAATATGTCAATTTTCATCTCTTGTGTTGAGTTTTTTATTGATGCGTAGGATGATTAAATAGAGCTCAAATCTTATGATTACAAGATGACCATTTATGTGCATAAATAAATAGTAGAAGGATGTAGATGAAATAAATTCATCTGAATTTATGCCTCTTGGAAGGAATTCCTCTTGAATCTCTACTATCAGGTGCCTGAGACTTCCCTGTAGCTTTTACCTTTCGTTGCCGCCTTTCCTCTTCACTGTCAGACTCGTCTCCTTTTTCCTTATCTACATTTTTGGATTTGAATTCTAATTCATCACATGTTTTACCTTCCTCCTCTTTAGAATCTTCTTCTTCATCCTCCTCTAACTCCACAAGAGATTCATCTTCTGAACCTTCCTCATCTGATTCTGATTCCTCTTCTACATTAGAGGGTTTGTATCCTTGATCCGACTCTTCTAAATTATCATAATTAAAATCACTAGCTTCCATATTAAAAAAATCCTTTCATAATAATTTATATCCATGGAGTTCAACCATTCCTTGATGCCATCAAGAAAATACTGAGGAATGGCATACATGTGGAGAACATCCCACTTGAAGTCTTTGAAAACAATAGCCATATAAAATTCCTTTTGCCCAAGTCCTACTCTCTCAAGGTTAACGATTCTCAATCTCACTAATAATGATTACTAAGAAAGGTAATTCTGCCAACTCTACCAAACAATTTACTGTAGGAACAATAAAAGCAGAGGCTTTGAAAAAAACTCCATGAAAACCAAGCTCTCTGAATGGTATATCAAACTCTAGTTCAAAATATTTTAGATGTGGTTGCTCCCATAACTCTCTTAATCGCTTGAAAAATCCTTGAAACTTCGACTTCTTAACATTCAAAAGATAAATGGAATGTCCTCAACACCCAGTAGAGCTATCCAAAAAAGCTAACTAAAAACATAAACGTACTCCCACACACAATGGTTGGTTGCCATAGAAGTCAAAATACCGAAGTAAAAACACTACGAAGTAACAACACTAATCGAGTTAACATATATGCATCATTTGCATAAACAACTAAAATGCATAAAAACTATTAATCAATACATTGAATTTTGAGATGCGTTGAAATAATAAAAAAAACATGTTTTGGGGAAAATATCAGCAGCGTGGGGGAAGAAATCATTAACCCTAATAAAAGCATTTTCTGTTGTTCTTGATACACCATTTGTAAGTTTTCCTTGGATGATAGTATTGAATTTCTATATTTTGTACCCCTTAAATATCCTACATGTTACAAATATGGAATATCAATGCACAACTTTGTATCGAGTCCAAAGACCAAGGCATTCTAAATAAGGGTAGCCAAAATTGATAAGGATGCAGTAACTATTACACGTATTGACAATCCAGAATAGTCATGTAAAGACAACTGCCTATGAAAACCATAATCAATCAAATTATGCACATTCAAATCGAAGTTTGAAAGCTTGCATTTCAGTCCATGCATCTAAGTCCTTGTTGAAGATTGAGGGTGTCAACAACAAAGCTAGAATAGCTCTCCTTAAACCATAGGTAGTTTTAAAGTGCAAATTTCCAAATTCAAATCCACTTCTCAGGTAAGGAAAGGGGGTAGGATTCTCAGGTGCTACCTCAAACAAAGAAGGCCATAAAAAACATTGAAATAGAAGATCCAATAAGTGAGACGACATAGTTGTAGACCATAGATAATTAGAATTGTTGCAATGCACATATGATTGTGATACAAACAAAAGGTTCTTACACATTGACTGAATATATCCTCATTAAAATGACCAGAAAGAAATTTCAAATTTGTAAGTAAACTCTGATAGTCATGAAAAATAGTCATAAAAATTGGAAGTAAACTTTGGTAGACATGTAGGTGAACTTAATTCATCTGACTTTATGCCTCTTGGAAGACATCAGGATATCCCCTCTTAAATTTTGGACCACATCCATTACCTCCACATAATAACTGGACATCCTTGGTCTTCTTGGTTCCCATACCATGATATGGTTATGCAAATGAAAATGAAGCAAAGTAATCATCTCCTTCTCCGTTGGCTAGAAGAATGCATGCTTAATATTTTGATACATGATATCATTTCTCTCTTTTGCTCTCATGGTTGAATACTAAAATCCATTATGGTGGGCCTCCAGAGTTCCAGACATCTTTCTTCCTCTTCCACCAAATGCTAGCTTGATCCACAAGTATGCCAGCCTAATTGGCTTTGTTTCTGAAAGCTAAAGTTTCTCTTGACTCACTAGTATTAGTTATAACTTTTTTGAAATTTTATTATGGTATGTGCACTTTGATATAATGTAATATGATAATGGTTTTGTCTCATATGTTGTAATATTAGATATATAACAAAAAAAATAATTATTGCATGAAACAAATAATAACTTTTCATTTTAAATGTTTTTTTTTGTAGAACACGAGTCTTCGAGAAGATCAAGATGATCCTCAACATGATATAGATTCACAAAATATTGGTTCTGCTAGTACATATCACATGGTAGAGGATGATGATGACCCAGCTACAGAAGACACTGAGGCCGATGACAATGATGATGATGATGATGATGATCACGATGGCGATGATGATGATGATGATGAGATAGTTGGTGATAGTAACCAGTGACATTCATGATCATATAGACTACATCATGGATCATTGCTGATATATCGTTATGATGACTCTTTTCATGGTTACTATCATATGTATCATTTTCACAGCTTATAGTACTATATTGTTGAGTTGTATCATATTGACATGCATCATTTTCACTATATCATTTGGAAATGTATCATCTTGACTTGTATCAATTTGAGTTACATAATTTATCAATTTTATTTATATCATTTGTACATGTATCATTTTAACTTATGCCGACTGTTGGACATGTATCATTTTGACATGTTTTTGATGTACTGGCATATTTGACTCTCACTTGTTTTAGTTATATATGATGATGATCTTATCAGTATTGACTTGTCAATTTATATATATTAAATGTGGTCAATGATTTTTGGATGGATATTTATTAAGTATGATGATTTTAATTTACTGCTCAGGATGGATGTTGTCAAATTCAATTAAATTATAGATATTTGACTCACTTGTTTTAATTATAGATGATGATCATGTTACGATAATTATATTGTTATTTAATCATATGAGTTAAATAATTAAATTAAATACTCTATAATCATATGAGTTATTTAAGAGGCATGATGTATTTAACTAATCAAATTGAAATAAAACATATTAAATTAATAAATGGAAGCAAAACAAGAAGAATTTTTAGAAGAAAAAAAGGAAGCAACAATGGAAGCCAAACTAGAAGAAAAACAGAAGAAATCTTGAAAGAAAAATTGGAAGCAAAACCGAAAGTAAACTTTGAAGCAAAACTGGGAGCAAAATTGGAAGCCAAACCAGAAGCAAAACTGGAAGCAAAATCAGAAGCAAACCTGGAAGCAAAACTGGAAGCAAAATTGGAAGCAAAACTGGAAGCAAAACCGGGAGAAAACTTGGAAGAAAACTTGGAAGCAAAAATGAAAGCAAACATGAAAGCAAAATTGGACGCAAAACTAGAAGCAAACTTGGAAGCAAAACTAGAAGCAAAACTAGAAGCAAAATCGGAAGAAAAACTGGAAGCAAACTTGGAAGCAAACTTGGAAGCAAACCAAAAGAAAAACTGGAAGCAAAACCGAAAGCAAAATTGGAAGGAAAACCGGAAGCAAAACTGGAAGTAAACGTGGAAGCAAAATTGGAAGCAAATCTGGAGGCAAAATTGGAAGCAAAAGTGGACGTAAAATTGGAAGCAAAACTAGAAGAAAAAATGGGAGTAGACATGGAAGTAAAACCAAAATCCAAATTGGGCGCCCATTTCGGTGCAATTTCTGACGTTACTTCCCGGTGCTATTCTAGGTGCTAACAGAGGTGCTATGATTTCCCAGTGCTAAAGCCAACGCTCAATCCGGTGCTAAATCTAGCGTAAAAATTGGTGCAAAATATGATGCCGAGATGACCATGCCTATTTGCGCCGAGTTGGGCACCAACCAAATTGTTCAATTCATGCACTCAAATACACTAAAATCCGACATAAAAGTTGACGCAAATTGCCTATTGTGCTGCTGTGTTTCAAGGATGTTGAGAGTAGGAGACGCTTGTTTTGGAGGAAGATCATCTACATGTCTAGGGGAAGTATCTCATTTGTAGACATACAAGTTATTGGTGTATGGATATGGTCATCTTTTGTGACATCTTATATGGATTGGAAAAAACTCATTAGATTGTGGTAATATTTTGGAGAAGTGGACTCTTGATATTGAATCATTTTAGAGTATCTATTGCTAACGGATTGGAAAATAACCATTATTTATCATTGTAGTACTTTGGAGATATGGGATCTTGATCTGGAATCATTCTAGAGCAACTTTTGTTATGCTTAATATCATGTTCTTGACATGTACCTTTGGTTGATAATGGAATATAGATGGAGAACTCTTGAGTGGTCTTAATGGATTCAAATGATGGGATAAATGCTTTTTTTTGTGGAGCCTCTTCGATATGTCCTATCATGAAGTCGAATGAGGGAGATATGTTACGATTTGAGATATATTTAATACCAATATTTTGATGTAGAACATTGCTAGACACTGTTGACTGGTCTTGATCATGCATTAGGAAAGTAATTTGATAAATATCCAATTTATCATCATGTGAACAATGAGAAGTATTGGCATAATCATCAGATCCTTGGATGTGTCCTACTACATTATCATGAGTATGATTGATAGTGTTATAACCTTCTTTTTTTCTAGAATCTTTTTCTTTTCCATGGTCCAACATGGGATCTTTGTATATTTTGAGATATTTATTTCTAGAAGATCTTGGATGTTGATCTATGTTTAGTTTTCCTTGATCAATTAGGTCTTGTATGAGATATTTTAGTTTCGCACAATTTTGTGTCTTGTGATCCTTTGTTATATGATATTGGAAAAATTCATTATCATTATACCACGTTGGTTTGATTTGTGGTTCGGGATAATTTTTGAACTCAGGAGTTGGATATGTCTCTATTGAATTAGCTTGTTTAGAACTGTTTCAATGGGTTCCCCAAGGGAGTGAATTGCATCGAGGAGCATTGTTCAACCTTGGCGATGGTGGTCCTCTTGAAGGATTATAATTTTGTATGTTCTGTTGTTTGTTTGGTTGAGATTGTGTGCTTATCACAACTTTTGTGTTGACAACACCATCATTTTTTATATATTCTTTTTCTTAGCCCATATATGGGGTTTGTCATTTGAACTAGATGGTTGGTTGTTGTCTTTATAGATTTTCACTCAGCCTTTCATAATGAGTGCTCTTTCAATGTTAAGACCTTTTGAGATGAGTTCTTCGAAGGTTGTTACATATTGAATGCATAGTTGAAAGACAAATTCTGTGTTAAGATTATTTGTAGTGATTTCTACTTGTTTTTCTAGAATGGTCCTTTTGCATTTGCTTGCCTTATATCTCCATCTTTGTAGGAAAGAAGCAAAGGTTTCTCCCTTATTTTGTTTGACAATGTATAATTCATTTAAGGTAACTTTCACATCAATGTTGTACGAGAAGTGAACCATAAATTGATCGATAATTTATAGAAATGTTTTGATTCATGGGGGAGATGTGAAAACCATTCAATATCTTGTCCACCTAAGCTGTGTGGAAAGAGGTGCATAAGATACATATCATTAAAAGATACCTCCATACAAGCTACATAGAACTCTCGTATATGCTCTTCGGGGTTACCACGTCCTTTATTTTGATTAGATTTTGAAATCTCAAAGTTTGGAGGAAATGGTAACATCATTATGTTCTTGTCAAATGGATAAGGACATAAGTATTGGACCACATATGATTTCTTAGTCTTTCCCATTTGTATATCCTAGATCTTTTGTGTCAAATTTTGAATTTGTGATGATAGATCCATAGGAGGATTGTTTGTTGGTGGATTGTAAATATTGTATTATGGGATGGCAGATGAGTTGAATGTCAGATTTTGATAAGGATGGGAATTTGTGTTGTATGGATCGTATGGAGTGTATTGTAGTTGAGGATTCACTTGATATTGTGGATTATTTTATGGTGGAGGAGGTGCATTATATGAACCATATTGCTGTTGGGGAATGACATTTTGTTGTGGGTTTTATGGTTGGTATTGGGTATATTGTTGGTTTTGGGGATTTGGTTGTAAGGTTTGTTGTTGTTGTTGTGCATGCAACTACTATTTTTAAGCAACATTTTATTTTTATTATGGGGTAGGATTTTGTTGTTAAGGATTGATGTATTGGTGTTGGGGAATAATGTTTTGTTGAGGAGGTTGTTGATGGTGTTGTGGAATGAAATTTTGTTGAGGAGGTTGTTGAGTGAATTGTTGTTGAGGTGTTGGAGTTTGTTGACCTATTCATTTTTGAATGTGGTATTGTAAATGGATTTGTCCCATAGTTCATCATGTTCAAATTTTGAATGTTGGGATTAGGTTGATTCATGTACATTGGTGGATTGTTTGTGTTTTGAAAGCCTAGGTTTGTTTGATTCCATATACCTTGATTGTTGTACAATAAATTTATATATTAGTTAGTAAAGTTTGTTTGATCCACTACCAATAGAGTGACCATAGGATGACCTAGTACCTTTAAAGGAGGTTTAGACATTTGTTGTATAGTGTGATGTACCAAAGGTTCATTTTTCTGTGGAAAATTACTTGTTGATATATGTGAAAAGGTTTGTTCTCTAAGTTGATCAACATTAAAGTTTACAGGGATTTTAGTACCACCTTGTGTGAGTTTCAACATATATTGATTTGGGTTAGCCCATAGCATAGTATCAAGTGCTCTAGCAAGAGATGGGTCTTGGTGCATCTATAATAGCTCTTTAGGAGTAAAATCATGAGGCTTGTTGGTGATGTCTTCTATGAATAGACCATTTCAAATTGAGTTGTTTGGGGTTGTGTTTGAATTTGTTTTGGAGTACTCTATCATTTAGGATTGGAACTAGGCATTCCTAGGGATTGATCAATAGCACTCATGGTGGTCAGTATGTTAGAACCACTAGGATTTTTCTCCATGTTTTTCTTATGTTGAGATCTCATTGTGACCATAAAATTTGTAGTAACCCTAGGAGATGTGGGTAGTGAATTTGGATGAAGATGCTTTTGTTGAGATGTTTGAGTTTCTTCAAATTGGGCTCATAGTGACACCTTAAGTGATTTTAGACCAATGTTGAATGATGTTTGGGTGAATGGAAGATGTGAAACCTTGAATGTAGATAAAGCTTGTTTTGAATAGATCTCTTGTTAAAGTGTGTTTGAGGATAATCCTTGCTTGTACTAGACAAATGGGTCCAAGCTAAGGAAGATGATAATGAGATCAAAAACTTTGGGAGTAGACTAATGACTCCAAATCAAGTGAACTCAAAGGAGACTGTTTTCCAAACAATAAGCTAAACTAGGGGATGAGATGGAGATCTACCAAAAATGAGCAATACCAAATTTAGGTTATTGTTTTTGAATGGATTGATTTGTTGATCTTGATGTAGTTGAGTTGATCAAATTATGGCTAAAGGTGTTTATACAAGTCTAAAATAAACTTGTGATATGGGATGAAGATGAACAAGGTTGTTTGCTACTGTTTTGAAGGAAAAAGATGACTACAAGTCTGTTATGCATAAATCTCTAGTTTTCTACTATTTATAGGTTTAAAAAAGGAAACTAGAATTTTTCTGGTTCTACTATTTTTGGAATGATTGTCAAAATCATTTACAATCAAAAGCCTCACACTGTTTCTAATAAAAAACATCACTTGATTTTTTCAAAAGTGTCAATTTATAAGTAGAAGCATGACACTATGATAGTCATATGCATCAATTTACTTCATTGCAGGTTTTTTGATAGACTGCTTTGAAACAAAAGCGTTGAGATGCACAAAATCATTGATTTGAAAGCATAAGTATTGTTTTGATAAAAATAAATGCGTTGGGATGCAAAAAAAAGTGATGTAGGATGACAATCAAAAGAATCAATTTGACTTAGAGGAATTTTTTTGAAAGTTTTTCCTAATTATGTCTAGGGTTTTTCTTGACAATTTAAGGATTGATTTGTGTTTCTTTGATTTGGAAAGTCATAAAAACAACAAAGAATCACATATAGGACTAACTCAAAAGGATTTGTTGGAAGATTTTTGCATATATTCTTCAACAAGACCATGCTAATTAGTATCACAAGTAGTTTAACAATGAATACATGCCATAGATACACAACCTATTTGTTGATGTAATAGCGACGGGAGATATCTTTCTTTCTAATTAGAGAATATTAAATATTAAACAAATAATTGTTAAGGAAAGTCAGCCTTATTATAATTAATATTTTATTTTCTTTAAGAGGCCGACCAAGTGAATAATCACCTTTGTTGTGAAGAGTCACCTTGCATTGTATATATAAAATGTGATGATCATCCATTTAATAATCAATTTAAATTCATTCTCAAGTCAATTTGCACTTCAAGGAGTTCACATATCTATAACAAATCATCATTTTCTTAGAGCAGATCAATATCAAGGAGAATTCATAGAAATTGTGTATTCGCATCTAGGAGAGGTGCCATGTTTCATTATATTAGATCGGCCTAGAGTTTCGCCTAGTTGTAAGTAGATTTCTACTCTCTTCATTAAATATATAAGAGATATATTTTGGCTTTTTTTTTTTCCTCGAGGAGGGTTTTCCCAAGGTAAACTGATGTGTTCATTTGTCTTATGTGAAGCATTATTAATTGCTTACATTTTTGATCCTAAAACTAACATGATATCAGAGCGAGTCTAAGAAAAGATCTGATCAAATTTTTTTTAAGCAGTTAAGTCAACTTTTCATCTAGGGCAGATCTTGAAGGTAGAAGGTTGCAAATTATTTTAGACCTAAAGGCAGATCTTTGAAGGTGAATTTGTGCAGAAAAAGAAGATGGTGATCGGTGTCAAGGTAGAAGATAGACTTGATGGAGCCACAAACTTCAACTCTTGGAAACCCATGGTACTCATTTCATTAGAGGAGAATGATCTTCTTGATTTCGTAGAAAGTGATATGCCCGAGCCTTCCAATGATTTGAGAAAATCCAGTGGAAGATAAATAGCACGAAGGCTTGAAAGATCATGATAGACTTTGTGATGGATCACCTAGTATCGATCATCTCAAAGTTAAAGACAACTAAAGAAATGTTTGACACTCTAAAATGATTGCATGAGATCAACAACACTGACAAAGCCCTTGCTTTGAGACAACAAATTCACCATGTAAAAATGGCTAAAGATGATTCAGTCATCTCATTCTTTATGAAGATTGTTGATTTGAGAGATCAGTTGAGCGCTATTGGGGATATAATTACAAAAAAAGATCTTGTTATGTTGGCACTAAATGGTCTTCCTCATTCTTGGGAGCCCTTTATCCAAAGCATCAGTGGGATATCTAATTGCCCAAGTTTGATCATCTTTGAGCTGATTGTATTCAAGAAGAGTCCAGGTTGGTAGGAAGAGGAATTGGGTGAAACTATCATGATATAGAAAATCAAGTTCTTGCTACTCATACTTTTAGAGAAAGAGGAAAAGGGAGAAAGATGATCATATTCTACCCCAAAACTGAAGAAGAAGAAGGATCTCTCTCACATTTAATGTTTTAGATGTGACAAGTATGGTCACTTTGCTCAAGATTGCAAATTAAGGTCTACACAACTTGTTTCTACTGCAAAAATTGACATAGGGAAATCTTAGAAGGAGCCAAGTTCTAAAGTCAATTCAAAAGGTTTCTTATTTTAAAGTTGATAAATTTATTAAAATTAGAGGAAATACCATTCAGAGGGAGTCTGAAAAACCATCAGAGGAAACCTTGGACGAGGAGGTCAGGAGGTTGATGCAAGTAATTGGAGTTTTAGAGGGAGTCACATCATCATGAAGATTTGTGTAGTGTATATTTCTCTGAATGAAGAAATATGAGGTGAAAGACCGTGTAGTGTATACTTCTCTGAGACGAAGAAGTATGAGGTGAAAGTCCTTGTAGTGTATATTTCTTTGAGATGGAGAAGTATGAGGTGAAAGCACTTGTAGTGTATATTTCTCTGAGATGAAGAAGTATGGGATGAAAGCCCTTGTAGTGTATATTTCTCTGAGATGACGGAGTATGAGGTGAAATCCCTTGTAGTGTATATTTCTCTAAAATGGAGAAATATGAGGTGTGAGCCTTTTTTCATCTCTGAGACTGAGATGATACATCATGTTGAGAGACTCCATGACAACATCATGTTGAGAGACTCCATGATGAACGCTTTGTACTTGTGTTTTTCCACACATGGGAGTAGCCATGGTGAACATCATGTTGAGAGACTCAATGAAGACATCACGTTGAGAGACTCCGTGATGGGCACTCATGCACATGTTTCTTTCCACACATGGGAGTAGCCATGGTGGACGTCATGTTGAGTGACTCCATGATGATATCACGTTGAGGGACTCCATGATGAACTCTTTTCCACAAATGGGTGTAGCCATTTTGGGTGTCATGTCGAGAGACTCCATGACATGGATATCTAAAAAGATACCTCCCTAGCTAAGAGGGAGTGTTCATGTAATAGTGGTAGGAGATATCTTTCTCTCTAATTCAAGAATATTAAATATTAAACAAATAATTGTTAAGGCAAGTCGACCTTATTATAATTAATATTTTATTTTCTTTAAGAGACCGAGCAAGTGAAGAGTTGCCTTGCTTGTGAAGAGTCACCTTGCATTGTCTATATAGAAGGTGATGATCATCCATTTAATAATCAATTTAAATTTGTTCTCAAGTTATTTCACACTTCAAGGAGTTCACATATCTACAACAGACCATCATTTGCTTAGAGCAGATCAATATCAAGGAAAATTCATAGAAATTATGTGTTCGCATCTAGGAGAGGTGTTGTGTTTCATTATATCAGATTAACCTAGAGTTTGGCCTAGTTGTAAGCACATTTTTTCTCTCTTCATTAAATATATAAGAGATATATTTTGGATGGGTTTTTTTTCCCTCAAGAAGGAGGGTTTTCCTAAGGTAAACTACTATGTTCATTTGTCTTATGTGTTGCATTATTAATTTCTTACATTTATGATCCTAAAACTAACACTATTTTAGTGGTAGATTAGGCTTATCAATGTATAGTGCTCGACCACCTACTGAAGCTATACCTCCACAATGAATAAGTGACTAGAGTATATGAAGGTCATGTACCACCTTTTCACCTCTCACCTTAAAGAGGATTTAAGGTCATAATCAAGGAATATTAATCACCTCAACAAGGGGAAGTACATGGTGAGTAACTTCATGCATTGATCCTTATACATTGCACTACTATAAATTGATGGCTAAAAGGTCTTAAAGGCTTCTAGATAAACAAGTTCATAGTGAGGGATCAATGAATAGTGAGTCTATCCGGTATGCCTGAGTCAAGAAGGGTCTCTTCTCTTCTCATCACCTATACATGTCTCGACAGATCGAGGGTCATGAGGCTTGGCTTGAAGAACACTAGCCACACCTTGGGGTACAAATTTTGTTCTCCCCATTCTATATATCCCACTTGAAAAAATGGTTGAGGTAGACCTTGAGGTATTAATCCCCAAGTAGGCCCCCTACTTGAAACAAATAGAAATGATTTGAACCCCAAGATCATTCTTAAGAGTCGCAAGGGGAAAGCATATGTAGACAGTCACACCTTAGGTGTAAAAACATAATAAAAGTTAATATTGTTTTTGATTTGGAAAAGAGTACAGAAAGCACAAGGAAAGATCATACACACACATTAAAACCTATAAAACACATAAAATAATTCGTTTTAGGTGCACCAAAAATGAATATGAGATTTGTATTGTTCAATTTTAGGCACACCAAATGAAAATTAAAGTTTCATTGTTCATTTTAAGTACACCAAAATGAAATGTGAGATTTGTAGGTTCTTTTTAGGTACACCAAAATGAAATGTGATCCTAGACTAATAAAAAATACAAAACAAAATTTTTAGTAGTCTTTTTCTTAGTCTTCTTCCATCGATTGCCACACACTACAAAAGGTTAGCTTTTAAATAGACAAAAAACTAAAAATAGTCAAATATTAGGGTTAGGAAAATGAATGAAATAAAACTGATAAATTTTAATCCCTATCAAAGAAGAAGTATCGATACCTAACATAAGCATTGGGCTTCTGCAAAAGAACCACCCTTCTATTGGTAGATGGTCAACACTCCCTTCAGGATTTGTGACATGGACTAACCACCTCCCATGGATCCGTTAACTTTAGCGGTTGTATCAGGCGTTAACAGGTCAATATTTTGGTGCAACAACAACCGTGGGGCCAATGATTGGTATCAGATCCAAAGGTGCCAGGTTTGAATTCCCTTAGGTAACCTTGAGGGGGAGATTGTTGGAAAATGGTCAACTCTCCCCTCGGGATTCGTGACATGGACTAATCACCTCCCGTGGATCCGTTAACTCTGGTAATTGTATTAGGCATTAGTAGGTCAATATTTTGGTGTAATGGAAACTATGGGGCCAACACCTTCTGCACAGTCAAATGCATCGATCCTCTACAAATATGCTGCCCTTTGAATAAAAGCGTTGTTGTCTGCAAGTATACAAAAAATAGTTAAAACAAAAGCATTGGGTTACTGCAAATACATCGATCTTTGACAGTCAAAAGTGTTGGGATTATGCAGAAGTGCCACCCTTTGATAGAAGCATTGAGATTTCCTGTAAACAGGCAAAACAATGCATCAATCAAACATGTGATTTATAAAAGTGTCAAGATATTTCCTCTACATATGTGTCAATATTTTACAAAAGCATCGCACTACCTCTAAAAAAAGTATCAAACTTCTTCAAAAGCATCTTTGTAACCTACAGGATAATAAAAACTTCATAAAAAAGTTAAATATGAGACTTGGGTCCCACTAGGCATGCTAAAATGTTGTAAGGAAATATGAGTGATCAAATGAAAGCATAATAATTGATTAGATCATACAAACCCATACTCAATGAAATTAGCAAAAAATGTCATAAAATATTTAATTAAAAGCATGGAAAAACATAATTCAAAGCAATTAAACCATGTAGACAATGCAAACCTTCAATCCCATTGTGGATTGATGCAAATTTGTGATGTGGATTACTCAATTGTGTATAATCCATGATTTCAAAAGCTTTATGGAGGCGATTCAAAAAATATATGTTCTCAAATGCTCAAGATTGGCTCAAGAATTCAAGAGAGTTCCTATGCTTATGAGGATTATATGAATGAATTTTATGTTTGTAAAGACTTGTTTTATAGATTTTAGGATTTCTGATCAACAATCAGGATTAAAAATAAAGATCAATGGATGAGAGGAAATAAAGGAGATGAAGGAAGATCAAGAGTTGATAATTCATGAGAGCCCAAAGTATCCCTATTTTCATGGAAAATTGGTTAAAGATATTTTGAATCATAGGGAAGAAGATATTTGAATTTGAATTGGGAATATTTTCTTTTTGGAAAAGGAATATTATTTGTACAAGTTGGAGGGTTGGACGAAAATTAGGGAATTAAATAATAGGAAAATAATTTAGTTGCAAGAATGAGAAGAATTAGGATTTTAATTAAATAATTAGGAATCATTTAATTAAGAGGGGAAATTAGTATGAAAATGATGAATTAATCAAATAACCTTAATTATTCAATTAATAGAAGAATAAAGTGAATTTAATCAAATAATTATAAATTTTATTTAATTAAATGGATTAATTAGGTGATAATAAGGAGAATGATGTTAGTAAGTGAAATTGAAATGTGTGATATGCTTAGGATAATTTTAGGTGTCTACACCTTGATGCATACCATCTATGCTATATCAAATTGAGGTTGATCAACACATTTATAATTTTTCTTAAAGTCATTGGCATGTATCTATCTACAACTCTCAAAACCTTTTTCCAACTAACCATCCAAGGTAAATATCACCTATTCTTCACCCCTTCTCTCCAATTATTCTCAGCCCTCCCATTCCTTTCCATTTTTCCAATTTTTTTTGGATCCAATTTATCCTTTCAAGATCTCATCTACATTCTGTATAACTACTTACACTCCTAAGGGGGGAATCCTAATCCTTACCTCTCCACCATCCTTGATTCATCCTTACATGCTTGGGGAATCTCAAAATTCAAAATTTAATCAATCAATCCAACCCAATTAATCAATTAATCAAGAAAATCCCCAAGTCAAAAACCCCAAGAATATTTTTTTTCAACACCATCTCATCATGGTGTTCATGATTATCTTTTCTTTGAAGCATAATTACCCCTTTTAGTCTTAAAGAAACTTTGAAGAGGGTAAAATATTTACACACAAAATTGACCTAATACCATTTTGTACTAACATTTTATCATTAATTAATCAAATAAATATTATTTAATTAGTCTAAACCAATGTCACATCTAATTTAATATTTTTATTATTTAATTACCTTAATTTATAACTTGTATCTAATTAAATAATGTTATTTAATTATTACAATTTCCACTCACATGAATAATTACCTAAAATCACATTTTATTATTTAATTTAACCATACTCCCTTTGCCATTTCCACAAATAAATACATTTCCCTCCTAATTTTTATGGTTGTAACATGCATTTATATTTTTAGTAAATATAATCTTAGCTATTCATCTCAAATTTAATTAAAGTCAAATTTGTAATATCTTGAGCCAAAATAATAATACAAACCTAGTACTTAACCTTCCAAAAACACTTATTATTTGATTAACAATATTATCAGCCCTAACATTCAATGAAATATTAAATAACTCATATTTAAAACTATTATTTATGTATCAAAAATATCATTACATTTTGAATAAAAAATAACATAAATAACTCATAATATTCTTATTACATTGAACAAGAAATAATAAATGAAATATAAACATTTTTCTTATTACATTAATGGCTATATTACTCTTGATATATTATATCATCTAGTCCAAATTATCATTTTGGAAGCTTTTAAAAGAAAGTTTAAAAAAACTAAAATAAAGCAAGATCCTTAGCATCATAGAGAAAGGGAAAGAAGTTTAATGTTTGAAGACCACATTGTAAAATAAAGAGGATAACATATGATAAAGATAACCATGAAATTTCCCAAATGATCACTTTTGTGGACACATTTATACATGCATGAGAATTTTTCATACATGAATGAGGGTTTAAATTAATTTAAAAGAGACATACACTTTCCATGATGAAAGATGAAGGGTTCAATACATATCATGCTAGAAAATATGAAAATAATTCAACGGGGCAGAGGTACAATATCACTATGGGTTTCTAGTGAGAAGCATTTCATAGTACTTTCAATAGAGAAAGTGTTTATAGTGGATATTGTCATAAGTATAGTCAACATTACAACAAAGGGGAAATGAAAATGATGTAATATGAAAACCCTATAAAAGATATAAGTCACCATAAGGAGTGGTAGTTGTAAAGGGATGAAGTTGATAGAGAAAAAAACTAGGTGTGTTTTGATCAATACAAGGAAAAATATTAGATTCATGCATGAAAACCTTCATCATAATTATTGAAAAACACAAAAAAGGATAAAGTGACAAAGTTTCATATGGGAATAACATATTTTGTAGCATGGGACTATGATACAATTGGTAGAGAGAAAGTTCTTATAGAAAATTTCAAGATGAAGCAAACTTAATGTGGTAGGATCCTTGAAAGTCATGAAGTGTAATGACAAGAAATTCAAGCGTGTTGAATGCACAAGAAAACTGAGACTTGGGGGTGAATCGGTTGTACCTTAAAACTTCAAAACACTCATTAATATTTAGATTCACATTCATTCATTAAACCCTTAATTTTGTTTTGATGAATTAGCATGAAAAACAAATAATAGAAACTGAAACAACTTAGCACCATACACAAGAGAACACCAGATTTATGTGGAAAACCTAAGAAGGGAAAAACCAAGGTGAGGATTATCTCACAATATAAGTAATATCAACACCGAATACTATAGGGCTCACTGCCCAAAGAAGAAAGGCTCATTGCCAAAAGGCTCACTATTGGGATAGAAAAGAAGATAGAGAAGAGATGTTACACAGAGAAAAGCATCTCAATGCAACAAAGAATCCACCACAATGACATCAACACTCTCGCAATCTGATTGAAGAATTGAAGCCACCTTCTGCTTACTGCATCCATAAAACTAACACATGAAAGATCACATTCCATTACTCAATTTCACACTCTATAACTCTACACTTCACACCATTCACATCTCACACATCTATCTTAACATCTCTCAACAATTCAACTCATACTTATATCATCTTCAACCTTGAAACCTTCTCTAAGGTCGGCTATGCACCTCAAACGTGCAAATTCAAATTAGGTTGGCACCAAAATATTCCTGCAGTGGAAATGAATGAAGGTGGACTACACAATACCTTAGCTAGGACTCAAATCCATCTTCACATATCACACCATGCTTCCAAAAAAACTAAGCTCATCTTTGCATGTAGTGTAAACACTAGGCCGACCGTTAACCATGCAAAAACCATTAGAATAAGTACACACATCCTCAAACCTAAGGATGACTTGTGAACCATACACCACACTTTAACATGATCTAGAATATTCCTGAAAGACCTTGAAATCCACTAAAATCCTTTCTGCTTAATCAATCATCCAAACACTTCTTTGAATTGTATATGGATGATCTCTCTCCTACTTCCTTGCCGAAGTCTCTTTCTCACACACATAGTTTGGAACCTATTCATTTCAACACAACCATTATCAAGTCTCTGCATAAGAATCTTAGGTATATATTTGAAATAATTGGTTGATGACTATATTGCATGTCTCTATCCACTATGTCTTATGATTGCGACTATCATTACCACATGATTTTTTATTGTTTATGGACTATCATTTGTTTGGAACTTGTATATGGTCTACTAGCTATGAATTCCCTTTTACTATGCCACTACTCATTATATTTTAATCTCTTTTCTTTATATCCCTACCATGCACCCTTCATACCTTCTATACCTCAATCTCACAGGTATTATATCCTTCATCAAACTCAACAAAGTAAGCAATAATTATAATTTTGGATGGTACTTTTCCATTCTATGTTTTTTCCTCACATTTCATCATGTGAGGATACCCTTATTTTCTACTTAATAGTCCCTTTGAATATACTATCTTATTGTGATATGCCTTTCCTTTTTTTACTGTCAATTAGAGGTTATTGCTAGGTACAAACTTGTAGTATCCTTCAACCTCTTCTATGAATTGTTACCATTGTTGATTGTGATTATTAAATCATGACAATGAACCACAAACCCTACCCATTGTATCACTATCCTTGAAAATAGTTTCAACACGACTATGCATTTTCTACTTGGTGTTGGCAAGGTCTTCTCAGGGCTTAAAGTAGATTTTTGAAGAACATAACCTTGACAAGACAACTTCCTTATGATTTATGTGCTTCTACATAACTTTAAAACCCACTTGACATCCTTATCCAATATGCATTGTGTTATTTATAACTGGGTAAGCTCACATTTTCTTCATGAATGTATGCGACTTGATAAGGATCATGCCTTAAAATACTGATTTTTAGCATTCCTTGATGTAATTTTTTTTCATTGTAACTCATCTTAAGGATCAAAAAGTTTATAGTAACAAAAATCAAAATATGGTAGAGATATTATTTCTCTAAGGTCCTATCTATAATAGTCATTTCTATCTCTGCATATAATAGTGATGAATTCCCATTGAAAATTTGATAGAGAACCTCTACCATCTTTTAACATCTTAATTGAATCATCACTTTTTATCATCATTTCTATCCCTTCAACTGGAACTGGTATCTTAGCATCCATGAGTTTGAGTACCTAGGGTTTCATTATAATCCTATATGCATGTTGTCTTCTTGAAACTATCCTCTTCTCTTAACTATTTGAAGACACTATGAATCTACCTACCTTGCCTTCCTAATCCCATATTCCTCACATCACAATCACGCTTATTATTATCATAACATCACTAATATGGAAGAAGATTATATATAATATAATTCCTCATCTGTATGATATATTCAAGTGATTTAAGACTGCTTCAACCTATGCAAAAATGTGGGTGCTTAAGGAACTGTGGTCATGGTTCATCTTTTGATCTTTAGAACTCATGTATTTAAATCCTTTTCTCTTGATGGGTGTAAGGCTATAGAGGATTTACTATAGTTTACCTCGAAGATTTGTTTCCTTTTATCATGAGATAATGATAAAAAATTACTTAGCAATGATTAAAACTTTGGGTGATATAGGGCAATACCTGGCATTATATTTAGACAAATATACATGACCTACTTGGAAGATAAAGATGCACAACCTGCTATATGGATGTAGTGTTAGTGAAACCTTGGAAAGTCCCCTACGTTCTATTTGCATCATGGCTAAAAAATTTGAGTCTCTACAACATGTTATATGTCCTGAAATTGTGCAACAAACATCATGAAACATGGATAAATTAATGAACCAAATGCTGGTATTGCAAGGTGATCCCACAATAGTGGTTTACAGTTTTTGGGAGATCCTGATTTTTGCTGAAATCACATATTTTTAGAAAATATAATTATTTAAGCCTTGAAAAGTTTCATTCAAAGGATTCCAATTGAAGAGGGTTTGATCAAACCACCTTAGATCAAACCCCCTTGGATATAAACCCGCTAGTTTTAAACCATACCTATAACGAAGTCTCCTTTACACCTATCAAAATGCTAATAAAAACCACTTTTGATTTTTCTCTTGGGGGATAAAATGAATTCATTTAAAATTTATTTTTTCTAAGTATGTAGTCCTTATTATAAGCTTCCCAAAAAGTATAATTTAAAATAGATTTAATTTGATTATTATATTTATTTTTTCTTTCTTGTGAATGTAGGTTTTTCACCAAAAATCAAGCTCTCTATTCTTCACATGTGAAAAAATAGCAGATTATCAAAAAAAATCTAAGAAATATCTATGCACTAGATATTGATGTCCTTGATCCAACAAAAATAAATAAAATTGAATTTCGATACATACAAAAAAAGTTATGTTTTAGCTAGTAAATCATGTCTAAATTATACCCGGTTTGACTTTAAAACTTAATTAAGATTTTTTTTGTTTTAATGAAATGCTATGAAACTAATTACATGCACTAGATATTGTAGTTACAAATATAAATTTGAGAAAAATTAGAATTTTATCATTCATAGAAAACAAGTTATGTGTTAGCCAGCAACGCCACTCTTTAAAAATGGTGTTTACTGTTAAAAACTAGTTTCTGAAGGAGATGGAAAAAGAAGTGCAATCTAATTCCAAAAAAAATGAAAAAAATATATTTAGAATCTACAGATAAAATGTCACAAATCACTAGTTTCAATCATCTTCAAATACCTCATAGTTTAGCCGCTATAGGTGCCTGAAAGTGAAGATTTGGTTAAAAAAATTTAGTTTAATGTCTAGTTTGGCCAAAAATTGTAAACTAGTATTGTGGGATCACCTTGCACCATGTCAAGCTATTTCTTCAATACAAAAAAAGTCCTAAACTTATGGTGTGTGGATGGAGGCTTTCAAAAGAAAGCGAATAAACTTTTTTTTCTTGCATAACAACTTCCACCTGAATAAATGTACACACCTAGTACACTCAGACAACTTTGCCATACACTACTACTTGAAAAAATGACTTTTGGAGCACCAAACCTAAAACCCTCTTAACTGAGGTAAACTAACAACACCATCAAAATACCTTCAAAATTGCAAGACCTGAAACACAACTATGGAGAAACGTGAAGCAAAAGAATTTCTCCCAGACACCTTTGCAATACACAGTCACACATTGGTGAACACAACTTCTTTTGTTCAATGATCAATCACACCAACTCTTGAATATAATACCTCTGAACATCTCTGACCAACATATCTGAATCACATAGGAAGATCTTCAACCTAAAAGAAATGCTGAGCAAAACCAGAACATAACTCTGTCACCCAAAACACCACTGCAACATACTATTTCCTCTTTTTATAAATTTTTCTCAAAAGCACTTGGAAATGAAGCACCAAAGACACATACTCATCATCTTTAATAATTCCTTATTCATAGATAGAAGCTTATCAAATCAACACTAGAGGTTGACACCAGTAGCTTTGCTAATGACGATATAATGCAACTAATCAAAGCATCAACTGCTCACACTCTTGAAACAATCTCACTCAACTAAAAAATTCAATGCCAACACAGGCTTGTTGACATTAATGAAAACACTAAATTCTCATACTTTGAACAAAGTGTGCATGCATATAATAAAGGAAATAGAAGTCACAAGACAATGATCTAGGGAGATGAATAATAAAGATTAAATAGAGGTTCCATGATGTCAATTGATAATAAAGTGAGCAAGTGAAAGTGGCCATGAAACCAAGGAAGCAATGATATTAGAAGAAAAATGATATTCACCATGAGAAGTGACAAAAAATATATACATAAGGTAGTCTAGTAGGTGCTCTTCATAAGGGAAAGACAATTGGTAACCCAAAGATGATTGTCCAAAAGTGATAGTCCAAAAACAAAGGGATAGTCTATACATGGATAGTACCATTAGACACAATAATAGTTAAAAGGAGGCATATAATTGTACAAGAAGAAATTCCATGACAATATAAGAGGGAAGTCATTAAAAAAGAATAGCCCTATAATAGTCGATGTCCATGAAAAACTAGTAAATGTCATATTGTCCTTTGCACATTTATGGTTAAATCTCTAATAGCATGATAATGCCTCACTAAACATGGTGAATAATTTACAAAGTGAGGCATATTTAAGGTGGTTTATAGGACAATATAATGAGATTTGAAGAAATCTTAGAGGCTCATGAATAATTCTATAGATAGTGTTCTCAGAGGTAAGATAGTGGAAACTTGATGGGTCAATTGATGATATAACATAACAAGGTTAATTATGTAAAGCAAGTGACAATGCTTCATCAAGTAGTGAGAGTGATTTTCAAAATCATGAAGGACATGACTGTGAAAGATTAAGAAAGTGTAATGATTATGAAAGAAGACATGTTTCAATTATCACAAAGGATAGTCATATAGCCTTTAACTTAATAATCATGGGGTCTATCAAATAAAGCATGAGAGACAAGAGGAAATAAATGACAATCTTATATATAGTTATCATGGTAGTCATCAATATGCCAATGAGGACAGTGTCAATGAGCTATAATCATAGTCATAATAAGAATGTAAAATTCTTGGTTGTTGCAATAGTAGATCATGATAAAGGACAGTTTGAAGATTGAGTGATAGTCTACCCTTGAAGAATTCATAATGGAAAGAGAGACATGAAAGTTTGTTAGTAGTTCTCATGATAGTGGTAGAAAAATAAGATGAGACAATGATGAATATTATTTCATAGTCATGGATGCATATATTGGAAAAAATGTTGAAGATTCCATCTTGTCTCCTTGTCAGTAATATCATGGTTCACATGGTGAATGTGGAAGAAATAGTCAAGGAATAAATGCAAGAAAATGAACAAGGAAAATCATAGCAAGATAAGGAATTCATGTGAAAAGGAGACTTCACATACCTATGACAGTCTTTCACAAAGGAAATCTACACTATGAAAAGAGTGAAGTATTCATAGTACTATCCATGAAATTGTTGTACTCTTCAAATTACATTGTAATGAGGTATATGATGGTTCTCAAAGACATAACATGAAATAAGTAAATAAGCTCATAATGAATGAAACACATGGAGAAAATCTAGCCTCGAATGATCTCCTATGCCCTCCTAAGATAGTTAGCTATTTTCAAAAAAATTCACATGGCCTATTATCATGCAAGAGCCAGTTTGACAAAGTAAAGAGTAGTTGGAGAGCATTAAGAATCAATTGGATGGATTTGAAAACAAGTGAGAAGTTATAGGGGATAGTTGAGTCAGTTTGGATCACTCATAGGAATATAGGAGCCTATCAAAAAGGCGTCTTCAGTAAAACAATATCATGGTGCTTTTCTAGGAGTAAGAGTAGGAGGTAGTTCAATTAGGCACCCAAGAGGAAGACTTTGAATCAACGGTAGGAGGAAACTTGTCATTTCACCTCTCAAAGTATGTTCTTAATACTTAGGAAATTTTTGTAAAGCATAAAGTGGATGCCTAAGTTCATTCTAAGCCAATTCTTACAAATTTTAACTAAGATTTGTAACTTACAAAGTTCTCTCTAAGATAAGATACTGTTTTGGAATTTTGGAACTACAAAATGCTTCAAAGCATTGCAATTTCCTTTGGTCACTTATTGGTAGTTGATAAGGCTACCATCCAAAAAACTAGGCTGGTTTTTTCTAAAATGTGTGTCAACATTGCACCAAACACAACCCTTCCCATTAATATTAAACCTTGAAATCTAGAATGGGTAGTTGGGTGCAACCTATTATATATTAAAATGCTAAAATTTTCTATCAAAACTACAATCAGTTTGGACACTTGAGCACTACATGCAAAAAACAAGAAAATAAAAAGTATGGTCATTGCTACTCCCTCAAAGGCTCTAGTTGTGGAGCAAGCTAAAGAAAGTCTTGAAGGTGATATCCAAAATAAGTATGTCCCCCTTCCCTACTCCTCTGGATTGATGGTAGATTTGGGAGATTTTGATACTCTTCCCTCTCATCCTAAAGCAACCTCATCCTTGAAGTAGCAAATGGAACTAGAATAACATTCTCCCTTGGAGGTTCTTATTAAGGTCTTGGAACAAAAAACCCTATATGATTCTATATATGCCTCTTGAAGAAAGGAACTGCAAAGAAAATATTATTCTTACAGTGGTAGACCTTGAAGTGGAGGAAGGGGAAATGGTGGAGGAAACAAAGAGTAAGCAAGTTAGAAGTAATATAAACAAAGAATTTTCTAAGGACAGTCATGGCCTTGCTTTAGAAGATGTTGATACTCAAGTGAATGGAAGTGATATTGGAAAGATTCTGCAGAAGTCTAAAGGTAAGGGAAGCAATAGGAGTATTGAGGACTCATTGTCTCTCTTAAGCTTCAGTGTTGTTCCTGTGCCTTCTCCCTCTAGTATGACCCTCAATTCATCCCTAGAGGAGGAATGAACCCCAATTAACAAAAAATAAAAAAGGAAGAAACAACCTAATGTGGGGGAGATGTCAAACAAGGTAAGCATTCCCAAAGAGAAACAAGATCCATAGAAGCAACCAAAGAAGTAGCTTTGGGAAAACAAAGGACCTTTGAAAATATTTAAGGGTCAAATAATCAAAATAAATGATTGAGAAGTCCTCCAAAGGGGATGTTCCCATTTGAACACCCCAATTAGAGTCCTTAACTGAGGTTTATTATGTTTCATCCATGTTTTAATGAACATCATCTCTTGGAATATTAGGGGATTCAATAAACTGTACAAACATCATTTGATAAAAAGTTGTATTTTGGAGTATAAAGTTGATATTGTGTTTATTAAAGAAGTACAAATGTCAGAACTTGCTTTCTCTCGTACTGTTAAGAATATTTGGCCATTTGCTAATTTTTTTGTTAGTTCTGTTGTGGGGGCTTCAGGTGGCACCACCACTATTTGGAACCCAATAAGATTGAGGGGTAGGAAATTGGGTCAGCGTAAGAACAACATTATTATTTCTTTTTTTGACCTCTCCAAAGACATGCAATAGAATTTATTAAGTTTCTATGCTCCAAACTCAAAGCCTTCTAGAAAATAGTTGTGGAAATCTCTTTCCTCTACTATCAAAAACCTTTTGAGTGAATTTTGGATGCTAAGAGGGGATTTTGATACTTCTTTGTTCCATTCTAAGAAATCAAGTGGTTTGGAAGACTATTCAGACAACATGGTTGACTTAGCTGACTTCTTATCTAATGCTAGCCTTAAGGATGTTTAGATTGAATGGTCTTCCTTCTCTTGATCAAATTGAAGGCATGCGAATAATCTTGCCTAATAAAAAGTTGTTTCTCTATTTATGAAAGTTAAAAAACACTTCAAGTTCTACTTAGCTTTTTCATTATTCATCTTCGTTCATGAAACCGACCAATCTCAATAAATATTCCACTCACTTCACTGAAAGTTCTAGAACCTTATATAATAAGCAAAAAATAGTCTATAAATCTTGATATTCTTGCCAAAGGACCTGCCATTTTTTCTCAATGTTATTACTTTTGGGGTGTGTGAATTGAGGGAAAAGAAGAATATAAATGAAATTGTCTATATTGAATTTGGTGACGACTGCAACAGTTGGAGCTGTGGTGGCTATGGGAGCTTACTTTCGCCTACTTCCAAACGTAACAACAAAATCCTTATTATCATTCATGATTATTATATCTTTTATTATTTTATTTTTATTTTTTATGATTATTCTTATGATTCTAATAGAATTATGCTTTTGGTTTGCAGAGATTAGAAATTCTATAGCGTTATAATGAAGAAGCAAATGAATTATGCAAGGATGAAAATAAAGTGCCAAGAAAGAGTAGTAGAGGAGTAGTGTTTGCTCCTAAATTTGCTGATTTATTTTGCTATGAAAATTTAGTTTCTGGTTGAAATTTTTGAATTCTTCTCAATGAGAAGGCCTTTCATTCATTATTCTTTTATTTTTGTAATGAGTGTTGTCTTGGTTGTATAACAAACTATTTCACTGAATTATTGAACTATGAATAATATATACAAATGAAATTTTAATATTCTTTGGTTTAATTTGTATGCTCCCTCATTTCTTGGTGTTTTGATCCCAAATAATAATTCAAACAATATAATTGCACAAAAAATTAAGGAAAATAAAACATGAATCCACTATTACATAGTGGACTCACAATAAGACATAGTAATTATGTTTTTATTTTTCATTTTAATAGGCTAGACAGGGTTTGAACACAATTCTATTTTGTGGACTGCATGGTGGTGATTGCACCCTTACTTGGAAGGATAGGAATGAAAGGTTATTTTATGTTTATATCATTGTTATTCTTCTACACACAAATATGTAAAACATGTTTAAAAATATAAGAATGTTGGTTAATGAAAAATATTTTAATGAGAATCCTATTATAATTATAACCATCAAGAAAATTAAAAAAATGAAAAATATTAAATTATAATTTAAATAAAGATGGAATTTTAGTAAACTAAAATTTATTAGTGGTTATTTGATATTATACAATAATTTTTTATTTTTATAGATAATTTAGTTAATGTATTTATAAAGGCATTTGCCTAAGAAATTTTGAAGAATATATATAAAATTGAATAGTTAATTTATGAAAGTTATGATTATCTTTAAATATAGAATATCTTATCATTTTATGGAAAAAATAAACATTAATTTTATCATCACATTTGAGTGACAATACAAGTCACATTTAAAATAGCATAGAGAAGATAAATTTTTTTTAATCAAATTTGATACTACATCAAATATTATAGACAAATATTTTAGACACAAATTGTGTAATCTTTTTCAAGGTGATCTTAACACATGCCCCACTTATGCATTACCTAGAAAGCAAAATTCATCTCCTTGCACAACCTACTCTACTTGCAACTAGTGTTGTGTTCACTTATATCCTTTTGTATTTTGGGCATCATCCCATATAGTCTTAGAAAATGAATATTGTGGAGCCCTTACTTCCTTAACTATAATTTTAAAAATAGAGTCTATACAAAAATTTGGGAAGTTGAATTCACTTGAAACCTCTTGGAAATTGTTGGTGTGCATATAACTATCAACCCCTCCAACATTTTCCTACATCACTATAGTAAGTACTAAGAAGGTGCAACTCCTTTCGTACATCATTCTTCACTCTACAATTTTATTTTCTTTATTAACTTAGGACCCCTATGTTTTTCAAGTCCATTTTTAGACATTTTTTTCTCCTTATTTGCACCCTCTAACTCTCCCATATTTGTAAAATCCCCCTACAAAAACAACTTCAAAAGCCACACCCACAACTTTGCACTTGATGATGCTTTTACCAATTTGGATGTAAAATCCATGTCAATTACTTTTGTTATTCCTGGCATTCCTTTCATGCCTAAGTTGACTTTAACAAACAATATTGTTATAGATCCTAACACCACTTGGTTAGAGTAGAAGAAGATTGCTTCTAAATGCTTATTTGACACTACACTTTTTCGTTTGTGATCTCTCATAGGGATGCTATTTTTCTAAATCATTTGAATGGAGATATGAAACGAGAATGACTCAATTCCCCACACCACTACCAAACTTAAAATTAATGTATTATATTAGCACTTAATGGAATGAATTCAATTATATATCATCAAGTACAACACACCTATGCTAATTGTCATATGCTTTTGGGATAATTTCGATGAAATGACTTAATATAATTACATATCAACAAGTGGAAAATTATTGGGCTAAGCTTGGCCCACAACTTGATGCTTTTCTCTATGTACTTCATCCTTACTTGCACATATTTACATGCATTTGACCTTATTGCATCCCTATTTTACACTCACTTTCATATTCACCAATATTAGCCATTTTCTACACCCATATATGTACCTATTTCCATACATTTGATCTATGTCTGAAAACTATCACTTTCCTATTCTAGTTCAATCTCAAGTACGTTCAGGTTGATCCCAAGTGTCTTAGGATTGGTCCCAAGAGGTGTAGGTTTGACCCTAAAATTTGATTATTCAAATTCTAGCTTTTCCACCACTTTTCACTAGTTGTTGTGAGCTTACCTGCTATACTTTTGTGTGATCAATGCCAATGTTTTGGTATTTTAAAGAGATTCAATATGCAACTATTTTATATGGTTGAACATGGAGCATGAACACTCTAGAAACATTTCAATTTAAAACTTAAAAGAAAATATCTTCATTAGAATCACACAAGACATCTTAAGTCTACACAAACTATCTTCAATTATCTACTCTATCCAACACACTATCTACTCAATGTTATAAGCCAACCTAACATGAGGTTGACCTATGAGAACATGACTCTAGTGATAATTCAAATTCTCCAAGGTGATTATTAACACCACCTTAACAAAAATCACATAAGAGAAGATGAAATCAAAGAGATTATTACTACTTTTTGTCAAATCATTCTCATAGGCCACTATTTTACTATGCATAATATACTTCTCCTAAGACACTTATGTTGGATTTTTAGAAGCTCAAATCTATCTATAAAAATTTTTAAGATTGTTTAGAACCCACAATATTTGGTAGGCTCAAAATATTCATTGTTATACCTTTACAATTAGATTCTATGCAATATCAACATTAATCTCTATAATTATTTTGAAAAGTAAAACTAAATATCAATTCATTACATTCACTTCTCAAAATTACATTTTTAATTTATCAACTCAATTAATTACATCTTTTTATTTTCAGGGACGTGTCTTATTTGAAAATCGTGAAATCAACGGTCAAAAAATCAGCACAAACAATACAAGACGGTTGAATAAATCTAATCCATTGAATTGTTCTCGCTATTAAATATATCCCTGCTTTTCCGCCATCCCGCCGCCTCCTTGCTACCTCTCACACCCGTCATATTTATTATCGGCTTGCATTATTCAAGATTTGGGCAAGCATTTACTGAATTTAGCGAATCTATTGCGTGTGATATGTAATGAGCTTAATCTACGATTAAATACTACAACCGTTGATTTTTTTCGCCATGTTTTTCGGAAGTTTCGTTGGCTTTTTTAATCGTCGTTAACTGGATACAACGCAATTGGCAGATGTAATGCCAGACTCCTCAACCTTTGCGAGCATCCTCCCTGGTTATGCCGAAATGGGAGCTTTGGAACAGGCTATGCACACCGATAACGGGGTAAGGATAGAGGAATTTTGTCAGATGTTGCAGTTGCAACTGCCCTCTTTGACATGTATGCAAAAAGTGGAAGAATAGACAAAGCACGCGAACTGTTTGACAGAATGCCTCAAAGAAATGTATTCTCATGAAATGCCTTGATTGCAAGATCTTTTCCGCCGATATTTTCAGCCTTTTTTCTCTGCTCGTGTTTTTCCCGAGACGTATTAACTTCGCGTTTTTCGTTCAAGGGTATTTTCCGTCTCTGCTCACATTTTCTCCCGGACGATCCAGGACGAACAAACTTTAAAGACTCCTGCACCTGCTGTAAGGAGATTGGGTTTTGGTTTGGTAGGTTTTCGTAATTTTTTCCTGCAAAATCTGCCCTTTTTTCCTTCTGGCATCTGGAAGTTTGGGCCGAGTGGCATCGTTGAACTCTAGAATTCCTTATCATTACTTCTGTGTAGGTATTTAATATTACAATCCTGGGAAGAAAAAGAGTGTCCGTATGCTTGTCAAATCTGATTTTACTAGACCCAGATTTGAATTTAATTCCAGCCTTTACGAACTATTTTGCGTTATATTTGTCACAATCCCAATTCATATCTTTTATTTATGCAATAGAGAAATCGGGGGCACGCTGTTCCCAGTTAATGAATTGATTTTTATGCAGCTCTCAAAAACCTCAGGCTGTGTTGTCTGAAGAAGCTTTAAGAGAGAAGCGCGCCAATACAACAGGAGAAGGGGAGAAAAGGAAAGGTTGTGATCGTTTGGGAAACTACCTCTACCTCAGTCAATTCCCTCGTTAGTTTCTTCCAACCTCAGCTTAGCCATGTAGATAGAAATATGTTTGTGTGCAAACTAACTGATGCGATGTGTGCAAATTACGTGGTAAAATATAAACTATAGGGGGATTGAACTATCCAATGTGGTGTATATGTGGGCTGATGTGGGCCCTCTAAACCTTCTGTTTCTTCTACTATTTTCCGTTGCGTTCCTTTGTCTCTCTCCTCTGACTGTTCATGTGACATTCACCGCTACAGTTAAGTTTAAATTCAATTTTGAATCTCTCCCGCCGAATCCATTGAAAAGCAGCCCACGCATTTCTGCCCCATCGTTTTGCGATACATATTGAGCGGGGCTAACAGAACTTGGCATACAGATAGTGTTGTTGGTATGCGCTTGCCCTCACAAATGCTTTGGCACTGCATGGATCAGATTCTGCTTCCACTTCATCAAAGTGGCTATCTACTAACCAAACGCTTCATAGCTTACTGAGTTCATCTAGAATTCAGAAGAATCTCTTCAGCGCGGGGAGGATCATCGTTGCTGTGTAGTCGAAGGAAATGCTTGCATCTATATATCCTGATCTATTCGGTGATTTCTCCAATTTGTACTTCGACTAATATTTAAGCTTCTTTTTTTTGTCCTCTCGTTAGATAGCTACTCAATTTGTCAAGAGCTTAATATTGTAATGTTGGCGCTGTAACTCTACTCATTCGCAGGCAGAGATGAAGTTTACTATCGTCTCCTATTGTGAAAATTGGTAGAATAAAATTTTGATATCCAAAAACACAGTGAAAACCTTGCTGGAATAAAAATCTTATGAAAGCAATACATGAAATTCTTCTGTGATATTTCTTTTCCTGTAGATTATATTTTGGCAGCCAAGTTCAGTTTGGGCTTAATTAGAAACGTCTTATATCAGCAAAATTTGAAAAACCACAGCTGTATGTTGATGAAAAGAGAAATAAATATTAATGCAGGAAAAAAAACAATTCAAAATAAGAAAGCAGCCCACAGATTCAATCCAAACAGCTAGGAGTGCATGTCCACAGTCCTCTACAATATTTTTGACAGGAAACTTCCATAACTTTTAAGGATTTTCAAAACTTTCCCAAATACCATCTATCTAAAACAATTGGTGTCTGAAAGGAAACGATATAACACAAGTATCATTTTACTCTCAAATACAAAGTTTCGTTACTTTTAATTTCTTTTTGTATTTAAGAATATTATTTTGGAAAAAATTTGTTAGCCTATTTCACATTTTTTTTTTGAGTGCTCTTCTTTTAGCTCCCAGCATCTTTACACATTTCTAACATTAATTTAGGTTGATTAAGTAGATATACAGTTAATTAAGTGTAAATTAGTTTGATTAATCAATATTATTTAGACTTAATAAATTTAATTAATTTTAATAGAGTTATTTAAAAAAATAAATGTAATAGTGAGGGTTTTTAGTTCTATGATCAAAGAGTAATGTATAATTGTAGTTCTGGTTTAACTTGATTTATCAAGTCACTTTTTTCACTTTTTTAATCTAAAGACTGGTAGCATTCAAGAATACGAACTTGTCTCTTATTGTTAGAAGTGGACATGTTCTCCTAGGTCAACTCCCTCCCTTAAAATGAGTAAACAATAGAAGAAATCACTCTTGAGTCATTCCCCTAAGATGATTTTGCAGATCTATATTCCTTTTATTACATCAATTGAAATGTCTTCTTCCCTAAATGTGAATAAGAAGCACTTGGATGATCAACCAAATTCAAATAAATATCTTTAAATACATAACTATATAGCAATAAATTACATGAATACTTTTTTGTTTGGTTCAATGGCTCAATGGCTCTAGGAAGGAAAGTAAAGTGTAGGATTGAAGAAAATTTGAGTTAAAGTTGAGTTATGGTTCGAAAGTTATGAACAAAGTAGTAGACAAATATATTTTGGCCATCAAGACAAAAAGGTGAAAAAATTAATGAAACATTTATGGATTAGTACATAGATAGGCATAGTAAATGAAGTATACATGGGGATGGGGATCAATTTTGATAAGGTGTGGATAAAGGATGTGGGAATGTGTAAAAGTGGAGGAGTAGCAACATGGGGGAAAAAACTTGACTTCACACAAGATTATGACATTTTTCAATGTGTATATGTATCAAGACATTCTCTTAAAATGAACAAAAAATACTAAATGGGAAATGTCATTAGTATACAAATTTCATCATTACAACTTTACATAGATAATCTAGGTTAATCAAATAAATGTAAACAATGAATATAAAATTAATTTACATGTAATTAGGGAACAATGATGAAGAATAAATGTTAAAATTTTGTAGAGTTCAATTATGAATGCTTTGATGGGTAAGAATCAATTATGACCTATGGTAATAACTTGACTAAAATTTTGTGTTGAGATCTCATCTTCATCTTCCTTGTGTCAACTATCAAGGTGGTGATTACAAACACCTTTTTAAAGAGATTTCTAAATCACTACAATCAAGTTATATCACAAACAACATGCACAACCATATAAATGGCTTAAATATAGCTGTCACAAAATTCAAAATAATAATAAGTGCATATTTAATGTTTTAAAATACTAAGACACAATAGTAGTTTACACAAAACATATGCCAAGTCAGCCCATAATGGCTAGTAGGAAAGGGTCATAACCTAGAAATTCATATTTAAAATTTAAGAGTTTGGGATCAAGCTTAAGCCACTCAAGATTGACTTAGAACAAAAATGTATAAGTTTTGAGGCAATAAATGAATGGTGTGGACATGACTTTGAATGTAGGATAATAAAAAATGTGTAAATAGTGAATATATGAGTGCATAAATGAGGATGGGATAAGGTTTAATACATTGAAATGATTATAAATAAATATAAAATGGATTGGGATAAGCAAAGAATCATAAGCCAAACTTATCATTAAATTAAGATATTCCTTCAAAATACCCCAGAAGTATATGGGAATTTGTAGAAGTATACAAATTTCACCATTAGATTTAGCCCCCAATTTGAGGTGAATGTGAACTTAATATGAACATACATTTCAAAGTATAACGAAATTCTTAGTCTTGAAATGAAAAGTAAATATCCAAACATTTAAAAAGGATATTTAGTCTGTGTAAATTCATTATTGGATTCTTCTTTTGTTCTTCTCCTTAGAATGAGAAATCCATAGGGAATTACAAAATAGAAAAGATATACACTATAAATAGATTGTCACACAAGTGGAGAAATAAAAAATAACAAGTTATTTTAGCTATCCATAAAAAATGAGTAGACTAATATAGAAGGATTAGAGATTATGCGTGTATGAAAAGTGATACAAGAGTACTTTACTTGATGCAGCAATATTATATATAACATTTAATATGGCCATGTGATTCTACTCCACTTAATGTAGAAAAAATGATTTTCTTGATTATAGCAATGCAATAGAATCTCACTTGATTTTGGGCATGTAATGTGAACAACATTCATCTAGGTATAGTGGTGAGTTTCTATGTAGCATAAGTCATTATCTAAAAACTCTACCATGAAAGTCTTGGTGAATTATATGATCCTTCTTCAATTGGTTGCATCAAGTTGATGCAATAAATTTAAGGAGAGGGAAAAATGATGCATGATAAAGAAGTAAAGTAATTGAATCACATAACCATGTAAGCACACAATCACTTGATAGGTAAAAGCATACAAATTTTGTAATAAATAGAATCATGTGACAAACAAATAATAAATATTAAATAATAATCATGTATTCATATAACATTTTTGGAAAAAGCTAGCTGTGAAGCCATCAGGGCCCGACGCCTTATCCAGATGCATTTGGAATAACGCCTCATGAACCTCCTCCTTTGAAGTAAGCTCACATAGTCTCTTGTTATCCGCATCACTAACCCTAGTGCTTATTGAATCTAGGAATTCATTACTGTACTCATGAGGTATTTGTTCACCAAGTAATTTAGCAAAAAACTCACATGCTGCTTTGCCCACCTCAACACCCCCTCTGACAATCTGGCCACTATTGTTTCAGATTTCCTCTATTTTGTTAGACGTCGTCTTTGCCATAACTGAGGCATGGAAAAATTTAGAGTTTGCATCGCCTTCTTTTAACCATACTTCCCGAGATTTATCCTTCCAATAAATCTCTTCCCTCTTCAGAATTTCGGCCAACCTCTCCTTTAAATCCTTTTCTCTGGCATATTCTTTATTTGTCATCACATTTTTGATTATTTCTTCATTGAGTACTTCTAGCTCCATTTCCACATTTGCTTTCTCCACAAAGATGTTTTGGAAATGTACTCTATTCCACTCCTTTAGTTTTTGTTTTATCATCTTCAATTTTTTTACCATAAAGCTTATGGAGCCTCCCACCTTCGTTTCCTTCCACCAACGTTCCAGTAGCTCTAGGAGGTTCGGATCCTGCCACCACATATTTTTGAATTTGAAGCTTGTTTTTTCCAACATGCATCCTCCTATCATCGAAAGCTCCATAGGATAATGAACAAATATTGATATAGGCAGTATGTTGGCAGACACTTTCAACCCGGTTTTAACCCAACTGGGTGGAATCAAGAATCGATCCAATCTCTCTGATATGGCAGTGAAATCTTTGCATCTATTAGTCCATGTAAAGGTTCCATTTTTCGTGGGGCAATCCAACAAACCAGATTCCGTCACAAATGTCTTGAAATCCAGTATAGGTTGTGAGATGGTTCTTAGCTCACCACTTTTCTTTGACAATTCTAAAATGGCATTGAAGTCTCCCCCCATTACCAACTCTTCCTTGGGAAGGCAATGAACAAATTCCAAGACTGAGTTCCAAAGGAGAACCTTATCAACTATTTTTGTTGAGCCAAAAATGTTGATGATTGTGAGACATCTGTTTAGCCCTAAGACGAAGATCTTTGCTGCCATCCAACTAGTAGAGGAAACTAATATTTCCACAAATACCTCTGCCTCCTTCCATAACATTCCTAATCCACCCACTAACCCAGTTGAGTCTTGAAAGAAGCCTTCCCATGAACAACAATATTTCAGAAATTTTTTAACATTCTTCCCTTGACAACTTTGTTTCTTGTAACAGAATAACACTACTAACACTTTTTTGTAATTGACACCTTACCAAACACCTCTTGTCAGGGGCTTTTAAGCCCCTGACATTCCAAGTATTAATCTTGATTTATTCCCAAGGGATACGTTTCCTCCCTTAGTACTCAATAACTTAGTAATACTGGTATATTTTTTAGCCACCGCTTCTTCTTCCCGTAGTTGCTTAAAGGAATTTCTCCCTCTAGGGTTGCCTGAAGTGCCAATTTTACCCATACTCAGATGATTGATTGCTGTTTGTGAGATGCACCTGTCGTCGATTATGTCCAGCTCATCCTCAACTTCTACATTTGAGTCTAGATCCTCGCTTGACCTCAAGGCGACTTCTGCCTCATCTTCATCCATCATCTTCTGTCCTTCCTTCTGGGGGGATCGCATTGGCGATTTCACCACCTCCACCTCATTGTTGTATGTTGCCTCAGTGCTATGTAGCCCTTTCGTTGAGTTCTTGCTTTGAATTTTGTTCATTCCTCCTTGGGTCCTCCCTTCTTCGAGGCCTTCCGGCTTAGGTAAAGTGTTTTGAGTAGAAATATTTTCTACAGGTTGTTTGTTCCTTATACTTGTGTTGCAGGACATGGTACTATGCTTCCACGAGCCACACTCGATACATAAATGCCTTATTTCCTCAACCTCAATATCCTGCATCCAACGCTCCCCGTTCACCAATAAACATATACTGCGAGGAATGGAATCAATTGCCGCAATTTGAAGTCTGGCATATTTGTGTAGGTCTCCATCTAGGATGTTCGTTTCAATCTCTATTAGGGTTCCTAGAGTTCGTCCAATTTTTTCCAGACAATCCCCTGCCCAGTATTCCACTGGAAGATTGTAGATTCTGACCCATATCGATTTGTCATAAGGCCGCATTCTGATTGAGTCAAAGTTCATATTCCATGGTTGCATATACAGGGGCTTTCCATCCATACTCCAAAGATCCCCCTCTGTTATTCTGAGTTTTGTTTCTTCATCTACAAACACCACTAGAAAGAAACCCTTCGGTAGGAATCTTATCAACACTTCCGTTTTCCAGTTTTCCTGGATCCAGGTTTTAATCGTTGCGCGGTTCGTTGTTTCACCAATAAAACAACATATACATTCAAATTCTTTCAGTATCGCAGCATCTTCTTTGATTTCTTCCGAGACATCAATTTCTATTGTGGGTTCCTTAATTTTTAGATTGGTATTTGACTTTGCTTCCACTCACCGTTCTTCCGCCCATCTGTCTCTCTCACTTCGATGGCCTCTTATTTTCTTTTTCCCATGGAGTTCTATCCAATCTTTACTGCTCCTATTCGAATTTTGCTTATGCGGGAGATTTTGCCTCGGCCATGGAGCCCTTCTTTCAGTAGAGGGTTCAGGAGTATCATGCCATCTCCTTATTGTTTTGATTTCCTTTTCCTTTGGTGCACTCTATACTCGATGTGCGTGATGACACTTGTCCACCCATCTCCCACCAACGAACACCCACTGCGGGATATGTTCTTTTCCCTTTTCCTCCGTGCCTTCGACATTTCATCTCCCCAATGCCTTCCTCCAGTCTTTTCTGGTTCGCCCCCCTTTGTCTCTGCCCTAACCGGTAATCGGGCCCTGCTCTGCTCTTCTGCCCCTGCACTATCCCGCGATCTCACCATTTTAATAATTTTGAAATTATTATAATTAATAAACTCTATCTTATCACATGATTAAATCATGCTTATTATTATATTTATACATTATATTATTGTTTACAATGTTCTATACTAAAAATTATTAAATACAAATCTAAAATTATTATAATTAATAATGAATATATTTTATACAATATAAATTAAATTAAATACAAATATACTACAATATATAATTTATATCTTATATAATACAAATTAAATCATGCATTTAATATAAATTTTATATTTATTATTATATAATATCATATATAAATCATACTATTATTATTATATATTATATTCTTTAAAAAATATTAAATATATTTATAAAAGTATTATAGTTAATTATTATTATTATTATATATTATATTATATTATTAATTATATTTATCTTAGTTAAAGTTAAATTTGTAAATAATTATAGATATCATACAAACTATTTAAGGGTGATATTTGTATATTCATAATAATTTTTATTT
This sequence comes from Sequoiadendron giganteum, assembly GCA_007115665.2. Lineage (NCBI taxonomy): Eukaryota > Viridiplantae > Streptophyta > Pinopsida > Cupressales > Cupressaceae > Sequoiadendron > Sequoiadendron giganteum. The sequence goes on from CM021104.1 coordinate 216,530,025, forward strand.
GATTGTATCTTTCAAGATAATGGTTTATAACATTTATTTATTGAACATGAAATAGCTATGTGTCAAAGTAGGTTTCAATATATTTGCTATCTATTTTCATTTATCATTTCAATGTCTTGAACACTTCACTTTTCATGTCTAGTGTGATTAATTACACTTATATTTATGTGATTGACTATTGATCACATTTAGAAGGAGCATATGTTGGGTTCTCGTACCTAAAATAAATCTAGACCTTTAAAACTATTCAAAAATTCTTAGTATGGTTGGAGCTTCTTTGTATTTTTATCATTTGAGAAATTGTAAAGTATTTTTTATTTTTTTTATCTATTTAACGAGACCCTATTTGTCTTACCTATCTGGGCACGACTGCTTACTCTTGTCCTATAGTTTTGAGGTGAAGATAGTTTATATTGTACTTAGACTCCTATTCCTCTCTATTTATTTATATCTCCCTATTTCTATATCTCTCCCTCTCTCTCCTCTCTATCTCTTTCTATCCATATCTTTCTCTACCTTTATCTCACTATTTGATCTCTCTTCTCTATCTCTACCTCTACCCATATATATCTACCTCTCTCCCTTTCTCTTCCCATATATCTCCATCTCCCTCTTTCTCTTCACATATATCTCTATCTCTCCCTCTCTCTATCTCCCCCTATTTCTCTCTCCCTCTCTCCATCTCTATTTGTGTATCTCTACTCTCTATTTGTTTCTCTTTGTCTATCGCCCCCCCCTCTATATCTTTTTATATCTCTATCACTTTATCTCACCATATATATCCCTCTCCCTCTCCCTCTCCCTCTCCCTCTTTCTCTATATCTCTCTATCTCTCCCACTATCTACCTATATCTCTCCCATCTACCTCTATCTACCTCTCTATCTATTTGTATCCATCCTCTCTCGCTCTATCTTCATCTCTACCTCTATCTTCCTCTCTCCCCTATCTCTAGACATGTCTCCTTCTCTCCATCTCTTTGTCCCTCTCCCTCTTTCTAGACCTCTATAGCTATCTCTTTTTTTCTCCCTCTTTCAAACCATATTTCTTCTTCCATCTATCCCTCTATCTCTAACTCGTTATCTCTCTATCTCTCTCTACCCCGATATCACTCACTCTATGTACCTCTCTATATATCATTTCATGTCTCTATCTTTATTTTCTATCTCTCCTCTCATTCTCTCCCTATATATTGATCTCTTCCATCTTTCTTTCCTCTCTATCTCCCTCTCTCTCCCCCTCTCCTTCTCCTTCTCCTTCTCCATTTCCATGTCTATCTCTATCTTCCTCTCTATATCTATCTCCTTACTCATCTCTCTCTCTTCCCTCCTCCATCTATTCCTCTTTATATCCCTATCTATCCCACTCTCTCCCTCTCTCCTTATTTCAAAAATAACATGAACCTATTGGTAATGGAGCCTAATTATCTTTTTGATTTAGAGGTTTTGTTTCACTTGTGTTTCAATCCATATAAATAGATGTATAGTTGATTTAAAGCTATCACTTCTCCATTAAGACTCCTTTTCAACAAAAAAACATTTTATAATTATTCTACTAATTCACCTTATGTCATACACTAATGCATGCAAAAAATAGCCCAAAGATAACAAGGTCTTCAAACCTTAACTTTACTTCAAAAATACCTCCTCTTCTCACATTTGGAAACAAATTGTCGCCGAGATCAAAGGTGTAAAAAGAGAAGGCATATCTTGTTTCAGTCCCATTTCGAGTATGAAAATTTTGACAATAAAAACAAAAAACAAAAATGATTCGACTGTATATAGATTCCAAAACATCAAACTCACTGAAACCATGGCAAGTGACTTACTAAAGATTTTGCACAAGTTGTGTCATGTTGTCAACGATCCCAATGTGAAAAATGGTTAGAGTATTTTTTAAAATAATACGAAACCCTACCACAAATGTTGTTACTTCAATCCATTCACAACAAAAGAAAAGTTCCAATTTGCTTTGGAGATCAAATGGCTAGATTTTTGCAGTCTTTCTAATAAAACAATTCAAATAGGGGCGAAATGATTAATTTGTTCATATCGTGTATCAAGCTTTTCCAAGTTGGGATTGACCTTCCCAGATTGATGAAAAATCTCCAACCCATGTGGTGGTGTGACATCCATGTCTTTGTAACACACATCCTCATGGCTTTCACATTTTGAGTCTGAAACGCTTTCCATATTCATTTGTTCTATTCCTACGTGGTTACATATTGACAGGATTTTGGCGTGAATATCATTTTCTCTTTTCTTTTAGAGTTTTTTTGTTTTCTTGGTAGAGTGTTAAATGCATGATTTTACTTTACAATTGTTTGACCACGTTGTTATGTTTTGTCTTGTTGTAGTTGGTATTTATCAGTGCAAGAGCTTAATTGTTATCCATTACTATTTTATCACATGCCAACAAGATGCCATATTGGATTCTGATTTTTTCACCAAAATTAGGATTATATTGGTATAAAAGTAAAATGGAAATAGTATAGAAATAAAGAGGAACTTACATTTATGTGATAAAAAAATGTAGAGTAAGGATATATATACAATGATGAAAATAAATTATTTTTATAGAATCTTTAATTTGTATGACAATAATGTATGCAATTGAATACAATGGTATAGCAAAATTGTAACATGGTCACATTGAACTCCAATTTATCTGTAATAAACAGAAGATATATTTAGTATTTGAAAAACAACTAATAGAAACAAGAGTGTTGAAGTTGAAAATCAATAAAAATTATTAGTTACCTTTGGTTGAGTAGTTTGTAGGTCTTAGACAATGAGAACATAGTGTAAATGAGCAATGAGAGGAGCCCGCATTAAAGTAAGAAGATATATATAATTGACAACAAATAAAATATATAAATATTGGTATTGAAGCAAATAAGAAAGTGACATATCTGTAGTGGTTCAAATGCACTTTTAAGTGTTTGAGAAGTTTGAATTTGACATACCTATAGTGGTTCAAATGCACTATAACCCCTAGTCCAAGGTCAAATTAGGTTTCGACTATATCCAACTAAAGCCCATGAAGGAGTTAACCAATATTAACTATGACTTCGAGAGCAAAATTTTAGAACAATTTTTTTATCAAGTATCTACGAATACGTAATAAATATCTAATAACTCTTCCATGAATTAAATTTTTTTTTATGTTTTTTCATGTATTATGGGAGTTAATTTATACTTATACATATGCATTCTATTAAATTAGCCAAGATTAAACTAAGATTTTTTTTTTTGGTTACAATATGAATTTTAGATAAAAATCATGTCATGGATAGAACATGGTATAAATAGGTTGCATACATTTTAAAAAAATATGAAGCAAATCTTTGGATGGGGCCAGCATAGGTGTGTCATTGGCTTTAATTTAACTATGTATCTAACAAGATTTTTGGTGTGAAATGACTCTCTCTTCCCCTTCTACCTATCTCTCTCCCTTTCTCTTCCTCCCTCTCTCTATCTCTCTCCATCTCTCTCTCCCATGCCCCCTTCCTATCCCATACATCTCTCTAATTCTATAACTCTTTCCCTTTCTCTTCTCACATATCTCTATCTCTCCCTAGACTCTTCCCCCTCTCCCTATCTCTCTCCCTTTCTCTCCCTCTCTATCTCCCCCTCTCTATCTCTCCTTATATCTCCCTCTCTCGCTCCTTCCCTATCCCTCTATCTATCTCTCTATCTCTACCACTCTATCCCTTGCTCTTCTCATATATCTCTACGTCTCCCTCTTTCTCTCTCCCTCTCTCTATCTCCCCCTTTACATCTCTATCTCTACTGTCTGTTTGATTGTCTCTCTACCTCTTTTCCACTCTCCACCTCTCTCTATGTCTTATACCTCTCACTATTACTATATCCCACCATCTATATCTCCCTCTTCCTCTATATCTCTCTAGCTCTACCTCGCTCTCTATCTCACTATCCACCCCTATATCTCTCTCTACCAACTACAACAAGACATGCACTATATGCCTTCAGTTTTCATGAGATAGCAACAAGGTTCTCCTTTTTCCACGAGACTCGGTTTCCTAAAGTCTCTTTCATTCACGGTGTTTTAGGTCCAAAAAATGTGGTTCTTCCTTCTGTTTTCATAATATTTTGCTTGAGGTTAATGGCAGCACTATGAATTGCCTTTGCAAAAGGGACCTTTCATGCATGCAACCTGTGTAGGAATGAATACTTTGACTAACTGCAGTATTATTTCTTTAATGAAAAATTATGTAGTTTTCTTGAATATTGAGTCAATCTTTATAACTCATTACTGCATCTGTATGTGTTGTTTTAATAAGTTAATTTATTTCAAAATCAAATAAGACAAATAATCATTTGCATTTAATTTATTTAATTTGTTGCCTTTTTAGATTATCTAAACTATTTTCTATTTCAATTATTGTATCTACACAAAATAAAATAATGCCATACAATTATTCGGCGCACCCCATTGCACACCTAAAATGCAATAGTTAGTAATACAATATCTTAAATAAAAATAATAATTTTTTCCATTAAAAAATATAAACCTTCAAATTAAGAAACACTAAATATAAATGCATGTTCTAGTTCTACCATCGATAAATAACCGCCACTATGCTTTTCTAAGTATAATAACCACTATTTTAATGATTTACAGTATTTAAAGCCAAACGCGATGTGATATTTTCAAGCCTTTCAATATCAGTGTGGAAATTGAGGAACAGAAAATGGCACCGTTTGCCATGATTCTCATGACGGCCACAAAGCTTGCTGCTGCTTCCATCCACCTGTAACAATTCGTTCTTCCAAACCCTAATTATGTTGTGTTTTTAATCATTATTCTTCTGACAGACAGAAGTGGTTTCTGGCTTACAGGGTTAAGAAATTGAGCAGCGCTATAAGGGAGAAGCGAAGGAATTAGACAGGGACAAGAGGAGGGCGCCATAAATACAGAGGAGGACTAGTGTTACTGAATTTGACGGTTTCTTCGCCATGAAAATCTAATTTCTGATTCAATCAAATTTTTAATTATTTACAGTGAGAAGGCCTCCTTTCCGTTGGCTGTATTACAGACTATTTTACCGAATCGTTTAATTGTAAGTAGCATATATTTAACTTCAATATTTACTGATTCTTTGATTTAATTTGCAATGCTCCCCTGTTTCTGGAGTTGTGTTCCCAAATTATAAATATAACAGTGATCTACCATTGCACGGCGTATAAATGAATTTAAACAGGAGTCTACCATTGCACTGTGGGCTTAAAAAAGTCATAGTTAGGTCATTATATGTGCACATCTTCTAACTGTTAAAAAATGGGTAGTTTGTAACATAGGCATGTCTTCATAAAATCTTTGTAATAGATGCATGCTAAGATGATTTTTTAAAAAAAAAAAAAAATTGTTGGGATTTTTTTATTGTGAAGACGTTTTAAGGGATTTAAAATTTTCTTTTCATTCAGAGAGGAGTGACGATTAGGATTTTCTATCTATTAATGTCTTCACTACTATTTGAAAACTTTGCAGACTGGGCTTGAGCTTCGACAAAAGTTCATGGCCTTCCCAAAGCAAAGTCTTAGTCTTTGTAATGGCAAGTGGGCTCACAAGTACGAGTCCTATTTGGAGAGACTATTCATTTGGGTGTTATTTTGAAGTTGATGAGATTTTATTTTATTTTTATTTTTTAAATTTTATTATTATTATTATTATTATTATTATTTTCGCATATTAGGATAAGGGAACCATTTATGAGTATTTTATCCATCATTTATCTCTTCTAGTTGTGCAATTGTAAATTTTGAATTTCGGTTTGTTATATTTTCTTAATAAGTTGGGAGGCAAATACCGAGTTTAGATCCTAATTATTGGTTCTAGTAAATGTTTGTCTATTAGTTGTCTTTAAAGCAAACTATTGATTGTGGCATTTGTATACTAGAGTATGTGATGCCATCATATAGAAAATCATATCCAAATGATACAATATTGAATCTTTAGAGAGTAACACCATATTACAAAAGAGATAGAGCCCATGTTTGTAGTTTCCACATTTATGGTAGTGTAGATGAGGTGTGTATATATATATATTCTTTTCTAAATTGTTAAATGATTTTTTTCTGTTAGAAAAATATTATTACAACCTATAACATGGAGATGCACTTGTAGCATTGGATGCCAAGTCATGACACAACAACACTCAAACCATGAACCTGATTCAATTATGTATCACAATGTTATTAGTTTCCAAATCCACATCATATATATTGAAGTGTGATGCAAAATAGTGAAAATCTAATTTAGAGGATGGTAGAGTTGTAGGAATACCCTCATCAATGTTCTTTTGATCCAACCATTTATTGTTCATAATTTTCTACATCCTCTTGGCCATAATTGACCTTCAATTATTCATCTTTCTTTTCTTTTATATGAGAAATAACTAAATATAATTTAAATTTTGTCTTCCCTAGCTTGTTTAGAATTTTTTCTATTTTTTGGTATGTTTCTATTCCTTGCTCTTTCTTTTATTCTCTTATGCCATAATTAACCTTCTTGCTTTGTTGAGAACACTTCCTATGGGTAGAATTGAAATTTCTTGTGGTTCATTTATATGTACATTTTTGGTGTGTTCTTGTATTTATGCTACACAAATGTTTTTCATGTATATGGTATTTAGAGTTAGAAAAGCTACATGAATTACTTATTCATCAACTATAATTATATTTTTTATTTCAATAAAAAAAACTCAAATGGCAAGAATATGCTAAGTTTGACAAATTTTGTAAAGTTGTCCAATATTTCCTGAGTACAACTGGATATTCATGTGGGTATCTGTTGGGTTGAATTTTAAGACTATCTCTAAGGTGGTTTTTATCTTTAGATGGTACCAAAATACTTGCATGAAATTTTATTTTTCCTATAAGCTTGGTTATCCTAAGGCGAATAATTAATTTATAGATGAAGTGAAGAGAGATTAGAGGGATTGAAATTATTTTCATAATCTTGGTCATTGTCCCCAACCAACCAATAGTACTTTTCTATTTTTTTAAGATTCTTTTTTCTTAATTTTGAAAGCAATAATATTTTGAACTTGTGTATTCACTTGGGTTATTGAGAAACAAACAAATATAAAAAATGATGCAATTAAAAACACAAAGTATGCATTAGATAATTTCTTCAAATGAGAATTCTCCACTATGTTGAATTTGAAGGTGGTGCACATTGTATACTATTAATTTTTTTAATAAAAAAATCATATTTGTTTTTGTATACTTAATGATATCAAGCTCCTTGCAATTTAGTATGTACTACCTATAAAAAATAAAAAATATATGTATCATTTTTACTCAAACAAAGTCTACTTTTATATGGTCATGAATTAGTGCAAGTAATCTAAGCTCGTGGTCCAATAATATTAGCACTAGAATCCTTATTATACAAATACTTTATTGGGATGATTTGGAACATATATATATATATATAAATAAATATTAAAATCAGTTGAAGTATGCAAGTTAGACAATCGTGAAATGATAATTCTTCCACTATGTTGAATCTATAGGTCGTGTTCTAAATAGACCACCTTTGGTTATAAAAATTGTGTACTATATAATTTATTAATTTAAAGATATTCTATTGTTAGATTTATTAAATTTTACACCAAATGATATTGAGTTCTGTAAGATAGTATGTATCACCCATGTCAAAAGGTGAAAATTATATATATCATGTTTATTGAAACAAATTATTCTTTTTTATGGTCACAAATTAGTGCAAATATTCTAGTTTCTTATACAAAAATATTACCACTATAAGTTTTTGTTATATAGATAGTCTATTGGGATGATTTCAACCAATCTTCTATATTGGATGAGATATATGTCATGTATTAATTTTAAACTAAAATACAAGTTGATGTATTCTTGAAAACTTAAAATCTATGGTCTATGAGAAAGAAATGCCTATATAAGAATATACATATCATGAATCTACTATGTATTTGTGTTATTGTTAGTTTTTTCTATTTTCATCTCCTAAACTAATCTAAATAAATATATCAACTTCATCATTGCCACATGTCATGTTTTGTTCTTGGTTTATTATTAGCATAAAAAATTTTAAATATATATTTTGGATTTGACATTATTTTGTCAAATATTTTTTTTGAAACATCCTATTTCCTTGGGCAAATACTTGTTTTTATAAAAATATACTTAAATGTATGTTGAGATGAAATATTTTCTCACATGAGAATAATATTCACTCCCACTCCCTCGTTTTGCCACATATTTCACCCTTTCACATATTCTTAAGGGAGATTGTTGGCTCTCTTACCTTGGACCTGGGCCTTGAATTTTCTTGAAAGAGGAGGACCATAACCATCCAAAATTTCATTAAACTAGCTAGTAAGAACTTTCTTCCTTGGCTAGATTTCAAAATGAAATATCAAATATCAAATCAAAATTAAGAGACTTACTAGATTTGGTTCTTTCTTTCATTCCCTCACAATCGCTACATAAGTTAGGTATGTGGTGCTTCAAGCCTTGGTGGAAGGATTGGAAATGGTTTTCAAATACTCCTTTTCAGAGCTATACGCCCTATAAGGGCTACTCTTGGCTCTCTCATCACTTGCATATGGTTGATCAACTCAACTTCCATTGGCAATTGCAGTCCTCTCGTGGGATTTGAAAAAAGGGATTCCAGGGCATGTAGGTGGTTGTGTTGGAGCCTAAATTGGTTTATTTTTCTTGGTGTCTATTATATCAAGGACTTCCTATGAGGAACTATCTATCTCACATGGACATTCCCACTCCAAATTTCTCATTATGTAGCCAAATTGAGTCCCTCAAGCATCTCTTTTGGTTGTCCTATGGCTCAAGAAGCCACAAATTGGAACCATGACTTCTTTAGACCCTTCAAGCCTACTCCCTTCTCATGGAACATGATTCTACTTAGGGATTGACCTAATCTCCCTCACAAGTTCTCCCATATATGGCACACTTTTATGGTGGAAATTTTATTTAGTATTTGGAAAGAGAAATATGCTATTTAATCACAATGTTGTTGATAAATGTTTTTGTAGAAACCGAAATTTGGTCTAAGTCTGTGACTTCAATTTATTCATAATTTATATTTTCATAGTCATGATTAAATAATGTTAATTATTTAATTACTTTCTAGAGTCTTTCTCATCTATTTTTTTTTGGTCGATAACACAAGACAAGTTTATTTTATTAATTAAAAATAGATTACATTTCAAATATCCTTGTAGTGACCACACAAAACCTTCCTAACCCCAGTTAACACCTCTCTAGCCCTCACAATAATCCATACTTCAATCAAATTCTTGAGTTACAAAAAATAGAGAAATTACAATACACACATAGCTCCATAAACATCACAAGACAACAATCCAACCAACCTTGCAGTAGACCTTTTAATAGGTTCGGGGTTTGGAGGTCATCTTGACCTTCTCTTCGTCTGAGACCTGAGGACCATAGGAAAGGTTTCCTTCCTATCTTTCCTTGCTTTCCTCCCCCTAACTATTTCCAACCATCTTCTACCCTTGCCGCTCCCATCTTCCAACCTAGTGGTTTGTCTAAAGGACATTTCAAGACTCCATCCGAACTACCATTTGTGTGTTGTCTTTGTACATCAACATTTTGACGCCCTAAATCTTTCTCTTGCGGTCGCACCAACCCTCTTTTCTCTTGGCATTTAGGTGTAGCTACCCAATTTTTGGTATTCAGATCCTTCTCACCTCTGTTGTAAATAGCTTTGTCTCTTTTCCCATCTGAATCCCCATTTGGAGCCAGGGCTTCTCCAACCTGTACTTGATCTTCTCTTCTACCTTCCCTGCTTGACCCTCTTCTTCCATGCTAACCACCTGAGAGTTCATTTTCTTTGCTTCCTCTTTCTCCACTGTATAGTGCTGGGGACTTGCATCTTTCCACCAGGAGGCAGTTCTGTTAGCTCTTAGTTTGGCACATTCAGCAGCCAAATGACCCATTTTAAAGAAATTTCTGCATCTAAAGGGTATCCCTTCATAATCCAAGGGCTGCACCCAACAACCTTTCAAAGTTTTTATTTGAATCTCCTCCGGAGGCGGTTTTGACACATTCATTTCCACTAAAATCTGAGTAAAGGTCGAGTGCATAAGGTTTGAAGACCCTTCATCCACCATTAAAATGCTGCCTAGAGAGCTCCCTACTCTAAGTAGGAATCAAACCAGAAATGGAAGGGAAAGTTGGGAAGTCTTATCAAAATAGGAGCCTACTCAAACACTTCATTGGATGGATTGAAATCCAGATGCCATGGCTTTAACATCAATGGATATCTTTCTTCCCAATCCCAGTGAAAGTCACAAAGGATCTTCTTTCTGTCTTTCTCCTTTTCCAACACTACAATGAAAAAACCTTTGGCCATGGGGTAGGTTTGGACATACCCCTCCAAGACTTATTTCCAATGGTTAGAAATCCACTGGTATAGGTCAAAAAATCTTGGCCTAAATCCCCTGAATCTTCCAATCAGACCTAGCCTAGAAAAAAAAATTCATTAAAAAATACTTCTTGTCAAGCTCATCAGTTAGTACCAAAGTGATTGCTCTAGATGCGTGAAAATAACCAGAGTTTCCACCTTTACCTGACAAGCTTTTGTTAGCAGGATTTCTTGGTTGAGAAAAGATCGATTGGTTTCCCCCATTCTGTGTCACATTGAACTGCTGCTTAGAACCATTGACTCTTGAAACACGAGCTTCAAGAAACCCTCTTTTTAGGCACTATTGAGCCAATGTCTTTTCCCTAGCCTCAATGTTGATATTTCTACTAGGGTCATGCTTTAACGCCTCTTGCTTATTTGAATATTGTCGCTTTCCATCCATTGGTTGGCATTCTCAATTCCCTATTTTTCTATAGTTAATTTCATAGTTCTTGGAATCCCCACCCGCTTCCAACAAGGCCTCTCCCTCACGGTTTGGGTTTGGTAAAACCCTAAATGCATCAGAAGTCGAGAGACGCTCGTTACCTCCCATGTCGCCTGTTTAGAAAAATTAGATCTTAGAATAATCTATGTAGTCCTTTCTCGTCTATTACTTAAATAAATTTTAATTATTTAATTAATTCGCTATAACATTTATTCATGAATTAATTAAATGATCTTAATTATTTAATTAATCCACATTGTCTTTATTCTATCCTGATTAATTAAATAAATGTTCTTTATTTAATTATGTCATTAGTTAACTTTACCCTCCCTTTTAAATTAAATAAATTCTTATTTAATTTATCTTTATCATGTTTTTTACTATAATTAAATAAATGTTCGAATTATTTAATTATTCATTTTAACCTTTTCATCACTCAATTAAATAAATATTATTTATTTAATTAATCCTTAAATGTCAAATTTTGAATTAAATAAATCATTTAATTCATAAATCTTTATTTTTAATATATTCTTCTATATTTAGATGATTGTTTAAGTTATCTAGGTATTCATTCTTACTTGAATCTAGATCTATTTGAATCCATTAGTTATCTCCTTATTCGATATCTGATCGTCTCTGCAAAGAGACTTTCTATCATAACCAATTAGTTATCTAGTTAAGACCCTTATGCATGAACATATTTATTGATTAAATATCTTTATTTAATTAATTAATTTATTGTGTGTATTTGAACATATCGTTGTCCAGATTATATCTTTATCCTTTTCATTCAAACTCTTATTCTTCTAATTTTTGAAGACTTTCAACTAAAGATTAAATCATTTATTTAATCTTGATCTCTTATTCTTTCAATTTTTTGAATAGTCTTAACACCAGATTAAATTATTATTTAATTTAATCTTCATCCTACAGAATTTTCCAACTCATGTTCTAACTGACACAAATCTCACATCACATGGAATTCATCAATCTCGATCGTTGATCTCTCTTTCGAATATGAGCTGATCGTTCGAAAACCATCTTTCTATAAATTGACTGACCTTTGGCATTATTCCTCCTCTCAAAATCGATATACTTTGGAAGCAACTCGTAATCTTTGATATTTTGCTATAATCACATACATTTTTCTATAATCACATACATTAAGGCTATACTTGCACACTTATTAAAAATATGAGGGCAATTATACTACAAAAGGCAAAATGGAGAAGGACAATAAAGATAATTCAAAGGAGTGGACATATATTCGGTGAGAGCATTTCAATTTATTTCTTTGTTTATTGCTTTGTACTTTATTGTTTAATGTAGGTTAGATTAATGTTTATATGGTTTAACTAGTTTCTTTCCAGCAGTTTTTCCTAAGTTACAATTGGTGAACTTGACATGAAGACATCATCTTCGCAAAATCCGTATATGTTTTTGATTTTTTTTGCAGGTATCATACAGAACGATGCGTTTGATAGACAAAACGACACAACTGTTATTACGAACCACAACTAATGAATCCAAAGGCGCATCTGATAAAATTTGACACATCTGTGGCCTCCTGTGACACAACTGATTGATGAAAACCACGATGCATCTGCTGCTTTAAACGATGCATCTGCTGCTTTAAATGATCCATCTGACTGGTATGATTTTTATTTTTGAAATTCTATTTTATGATTTTTATTTTGCTTTTATTTTAGCTAATATTTGGTTTACAGTGTGTGCTTTAGTAGGATAACATAGTGTTTGCAGGACGTAGTGTAGAAGACATAAAATTTGAAACTTCTTTTATGCAGGATGAGTGACAAAGATAAATTTGAAAACTACTAAAATCATTTTCTTGTAGAATCATTGGTGAAGACAAATGGATAAAAATACTAAAAATTTGCATGTAGAACCTATGTCGAACGCTTTAAATTCAAAAACATCTTGCTTGGTAGATTAGATAATTTTCATTTTAGGATTAAAATTAACTATTGTCTTTCATGTCTGTACATGTTTAGATTAGAACCTTGATTTGGTATATCGAAGTATCCTATCCCCTTGCACATTCATGTGATCTTGGGTGCAAGAGAACCGGTTACCGACTCTAGAATTTAGGCCTGTCTTGATGGGAAAAATTACTCACCCCAAGATGACTCAGACCGGTAGCACACTAAAGCCAAGCAAATTCTAGGCAATATATAAAAGTGGGTTCTTAGGGAAAGCCCAAGAATCATGAGTATTGTTCCGATGAGAAGGGTAGAAATGGTCTCTCCCCACATGGATGATACCCCATGAATAGAATGTCTGAATTAAAAACCTTTTTTGTAGTTAAGCCAAAATCCCTATCTGTTTACTGGTGCAGTAGGTCGGACCTGTGAAGCTATCTCACATTTTTATGGTTCATTGTAGAGATGAGAAGTATGCCATGGGAGTTTCATGGGTACTGTAGCTTGGCTTCCCTGAGAAGTGTGTGCCATGGAGGGGAGCTAGTGGGGTCAAGCTACTAGTCATCCGCCTTGCATACATGTAGTTGGGGAAACCCAAGTGAGAACTCAGTAAATACTGTCCATCACAACCTTAGGATTGTAATTGTTTTCATGATTGTCAAACTGAAAATACATTGTCTAATGATTGTTTTCTTTATTTGCCAAAAAATTGGTAACAAAACAAAGTCAATTTACACTATCATTCACCAAAAAACCACAACTGAAAACTAAGTGGCAATTGATCAATAAAAAACTGCATGTGTATTTTTGAGTTGCATCTATTAAATAGAAAACCACATACATGTCTGCCAACAAAGTTAGTTTCCACTAGGACTAATTCTGAGTCACATTTGAATTGTGAGTCGAATCTCACAATAGAGTTGCATCTGTTAAGAGTTAAACTGCATCTGTCTATGTAAGTTGCAATTTCCTGTCAACAAACCGAAACTTAGATTCATCAGATAACCACATCTGCAAACCAAAACACATCTGTCAATTTTAGCGATGCATCTACAATCTAAACCACATTTGACTGTCAACAAAAAATCTCAAAATTTGTAAATCACGGTCTGAAACCAAACTATCATTTTAATCTCTATTTCTTATAGTCAACCTTGGATAGATACTGAAAACTTGCTCAAAAACCTTGCATTGTTTAGGTTTCATTTAAGTTTTAGAGATAGACGTCTTAGTTGCAAAACTTAGTTACCTCCTAGGAATTTTCATATCCTAGAATAGGCCAACTTTCCACATTATTGGACAAATTCATGCTTTGATTTGTCATTGTCATTGACCCTAGTCGTGCTTTTGTCTGACTAGTGAATCCTTCCAGCTCATTAGTCTAGTTTGGAAATTCACCTTTTCATTTTGTCCTTGTCCTTTATCAAATTCCTTGATAAAGTCAAGTCATAGCCTTGATTAATCCATAGCTGGTAGGTTATAACCTCTTATAATCATTTATCATCATAGTCTACTTGAAGTATTTGCATATAGTCATCCTAGAACACGTCATTTTAGAAATCCTTTATTTTAGTAGCATTCTTTATATTCAAAAAATCCCAAAAAACATAGAATAAAACATACATTTCTAGACATAGTTTTGCATTGCCTCATCTTGAGCAACATTTTCATGGTTGAAACAAAGTCTAGAAAGAAACAAAGAGAAATAAAAGACCCACAAGACTTCATCAATCCTTTCGGAAACCAACCATCAAGGACAAAGAGACCACACAAATTTTTTCTTGAAAAACATGTCACTAGAGACACGCATGGAAGAATTTATGTAGAAGACATAGACGCTGTTGTTCAAGATCCTGAATTCGCATTCTTTATGGATGAGTGTTTGGCAAATGATCCTCAAAGATATCTGGCAAAGTTGCTAGTAGAAGGAGCCACACTACCACCAGGATTTGACATATACACTTTAAAAAAAACATCTACTCAACCAACACAAACAGTGACATCAAGTGTCTCCATCCCTCAAATTACCTTAACAATACCAATTGGCATACCTACTCAAACATCCTCAATTGTAAACATGACCCCATTCAATATAAAACAAGGTTTACAATTTATTGCAGGAACATCTTCATCAAACCCCTTGGGCACAAACATTGTTGGTAAAAGACCCAAAGTTGGCATGAACTCAACACGAGCTATACCTCATATCAACACCAATACTGTCATTCCTACACCGAATCAGAATATTCAAACAAGACATATTCCTATACCGAATCAGAACATTCAAATAGGGCATATTCCTATACCAAATCATAATATTCAAATAGGATATATACCCTCGCCAAATCATAATTCATTGCAAAATATTGCATTTCAAAACAGTTACATCGATCCTAATAACGCAATCAACATGTCATTGACACAAGTAGATGTTCTGCAAAATCAAATGCAAGTCCTCCAATAGAAAATGGATAGTTTCTCAATGTTAGGCAAACAAACTATCTCAAAACAAGATTTATGTCCATGTCCCTTTGATAAAACATTGTACATGAACCCCTTCCCACGTGGATACATTATACCAAATTTGCCTAAGTATAATGGGAAGAGGAATCCTCTAGAACATATCAAAGAATTTTCTACAACATGCATGGACATCTTGTATGACCCCACACACCTTATGAGACTCTTTCCATGAACCCTTGTTGGGATAGCATTGGAATGGTTCTCTAAACTACCATATGGCATAAAATCATGGGGATAATTAGCTAAGAAATTTGTGGAACACTTTGCCTTTAACATAGACAATGAGATCATGATAGCTACCTTGTGTCATACCATGCAGGAAGATGGCGAAAATTTCACCACCTTTTTACAAAGATGGAGAAGTTTAGCTAGTTGATGTCCAGTTGATGTCCAATTGAGATACCAAAAAAAAAGGTTACAATATTCCTTGAAAATATTCATCCAAAACTGTGAAATGACTTAAGAGTGCATTATTGTACCTCTTTCCTAGACTTGGTGCAAAAAGGCATTATACTTGAAAAGGGCCTTATTGACAAAGGAGAACTTAAGATGCCAAGCGGGAATCTAGTTGTTCAACACAAAAACATCCCCAACGATAGAAACAAATTTTGGTCTAGGAACAAAAATGTAACAAATGATGGTATTGTTGATGCTAAGACCCTACACGCAGGACTTGTCATCACACTAAGAGGATACAACCCCTCTCAAGACATCACTAACAATCACTAATAATCTCGATCAAACGACCAACTTTGTCCAAAATTCACAACAACAATGACCACAGAGGAGATTTCTAAAATGTGAGTTTACACCCTTAGGCAAGCCAATCAAGATAGTTTACAAGGAACTCATTAAACATAAACTCATACAACCTTTGGAGCCAAAATAGTATGATCCTGAATAGTTTAAACCTTGATGGTGGGATGACAACGCCTATTTTGAGTACCATCAAACTAAGGGACATAACCTGCAACAATACTGACAATTGAAGAACATCATACATGATCTTGTTGAAGACCGAACCATAGAAGTCAATGGGCAAAAACATACCAAAAAAAGTGATCACAAGGTCTTCATGGATCCATTACATGACCATGAGAAAGGAAAGGCCTCCAGTTAGGGAACTAAGAATAATACCTTGGCCAATTATACCAATGCTAAGTACAATTATAAAATAGGTACTATCATCAATCATATTTGAGCTGCTGATGAAAATATCCATACCATTACCATGAAGAAGCATCCTGAATGTGTTGTCAATACATGTAGAACTAAGATAACCATTCTAGGCCCTTCATCGAAACCACAACTACAGTCTTCCAAGCCTAAGTATAACGTACTTGATTAATTGGGGAAGACCCCAACACATATATCTATCTTAGAACTGTTGACCTTATCACCAAATCATCGAGCCATTCTCGATAAAGCCTTGCAAAGAACAATAGTTCCTAACAACTTAGATGTCAATCATTTTGAAGAAATGGTAGGATACTTAACCAATTCCCATCATGCCACATTCTCTCAACAAGATTATTCAACAGAGAAGACCAATCATAACGATCCATTACACCTTAAAGTTTTTGTCCATCAAACCAAAGTCAGACGAGTCTTGGTAGACAGAGGGGCAGGGTTGAATCTTTGCACCATAAAATAGGTTAAGGCATTAGGTTTCTCAGAAGCATGCGTGGACACAACTAAGAGTATAGTCATTAAGGCATATGATGATGAGGAAAGGTCATCTAAAGGAGTTGTCACACTCCCTATCAGGATTGACCCTATAGTTATGGACACTAGTTTCCAAGTCTTGGATCTCACCCTTCTCTATAATATTTTGTTGGGTAGACCTTGGATACACGCTATGAAAGCCGTACCTTCCACTTACCATCAGTGTCTTAAATTCTCATACAATGGCATCAAAACCACAATTGATGGCGATCCAAATCCTTTCCAATATTGCACAAGCCTACGTGAAATAACACAACAATAGGTGCCAGTTAATCAAGAGGCTTCATCCTCTACCTTATCCCTATACGTTGATCCATTAACTCTTACCAAGTCCATTACATTACATACACCGTCATCCACTCCTAAGGTCGAGATCCAAGATAAGGGTTGTGGAGAATATAACATGAAAGCATCCTATTATGTCAGTCAGCTAATTCCTCCTAAGTCATACAGGTTACCTACAACAAATAGGAAACATGTAGTTGTCACAATACATGTACCTCCTACGATGACATTCAAAAATGGGAAAAGTTAAGTAAAGAAGCTATGAACCAAGAATATGTCACCTCCTGGTTGTATAATGAAGATAATAAAAACCCTCCGCCATCTATTCAAATATCTAAGGATCAATATGGAAAAGGATTCATGTATAATGCAAAGCAAAGGATATGATGAACATAGTGGGTTAGGGCTACATCAAAATGGAAGGAATGAACCTATCATTGTCTCACAAAGACCAAAAGGCCTAGGGCTAGGGTTTCAACTATTAGAATTGGTATTCTTGGAACTTTGTTATCATCACAAGAGGAAGTAAGTGCTTATGAAAATATCGAGATATCCCATGAACCATTTGACCCATTCTACTATGACTCCCCTTACTCAAATGACTATGAATGGGATTCCCTTTCCTCTACCAGCATGATGGACCTAGATAAACTATTTTTCGAACTTGACAAAATGCTAAAACCCACACCAAATCCATCTAGTCCTCGTCCTAAAAATTCCTTGTCAAAAAAATAATGGCTTAAGCTTTATTATTGGGAAACCCTTGATCCTACCTCTTGGGAACCTAACGAACCATCTTTTGACGACCTAGCCCTTGCAATAGTCCCACATTAGAGTTTAACTATCCCTAGGAAAAAGAACAAAAAAGAGTTAGTCCAAAACTTCTGTGACCATGTTAACCACTTTATTTTCACATTGTCAGCCTCCACATTTGATAACTTTGATGATGAAATTCCCCTCGTATATCCCCAACTTATCGATTGGGATCAACAAGGTACACCCATCTTAGACATATTCGAGAACGACAAAGCGATAGATGAGTTCATGGGAATTCAAGAAGGCATACTTAGAAGGGATAATAAAGCTGGCTTTACCATAGACTTGGATGACATGGCATATTTTGGGGAGTTTGTTCACAACTCAAGTCGCAAAAGTGAAAACAAAAAGAAAAACAATGAAAATGATGAAAATGACAAGTCCCTAGGTGAAAACCGAAAGGTGCCTTTGGATGAAGAAATAGTAAAAATAAAGGACACATCCAAGGGTGAAAAACTCTTTGAGGCACCCTAGGATGGAGGTTTGAACATTCTCCCATTTGCTTAGGATAAATCACCAATGTTAGTCAAAGAGTCTATCGAAATCAACATAATCACTGAAGAAAACCCTCGAGTAATATATTTTGCAACATCTTTGATAGAGACAGAGCAACCAGAGTTTTGAGACTTCTTTACAAAGAGATGCATAAAATTTGCATGGTCATATGTCGACATGCCTGAGCTAGATCTAGACCTTATATTGCATCATCTACCATTACAGCCAAGTGTTAAGCTAAGAAAGATGCATCCACAAATCGCTCTACTAGTCAAAGCAGAACTCAAGAAACTATTGGATGTTCGATTCATTAGATCCATAGACTATGCAGACTGGATTTGAAATCTTGTGCCAGTAACCAAACTGTCTGGGGGCATCTGCATTTGTACAAACTTCAGAGATATCAACAAGGCATGTCCTAAGGATGACTTCCCTTTATCAAACATTGACATGATATTGGACCTTACAATAGGATATGAGATGCTATCCCTCATGGATGGTTTCTCTAGGTATAATCAAATCAAAATTGCAGCTGAGGACCAACATAAGAAAACTTTCACATGCCCATGGGGAACATATTGTTGGAATGTTATGCCTGTTGGGCTAAAAAATGTTGGAGCTACATATCAACGTGCAATGATGACTACTTTCCATGACCTTGTACATACTCTCATGGAAGACTATGTCAATGATATAATAACCAAGTCATTAACAAGAGATGATCATTTGAAATTCTGAGACTATATATTCAAAACGCTGGAAAATTACAAAGTAAGGCTAAATAAATAAAAATGTGTCTTTGGCATTAAATCAAGAAAAATTCTAGGGTACATCATTTCTAGAAGAGGAATTGAAGTAGACCCAACAAAAGTAAAGGCAATAATAGACATTCCACCATCAGCCAACATCGGTCAGCTAAGAACACTTCAAGGGAGACTATAGACTATCAGATGCTTCATAGTACAGTTAGCAGACAAGATACATCCATTCCAGTATTTTCTCAAGAAAGGGGTACCATTTGCATGGACACCAAAATGCCAAGAAGCTTTTTAGAGGATCAAATATTATCTACTTACACCACCCATGTTAATGCCACCTATAGATACCCGACCTTTTATACTTTATATATCGACAACTCAATTAGCATTAGGAGCCTTACTAGCACAAAATGATGATGAAGGTCATGGGAGAGCAGTATACTATATCAGCTATACTTTGGTGGGATATGAACTAAACTACAGTAACATAGAATGTGTCTGTCTTGGAGTAGTTTTTTCTGCTCAAAAACTTAGGCACTATATGCTAAATCATCAAACCATGCTGGTCGCCAAGATAGATCCTCTGAAATATCTCCTAAGTAAAGAAACACTAATAGGTTAGTTGGCTAAATGGGTATTGATACTTAGTGAATATGGCATCTAGTATGTGGAGAGAAAAGCAATAAAGGGACAAGTAATTGTTGATCAGTTGGTTGACACACCCATTAAGGATGACCATCCTCTAGTGGTGGATTTTCCTAATGAATTCATCTTCACCATTGATAAAAGAACCACATGGAGGTTATACTTTGATGGATCTCACACTAATCGTGGTTCAAGACCTGGTAAATTTTTTGTTACACCACAAGGCGACACTATCCCCAAGTCATTCAGAATTGTTTTTCCTTTCACAAACAACATGGCATAATATGAGGCCCTTGTGACAGGATTAAAAATGGCAGTTCAATGGAAGCTCAAGAGTTTACATTTTTATGGAGATTCTCAACTGGTAGTCCGACAAGTCAATGGCGAATATGAAACTAAAGATGAGAAACTTGCCCCCTACAAGCGCATGGCCAACAATTTTAAGCAGTACTTTGATAACATCAGATTTCAACAAATACCCCACATTCAGAACAGGGCAACAAATGCTATGGTGACAGTTCATTATTGGATGTACCTAGAAACATGCCTAAATTCAAGTTTTTGGTAGAACAAGTTTTGGTCCCCGCCTATGACGTCCCAGATTCTACAATGGTATGTATGATTGCTGGTCCTAATTCCCCATGGTACAAGGACATATATGACTACCTCCATGCCCAAATCCTACCCTTAGACCTGTCAAACAACCAACGTAGAACCTTCATCCTTCGTAAGTCTTCTAAATATACCATCATCAGAGATACCCTTTATAGACGTGCCTTAGATAATACCTTATTGAGATGTGTCGATGCTAAAGAAGCACAAGAAACCTTATGGGCAATACACGAGGGTATCTGTGGATCCCATTCTAGCGGTCCTACCTTAGCCAAGAAAATAATGAGATTAGGCTATTATTGGCCTATAATGGAAAAGGACTCATATTCCTTCGTCAAGAAGTGTCGAAAGTGCTAGATACACAGAGACTTGATACATGCGCCAACATAGGAGCTCCAATCGATAAATTCACCATGGCCCTTTGCCCAATGGGGACTTGAACTCATAGGTAAGATACATCGTCCATATTCCAATGGCCATAAGTTCATCATAACCGCCACTGAATACTTCACCAAATAGATTGAGGCTATTCCCATGACCTACATTACCGGTGCACAAATATCTAGGTTTATCCTAAACTACATAATTTTTTGGTATGGTGTTCCTCAATCCATCATCATAGATAATGGTCGTCCATTCAAAAACCAAGAAGTCCACAATATTTGTGAATAATTCCATATCCAACATCCATTTTCCGCTCCATATTATTCACAAGGTAATGGCCAAGTAGAGGCGTCTAATAAAACAATTATCAAGATCTTCAAAAAGAGTATCAATGATGCTGGTTGTGACTGGAATTTATAGCTTAATCTCGCCCTATAGGCTTATCACACAAGCATTCATACTCCCACTGGTGCCACTCCATACTCTTTGGTATTCGGTTCCAAAGCTATCTTACCTATTGAGGTTGAAATTCCTTCCCTAAGGGTATCATTGAAAGGTTATATTGATGATGAAGAGTATCGTGTATCCTGATTGCATGAGTTAGAATTCCTAGATGAATGAAGACAGAAAGCATTAGATCATCTTCAAGCATATTAGAACCGTCTTCATCACAACTATAATAGGAAAGTTCTGAATCAACACTTTGACATTGGTGACTTGGTCTTAATGGAGAACCCAAAGAATCAAGCTGAAAGAGAAAAACCAAGTAAGTTTGGACCTAATTGGTTAGGGCCTTACATTGTTACAAAAGCTTTTGGATTAGGAACGCATCAAATCTCTACCCCTGAAGGAGAACCACTTTTATCACCAATCAACAACCTTCATCTGAAGAGGTTTTATGCATAGCTTCTGAGAATTGTGTCTTAAAATCTTAAAAAAAATATATAAAACAAAAAAATGGTTACCTAGATGAAAACCTGGCAAACAACCGTCTTTGTAACACCAAAAAAATTGAAAAATCAATATAATAGTAAAGAGAAATAATCTATACAATAGTGAAAACCACTTTGGTGGCATTTTGGATAAGTACCATGGTGAAAACCTAGCAAATAGGCACCATGTGCAATCAACTTCACTCCTTCATCTACCATTATTCCAATCAGACTTTTCTACCATCACCCATAATAAATGGTTGTCTTATCCATAACTTGGAATGATTGACAACAAGATCACTCCATCTATCCCACTTCATCCTATAGGTCTTATACCCGACTAGGGGCAAATCCTTGACCTGTGTCAACTAGACCTTGTACATAACAACCCAACTTTAGAAAATGTCCTAAAAAAAATCAAAAACATTAGAAAATGTATTGAAAAAAGCTCAAAAATAGTAGAAAATGTCCTAAAAAAATCCAAAAACATCAAATATTCAAAACATGTCAAAAATCCCAAAAACAGAGTCAGAGTCAGTTGTGTCAAGTCAGCTGTAGACATTGTTGAGCTACGTTACATCTGTGACTGGACGTAGGAAAGGCCATCTGTCGATGTGCCCCTAAGGCATTAGGTTTGTCTTTCTAGGATTGTCACATATCACACAAAAATCATGATTCATTTTTTGTACATGTTGAAGTCATTTGGTCATGTCAAACTACAAGGTCTCTACATGTATAACATAGGCAAGGCCATCAATCGATGAGCCCCTGAGGCCACATTAGGTCAATCCATTAGGGTTTATCACATTCACTATCACACATGTCATATCATCAAGTTAATTAATTTTTTCAATTAGTTCTATCAAGTCCAAGTCTAGTCGAACTACGAGGTCTCTACATGTATAATGCAGGAAAGACCATCAATCGATGAGCCCCTGAGGCCACACTAGGTCAGTCCTTTAGGGTACATCATGTCAAGTTAACATAAGTCATACATTGTCAACACACACACATGACAATCAAAACATCAAGACAAGTCATGCATCAACAAGCCAAACAAGTCAAAAATGTCAGTAAGTCAAATCAAACAAATTGTCAAAACAATCAACTTATGTCTTATGCAAGATGTGTCCTTCTTGATGGAAGACATTATCAATCATCATAGCCTTGTGCAACTTATCACATCAATGAAATCAGGCTCAAAATATTATACGGTACTTGTCTTTTTGAAACTAGGATTTTTCATGCCTTACACAAATAGTCACAAGATCGAAACCAGACTCAACGTCTTATACGGTATGTGTCAGCCTTGACATTAGGTTGTGTCAAAAAATCACACATGATCAAATTTTGGCAAATATTTTTATTGGATTTTTGACTTTAGCACTTATTTTGTCTTATCTTTTTATAGATTTGTCTTTGAGTCTGGTTACTAGCTTTCTCAAGGATGTCCCAGGAAGGATTTAGAGAAGCAAGGATGTATCAAGACTCTTTTTTCTTTGACTATTGTTTGTCAATTGTATTTTAACCTTGAATTTTGAGTCATGTTACTAGTTTCCTCAAGGATGTCCCATGAAGGATTTAGAGGAGCAGTGACATCTCATGATCCATCTTTTATTTGTTTTCCATATTTGGTTTGTCTACACAAAAAGATTGGGGAAATTTTTCCCTTAGTATGAGTTAAGACACTCCTTGTCTGTGACTATTTGTTTTCGCAAGTGGATGCCTTTGTACACTATGGTCTATCTCATATCATGGTGTGTACTATCCATTCGTGTCATGTCCCGCCCAATGATGATTTAATGTAAAGCTTAGTATATATATAGAAAAATATCTAAGATTATACATTCTTCAAATAAACATTTTTTCAATACTAAAATTTTGATGTATCCACGCTAACATTTCGTCTATCCTACATAATGACGAAGTCTTGTGACACACAATTTTTTTTTTAGATAATCTGCATATGCATACATTCTACAACCATTATGTAAACATTGCCATATGTCTGTATATAGTACATCATATAGTTATGCTGCATTTTAAACAAGTACAAAAAAATAGGCATATCCATTGCATATACATAATCATGACATACATCCATTTACCAATCATAAATGAGTATAAATTGTGTATCCATCCACATGGAATTATAAATAGTAATATCACATTGCATCTCATTTTCATAAACCTAGAATGCATTCATTATATTTATAAATACTGTGCATACATCATTAGCATAGGAAATAAAACATCATGAGTAAACATCATAATCCATAACATGTATATACATCATCTAGTAGACTGCATAATCATATAGAATTAACATGCAAAAACATATAGTAATAAACTACATAAACATACAAAAATAAACTGCATCATCAAATAGAACATCTGCAAATCATATAAACGTCGCCAAAATATCACTCAAAATAACATATGTCATAGTACAATGTCAGAATGTATCAATAAATAAAAGGATCTCGTAGGCTCTATGATCAAAATACAATATCTACAAATATAGGGATGTCACTGAGTGGCGCTGCTACTACTCCCATGAGGTGAATGAGGAGGTGACTGTCACTGATGAACTCTCTATGTAGTAGGAGGCATGTTATATGGACTTATCCTAGATGGTCCTACCACACTATCTGTTCTCTGCGTCTGACTATGGGACCTGCTCTAGGAGCTTCCACTGTGTGCCTGTGAGTAACTAGGGGCTCATCTCTTAGGAGGAACCTCTGCCTCATATAAATCTCTATAATACCTCTCCCTATCCCTAGCTCTGACCAACTCTCAGGCGAATGTTGCAGTTGGTCCTTTACATAAATCCCTCAACTCCACAAATCGGCCCTCTATCTCCTATCTCCTAATCACTGCTCGGTCCCTATCTAGGAGGGCACAATCTCTCTCCATCTACAGAGAATCTCACTCTACAAAAAACACCCTAACCCTCTCCTCCAAGGCCTCTACTTGAGCTTGTGAATCTGTCTGTATCTCTGGGATCCTCCTCATCCTATCCTCATCTATCCTCTATCTCGACATCCCATCCCTCCACTATCCTATCTCAGAGCTCCCCCTCCTGCTCCCTAATCACTACCACCTCCTCCTCATCATCTACTTTGTAACCTACTAATATACCAAGGACATCAATATCCATGTCCTCTCTCCCAACCTCCGCCTCCACATGCTCCTCTTCTCCTACCTCCTTGACAACATGCTCCCCTCCAATCTCAGCCTCTCCACCATTGCCAAGGTCCAAAATGTGTATGTCCTCACCCTCTGCCTCTGCCTCATAGATAGGTGATAGTCCACCTACCTGACCACCTCTCCTCCCCCTTCGACCTCGTCGACCACCTCTACCACCTCCACCCCTGCCATCATCCTCGCCTCCTCTACCACCCCTGCCTCCACCCCTGCCTCTGTGTCGAACATTGGGCCCTACCCCCCGTCTCTCCACTAGTGCAGGTTGATATAGATATGTGTAAGGTACATGACAATGCTCTGCCCACCAGGTATCATAAGCTACTATAGTCCCAAGATCCGCTACCCCACCTCTACAACCCCACTAAATAGGCTGTAACGCCTAAATGTTTGCCTCTGTTGTCGCTACAGGTATCATAGGCTCTCATAAGGGAACCTCTCTGGAAGACCGAGAAAACTCTGCTTGACCTTGAGACTCATTTTGAACCTCTCCAAACTGTCTCAAAACATGATCTGGAAGGTGCCTCTCAATAATATGAACACTAGAGACCATTCTCCCAATAAGGTATTGTGTTTGTCGATAAAAAGGTAAGTGTCTCTCCTCATCTGACCATCACCCACAATCCATGTATGGTCTCCAAGTAAACTGAACTAAGGTATCTAGTGCATGTCTCCAATACCTAGTATCTCCAACATGGCTCTGTGTAATGTTTCCCGCATAACAAAAAACATAAGGGGATCTAGCATCCTGGTCAACAGTAACTAGGGGACAAAACACAAAAATGTGTTCCCATGCCCAGACCATCAGAAGGGTAGTGCCACAACTCATCAACTAGACATGTCTATATGTAATATCATGAATATGGAAGTACAAAATGGCCAGTAAACATGACCCCCAACCATAGACAACCTCCCTCTCTAAAATGCCAACTAACATCTCTCCCTACCCAATAGGAAATCCATGACCTCAACGGTTAGGAAGAACTATACCAACAATCAATGTACATAACATACAATCTATCCTCTTATATCTATCTACCAAAACCGACCATCTAATCTCACAATTCTCTATCCCTAGTCGCCTAATATCATCATACACATAAAATCTAGTAATCTTACTAAAACCCCTCTGTTTATCATACAAAACCCTCTCCCTTCTAATAGGCAATCTCAAAATCCTATATACATCCTCCAATGTGACAATTGCCTCTCCAGTAGGAAAATGAAATGAGGAAGTCTCTGAATGCCACCTCTCACAGAGAGTAGTGAGCATACCTTTGTTCACTCGAATGGTGGGAATGGTACATACATGATGTAACCCTAATCTCCATAACATCTGTGTCTCACCACTCTATAGCTAATCTCTAAGCTCATATGTCTCTGCCCATGACTCCCAGGTATAAATAAGATCTAATACAACCTACAATGGCATTAAATACTATGTGTCAGACAAAAAATCATTCATTTTTCCATCAAACATTTTATTCTAAAGTTTGACAATCAGATGCGTCGCTTCAACAACAAATGTGGTGCACAATATCAAATGAGTCATTCTAATTTACAAATGTGGTGCATAATAAAACATGCATCGTACAAACATGCATATGCGTTACATAAACCAAATGTGTCACAAAATCAAGACATCTTATTAACAGAAAAATGCGTCACATAAATTGGAGATGCGGTGCACTTTATTGGCCTATCTATTATGCAAATGCGATGCAAATAAGCAAATGCGTCTTATAAACTTTTATGTGACTATATCAAACTCATATGTGATGCATAACTACAAATGTGATGCATGTTTTGACAAATGTGTTGATTCCCTAATCGACCTACATATGACCTAGACATGTTTTTGCAAATGTGTCATTCTATGAGAAAATGTGTCACGTACGAACGCATATGCGTTGAATTAGAAGCGACACATGTTTGAATAGTTAACCTTACTTGCCTAAAACTATGTGCAAAACAAAATTTCAAAAGTTGGTTTCAGGGTATGTACCGAGGGTCCCACATCTGCAAGGCGTCTAAAGGTCCAAATCCAATATCCATGATGCTTGGTATAGGGTACGGGTGACATCTTCACTCAGAGTCCAGAGAAAAAATCTCAATTTTCTATAATTGGAGGGTGAAAATGAATTGGATTTTCACCCCATTTCTATTTATACCTAGGGTTTAGGGTGGAATTTCCTCTAACCTTGTCTATTGGTCACGTAAACTTCCATCTTCAGTCAATCCATACACGAACCTAAAACCTCCAAATTCATTTCCATCAACTCCACTACGTTTTTGGTTATCAAATTGACTTATCGAGACTATTTCCTATTTTTTTGATTTTTTTCTAAAATTCGTCAATTTTCCCGATGGGGCATACCCTAACCTATATTACACTAGGGCATGACTCGAACATGTTTTGATTGATTTTCTTTGACACAATGCTGAAATCATATTGTATTAAAGAGGGGCAAATGTAGACACCGAAATTTGGTCTAAGCTCGCGACTTCAATTTCTTCATAATTTGTATTTTCATAGTCATGATTAAATAATGTTAATTATTTAATTACTTTCTAGAGTCCTTTCTCATCTATTAATTAAATAAATTTTAATTATTTAATTAATTCACTATAACATTTATTCATGAATTAATTAAATGATCTTAATTATTTAATTAATTCACATTGTCTTTGTTCTATCCCGATTAATTAAATAAATAACATTTATTTAATAATGTCATTAATTAACTTTACCCTCCCTTTTAAATTAAATAAATTCTTATTTAATTTATCTTTATCATGTTTTTGACTATAATTAAATAAATGTTCAAATTATTTAATTATTCATTTTAACCTTTTCATCACTCAATTAAATAAATCTTATTTATTTAATTAATCCTTAAATGTTGAATTTTGAATTAAATAAATCATTTAATTCATAAATATTTATTTTTAATTTACATTCCTCTATATTTAGATGATTGTTTAAGTTATCTAAGTATTCATTCTTACTCGACTCGAGATCTATTTGAATCCATCAGTTATCTCCTAATTCGATATCTGATCATCTCTGCAAAGAGAATTTCTTTTAGAACCAATTAATTATCTAGTTAAGACCCTTATGCATGAACATATTTATTAATTAAATATATTTAATTAATTAATTAATTCATTGTGTGCATTCGAACAAATCGTTGTCCAAATTCTGTCTTTATCCTTTTCATTCAAACTCTTATTCTTCTAATTTTCGAAGACTTTCAACTGAAGATTAAATCATTTATTTAATCTTGATCTCTTATTCTTTCAATTTTTGAATAGTCTTAACACCAGATTAAATTATTATTTAATTTAATCTTCATCCTATAGAATTTTCCAACTCATGTTCTAACTGACACAAATCTCACATCGCATGGCATTCATGAATCCCGATCGTTGATCTCTCTTTCGAATATGAGCTGATCGTTTGAAAACCATCTTTCTATAAATTGACTGACCTTTGGCATTATTCCTCCTCTCAAAATCGATATACTTTGGAAGCAACTTGTAATCTTTGATATTTTTCTATAATCACATACATTAAGGCTATACTTACACACATATTGAAAATATGAGGGCAATTATGCTATAGAAGGAAAAATGGAGAAGGACAATAGAGATAATTCGAAGGAGTGGATAGATATTCGGTGAGAGCGTTCCAATTTATTGTTTTGTTTATTGTTTTTTACTTTGTTGTTTAATGTAAATTAGATTAATGTTTATATGCTTTAACTAGTTTCTTTCCAACAGTTTTTCCTAAGTTTCAATTTTTCTTTGTATACTATAACTATGATTTGCTCTAATGTTCTTATGCAAATTTAGTTGCAAGCTAGAAAATTTGCACTTGAAGTTTCACATGTCCAAGAGCTATTAGACCACTGGGGTAATTCCCCTTGCATTGTTGCTAGGGTTCCTCCTGAATCCACTCCTCCTTGTGGGCATCAACATAGATGTAGCCACTCTTCCCAATGGAATAGTCGAGGAGATCATGAGTCTTATTCTCATGGTCCTATTCCATAGAATCCAAAGGACCCGAATAAGATAAATAGTCTTGATACATTGTACAATAAGGTGATATTATTTAAAAAGTTGAAAGAATGGTCAAGAAGAACACATCAGGGACCAGGACAATGAAAAATATGCACCATATAGGATAAAATTCTTCATTTTTACAAGGTATGTCTATCATGTTGATTGGCCTTCCATGTTGTAGTCATAAATAGAAAAAAATTACCATTAGTCTTTCAAGAATTCTCTCAAATACATAAGAAAAATAGTATCATCAAAACTGGAATAGCATTGCCTATTGTGAAGCAGATTCAAGCACTACCTATCCTAGCTTTTTGACAAAGAAACTTGCCATGTAAATTTGTCATTTAATTGATGTAATAATGTAATTCTTTCATATACGAGTTATTAGAGATCTAGGATAAAAGAGATATTAATCAAGCACAAAAATAATCAAGAGCATAAACATGACATGTAGATTAGCCCAAATAGGTGAGTATAAGTAGATACAAAGAGGAGGAGATAAGTTGAGTGAAGGACTCCTCAACCATGAGTGGTGGCGAGAGGCCTCCCATGAATCATGGGACAACTTGGAAACCTCTCCCAATTAGCCCAACAATCATGACACCTAACTAGGCTTAACTAAAGTAAATGCATGTTAATGAAAATATACACTAACACCCCCACTTAAGCATAGCTTAGGTAGGTACAAGAAGTGTTGTCTCAAGCAGAGGAGTAAGGTAGAAAACCCAATGGGAAAATACTACCCTCCAAGAGAGAAAATATGTAAGAAGAAGTACTACTTCTTCCACTAAGTACAATAAGATTTTCTCATAAGAGAAAATCATAGAAGGTCTTTGAGACCCCCCCATACTACATATCCTACTACAGTGAGGTTGAATAGTTGACAAAAGATGTAGATGTACATCCAAGAACACCGAACAATGTTCCTTCCCTTAGGAAGAAATGAAAAAACCTAAAGATGCAAGATATCTCACCATTCCAGATAGGAATATAGAGGAAGATGTATGAATAATCCTGAACCAAGCTGAAATTGATCCAAGGATGATGGTTCCCATTGTGATGTCTTTGAAGTGTGCTCATGTGTTCCCATGTCAATGCCGAAGGATGCCATAATCAAATTAGGTGCATGCCTAATAGATGAAATGATGAAAATTAAAACCATGTGAAGACAAATGTAGAGCATGAATATCTAAAGAGACCAATGGTGATGCCGCTTCATCAAAACTGTCATCAAATAGAAGACTGATGTCCTCAATGTGTGCTTCCAAGTCAGCAATGTGAGACTCTACAAATAGACAAGAAATGTCAAGTAGGATTGTGTCCCAATAAACAATTCTAGGAAGACTAATGTGATCTTGTTGCAAAGAAGTACTCGAAGATTTTGAAGAAGCAACTGTGAAATCTGATGAAGCAACAGTAGGAGGTGGAATGATGACTTCCACTATGTCAACATGACATTATTCATGATGTGGGATATCATTTGCGATCTTTGTAGGATCATGTGGGAATGGAGAATCATTTGAGTCTCCATACATCTCCCAAAGTTTGATCCATAAAGCATGTGGACCCTCAATATCCATGATGAAAATCAAAGTGTCATGTGGTATATGTAAGCTAATTAATCCAATAATATGATCATTTTTATTAACCCATTTATCCTTCTGAAATTGATTATTAGATTTAGGGATAAGTCCATAAAAATGGGGCAAAAGATTGTGATACCTAAGATGTTTTAAGATGCCTTCACACCAAGACTTATAGTTTCCCTTGTTTAGGTTGATTACAGAAGAATGATTTTTATATCCCATGATAAGAAATGTGTCAACAAATTCCTATGTTTATCTCTTTTGCCCCCTCAATTTGGCACTTTATAGAAGGAGTGTATTGTAACTAAGCCCAAAAAATAACACAAATTGGCACTTTATAATGATAGTACATGAGTGGACCAGTTGGATTCATGGCAAAAAAATATGCACTTTTACAAAGAACGGTACTCAATTTTGAGTTTCCTAAAAAAAGTTATGAGCATTTCAATTTTACCCTAGTTACAAAATTCATCTCCTACATGCAAAAATAAAAACATTGTTTTTGATTTTTCATAAAAAACCCCTCATGACTTGCAAGAATGCTCCATCCAGGGCACGATCCTAGCCTCATCCCTTATTTCGATGTCGGAACCTTTAAACTCAACAAGACTTGATCCCTGGTGGGCTCATTGAGAACCTTTCAACTTCACCAATAGACCAAAGGCCCATTGACGAAAGATAAACAATTTGCAATGAATACTTCACGACCTCCAATGATGTGCCTTGCTACATGTCCTTCACAGGAAAAACTACCTCCAATGCATCGATGCAATGGAGAGAAGCTCACAGACGGCTCGCAGCTTGTGGCCCCCTAAAGATTGTAGGGCTCTGAGAAAAGCGCGCACAAGATCTATCAAACGCCTTAGAGTTCATGTGATAGCTAGAGGGATTCGAGTTAGAAGAATTCATGGAATTCGTGTGGCTTCTGCTACTTGCCAATGCATTGGGAGAGGGTGTGGGAACCCAATGCTAATGATGGTCTTTCACAGAGATTTCAAACCCTTCACACAACAATGAAATACAAATCGTGCCTCTTTGCCTTTTGAATGCCAAATGCCAAATTTGAAAAAAAAAAAAACCCATCAATGCATAAAGATGACCATGGGAGCCTCCAAATGACTGGCTGGGGTTATTGCAACTGGACGCTTGATGTTGAATCATGACCTATAGAGGAAAATCATGACATCCAAAAAAAATCGCGATTTGATCAAAGATTGTTGTAGCTGTCCATGCCTACGAGGGGGAGATAAGAGGTAGTATGTGGAGCAGTAAGATGAAGATATTCATGCAGACTCTTGTGAGATTATCCAAGACTGCAGATCTCCAAAATTTGATGCCACGCAATGAACAATGCCTCCCTCAAATAAAAAAATTGATGTCAACAATGATCAATCGACCTTTTGGCTTGAAATTATCTCCTCAGGCTTTGATACCATATTAGAGATCTAGGATCAAAGAGATATTAATCAAGCACAAACACAATCAAGAGCATAAACTTGGCATGTAGATTAGTCCAAATAGGTGAGTATAAGTAGATAGAAAGAGGAGGAGATAAGTTGAGGAGATAAGTTGAGTGAAGGACTCCTCAACCGTGACTGGTGGCAAGAGGCCTCCCACGAATTAGTGTGTGTATATTTTCATTAACATGCATTTACTTTAATTAAGCCTAGTTAGGTGTTATGATTGTTGGGCTAATTGGGAGAGGTGTCCAAGTTGTCCCATGATTCGTGGGAGGCCTCTCGCCACCACTCGTGTTTGAGGAGTCCTTCACTCAACTTATCTCCTCCTCTTTCTATTTACTTATACTCACCTATTTGGGCTAATCTACATGCCAAGTTTATGCTCTTGATTGTGTTTGTGCTTGATATTTTCAAAAAATGATACAGGACCATCCTTCATTGCATGACAATCCACATCATAAATTTTGTGGATTTTTGCTTCTCAGTAGAAAATTCCATTTTCCATCAGACCATCGTTGCTACAAACCTCTCCTATTTTTTCAGTTGCACTCACATATGAAATTAGGAGCCACTGTCACTTGCAATAAAATTTATATAAGACCTTAAAGTCTTATAACACATAAACATTTCCATAAACCTATAACATTTCCTGAAATAGCCTCTAGCCTCAACACTACATCTACGATTCTCTAGCATCCTCTTAATGCTTTCCATAAAAGAATCAACTCCTTTCAATGTTTCCAATAAATATTATATTTTTTCCTATTTCCGTACATGTATCATTGGAGTGATAGCCGCTGCATAAGACTCTATACTGAAAGGTCCTAAAACCTTAACAAAGGAATTAAGATGATAAGTAAAAGGAATTGTTTAGGCTTCATGGAAAATGAATAAGTTTAGTTTTAATTCTAATGGAGATTTTGGAAGGAAGTAGGTAAAATTGATTGATGTAGTTGTCAAATGCAATAGAATCATAGCAACAATTATTTACCCTTGATTAAGTTATGTAAATTGGCTTGCTCGAGGCAGAGTGTAAAGAAAGAATATGAAGTTATATATTAGCTTGAGGCAAAGTGTAAGGATTTAGGATTCATAGCAAACCTATATATATATTGTAGAGGCTCAAACCTATATGGATCTATAATTTAAGATATGGAAGTCTTTACAAATATGGGTTGTCAGAGTTTGAAAAACTAAAAAGTATATAAAGGAAATTTTCAAGCCTAGTTTAAAAATAAATAAATTAAATATGAAATTTTCTAAAACATTATAATATTTAACAAATCCTTCTATGTAACCTATGTGTATTTTTATGTCCAAAATTTCCTATAAGCTCTTCTTAATTCTTTAATAATGAGTGAGGTGGATCACTTCAAATATTCAATGAAACTTTCTACAAATTTTTTGCCAAAGAGCTATCACATATGTCTTCCTGCAAAATTCTTGCTTTTAAAAATAAACTCATTTTCTAAGTAATGGCTGCTGGAGTTCCAAGAGAAATAAAAGTAATGACAAGTAATTTGTAGTTCAATACTAGTGAATAAAAGTAAATGAGATGAGAATCTCTTAAGATAGGAGAGGAATCATACGGTTTTGTTTACAAGTGCACATTGGATCACACTCCAATGACTATCAAGGTTCTTTGCCTAGATGCAGCTCGAGGATGGAAACAATTTCAAAAAGAGGTATAGGGTAAAAGCACAAAGTTGTGTCACACTTTATAAAGGAAACAACCAATGCTCCTCCAACTTTTAAACTTGAGTCACTAAAAAGTAGGATATATGTTTTGAATTTTTAAATGATGTAAACTAGTAAAATATGTATTTTAGTATATTTTATGTTTGTATTTTTTATAATAAATTAAAAAATTATTTTAAACTAGTTTTTCATAAATTAACACTATAATTTAGTTGCTGATAAAATGCTGAAAAATGAAGTTGCACGGGATGTCAAACTTTTTATAGTAAATTCTATTTTTTTTCTTTCAAATTGTTTGTGTGTATTTATAACTTGAAACTTTAGTGCATGGATTTTTTTTGTTCAATTTTGATAAATATATATTTTTATATAAATATTAAAATGAGCGTGAATAAAAAACAAATGTTTCCATCGGACGTGAACATTCATATTAAATATTTATCTAAAATGGAAAAAAAATTATACCATCTTGAAAAAGATTTTTTTATCTAGTGCGTCATATTTTTTTCAATTTTTTTTAATAAGTTTTAGTATTTTTTCTTAGGATGGTAATCAACCTAATATTTTTTGCTGATAACCTACTTTTAGTATAAATATAAATAATAATTAAACTATTAAAATTAATATATTTTTGAAAACTAAACTTATGGATCTACAAAAGGGTATTTTTACATTTAATAAAAAATGTTATTTACATGAGGAGGAGTTATTCAAACTTCAAGTTTTTCAAATAATTTTTTTTTTTGGTATATTGGACTCAAAGTGGTGCT
Source organism: Sequoiadendron giganteum (assembly GCA_007115665.2). Lineage (NCBI taxonomy): Eukaryota > Viridiplantae > Streptophyta > Pinopsida > Cupressales > Cupressaceae > Sequoiadendron > Sequoiadendron giganteum. The sequence goes on from CM021104.1 coordinate 216,564,824, forward strand.
CCATATATATTTAGCTAACAATTTTAGCTGAATACATTGTGGAAGTATCTAACTTAGCTAGAATGAATCTTACTAGGTCGTCTGTTTGACCAAAATTGTTTTTTAGCTAGAAATACTTAAATTCAGTTGTACTGATATGTTGGCTGAAAGTGTGACACAACTTTATGCTTTTACCAGTACAAATACACACTTAATGGTTTCTATTTTGACTTTGAGGATTCTAAAATGTATAATAATTTGAGTGGATGAGATTCACCATGTACTAGTCTTCACTCTCTAATGTCATATACTTCCCCATTTCCATAATTATAGGAAACCATACGAATAATATAATGATTCTGAAATCTAATTCTTTGTCTCGTTTGTGTGAGTGGAAACATCCACGATAGAGATTATTCAATATATTTCTATATAGTGTGTTCTACTAGGTTTAACTTTACCACTTAGGTGGATTATATTTGCAATGTATAATGTGGATGTAATGTCTTATAAATACACCTAATCAAAAACACTAATTTTTGGTTGGGAGTGTAGACTATAATAATGAGTAAGTAGAATGGGAGAATTCTAGATGAAATGTTATTTGTTAAAAACTTAAAAGGAAACTATTTACTTTTGGATTGTGAATATCAAACAACCAATACTTGTATGATTTCATATTTTTGTAGTCTATTTTTTTTTGTAAATCTTTTTGGATAAACTACACAAGAAGTCTGCTAAAACTTAATTGACACTCTATCAAATATGTTACTTGACATATCCCCATAATGGGATTATTTTCAACATTAATGAAATCTCATTGAACTTTTATTCCATAAATCCACAAAATTTGACCAACCACTATATTCTCTAGCTCCATCCTTGCATTCTAGAACCTATGATGGGTTTAACTGTATATGCTCCTACACAAATGGGTCTATAGAAAACCTTATTTATCAATCACCACACAAACCAAGTACAACCATTCATTAAACTGAAGTAAAAGAGAAGATGAGGGTTGTGGTAGATGGAGTGAGGGTGATAAAGTATGACTAGTTACTATCTTCACGCTTAAGTTTCCTGGTTATTGTAGCTTTAAAGAATCTATAGTGCCATGTACACTAAAAACACTAAAAACATTAGAGTATTTTTTTTTAGAATCCGTGTTTATGATGTCATCACCTTGATCTTCAAACACATATGAAACAAACTTGAACATGGCCAAGAAGAATTATTTGATTCTTTTTTGGCATTGCTTATACTCAAATGTAAATCCTATGAATTCGGTCAAGCTCTTTGAATTATCTAAATCATCATAAATTATTTTCTAGGATTAAACATGGATGGAATTAGAGGTCTACAATTATTTTCCACATAAAAATTGGAGAGGTATACTAAGAAAAACATGCAAAATAATATGAAGAGTGGACAAAACACCCAACTATCTTTGCAAAGATGAATTTTAAAGGGATTAGTTTAATGGATAATGCAAATTGAAGGAAATCAGTTGTTTCTTCATGGAGGAGATGTGGTGATAATCTTGCATCAAAGGCTCAAGACCACTTTATGCTTAAGCTTGATAGGCCACCTCATGTGATAATATTTTCTTGTCAGAGATGCAAATGCTAGATTTTCAAGGAGCATTGGCACAAAGGAAGATTAATGTACACAAACGAAAGAACAAAATCAAACACACACATTTCTAGCTTCTATTTGTTAGAAACCAAGATCACTTGCATGCAAATGGATACCTGTCACATGCAAAAGACATTCAGAACAAACAAGAAGTTCTGTAAACCTCAAAGTGGAAAATGCATTATTAAAATCTCCAATTATTACAAAGAGATCAATCCTTATGAAGGAGATCAAGAAACCCTAAATGAAACTCTAGTGTGCACACTTAATAATTAATCAATTATTAATGTGCCTAAGTTTAGCTTAAGCAACTAAAGGAATAAGTGACTTAATTAGTTTACCAGTATGATATAATTAATTAAGCATAATAACTTATTACTCTAAAACCCCCCCTTAAGATGAACTTAGGAAGAAGCTAAAACACTAGAAGAAGATGCATGCAAGAAAAGATGGGTCCCAACAACTAGGCCTGATTAGGTATCTATTTACAAATGAAAGAAAGAGGTAGAGAAGGAAAACCCAGTGGGAAAAACCCCCCTACAATGATATGACATGCTGCAAAGAAGCACTGGAAGAACACTGTAGAGTAACACTGAAACCGAAATCTGGCAAGCAAGGAAAGATAGTTCTATCTACTACTGAAACCAGATGAGAGTCACTGATTGACTCAAAGAATCATGAAAAAAGAAACAGCAGACCCGATGCCTCGGAACACTCAAAAAATTCAAACGGGAACAACCCTGGAATCTATGAAGCAACAGTCGATTATTGAATGATGTATTACTGAAAACGAAGTGCCAAGATGCAAGTTGCACTCTCCCAACTGCCAAAACATCCAAGTAATCTCCAAGACACCCATCGAGAAAAATCTAGAATAATGATAAACTTGGGACAAATACATAAAAAAGTGCATGGACAGCAACATAGAGCTCCTCAATACCTTTCCAATGCCACAAAGATGGCGAAAATCAAAGATCGTGGCAAAAAGTTATGAGCTCAGAAGCATAAAATAAACATCTGACTTCAAACAGTAATAAATGTAGTAAAATAGGAAAATACTAAAAAATAAACTGCACCAAATGAAAGTACTCAGAACCAGCTTTCTAGGGATATCTCGTTTTCTCGATTTCGATACCGTATGCCCAAGTTATGCCAAAAACAAAAAAATTGCTCTTTTAGGGAAAATTAGGGTTAGGAGGGGACAAAAGAATGTCGTACGGATGCAGATGTTAGTGGTTCATGAGCATAAATTTGACAGCTTGGAAGCCGTTGCGCAAAAAATTTTTGGCCCTTGGTCACCCATGTGACCGTAGGCGCACGGCAGGGGGCTGGGGCGGAGCCCTTGGTCCTCCATAGGAACCTGGCGGTAGTGAAGAAGCCCACAGGTGCTGGCCGAGGGCCCCTGGTCCTCCATATGACCGGGGCAAGCCTGTGGGAGCCCATGAGGGCTGCAATGGCTGGCAGCCAGATGGTGGAGAAGGCAGGCGGTAGTGGCGGGCCAGCGGCCGCCGGGTGTTGGGATCTTGCAACACTGGAGGCACGAAAATCAACGTGGATTTTGATCATTTTCAAATGATTTTCAAGAAATTTTGCCTCGTGAAGCATGTTGGGGAGGCCGTACGGCCTCCTTGGCAAAAAAAATTTGCCTCAAAAACCAACTTCACCAAAATCAACCAAATGACAGGCGTTCCTAGGGTTTTGAGGCGCTGCAAACGCAATGGAGATGTCCGTTTGAGCCCATAGTGTCCCGAAAAATTGGCTACCCTCAAATCTTGTAGAAAGATGCCTGTGGAAACCCTTGCACTTGAAACTCTTAGAGAGGCCATATCTTCAGATCACGAACAGATAGTGGCAGGTCTGGAGCTCTGATACCATGTTAGAAACCAAGATCACCTACATGCAAATGGATACCTGTCACATGCAAAATGCATTAAGAACAAACAAGAAGTTTTGTAAACCTCAAAGTGTAAAATGCATTATTAGAATCTCCAATTATTACAAAGAGATCAATCCTTATGAAGGAGATCAAGAAACCTTAAAAGGGAAACCCTAAATGAAACTCTAGTGTGCACACTTAATAATTAATCAATTATTAATGTGCCTAAGTTTAGCTTAAGCAACTAAAGGAATAAGCGACTTAATTAATTAAACAGTATGATATAATTAATCAAGCATAATAACTTATTACTCTAACACTATCATTTTTTAAACAAAAAAAAATTAACAGTAAAAAGATAATAATGAAGGGGAACTATAGAAATATACAAAAGATACTATATATTCAAACTAAAACAAGTAAAGATCACACAACATACATGTGTTAAGAAAGACCTTCATGCACTAGAAGAGAGTAGCAACGACTGTAACCAAATGAACTTGGCCAAAGATATAGAATTTCTGAGTTAAAAGCAAGATATATTATAGTGAAAACAATAAATTCTTAAATGGGAAATTGAGCCATTTTTAATGCTAAAACAAAGCATATGGGGTATTTTTAATGGTAAAAAAAATGAACACCCAAACCCATACATATTATGCATTTATTTCACAAGTTTTTATGATTCTTTTCAATTAACGGTTCTACAAATATTCTGAAGCAGGGTGAGGTTTCTTCTGAAACACAAGATAGACAATGACACATTTTCAAAAAGGATATATGATCACAATCTACGTGTATTGAGCCACCATCCATGACACTTCCATTAATTATGCTTGTTTGCAACTATCAACAACCCAGGAAAAGATGATATATAGGCAACACTAACAACCCAGGGAAACACAATATAGGCAAAGGATTAAAAGCAGTTTAACGAGAGTTGTATACTGAAAAAAAAATAGTAGTATACCAACAAAAAATATTTGTAGATATCGGCGTAAGATAAATTTTGGTTGAACGTTCACTCTATATATAGCCTATCGGCTAATTATATAATTAGTATTATAACAATATACATCTATATGGATTTTGGATAATTTTTAATAAGTGAAGAGGGAATATAATTTTTTTCTAAATGTTTAGAGATATTTAAGACTAAAAAAAAATCAAGTTCAACCTCCACAATATTTAGTAATATTTTACAAGATTCAAGCTCAAGTGTCCATGACTTTTCAAAGAATTGAATAGGATCCATTTTGGGATTCATAATGAGCCACTATGATGTCAAAAAGACAATGTAAAATTAGTGTTTCATTCTCTAATAATTCATCTTTGTTGGTAGATGGTTTAATGGTTTCAATACAAGAAGACACATACTTCATTCAAAGAGAATTTTCCTTGAAAATAAGTACTTATGTGTTAAAATTGTAGATGCAAAAAAATGGTTATTCAAACACGAGTGCGACAATCAAATGACATAATAAGAGAATCTATTAAATATAGCTATCCTACAATACCTGTTTGGCTATTTCTAATGCAATAAGCTTTGCAATACCTATCCATGCTTGTGCATTTGTCATAGTAATTTATTTTCAAAAAAGGTCAAAAAGGAATAAAATTTAATTCCAAATTAAAAATTTCTAAGCTCCAAAGAAATGTCTTGAATTCTAAACATGAAAATGAAAATGATGTCCAAGTGAAACAAATACTAAAATATGATAGAGGACCAATTCATTCTAGTTGCAACAGAACATGAATTCGTTATACCTATTTATTTTTCAAAATGGCAACATCAAGAAAATTAGCATGATGAACAATAAGGTTTTCATATATTTAAAATGATATTCACATGATAATACTCACTAGACCATAATCATGTTGAGAATTAATAGGAAGCAATTTTCCATGCACATTTGTCTTTTCCACTATAATACATTGGAATGGTATTCAATAATACACTCTATTGGGACCTTATTAATGGGTCATGAATTACAAATTCTAATATTTTAATTTTTGAGTTTGAATTAATGAGCTACTTTCATTTATCATGGTTAAGAAAAAATATAATAAAAATCATGTATCAAACCATGGAGCATTAATTAGTGAAGTAAATGGGTTAATAATTATGTTTTATGGGCATATTTATCCTAAAATTTAAGATGCATTCCAATGAGATATACAGAGAGAGTCAAAATGTCTTGGTCATCGTATAGGCATACTTGAATATCATTATTGAAGAAAATGTGAGTTGAAGGGTACATTTCCAACAAGGTAAAGGCGTTGTGATTAGAAAAGTCTTTAAATTATCACAAGAGTATAATTGTTTTTAGTTTCCTTAAGATCGTGTAAGCTAGAGCTATAAATAACATAAAATGAATTAATGCTCTAAGGTTCACAATGAATTGATTAAAAAATACTCTACATATATTATTTCTTCTAACAACTAAACATTGTATATTAAGTAAAGTGAATATGCAATTGTTGCAAAAAAATAGTGTTAGGAAATCATTATTAGTTGTTGTAGGGAAAGTTCTAAAATAAAAATTAGACCATATTCTTAACCTAATTTGAAAAAAAATCTCAAGTTTGAGATTCATTTCAATTAAAAGGAGCTTGACTCCTCTTGACCCGGATGATAACTTTCTCTCCATAATATTGTTTGAAAGCAACCATGAGCTCATTTATACAATCCCCATATTCAATGAACACATAATATATAATTAGAAAGTACAAGTAGTATGTAAACTTGGGCCACATAAAAAACATAAATATGAAATGATTTTCTAGTCAAGAATAAAACTTGGACTATAACATGTCTTTACCTAAGTCTATGTAGAATTCATAATTCAACAATGTTTCATTGATGGTCCCAACATAAATAGTTACTAGAAAGCATTGCTCAAATACAAGTTGTTAGAGCAAACTCAGTGTCATATATGGCTATCATGTAACATAATTCAGATCTCCATGGTCCAAAATTTATTTTACTCCAAAAATTAGTGTGCAACCTTTTGAAACATACACAAGAAAATGGAAAACTATCGACACCTTTACATGACATCTTAATAGCTAAAATCCATTTAACAAAAAATGAATTAGTGTGATACAAATTTTAATAATATTTTTATTCAAGTTTTATTCAACTGATAGCTACAATCATTCAATATTATTAATCACTGACCGATAAAGTAAATGGATAACATTCTCAAATAAAAAAGATACTCCAAAACAAGATCTATTATTACCAAGTTTTAATACCTCTAAAGGATGAAATACCCAAATTTTGTGTAAAGAACAAGTTTTCCAACAAGAATTACCATTTAACACATAAAATAGCACAATAGAAAAGTATTATTAAAAAATTACTATAAAATAAAAAATATCTTTAATCTATAGATTTGAAATAATTGTTTTAAAATAAATTTAATAATGTTGAGAGGTCAACAAAATAGAATGTAATAGTATGAATCCATTCATAAAAAACTAAAACAACCTACATATTTAAAAAAAAAATGAAAACTATAAAATGACTTCAAATAAATTAAATAAAATAACTCTTAAATAAAAAATAATAGCACTTAAATAATTCTAAAATTAAATTAAATCTTTTAATTAAATAAAATAATAATAAAATAGCTCTTAAAATTTTTATTATTAAATAAATAAATAAAACACAATATAAATAAAATAAAATAAAATTTCAATAAATAAACAATAAATAAAATAAAATAAAATAAAATAGAAATAAATTCTTAAATAAATAAAATAAAACAAGATAACTAAAATTTAAATGCAGTCCATAGGGTAGTAGAGTTAGCTTTAGGCCAATGATAATGGTATGATTCGATTCTATACGTAACATGATTGATATCATTAGATGTCCTTACCCACGGGCTCCCGTGAGCAGTGCCGGGTCCCCCACGTTAGATATAAGGTGGAAATCAATGTATGTCCATCTAGACAGGCTCTACATGGGTGGGACTCCCCACAACAGGCTGGTAAGGGCACAGAGAATACTCTCACCCAATGTGGGATCGTATAGTACGAAAGGAATAGTTAGTCGTACATGGGTTCATTGCCAACCATCAACAACATGGATGGTAATTACCTCATCCATCACCTCACGACCTTCCTTCGGGTGGCCGGTTCCCCTCCCCTCGGGAGAGACAGGTGGGCTATATTCCTCTAGAGGAATATATCCTACCTTATTGATCTCTCCCAAGCATCGGGTCCGTATAACCTCTTGGCTGTCCTTCGGAGTTTGGCCCCATCGACAAACGATAGCCGGTAGGGGAGGCCGGCACAGAACTATCCCAAGTAGGGGGTTGCCTTTCCAAGGGAGTCGCGTTCGCCCTGTGCCTAGTCAAAGAGCAGGAAGCAGTGGGTGGAATACCGCACCCTACATGGGTTTGCCCCCCATTGGTCTTGGGTTTGAGGACTTCTTACCAATGGGGGGATTTCAGTTTATGCATTGTACAAAACTTTAACTCAATTTTACAAGATCTAGCTTTACAATTGTTTTACATTTTATTTTTAAATTAATATATCTAGCATACATATGTTAAATATTAATATATATAAAATATGTCGAAAGTTGTCATTCTCTAATTTTCTTTTTTGATTGATTTATTTTTATGACTAAATCTTTATTTCTCTTTGATTTGATTTTTTTGTTTCATCAAATTTCTTTTATTTTTTTTGTTTCATCATAGTTGCACATGATTGCACATGACTTTCACCTGACTTTTAAGATCTGATTTAAAAGCATAAATCTATTGATAAAAACTTTAATAACCGATGAACTATATTTTGTGCTGGTTGTCTCATGCAACTTTAAAAAAAAAAACCAAAACAAAACAAAACAAAAAATGACAAAATTTGATTTAATTCGCATGCCGAAAACAGTTTTGACTCATACAATCGGATGGAGGAAGCGTTTCAGTCAAGTCATTCAAAGAGTGGACAGTTTGATAAAAAGTCGTTTTTTAATTTATGGCAGTTAAAAAACACTTAACTTCTGCTTAGCTTTTTCATTATTCGATCTCCGTCCAAACATTCATTAAGCCGACAATCTCAACTCTCACTTCACCCAAAGTTCTAGAACCTTCTATAATAAGCGAAAATTTGTCTATAAATACCGGTATTCTCGCCAAAGGACATGTCATTGTTTCTCAAACCTTACTGCTTTTTTGGTGTGTGAATTGAGGGAAAATAAGAAGAGAAATGGCACCGTTTGCATTCAATTTGGTGAAGGCGGCAACGGCTGGAGCTGGAGCTATGGCTGTGGGAGCTTACTATCGCCTCTTTCCAAACGTAACAGACAAATCCTTATTATCATTCACAGTTATTATTTGCTTTTATTAATTTTTTTTGTTTTTTATGATTATTCTTGCGTTTCTAACGAAATTGTGCTTCTGGTTTGCATATTTTCTTTTGCTTTTTATGATTATTCTTATGTTTCTAGCGAAATTGTGTTTCTGGTTTGCATATTTTCTTTTGTTTTTTATGATTATTCTTATGTTTCTAACGAAATTGTGCTTCTGGTTTGCATATTTTCTTTTGTTTTTTATGATTATTCTTGTGTTTCTAACGAAATTGTGCTTCTTTTGTTTTTTATGATTATTCTTATGTTTATAACGAAATTGTGCTTCTGGTTTGCAGAGATTGGAAATTCCGCAGCGTTATAATGAAGAAGCAAAGGAATTGTGCAGGGATGAAAATCTAGCGCCAAGAAAGAGCAGCAGAGGACTAGTATTTGCTCCTGAATTTGACGGTTTACATTGCTATGAAAATATAATTTGCAGGGATGAAAAGAGAGTGCCAAGAAAAAGCAGCAGAGGACTAGTGTTTGCTCCTCAATTTGACGGTTTACATTGCTATGAAAGTATAATTTCCGGTTGAAATATTTGAATTCTTCTCCATGGGAAGGCCGGCCATCCATTCATTCATTATTCCTTTATTTCCCAACGAGTCTTGTGGTGGTTGTATAACAGACTATTTTACTGAATCATTGAATTGTGACTAATATATACAAATCAAATTTTAAGTGATTATTTGATTTAATTTGTCTGCTCCCCGTTTCTTGGTGTTCTGTTCCCAAATTATAATTCGAGCAGTAATCTACAATTGCATGGCAAATTAATGAAAATAAAACAGGAATCCACTATTGCACAATGGATTCACAATAAAGCATACCAGTTAGGTTTTTCTTTTTTTCAATTTAATAGGCTGGATTCGAATCCATATCTACTCTTCTGGATTGCATAGGACGGTGGTGATTGCACCTTTACTTGGAAGGATAGGAATGGAGGATTATTTTAGGTTTATATCACTGTTATTCTTTTTATTTTAGGTTTATATCCTCTTATAATTATAACCATCAGGTTATGGCGTTTTAGGGATAAAAAAAATGTTTTATGTTTTTCTTTCTTAAATATTAAATTATATTTAAATGAAGATAAAAGTTTAATAAATTTAAATGTATGGGTAGTATTTAATAATGTTTATTAGTTTTTTTTTTAATAGATAATTTAGTTAATGTATTTATTAGTGGATAAGTTATATATGTTGTGAGATTTGGATCTGAAATAAGTCTCAAGCTTGCAAACTATTGTTGAGTCATGAAAAACAAGTTTCAGCTGTCATTTAATAATCAGATAATACTTAATTTTTCTAAGAAAAAATTTAGATTTGTCTAAGTTTATTTCATTCCATTATTTAACATTTAATATTAAATGTTTAATCCAGCCACATGGAACTAAAGTTTGCAATGCATCCATGCACAAACACATACTCTCTAACATATTAATATACATATAATCCTTGAACCTCGTTTAGATGCAAGTGCTAGTAGAGATATTTGCCTAAGAAATTATTTAATAGTTAATCTATGAAAGTAATAATAATTTTTAAATATGAAATATTTTATCAATTTAAGACCGAAACAAACATTAATCTTATCATCATATTTTACTATTAATCTTTAAATATAAAATATCTTATAAATTAAGATAAGAGAAGAAAGCAAAGAGATTATTACTATTTTTTATCAAATCATAGATCATCATCTTGACACTTAGATTGGTTCAAAAACTCAAAATATTTAATAAACTCAAAACATTCATTGTTTTATTTTACCTTTACAACTAAATTCTATGCAATATAAACATTAATCTCCATTCTTTATTTTCAAAGTAAATATCAATCCATTACATTTACTTTTCGAAATTACATTTTAATTTATCAACTCAATTAATTACGTCTTTTTATTTACCTAAATTTATGTAGAAGATATTTTATACCCCTGCAATCACCGTTCAATGAAGGGTGGGTGAACTGACCAGCATTCAATCGTCGGGTCAAACAAAGGGGATTCGAGGGCTTTTATGTCTTATTGCCATACTCCTCAGATTACGATTATGAATCGTGTATTCGCTGTCTTCGCATAATACCCAATCACATTGATTTTCAATATAAATAAACTTGGAAACATAACACTTGAAACAGGGGAGATTAAGAAAGTAAAACAAACGGAGGGCGAAGTAATATTGAATTAAAAATTGATTCGAATATACATGTTACAGTTCAGAGATCGAATAAAATAGTCTGTTTACAACCAACGGAAGAACCGCTGGGAAAAGAATAATGAATGGATGAATCGAAGGCCTCCTCATGGAGAAAGCTTAAAAATCGATTCAACCAGAAATTAAATTTTCATAGCAATGTAAACCATCAAATTCCGGTGCAAAAACCAGTCCTCCGCTGCGCTTTTTTGAAGGCCTCTTTTCGTCTGCGCCCAATTCCTTTGCTTCTCCCTTATAATGCTGTCGAATTTCAAGAATCTGCAAACCAGAGTCATAATTATGTCAGAAAACAGAAGAACAATAAAAAAGAAAAAGAAAATAATAATAATATGGTATTGTTGTTACATTGGGATGGATGTGGCGGTAAGCTCCCACTGCCGCAGCTGCAGCTGTTGCGACCGCCATCAGAGGCATTGCGAACGTTGCCATGCTGTGTTCGTTTTCTCCCTCAATTTAGACGCTACAGAAGAAGGGCAAAATAGTTTATAACCCTGATTACAGATGAAAGCTTTGAGAAACAATCGTGTGGCCTTTGGCAAGAATAGTAGCGGATTATATAGCTACAAAAATTTTGAAATCGCTGAGTAATTGTGTAGAATTCTAGCTGAACAATTTGTTCAAAAAAGGCGGGCTTGACGCGCTGTTGAACGGGTCAGCGATTAGCGAAGCGGAGTCAAAATCTACGCGAAATTTGAAGATGTTTCTCGTCTTTTTCTAAATTTAGGTAACTGACTTCGGAAAATCGTACACACTTTCCTAGCCGCCTATGTTATTTTGTTTTATTTTAGATTTAAACTAGCAGTTTCATTTATAGGAGGTTCAAGAGACACGTTGATAGGAAATTAAAGATAAAATTCAAATGTATTTTAATATTATATAATTAGTATTATAACAATATAAATCTATATGGATTTTGGGTAAGTTAATATTTTTTAACAAGTGAGGAGGGAATATTATTTTTTTCTATATGTTTAGAGATATTTAAAGTTCAAAAAGTAATCAAGTTCAACTTCCACAAGATTCATGTTCAAGTGTCTATGACTTTTTAAAGCATTGAGGTGACTTCATTTTGGGATTCACAATGAGCCAATATGATGTTGAAAAGACAATGTAAAATTAATGTTTCACTTTCTAATAATTCATCTATGTTGGTAGATGGTTTAATGGTTTCAATACAAGAAGACAAACTAGTTGATTCTTTAAATTTGATAGCTTAATATATCCAAAGAACTTGTGTAGTAAAATAATTCATTTACTAGACAATTCAATTTTTTAAGTGTGCATCCAACACATTTGGAAAGAGGGTATGTGGAGAGGGTGAGAGAGACCTTAGATTCCACTATCCATATCCTCTTGCGAGCTTCATTCAAAGAGATTTTTCCTTGAAAAGAAGCACTTATGTGTTAAAAATTGTAGATACAAAAAATATGGTTATTCAAACATGAGCATGACAATGAAATAATGCAAGACCTATCCATGCCTACACATTTTTCATAGTAATTTATTTTCAAAAAATGATAAAAAAGAATAAAATTTAGTTACAAATTAATAAAATTTCTAAGCTCCAATTTTTTTTCTTGAATTCCAAACATGAAAATGAAAATGATGTCTAAGTGAAACAAATACTAAACTATGATAGAGGACCAATTCATTCTAGTTGCAAGAGAATATAACTTCATTATATTTGTTTATTCTTCAAAATGACAACATCAAGAAACTTAGCATGATGAACAATAAGGCTTTCATAGCTAAATGAGTTTCACATGACAATACTGCCTAGACCATATTCATGTTGAAAATTAATTAGAAGTAATTTTCCATGCACACTGGTCCTTTCCATTATAATGCATTGGAATGGTCTTCAATAATAATGCACTCTATTGGGGCCATATCCAATAGGTCATGAATTGCAAATTCTAATATTTGAATTTTTTAGTTTGAATTAATTAGTTACTCTCATTGACCATGGCTAATAAAAACTAGAATAAAATGCATATCAAACCATGGAGCATCAATTAGTGAAGTAAATGGATTAATAATTATGTTCTATGGGTATATGCCTCCTAAAATTTAAGAGGCATGCTAATGAGATATTTAGAGAGAGCCAAAATGTCTTGGTCATCATATATGTATACTTGAATTTCATATCATCATTGAAGACAAGGTGAGTTGAAGTGTATTTTTCCAACAAAGTACAAAGGCGTTGTGATTAGAAAAGTCTTCAAACTATCACAAGAGTATATATATTTTAGTTTCCTTAAGATTTTGTAAGCTAATGCTATAAATAGCATAATATGAATTAATTCTCTAAGGCTCACAAACAATTGATTAATGAATATTCTATATATATTATTTCTTCTAACAACTAAACATTGTATATTAGGTTTTAATTGAATATGCAACTATTACCAAAAAATAGTGTTAGGAATTCATTATTAGTTGTTGTAGGGAAAGTTATATAGTAAAACTCAGACCATATTTTTAACCGAATTTGAAAAAAAAAATCTTAAGTTTAAGATTCATTTCAATTAAAAGGAGCCCGACTTCTCCTAACTTGAATAAGAAATTTATCTCCATAAGATCATTTGAAAGAAAGCATAAGCTCATTAATAAGATCACCATATTCGATGAGCACATAATGTAATTAGAAAGTACAAGTGGACGGGTGCAAAAAGATGGGGGGCCAAATTGTGGTCAATTTTTTTTTTTTTAAATGGAAAGGCTATAATACGAGTGTGTTATAGCTTATTAAAACAAAAAAATAAACATCATTTCATTTTCACTATGTTTTTTGTTGCCCACGGTTAGCAAATCCTATGTTTGCGTGTTCACATTTTGGAAGGAGAAAAATTTGCAAGTTCTTCATCAAAATGTTACAATTTCATCACCAAGATGCCACCACGTCGATGGGGAGGTCAACTAAGTAAGAATTGTTTTTTTTTTTTGTTAAATAGGTAATTTAAGGTTTTTTTTATATTCATTTCTTTAATTTGTAGGAGATGTTAATCAACCTGAAAACCCTCCTCAAAATCCTCAACAACCACAACAACAAACTCCTCCACCAATTCCTCAACATCCTCTTGGTTAAACAATCCCTTAAGTTCAATTGTAGAAAGCAAAACACTTGTGAGTTCACTTCAAGACATGTTAACACATGTAGATGCAATCAACAAACAATTAAGTGGTTGGGTAGATAGAAGGTAGGTGTGGAGAAAATTTTATGTAGATAAATTATCATATAAAGAAGTAAAAGATGAAAAAATTATAAAATATAATTTGTGGTCACTATTCACTAACTTGGGCATAAATCAAAATCTTGTTGCCACCACCAAGGGATTAGGAACAATTTTTGGGATAGGTGGTGGATGGTTTTTAACTATCCGCCATGCAACAATAGTGAAGTGCCCCAATATTTCTTGAGGAAACTCTACTGAGAGTTCATCCTCAACAAAATCCCCAACTATTTTGATATAAGGGACTTTCATGGGAGAGGTGGAGGGTCAGTACGGGATAGACCAAGTGCATGTTAGGATCCTCAACGATAAGGGAGATGAGCTCTCGCTAGGCCAACTCATGAGCACATTGTTATCCCTTCCATCATGAATGAGAGTGTTGAGGTGGACGCTTTGCAGTCTATCAGCTCTTTAACCCAGAGTATCATCCAACATGCTATTCCTGTAGTACAATGCCATCCATAGGAGACTTCAAGGGGTAGGCTTCCACCCCATTCTTGTTAAAGGTTTGTGGGTTAGCTTGTACATATGATCCCATAGACACTCAAGAGGCTAGTGTGTAGGATACGTCTGCATCTACAAAGATGGTAATGACAACTAATATTTTGAATGATGCTTTCAATGTCGATACTTAGGTAACTGTTAGCATGTTCATTGAATTTAATAGCTAAAATCCATTTAACAAAAAATAATTCTAGTGTGATACTATAACATGCCCAATGTTTAACCCAATGAATTTACCTATGTTTTAACCCACGTGTGAATAGTTTATGTTGACAATTTATAGCAATACAAATTGTCTTTGCCATTTCAATAACAAGATACACATTTGAAATAATCCCATTTCAAGCTCCCATTGCATATACAAAGAAACATTACAAATTCCCAAGTAACAATTTCATATTACATAATCCCATGTAATAATAACATTTTTCCATTTACATTTTTCGTAAAGATAGAAATACATGAATACATACATTGCTTTGAAGAGCTTAATGAAAAAATACTTCGAATAGAATATAATGATCCAAATGTCCCCAATGTTGGTGCTTACTTCCTAGATGTCCCCAATACTGGCGCGTACATTCTAGGTGTCCCCAATACTGGTGCTTACATCCTCAAATCTTGGCTAACAATTGTATGAGGGAGAGCATCACTCAAGCATTTTTTCCAACCACAGACTTACTGTGGTCCCCCACACATCTACCTAACCAGTAAGATGGCCCTACCCTTTGATGAAGAGATTGGTCTAGTAACATCATAATACTATCCTTCCTGAGCATAGTGTTGTGTGCTACATAACTAGAGCCACCATACACTAGATACAACCTACATGTATGAAATTCCTAGCCTAGTTATGAAAACTTGGCTCACAGTGAACCAATAGTGTAAACGCTGGCTACTTACACTACTTTGGCCAAATAATTCAACACTCAGTACTTTGAGTGTCGGTCACATGTTAAACCACCCCTTAGCTTGATTTGGTATTTGACCATTCATAATTTTTCCAATCATAACACACATTTAACCAAAAAGGTAATGATATAGCAAGAGACCAACTAGGTTACTCCCATCCATGAATTATCTTAACCCCAGGAATAACCAAGTTAACCACAAATGTCCACATATCTAAGTGACCAACTAGGTTATTCGCATCCATGGATTATCCTACTCCCAAGAACAACCAAGCTAACCACCCATGTTCAAATTGACATCCACAATAAAGTACAAGGTAACATAATTTTCCATATTTCTCCATATATGAAGCATACATATAGTTTATGGTAATCTAGGTATTAACTATTACACTAAGATTATCTTATTTAGTTAACATAACCACATAATTTCCATCGTAGAGATTATATATATATATCAATTAATAGGGTTTAACCAAAATAAGTCTTCATCAAAGATCATGCAAGCTCATCCAAAATAAGAATAACCTAAGTTCATTCAAGCAAGCTCAACATGCATATAAATCATCTTTTCATCAAACACTTACATTTGTAAATAAATATGATTTCAACATAAAAGAATAGAGCATAGTAAAGCCAACATGCCTAGAATTATAGCTCCAAAAGAATATGTTACTTCCCAATCTCAATTCCTATAGTCACGCTTGTTGCTTCTTCTATAACCAGTCTATCTCCAATCTTAGCCTCTCAAAAACTCTCAATAAACTACTAATTCTCAAGGAAATCTCTCTTTCCTCACTAATGCACTCAGTAACTTAATTGCATAGAAAACTACAACAAAGAACCTCAAAAATACGAATGAATAAGAATGAACAAAAGGTAAAGAAGTTGCCTCTATTTATACTAAAATATGAGAAACTCGTTGCTATAAACAAGCTCTAAAATTTTCCACCTTTTCTCTTCTTATTGCCACTACTTAACAACAAAACTAACTTCCCCTCTAAATGCATCAATTAAGCTCTAAGAAATGATACGTTGTTGCTTCAAATAGTTAATATGCAAACACATTATAGTCCTTGCATTTTTAGATTCTCCAATGCGGCTGAGTCACCCTTTTTAACTGCCAACAATTTCTATTTTATTGGGTTAAACAGAGCAATGTTTACCTACAAGTTTACTTTTTGCAAAGAAACTCAACTTCCTCTAAGCTTCAACCAACTCGTGGCTTTGACAGTCTTTTAGATCCTTATAAACTGTGGGTGGCTTTTTCAAGTGCAACAAATTATATTTTTAATTGCATTCTAATTCTTATTATGGTGCTACATAATAATTTTCTTTTATGTTATGCGTTGGGTTTCAAATATAAACTGTTAATTTAATATTGTAGCTCAGACAGTTGTTTCTCCAATTCCAAGAATTAGCATTTAATTCTTGAGACTTCTAGATAGAAGTTAGTTAGGTCCATATATTTAATTAAATAATTGATTCCTCTAGAGACTTCTAGAAACTAGTTAGTGAGGGTTTGTTAGAGTCTAATTAATCTTAGCCATTGATTGAGATTAAATCTTGGCCACTGGTTTTCCAATGAGAATAGTTTTAAAGGGGGTCATTTGGAGAACACAGACTGATAGACACAAGTTGTAGAAATATTTGCAGTGATAGCAAATAGTCTTGCAGTGATAGCAAGGGCGCAGTGATAGTGTTGGAGGCAACAGCAGTGGAATTTCAACAAGAGAAATTGAGAGAAGAATTTTCGGTGAAGAATATTGTCGGAGCTTTGTCAGTGAAAGGCAAGCAGTTTCTTTTGTATCTCTTGATTTGCTGAAGATTAATATAATTCCTCATCTGCAGTACTGGTTTTCCCTCCGGGGTTTTTCTAGGGACAATTTGTGCAAAAATATTGTGTTTATTAGTTTGCATGTTTTCTTCTCTATTCCTGTGAGTTTTATTTGTGAAGTTGCAGTTGTATTATTTTTCAGTATTTGCTGTGAATTAATTTGGCAGTCAAATAATCTTTATAGATAGGAGATTAATAATCAATAATTGCAATAGATTTTTCACAAAACATCAACTTTAATTAATACATTTCCTTACTTTTGCATAGCACAGTTTAAGAACTTCGTATTCCATTTACTTTACATAAAAAATAATGCATTATATATTTATGTGCTTTGCATTAAACTTCCTCTCATACACACATTATATATACATAACATATAAGTGTTATATTGCTAGATTTTATTCAAGCCATTCACCAATATATGGTATGCATTATATATGCACCAAAGCTTACTTTATAACACTTTAAATATATAACTATATATATATGTTATAACTTCAATAGTTATAATATATATATTGATATATATATGTTCTTTAAATATATTAATTGCCAATCATAAATATATATTAAAATAATTATATATATATATGCATATATTAATATGTGTGTATATACATATACATGTACCTATACACATCTAAATATGGTCACGGTTAATCAAACCTGTTAATTAATTATATATGAATTATTTAATTAATATTCTAAAGTCATCTACATATAAATAAATTTAATTATTTATTTATATTGTTCATTTTTCCAATTCTTCTAGTTTAATTAAATAAATAAGTTTATTTAATTATTGCTATTTTCCTCTTAATTAAATTAAATAAATTTCATAATTTATTTATTTGATTATCATTTTATTTCTAAGTTTGAATATTTTAATTCAAACAAAGGAATATTCATCCTTCATCTCACATTTAAATATTATATATTTAAATATCTTTTTCACCCCACTTAGTTAAATATTGTAAAATATTTAATTTTTTTTTTTCACTTCTTACACATAATTAAATATTAATTACTTAATTGTGGAAGCTTCTAAATTCATTGTCAAAAGAAATTAAATAAATTTATTTATTTAATTAGCAATTATCCTCAACTTTCAACCAATTTTAATAAATGAAAAGATAAATGCTATGTTTGTCTCCATTTTTGAATGAGGATGGTTTTGTGGGTTTAAAACATTCTTCCATTTTCCTCTCAACCTTCCACCTTTCTCTCAATTTCGTAATCTCTCACCGTTCATCTTGACAGGTTTGAAACTCAACCATTGATCTCCGCTAACTAGATTATTGCCTCCGAAAATCTATAAATACAACCTTCTCGTAAGTAGATTTCATCCTAGATTTCATACGCAGTTACTATAGTTTCATTCAAATCAACATATCAACATTTTAACAATATCATAGCATTTCAAGTTCAATTTCATAGCTTAAATCATTAGCAATGCATATGCATTTTCAATCAATCTCATTCTTCTAAGTTGTCATTTCAACAAGTTGCTCCTTACACAACTGAGAGCCAGTAACTTTAATCAAATCCTTGGAGATAGAGAACAATGAGACGAATTTGAAGGAGCTATTGTTATTTAGAGTTTGTTTTATCTTTTTAATTAGTTTCTTTCAATCTAATGTCTCATTGGTGGTTATTTTACATTTTAATTAGTTCACTTATTTTAATAATACATTTTTGGCGCCCACCGTGGGGCACTCCCCCCCGTTTTTAATCTTTTATTGCAGAATTTTCTAACAGGTGACAAATTGGAGTTGCATTTTAGCGCATATGAGCCTCTGTTTAGCGCATCCTCGAACTGTTTCAACGCATCCCCAAACTGTTTCAGTGCATCCATGGACTATTTCGGTGCATCCATGGACTATTCTAGCGCATAGATGACCTATTTTCATGCATCCCTATTTGATCATTTAGTGCATCTGTTAACTGTTTTGGCACATAGATGGCCCGTTTTAGCGCATATAGTGGTTGTAAAAAAAATAAATTTTGAATCTGATGCCATCCACGGACATGATTTTTCGATTCGGTTTTAAAGGAAAATAAAGCAATCCTAGGATAGACACTTAAATTTAGAATTTATCAATCCTAGGATAGTCACCACACTTTATTTTATGCTTGTTAAAATGAATCCAATGCTTGTTGTGGAGCAACATCTTCACTTAGTGTAGAAAATTGTCATTTGGATTTAAAACTCAACCACTTGTTTACTATGATTGTTGGGAAATAGGTTTATTCTCTCCCCTTTACTAGGTGATCAGAACACCAGACTTACATATTTTATTTTATGCAATTTATGCTTTATTACCACCTTTAGAAGGTCTTCCGTAGTGGAAAAAAGTACTCACCCTATGGGAATGACCTAAGTGGGAACAACCAAAGCCAGGTTTTCCAACCCACTCTAATAAAAAGTGAATTTTGGGGAAACCCATATTAAATGGAAGTGAGCAAGATAACCATCCCCAAAATATTTGTTCTAAAGATTGAGAGGTCTCCTGAGGGAGTTTATCTATTACCACGTTGAATGGAAACCTTTACTATGAACCATAGTGTAGAAAGACAATTGTGTCAGTATCCAAACATCATTTTAATCACGGTGCAAGGGGAGGGAAGAATCTTCCCCCAAGACACTCACCATATAATCACCATAGATTGTTTGCTCAAGGGATTGAGAAATCAAACCTTGAGTACGCACTTGGAAAAGACAAAAACACGGGCACCCTCTAGGGGGTGACACGGCTATGTGAGTCGACACGATTTTAAGCTATGGGTTGTGATTTCTATGATGACCTATTTGAAAAACTAAGAGTGAGTCTGTTTGAATTGCTTATCTTGTTCAATACCTGTGAAAATCTCAAGAACATACACTCTTTGTTTAGATTTTAGGATTAACAAAACAATTGCCTGCTACAGTATGCCATGTTTTTCACATTTAAATCACATTAAGATCATCTGAAAATATCAAACTATCAAAACATGTCTATCTCAAAATTATTTTTTGGTAAGTTTAGCACATCCCTGCTCAATTTCAGCACATCTGTGCTCTATTTTAGTGCATTTGTGCTCTATTTCGGTGCATCTGTGCTCTGTTTCGGTGCACCTGTGTTCTATTTCAGCGCACCTATGTTCTGTTTCAGCACATCTGTGCTCTGTTTTAGTGCATCAGTGCATTGTTTCAGCACATTCATGCTCTGTTTCGGTGCATTTGTGTTCTAAGCCTAGGTAATTTTTTGACATTCAGAAATTGGTCATCTTAGTCTAGTTTTCTCCTATGCTCAGGGTTTAGAAGTCTACAACTTTTTCCAAAAAGTCCCTAGGGAAGAATATTAGAAAGCCAATGAAATCTCTTAGTTATAAGAAGTTATTGAAAAAGAGGAAATTTTTATACCAAAGTCGAAAGGTCTTGCTTGAACACAGGACCTTTATTCATCGATATCACGACTTTGTTAAAGGTTTCACTAACGATTATGTTGTAGAACCTTTATACTCGCGAGCCTTCTTTCAAAGAAGAGCCCTTTCTCAAAGCCATAATCATAGTCAATGTATTTGTTCCTCTTACATTCCCCAACCTACAATTGTATACTCTACTCATCCTAATCAATTTCTGCAATAGAGAACTTAAGCACATTAGGCATTTATCACAAATCTTTCTTTTTACAAAGCTATGATCAAACTTCACAAAGTGCAAAATCATCTTTAATTTTGATCTTTGGTTTAATTCCCGCAAACAGGATTTTCTTCCTTTCAATCAGGGAATCATGAGCTAAAGATTAAAAATATTTTAAAGTCATAGAATCTTCATTCTATCCTGACTTTCATATCTATCATAATTGCACTATTTCATTCTTTTGATCAAAGTTAGTAGAAATTGCGCAAAGATTATGCCTATTGTCACGAGATCTCGAAAACACATAGAAAAAGATGAAAGCGAAAGTACAGTAAGCAAAATGGGTGATAATAATGATAGGGAAGAGAACCCCTTTCATAATTCAAATACTGAAGAGATGACAGAAGAAAGGCTTCAAGAAGTAGAACAGGATCCCCAATTCCATACTCTTATGGAAAGGATTTTAGAATGGAACAAGGAAAGATATTTCCTTTCATTAGCTAATCAAGGAGCTAAGTTACCTACCGATTTTGACACAGAAGGGATTAAAGAAAATACTGAAGCCCCTCCTAATGATTTTAATGCTCTTACTCAACAGTTAAAAGCATTACAAATGCAAATGAAAGAAATCCAAGGGGGTACAACAAAGAAGTATGTTTTGGATGGTATATGTACTTATCCATTTGACAGGAGTCTTCAAATGATTCCTTTTCCAAAACATTGTGAAATCCCAAAATTTGATAGGTATAATGGGAAAACTGACCCCATTGAACATGTGAGGGATTTTTGAAATATGAGCTTGGAATTAGCTCATGAAGATACCTACTTAATGCGATTGTTTCCACAAAGTTTGGGTGGACAATCCATGGAGTGGCTTTCAATGATCACTCCCCCCATCAAAAAATTTGAGGAGTTAATAAATAAATTTATATTGCAATACCCCTATAACATCCAACACCAGATAACCATGCTTGATCTTTGTAAGGTGAAACAAAAGGTAGGGGAATCTTTCACCACTTTTTTACAAAGGTGGAGAAGGGTATTTTCTACATACTCCCATCCTATTCCTGAAACAGAAAAGATGGAGATCTTTATCGATAGTCTGAATCAAGAGATGAGTTACAGACAGAACCTTCATTGTCCTCAATCATTTGAAAAATTGATTGAAAATGTGATTACTATTGAAGGTGCCTTGGTCAAGAGTGGAGTTCTGAAAATCGATAAAGAGGGTTCAAATTCGTACAATAACAACAACAAGAATAGTAACAACAATGAAAACTCACGATTTTGGACTCGAAATAAAAATGTTGTGAATGATGTGGTAGTAGATGCTAACAATGTGAATGCGAAGCCTACCATCCTAAATGTATCAGGTGTCCAACGTAGAAATAATGCTAGAAATTATAGTACCCAAGGTAATGTTTCCAATCAAGGGAATGTGACTAATAATTCTGGAAATAATTTTGGCAATAATCAAAATTCAAAGGCGCCCAGATCTTCATATTTTTCAAATCGACGGATTTTTACCCCCTTGGGCCAATCTTTGGAATCCATTCTCAAAGAACTATTGAATCAAAATGCTATTACATTGCCACCACAAAGAGATTATGAGCCTCGAGTTAAACCACCATCATTGAATGACTCACACTTTTGTGATTATCATAGGTGTAAAGGTCACAAGACAAATAATTGCCAAGGGTTAAAGAATATTGTTCAGGGTTTGATTGATAATCGTACCATCACAGTTGAGGGACATAATGCCAATGATGATCATTAGGAATTCAAGTATCCTCTCCCCAATTATCAAAAAGGGGAATCCTTTGGTTATAAGGGCAAGAATGTTAATTATGTCCACGACACCATTATCAATCATATTTACACTGGCGATCAACAAATCGAAGCTATCAGAATCAAAGGCAAGTAGGAATATCGAGAGGTCAACGCTATGACAAGGGGACAAGACAAAATCATTGTAAAAGGACGCTCATCTAAAGCAGCAGTTCCCCCTCCAATTCAATACAATTTGTTTGATCAACTACGAAAAACATCAGCCCAAATTTCTATCTTGGAGCTCTTAAAGTTATCACCTATGCATAAGGACATTCTGGAAAAGGCACTTGTTGATACAACTATCTCTCCTGATTTGGATATCAATAAATTTCAAGCCATGGTGGGACACTTGTCCTCATCCACATTTTTATCTTTTACTGAGAAGGATGACTCATCCATGACCCATCTGCATAACTCATCACTCTACCTAGAGGTTATGGTTCACAAAGCTCGAATTAGGCATGTCCTAATAGATGAGGGAGCCAGATTAAACATTTATACTTTGAAATTGGTCCTCGCTTTGGGATATTCAGAAGAATCTATAGATCCACGAAGGAAGATTACAATTAAGACATACGATGATGAGAAAAGAGCTTCCGAAGGCCTCATCATGCTACCAATCAGAGTGGGACTTGTTGTGAAGAATACCTTTTGCCAGGTTCTAGATTGGGATCTATCCTATAACATACTCTTGGGTCATCCATGGATCCATGACATGCAAGTTGTTCCATCTACTTATCATCAATGCTTGAAGTTCCCATATGATGGACATGAAGTAACAATACTTGTTGATCACATTAGCAGTCAAACTTTCTCTAACCTAACAACAACTCAGGACACACTCATCCTGCATAATAGAGAGGCTATGGCCATCTCTACCTCAAAATACAATGAGCAAGCACAAGAAATGATAAGTAATTTTGGCACCAAGATAAAATTGAAAATGGAGTGGGAGAATATTCTTTATCTCTCTCTAATCTACCCATATCTCCAAGATCCCATGGTCAACCATCAACATCCATACAACAAGCTACAATAGCTTTAGCCTCAGCTTCAGTTCCCATCACCAGGTTTAATGGAGTACTTGTAAAATAAAATGAAATGGAAGATAGGGCTATCCTTGATTGGCTCTATAAAGATGAAGAAGAATTTGTACAACATCTCAAGTTACCCATAGAACAATATGGAAAAGATTATGCGATCATGCAAAAAATGGGTTATGAAGGAAATGGCCCTATCAGAAAGAGAAAGGAGGGTATTATTGAGCCTATCCAACTAAAAAAAAAGTACCCAAAGGATAAAATTGGGTTAGGATATGGTGAATATGAAAAGGAAGAAGTGCTACAAATGTCTAAGGAGGATTTAGTTGAAACAATTCTGACAGTGACTCCAATGAATATGAATGGGATGACGTCTCTGATGATACATTCTTGATGGAGAAAAGGGTGGATGTCATACACAAATTAACACCCGCATTCTTACAAGGGGAAAGCTCAAGGCCTCCGCTTGATTATGTCCTAAAAAATGATCATGACTCAAGTGAAATTGATTCGTTTCAAAGTGAAATAGATCATCTATAGGAGGATACCATCCTAGACCTCTCCCATAATGATTTTATTAATAGCATCATGACCCTAATGGCCAGTGACCTTACACATCCTAACGATCCATTTCCTTTGGTTCATCCTGAGCTCATTGATTGGGAACAAATTGCACCCATTGATATTCCAACTTTTCCCAATGACGAAACCATCATAAATTTCCTTTGTTCATCCCAATCAGAAACAAGTTTCACTAGGGAATCACAAGATTAGAATTTTCGACAGGAAAGTGTCAAATTTCTCAACTATGAAATAAATAACATAAAAGAAAGATGTAATGGTGAAAACCTAACAAAGATAGTATTAGATCGAGAAAAGATAAAAATAAAAAGTGTATCCAATAATGAAAACCTTTTAAAGGCACTAGAGGATGGGAAATTTTACACTTTCCCAGAACATTACCAGGAAAGGTCTTCTATTCTGATAGAACCAATGGAGGCACTCAATATAGGTACTACAGAATAACCCAAAGTCTTGCAACTTGTTGCATCTCTAACAAAAGAGGAATACCAGGATTTACAGAATTTATCAAAGACAATAAAATTAGTTTTGCATGGTCCTAGGCATATATGCTTGGATTAGATCTAGATCTAATCATGCATCATCTATCTATTATGTCGGGGGGAAAACCTGTGAAGCAGAAACTCAGAAAAATGCATCCACATGTTGCATTATTGGTTAAAGAAGAGTTAAGGAAGCTTTTGGATGTTGGATTCATTCGGTCTATCGACTATGCAGAATTGATCTCCAATATCATACCTATTTCAAAGCTAGACGAAAGAATCATAATTTGTACAGATTTCAGGGATTTGAATAAGGCATGTCCTAAGGACGATTTCCCTCTGCCAAACATAGATATGATTGTTGATTTGACTGTTGGACATGCAATGTATTCATTAATGGATGGATTTTCAGGATACAACTAGATAAAGATTGCACCAGAGGATCAGGATAAAACAACGTTCACATGCCCTTGGGGTACCTATTGCTGGAACGTAATGCCATTTGGGTTGAAGAATGCAGGAGCTACATACCAATGTGTAATGACAACAATTTTTCATGATATCATGCATAAATTCATGGAGGATTATGTTGATGATCTCCTCGTCAAATCTAACACCAAGGAAGGACACATTGCTATCTTATCTAAAATTTTCAAAAGAATGGAACAGTTTAAAGTGTGACTTAATCCAAAGAAATGTGTCTCTGGAGTAAAATCTAGAAAGTTGTTGGGTTATATTGTATTAGAATAGGGAATTGAGGTGGATCCAGCTAAGGTACAAGCAATTCTTGATATGCCACCACCAAGGAACATTATTCAACTATGCTCTTTGTAGGGATGGTTACAATCCATCAAAAGATTGATTGCCCAACTGGCAGATAAAACTTTACCATTTACTCATCTCTTACACAAGAATGTTCCATTTAAATGGGAAAACAAATGTGAAGAAGTGTTTGATCAGATAAAGCAGTATCTCATGAATCCACTAGTATTGATCCCACCAGTGCAAGGTGCACCACTCATATTGTATATTTCTACCACAAAAGTATCCTTAGGAGCATTATTGGCATAGGAAGACAACTCCGGAAAGGAGCGAGCAATCTATTACACTAGTCAAACTTTGACAAGTCATGAGCTAAATTACACCTTCATTGAAAAATCTTGCTTAGCAGTATTGTTCACATATCAAAAGTTATGACACTATATGGTAGCACATACAATAAAGCTTGTGGCTAAGATCGATCCACTCAAATATCTTCTAAGTAAGGCAACTTTAATTGGCAGGTTGGCTAAATGGGTCATGATTTTGAGTGAATTTGAAATTCATTATGTGGATCGAAAAGCTATAAAGGGACAGGTGATCGTAGATCAATTAGCATAAGTACCAATGCCAGTAGAACACCCAATACACATTGATTTTCAAGATGCTAATGTATTCACAATAGTTATTAAACAATCACAGACACTCTAATTTGATGGTTCCTACACTCAACATGGTTCAGGAGCAGGGACTCTTTTCATTATACCTCAAGGACATACAATTCCAAAATCTTTACGGTTAATGTTCCCTTGCACAAAAAACATAGCTGAGTATGAGGCACTATTAATTGGCATGAGAATTGCAGTGGACTGGAAAATCATAGAACTTCAAGTTTTTGGTGATTCACAACTTGTTATAAATCAAATGAATGATGAATATCACACTAAGGATAAGAAGTTGATACCTTACAAAAAAATGGTGGACGATTTCAAGAAATACTTTTTTTGTTAGAATCCAAGATCACCTGCATGCAAATGGATACCTGTCACATGCAAAAGACATGCAAAACCAAGAAGATGTTCTGCAAACCTCAAAGTGTAAAATGCATTATCAGAATCTCAGTTATTACAAAGAGATCAATCCTTATGAAGGAGATCAAGAAACCCTAAAAGGGAAACCCTAAATGAAACCCTAGTGTGCACACTTAATAATTAATAAATAATTATTAATGCGCCTAAGTTTAGCTTAAGCAACTAGAGGAATAAGTGACTTAATTAATTAACCAGTATGATGTAATTAATTAAGCGTAATAAAATTATTACTCTAACACCCCCCCTTAAGATGAACTTAGGAAGAAGCTAAAACACTAGAATAAGATGCATGCAAGAAAAGATGGGTCCCGGCAACTAGGCCTGATCAGGTACCCATTTACAAATGCAAGAAAGAGGTAGAGGAGGAAAACCCAGTGGGACAAAACCCCCCTACAATGATATGACATGCTGCAAAGAAGCACTGGAAGAACACTGTAGAGTAACACTGGAACCGCAATCTGGCAAGCAAGGAAAGATACTTCTGTCTACAAGAAACCATATCGGAATCATAATCATGCAACAGCAGACCCGATGCCACGGAACACTCGAAAACTCCAAACGGGAACAACTCTGGAATCTATGAAGCAGCAGTCGATTATTAAATGATGTATCACTGAAAATGAAGTGCAAAGATGCAAGAAGCACTCTCCCAACTGTCAAAATATCCAAGTAATCTCCAAAACACCCATCGGGCCAAATCTGGAATAATGAAAAACCTGGGACAGATACAGAAAAAAGTGCATGGACAGCAACATAGAGCTCCTCAATACCATTCCAACGCCGCAAAGATAGCGAAAATCGGAGATCATGGCAAAAAGTTATGAGCTCGGAAGCATAAAAAGTACATCTGACTTCAACCAGAAATAAATGCAGTAAAACAGGAAAATACTGAAAAATAAACTGCACCAAATGAAAGTGCTCGGAACCAGCTTTCCGGCGATATCTCGTTTGCCCAATTTCGATACCGTATGCCCAAGTTATGCAAAAAAGAAAAAAACTGCTTCTTTAGAGAAAACTAGGGTTAGGAGGGGCAAGGAGAGGCCGTACGGACGCTGACGTCATGCTGACGTCAGCGGTTCACGGGCATAAATTTGACGGCCTGCAGACCGTCGTCGCAAAAAATCACCCCTGCAGAAAAATTTTGGCCCCTGGTCACCCATGTGACCGCGTGCAGAGCAGGGGGCTGGGAGCAGGTGGTTCTCCATGGGACCGGCGGCCGAGGATGAGAAGCCCTCAGGGGCTGGCATGGTCGGTGGCGGGTGGGGGAGCGCCGGCGGCGGTGGCGGACCGGCGGCCGCCCGGTGGCGGCGGTGCGGGTTTAAACTGGAGGCGCCGGCGCAAATCCCGAGATCGGGTTTTTCTTGATTTTTTTTCGATTTTCGTGTCTCGGAACGCATGCTGGGGAGGCCGTACGGCTTCCCTGGCAAAATTTTGCCTCCCAGATCAACTTCACCAAAAACAACCAAACGACAGGCGTTCCTAGGGTTTTGAGGCGCTGCGAACGTGATGGCGATGTCCGTTTGAGCCCATAGTGTGCCGAAAAATTGGCTACCCCTAGATCTTGCAAAAAAGATGCCTGTGGAAACCCTTGCACTTGAAACTCACTGAGAAGCCATATCTTCAGATCACGAACAGGCTGCAGGTCTGGAGCTCTGATACCATGTTAGAATCCAAGATCACCTGCATGCAAATGGATACCTGTCACATGCAAAAGACATGCAAAACCAAGAAGATGTTCTGCAAACCTCAAAGTGTAAAATGCATTATCAGAATCTCAGTTATTACAAAGAGATCAATCCTTATGAAGGAGATCAAGAAACCCTAAAAGGGAAACCCTAAATGAAACCCTAGTGTGCACACTTAATAATTAATAAATAATTATTAATGCGCCTAAGTTTAGCTTAAGCAACTAGAGGAATAAGTGACTTAATTAACTAACCAGTGTGATGTAATTAATTAAGCGTAATAAAATTATTACTCTAACATTTTTGATATCAAGTTCATACAAATTCCACGTATTGATAATAAAGCAGTGGATGTTATGGCTACAATCGCATCTCTACTCTAGTTCTCAGAAAACCAAACAAGGTATGGTTTCCTGGTGGAACAATTGTTTTCTCCCACCTATAACAATCCAGAAACTCAAATCATTTGCCACTTAACCAGTTCTAATTCTCCCTTATATGGCCAAATTTATGCTTACGTAAAGGATACTATTTTACCTTTAGATTTGTCTAGAAATCAGAAAAGAAATTTCATTCGTCAATCCTCATTACACCTTGATTGCTGATGTCTTATATCTGTGTGGTCTGGATGGTTCCCTCCTTAGATGTCTTGAATGCAATGAATCAGAAAAGGCCTTACAAGAGGTACATGGTGGCATTTGTGGAACACACTCAAGTGGACTAACCTTAGCAAAAAAACTTGTTAGATTGGGTTACTACTAGCCGACCATGGAGAAGGAATCATTCATCTTTGTGAAGAAATGTGCAAAATGTCTAATTCATGGGAATCTCATTCATGCCCCTTCTCAATAATTACAACTCTTCACCACAACATGACCTTTCGCTAAGTGGGGATTGAACCTGGTTGGCAAAATACACCCGCCATCTTCAAATGGACACAAATTCATCATCATCACAGCCACTGAGTATTTTACTAAGTGGATTGAAGTTGTTCCCCTAACAAATGTTACTGACAAACAAATCTCTTCATTAATTTTGAACTATATCATCTGTCGATATGGTATTCTCGATTCCATTATCACAGACAATGGAAGACCCTTTAAAAATTAGGATGTTGATGAATTATGTGAAAGATTTTGCATCCAACATAGGTTCTCTACACCTTATTATCCACAAGGGAATGGTCAAGTTGAAGCTTCTAATAAAACAATTATGAATATTTTGAAGAAAACAATGAATGAGGTAGGTCGTGATTGGCATGTCCAATTAAATCCAACATTATGGGCATACAAAACAAGTAATCACACACCAACAGGTGCTACTCCCTATGCTTTGGTTTATGGAGTAGAAGCTATTCTACCACTAGAAGTTTAGACTCCTTCACTTTGAGTATCACTAAAGGGGTTGATCAATGATGAAGACTACATAGTATCAAGATTGCAAGAGTTGGAACTACTTGACGAATGGTGTCAAACTCCAGTCAATCATTTGAAGGGATATCAACAAATTATGTCTCGCTGCTACAATCACAAAGTCAAACCTCAAACTTTTCAAGTGGGTGACTTGGTTCTAAAAGAAAACCCTCGTAATTAGTAAGATCAAGAAAATAAAGGCAAGTTCAAACCTAATTGATTGGGCCCATTTGTTATCATTGTGACATATGGATCAGGATCATATCAGTTGTCAACATCATAAGGGGACCTGTTTGAAGATCTGATCAGCAACATTCATCTGAAGAATTTTTATGCTTGAAAAAATACAAAAAAATCAAAAAAGAGCAAAAAAATACAAAAATTAAAAAAAAAGAGCAAAAAAATACACAAAAATAAAAAAGAGAACAAAAAAATCGTTGCCTTGATGAAAACCTAGCAAACAGGCATCTTGGTAACAACAAAAAAATCATAAAATCAAGAAAAAGTGCAATAAAAACAAATGATGAAAACCTGGCAAATAGGCATTGTTTGTGATTTTGTTTGGCTCTCTCATCTATTAGGATATATTCTGCATATCCATCTTTCATCGGCATCACATACATGCCTAGTCATCACATTCGCATCATGCGTCACATCATCTCCTTGAAACGACAAGGATCTCATCATGGCTTGATGATTAGGGTTATCCTTAGCAGTAGTTGTGTCTAATAGGACTCAGAGTACAAGGTCACTAAGGGGGTAGTTCACTTCTTCAAAATTTCAAGTAGGCAGTTGGTAGCATGTTTCAGGAGTCAAAATATCAAGAAACAACAAACTTGTCCAATTAAACTGAGTCTACACGACTGTTTTGACAGATAACTTAAACGAATTGGATGATCTTAATCTAAATAAAATGAATGACAACACTTAAGGCATAAGTTGGTTTGTTGTTTTGACATTTGATGACATCATATATTTGGAGTGGTTCAATAATGTACTGAACTAGAATCACAAGGAAGGATTATGAATTTTCTTTGCTTAATGTCTGTAGGCTAATCACTAGTATTGTGAAAGTTGGTCATGGAACATGCTCTATGACGTATCATTGATGACATTTCAAAATTTGCATGGGAAAATGGTTAACTTTTGTCTGTTTATGCAAACAATACTCAAGTCATCTTGGTTCAATTATACCTCAATGCTTGTATTAATTTGCTACATCAAACATCATGAAAGTAGTACTCAAGTCATCATTGGTGCTAACATACCCTTTGATTCTTTTACTAACTTTCAACATATCAAAAAGGTTCAATGAGGAAAATTAAGCATAGCATGGAATGAAAAATAGGAGAATGGCTCATTACTATATTATAGGACTGCCTAATTCATTTAGGTTTACATTTTGGAGGTTGTCTAAGGTAATTTTTTGAAGGTTGGAATTTTTTTATATATCTTTTCAAACAAAAATTGAGTACATTTGGACATTTGTGGCATCTCATTGCATTGTCATTCATTACATATCATTTCATCATGATTATTCATTTAAGATTATCATTATCATTATTCGATATCATTCATTTTATCATGATCATTATCCATATTTAAATATCATTTTCATCATTTATCTCATATTATATCATTTCATAACATTTAAATTTGCATCCATTTCACATCATCTTACATAAATCTACATCAATACAAAGATTTCATCAATTTCATCCATTTTCATATCATCATTTAGGTTATCATATCATTAGATATTATTACATTATTTCATTTTCGTTATCATTCATTATTATCATACATTTTTCATTAATTCATATCATCATTATCATCATTATTCATTTTAGTTTATATCTCATTTCCATATCATAAGCATATCATCCATTAAATATTCATCTCATTTATATCACATCATATTATCTCATTCAAATCATAACTTTTCATTTAGGTCTCATTCATATTCATTATTCATTTTATTTACATGATATCATCTCATTAAAATCATTCATCATTGCATCATTACATCTTTACATTTTGCATACATCATAAAAGTAAATCATTTAGATTGCATCATAAAATAAACATGCATCCATAATAATTTCATCATATTACATCATCATATCATCATTTGCATCATAAAATAAAAGCATCATTTACATTTAATCAACATTTGCATCATAAACATCATAAGCATATAGAAATAAAATGCATAAACCATCCATAGCACATGGATGATCGAATCACCACTGCATATCATAAATCTCATCAAAAAAAAATTCTAGAGGTACAAGGATATCAAACACAATGAATAAATGTGTCAAAAATGCTCATCACTAAGGGGCATTTGGCCGTGGCACATGGCTATTACTATCCCCTGATGTCGTAGGTCTCACTAGATCTCTACTCCCAGAGGCTCTGAGCTCTCGTCTGACTGGGTGACCCACACTCGTGGTATGGCTGCGTGAATGGGTCCGAGACCGAGTACTTGCTTGTGTAAAGGCAATCCTCCTCTCGGGTGGCACTGCCTCAAAATATCTCATCCTATAATACTCGGCCTCCCGAGAGGTCTCCAAACCCTCTACTACAACCTCTCCAATAGAGGTGCTCTTGACTGATCTCAAGAGTCTCTCAACTACCCCCTCAATTTGTATGCATCTCTCTCAGAAGCTATCTCGCTCTTCCATAAGATGAGGTATTTGTGGGTCGGGAGGTGGTGGCTAAGCAACCTGTTCCTATAGCTGGCTAATCGTCACCTATGCCTATGCCAACTGAATCCAAAGAGTCTAAACCTCTGCCTGCAAGGCATCCATCTGTCCATGTGTAGGAGCCCTGATAGTAATCCGTGGAGCTAAAGTACTCGGCTAATCCACTACTCTCGATGTTTGTGGCATCATACTGAAGGGTATATCAAAGAAAAACTTCTGGCCTCCACTTCCACCACCTTTGTCATCCCCGTCATCACCACTATCCTCTAAGCCATCCGACTCCTCCTCCATCTCCTCATCCTCCTCATCCACATCAATGGCTACTCCACCTTTATCCTCGGCCTGCCTAGCTTGTGCCCCTGCCTCTGTTGGTACCTGTGCCTATAGCTGCCGTCATGCCTATTGTATCGCTAGTCCTCTCAATAATGGAGTAGGCTCCTCTGGACTAGTAAATCTTGGAAAGGGATAAGTATAAAAGTATGCGACGTACTCATCAATCATCCCTGCATCTGTAACCTATGGATGTTTAGCCCAATAATCTGGTTGCAGCTCTAGGTACTCTGCTTTGGCAGCCTCGATCGTCACAAATGGCCCCCACTTTGGCACATCCTCTTGACACCTAGCATAGTGTGCCACACCCTGTGGCATCATCTGTACTAATTCATATTGTCTCAAGACCCTCATCCCCAAGAACTACTCAATGATAAAGGGGCTACGCCCAATCAAGTATCTAGATCTCATGCAATAAGGTAGCTCTATATCATCCACCTCCTAGGGATCACTATCTAAATACGGTCTCCAAATGACTGTATCCAAATCATCTAGAACATGTCACCAGTACTCCAACTTGCCCAACATCGGTTGGACAAGGGGACCTGTGTAGGCGTAAACATATGGGAAACCAAGTGGGCGATCTCTCCGAACAATGGGGTGAGTGATGGAAAAATGCTCCCATGCAAAATCTGTAATAGAGTAACTCCACAGTAGAGAATCTTCTCATCTAAATACACAACCTGATGAAGATCATGATATAGATTGGAAAGCATACATGATCCCCATGCATATCTAGTCTGATGGAGAAGCATGTCCTCCAGAATCTTACCCCAACCAACTGATAGTCCCTTTGACTTGCGATCAGGACAAAGGAAACCACTGAAGGCAGTGGGGCATATCTCTCCACAATATCGTTCCATGCAATCTCATACCTGCCAGCATGATGATCCTGGAAGACTCATCTCAGCGTATCAATCCCTCTAATCTCCTTGTGATCATAGATCACAAGCTCACCAACTACATGAATACCCAGAATCCTGTATACATCCTCGAGAGTCATGGTAATCTCTCTTGTGGGTAGATGAAAGGTGTTATGCTCACTATGCCACCTCTCAACTAGCGCAGTCAACAGTGCCCTATTGATCCTATACTATGGGTTTCTCAATAGTGGATTCAACCCACATCGGTATATAACCTCCAAATCCACCTAGGAGAATTGAGGAATCATCTCCCACGTATGGGGAAATCTCTCTCTAATCTTGAGGAGGTTAAATTCCTCCTTTATTACATCACACACAATCATGGAAATCAATCAGCAGAGAATATCAAATCAAATCAGTACATCAAGCAAGTTCATCCAATGTATCAAATGGGCAATCAACTCAATCAAATCAAATCCTATTTATTTTTCAATCACGAAAGCAAATCTTATCAATCATTTCTACTATTTGTTTTTCATATCGCATGGAAACAAATTTAACAGTCAATTGACTCAACATCTATCTATTTTTCTTTCAATCAGGAAAGCAAATCTATCATCTACTATTTGTCATTCAAGCAGGAAAGCAAATTTATCTTTACTATTTGTTCTTCAAGCATGAAGACAAATTTATCAAATCAAGATAATCTATTCTTGATGTTATTCAACAACATATAATAAGTTGTCTAATCTAGCAATAATCATCAATTACTTATCATTTTTTTTTAAAAAATTGAAATTCAGAAAAAAATCATGTGCTAAAACAGTCTTGCGTGACTTTAATCCATGGATGTGCTAAAACAGTAAATCAATGCGTCACTCAATCTATGCGCTAAAACATGTATGCGCGACTTTAATCCATGGATGCGCTAAAACAGTAAATCAATGCGTCACTCAATCTATGCGCAAACCTATCTAGTCTATGCGCTAAAATAGACTACAGATGCGCTAAAGAACCTATGCATGATTCTATCATGCAGATGCGCTACTCTATCCCATCGATGCGCTAAACTAGCTTATGCACAAAACTAGCGTTCTACGCGGGGAAAATTTCTTGGATGCGCTACTTAATCTATCTTATGCACTATTACACCTATGCGTGACTGTTCTACACCTATGCATAACTTTGGATGCGTGACTCTATCTAATGGATGTGTTGAACTATGACTCGCATGCGCTAAACCGAAACGTGAAAATTTTTAAAAATGAAAAAATGCATAAAAATCAATCAATTTTTTTTTACGGAGGGTCAAGTCAACTTACCGGAGGTCCATATATAGCTAGTCTTTGATATAGGCAGGCTCGCTCGAATATGTGGTGCTCATAAGGGATCAACATCTCGTTTTTATCTCTCAAAGCTCTGAAAATTACTGCAAGTTACTGTTCAAATGACAATGACTTTTCATCTTTTCCACCTTTTAAGGGGGTAAAAGTGGGGAATTATTCAAATTTTTACTATATAAAGTGCTATTTCGAGAGTTAAATCGCCATTTTTCTCTCTCGAGATCAATTAAATTCTTTCGAATCATCCTCATCATCATGCGATTTATCTCTCGAAGGGGCATATAGCATCTGTAATTTCTAAATTCTGGGGCAAAACTATATGAAGCAATGCATAAAACACATCACTTCAAAGAGGGGAAAAATGTACACATCTAAAAATGGTCACGGTTAATGAAAGCTGTTAATTAATTAAATATGAATTATTTAATTAATATTCTAAAGTCATCTACATATAAATAAATTTAATTATTTATTTATATTGTTCATTTTTCCAATTCTTCTAGTTTAATTAAATAAATAAGTTTATTTAATTATTGCTATTTTCCTCTTAATTAAATTAAATTAATTTCATAATTTATTTATTTGATTATCATTTTATTTCTAAGTTTGAATATTTAAATTCAAACAAAGGAATATTCATCCTTCATCTCACATTTAAATATTATATATTTAAATATTTTTTTTCACCCCACTTAATTAAATATTGTAAAATATTTAATTACTTATCTTTTTCGCTTCTTACACAAATTAAATATTAATTATTTAATTGTGGAAGCTTCTAAATTCATTGTCACAAGAAATTAAATAAATTTATTTATTTAATTAGCAATTATCCTCAACTTTCAACCAATTTTCATAAATGAAAAGATAAATGCCATGTTTGTCTCCATTTTTGAATGAGGATGGTTTTGTGGGTTGAAAACATTCTTCCACTTTCCTCTCAACCTTCCACCTTTCTTTCAACTTCTTAATCTCTCACTGTTCATCTTGACAGGTTTGAAACTCAACCATTGATCTCCGCCAACTAGATTCTTGCCTCCGAAAATCTATAAATACAACCTTCTCGTAAGTAGATTTCATACGTAGTTACTATAGTTGTATTCAAATCAACATATCAACATTTTAACAATATCATAGCATTTCAAGTTCAATTTCATAGCTTAAATCATTAGCAATGCATATGCATTTTCAATCAATCTCATTCTCCTAAGTTGTCATTTCAACAAGTTGTTGCTTACACAACTAAGAGCCAGTAACTTTAATCAAATCCTTAGAGATAGAGGACAATGGGACAAATTTGAAGGAGCTTTTGTCATTTAGAGTTTGCATTTGTATTTTCTAAATTAGTTTCTTTCAATCTAATGTCTCATTGGTGTGTTATTTTACATTTTAATTAGTTCGCTTATTCTAACAACAGAGTACCCATATACATATATAAATTAATATATATAATATATATTTAACATTATTTTAATATCCATAATAACACATATATTTACATATTCATTGATCAATATATATACAATATATATATGTCATATATATGTCCAATCGATATTCTTGTATGTATGATATACTAATTTATAAGTATGTGTAATTATGTGTATCTACGTATACGTATGCATGCATATACTCACATGTATGATTTATTGAAATCACATACATATATACATTCTATGTATATACTCATTGATTAATATATAAATATAAATGCACAAAGAAG
Organism: Sequoiadendron giganteum; assembly: GCA_007115665.2. Taxonomy (NCBI): domain Eukaryota; kingdom Viridiplantae; phylum Streptophyta; class Pinopsida; order Cupressales; family Cupressaceae; genus Sequoiadendron; species Sequoiadendron giganteum. Next base: position 216,601,855 of record CM021104.1, read on the forward strand.
AACTTACAATTAACATAGAGATTTAGTCACATAATCCAAATCAAGAAACAATCAAAGACTAAAAACAAAACCATTGGAAATCATCCCCAAAATATGATAGAAGGTTTAGTTACCAACTCCCAACAAACTTGACTCAAATTGACCAAACTAGGACGTGAGTATGTGATAACTCAAATATGCTCATTAAAGGTTACCAAACCAAGCTCTTCTCCTGATTGATACTCCCCCTCTCTTCTGGAGGCTCGATTCTTTTCTTGCATCCAACTTAGTGGATCACAACAGTAGTTAGTTGATAACACTACAACATAACAGGAAAATAGCACCTATAATAGCGTTGGATTTCAATGTATTTCAGTTCATGAATTGGGCGATTTGGCAGGTGCAAATAGGCGTGGTCATCTCAACATCGACTTTGGCACCGGACTTAGTGTCATAATTAGCGCCAAAAAATCACAGCGCCCCTGTTATCGCCTAAAATAGCACCAAAAATAGTGCCTTTAAATTAGCACCCAATTTGGCTTCCGGTTTTGCTTCTATGTCTACTCCCATTTTTGCTTGTAGTTTTTCTTTTGGTTTTGCTTTTAGGTTTTCTTCCAATTTCGCTTCCACTTTTGCTTCCGATTTTGCTTCCACTTTTGCTTCCGATTTGGCTTCCGGTTTTTCTTCCATTTTTGCTTTCAGTTTTGCTTCCAGTTTTGCTTCCATATTTGCTTCCGGTTTTTCTTCCAAGTTTGCTTCCAGTTTTGTTTTTGATTTTTCTTCTAGGTTTGCTTTCGATTTTGCTTCCAGTTTTGCTTCTAGTTTTTCTTCTAGTTTTGCTTCCAAGTTTTCTTCCAAGTTTGCTTCGAACTTTTCTTGTAGGTTTGCTTTTGATTTTTCTTCCAATTTTTGCTTCCAAGATTGCTTCTAGTTTGGCTTCCATTGTTGCTTCCATTTTTGCTTCTAAAAATGCTTCTTGTTTTGCCTCCATTTATTAATTTAATATGTTTTATGTCAATTTAATTACTTAAATATATCGTGCCTCTTAAATAACTCATATGATTATAGAGTAATTAATTTAATTATTTAACTCATATGATTAAATAACAAGATAATTATTTTTCTTTTGGTCGGTAACACGAAATTTTTGTATTGCTTGTAAAGATAAAAAAGTATATCTATTGTTCAATGTCATTACCCACCAAAATTCCACAGCAAACGATAAAAATCAGAGGCACCTTAATGTGTAGAGTAAAACATTAAATAAAGCTCGTAATCCCTGTAACTGTTTACTAGTAAAATCCTTACTCTCATAAACTATACACATTAAATAAACCCCATAACCCCTATAACTGTTTACCAGTAAAGTTTGTTGCAGATTTTTTCTCGACCCTTTCCAAATGCAATTAATACATCTTAATTGAGGGCTTGCATTTAACATCATCTTCAATTTCCCACATTGCTATTAATGAAGTACTACTTCACCACCGCCCACCACCCCTGCCTTCGCTTTTCATTTAAGGCGCTGTCCTCTCTCGTGTTTTCACCTAAGTCCGCTAACTTAACACCTCTAAAATCCTCCAAGCCGAATTCCCCTGTTTGACCAAAATTTAAAGCCAATTTAGATAATAGATCTACTTCCACATTACCACCTCTTTTAATGTGGCTCATCGTAAAACTTTCAAAAGATCTTAACACTTTTTTGATTTGTTCAATTACGTTTTGGAGGTGTCAAGCATTAATTTTACCTTTCATCACTGCCTGAACTATTATTGTAACATGATAAACATCTATAATTAAAACAAGTGAGTCAAATATCTATAATTTAATTAAATTTGACAACATCCATCTTAAGCAGTAAATTAAAATCATCATACATAATAAATATCCATCCAAAAATCATCGACCACTTTTAATAATATATATAAATTGACAAGTAAATACTGATAAGATCATCATCATATATAACTAAAACAAGTGAAATTGAAATATGTCAGTATATCAAAAACAGGTCAAAATGATACATGTCCAATAGTCGACATAAGTGAAAATGATACATGTACAAATGATATAAATAAAATTGATAAATTATGTTACTCAAATTGATACAAGTCAAGATGATACATGTCAATATGATACAACTCAATAATATAGTATTGTAGGCCATTAAAATGATACATATGAGAGTAACCATGAAAAGAGTCATCATAACGATATATCAACAATGATCAATGATGCAATCTATATGATCATGAATGTCACTAGTTACTATAACCAAGTGTCTCATCATCATCATCACCATCATGATCATCATGATCATGATCATCGTGATCATCATCAGCATCATCATCATCATCATCATCATCATCATCATCGTTGTCGTCATCATCATTGTCATTAGCCTAATTGTCTTCCGTATCTACGTCATCATCATCCTCGACCATGTGATCTATACCAGCAAAACCAATATTTTGTGGATCCATGTTATGTTGAGGATCATCTTGATCTTCTGGAAGACCCGTGTTTTGCAAAAAAAACATTTAGAATGAAAAGATATTATTTATTTCATGCAATAATTTAGTTTTCTATTATATATCTAGTATTACAATATATGAGATGAAACCATAATCATATTACATCATATCAAAGTGCACATACAAAAATAAAATTTCAAAAACTTTATAGGTACTATTGAGTCAGGAGAAACTTCAGCTTTCAAAAATAAAGCCAATTAGGTTGGCAGACTTGTGGATCAGGCTAGCATTTGGTGGAAGAGGAAGAAAGATGACTGAAACTTTGGAGACCCACCATAATGGATTTCAGTATTCAACCATGAGAGCATAAGAGAGAGCTGATATCATGTATCAAAACATTAAGCATGCATTCTTCCAGCCACCAGAGAAGGAGATGATCACTTTGCTTCATTTTCATTTGCATAACCATATCACAATGTGGGAACCAAGAAGACCAAGGATGGCCAGTTTTATGTGGAGACCTGATAGATGTGGTCCAAAATTTAGGAGGGAAATAAGGTCAATGTATGATCCTAATGAAATTGAGGAAGAACAATAAGAGAGGGATAGGAAAAATAAAATCAATGTAGAGTTTCAAGGATTTGTCAAGTGAGTAAGAGAGTTATGGGAGCAACCTCATATAAAATATTTTGAACTAGAGTTTGATAGACCATTTAGAGATCTTGGTTTTCATGGAGTTCCTTTCAAATCCTCTTATTTTATTGTTCCTATGGTAAACTGTTTGGTAGAGTTGGTGGAATTACCTTTCTTAGTAATCTCTATTAGTGAGATTGAGATTGTTAACCTTGAGAGAGTAGGACTTGGGCAAAAGGCATTTGATATGGCTATTGTTTTCAAATAATTCAAGTGGGAAGTACTCTACATGTACGTCGTTCCTCAATCTTTGCTTGATGACATCAAGGAATGGTTGAACTCCATGGATATAAAGTATTATGAAAGTAGAATGAACTTGAACTAGCGGCCAATTTTGAAGACTATTATTGATGATCCAAATAAATTTATTGAAGATGTTGGTTGGGAATTTTTTAATATGGAAGGTATTGATTCTGATTTTGATAATTCAGAAGAGTCAGATGAAGGATACGAACCCTCTGATGTAGAAGAGGAGTCAGAATAAGATTTTATGTAGCCACCATCAAGAGTGTTACAAGCCAATTAACAAGATGGAGGGAATTCTTATATAAGGATAATTTTCAATGTTGCAGGTACTGACTTTAATGCCAGCTGCAATGGCGACATTGAAATTCCCTAGCAATATTTATGGTAAGAAAATTTCCTTTAGATGCAAATATTTAAAGCACATCAACCATGTGGTACAAATGATTAAATCCTAGAGATGATTTGTAGAAATGAAGAGTCTGAAAAGGCAAAGAGAGCTACATTGGTGACTCAGGAGAAACTTCAGCTTTAAAAAACAAATCCAATTAGGTTGGCTGACGTGTGGATTAGGCCAACATGTGGTGGAAGAGGAAGAAAGATGACTAGAACTCTGGAGGCCCACCATACTGGATTTCAGTATTCAACCATGAGAGCAGAAGAGAGAGCCAATATCATGTATCAAAACATTAAGTATGCATTCTTCTATCCAATGGAGAAGGAGATGAATACTTTGCTTCATTTTCATTTGCATAACCATATCATAGCATGGGAACCAACAAGACCAAGGATGTCCAATTTTATGTGGAGGTAATGGATGTGGTCCAAACTTTAGGAGGGGAAAGAAGGTCAATGTATGATCCCGATGAAATTGAGGAAGAACAACAAAAGAGGGACATGAAAAATAAAATCAATACAGAGTTTCAAAGATTTTTCAAGTGAGTAAGAGAGCTATGGGAGCAATCTCATCTAAAATATTTTGAACTAGAGTAGGACATACCATTTAGAGATCTTGGTTTTCATGGAGTTCCTTTCAAAGCCTATGCTTTTATTGTTGATACGGTAAACTATTTGGTAGAGTTGGTGGGATTACCTTTCTTAGTAATCTCTATTAGTGAGATTGAGATTGTTAACCTTGAGAGAGTAGGACTTGGGCAAAAGGCATTTGATATGTCTATTGTTTTCAAAGACTTCAAGCGAGATGTACTCTGCATGTACGCCATTCCTCAATCTTTGCTTGATGGCATCAAGGAATGGCTGAACTCCATGGATATAAATTATTATGAAAGCAGATTGAACTTGAACTAGAGACCAATTTTGAAGACTCTTACTGATGACCCGGATAATTTTATTGAAGATTTTGGTTGGGAATTTTTGAATATGGAAGCTAGTGATTTTGATTTTGATAATTCAAAAGAGTTAGATCAAGGATATGAACCCTCTGATGTAGAAGAGCAATCAAAATCCGATGAGGAAGGTTCAGAAGATGAATCTCTTATGGAGTCAGAGGATGATGAAGAAGAAGAAGAAGAAGATTATGAAGAGGAGGAAGGTAAAACATGCGATGAATTAGAAGTTGATGCCAAAAATGCAGATAAGGAAAAAGGAGACGAGTATAACAATGAAGAGGAAAGGCAATAACGAAAGGTAAAAGATATAGGGAAGTCTCAGGCACCTGATATTAGAGATTCAAGAGGAATGCCTGCCAAGAGGCATAAAGTCAGATGAATCGAGTTCATCTACATCCTTCTACTAATTATTCATGCACATAAATGGTCATCTTGTAATCATAAGATTTGAGCTCTATTTAGTCATCCTATGCATCAATAAACAAATCAACACAAGAGATGAAAATTGACATATTAACACAACAATATCCAACTAAGTTATTGAAACTCAACTATTAATACCTCGGTCTCCATCTAGATTAAAAAATTGTTCCACTTTTTTTTTGTAACATATTCTTTTCAAATTGCTTTGGATGGTGACCATATTTCTCCTTCTGTCAAAACATGGCACATGGACTAATTAAACTAATTAATATGCAATCATTTACTTTTTCCAAGGAAATAAGAAAAATTCATTTAACATATTAAATATACTTACAAATATATAGATCAAGGCTTGTAAACCTTTTTCGCCACTGTGATGTGTGGCACGAAGATTCTCAAGCCTAGCCTTGGAGGCCTTGTCCTGAAATATATACTAATTCAATTCTACTATGCACAAATAAAATTTAAATATCATATAATAAATTTGATATAATCTTATGAGAAAATTCAAATACCTGTGTACTCTCCTCACCGAACTTCCTTCGTGCATTAGAATTCTCATATGATTTTACAAGCTCTTTCCATACTTTCACACTTACATCAATTGGCCTTTTTTTTTGCCTTGGCTGAGGAGGGATTTTTTTATCTTCTTTGTTTGGTTGCACCAAAATCTCTTGAAGTTTTGAGAAATTTATAGCTTTATCTTCTTTACAGAACAACCTATTCCAAATTCATTCTCCATGTCTTGGATAACTGCTTTTTTCAGGTGCATGGGTATCTTTGAGAATGGAAAATGTATATGGTCTTTGAACCGTTGAATGCATGATTCCTTCAACCTATTCACAAACGTTTTCCCAGCATTCGTCATTCGTAATTCCCTTGAAACCAGCTTGTATTCTATATTTTTATTGTAGCTACCAATGCAAGATTGAAAACATGGCGTGGTGGAAGAAGTCTGTGTCTCAGGAGTGGAAGTCTCTGCTCCTTATTCCACATTCTTAGAGTTTATTGTCATTGATTTCCTCCTAGATCTTTTGCTCAATCTAGGAGTGGTTGGGGAATCAATTGATTATGGGGAATCAATTAATTCCCTTTGACACAATTTATTTTTTTGTAATGTTTGAGGGGAATTACCGGATTGTTTTTCTATGTATCTATCAAGTGTTGTTCAATCCACATTAACCAATTTGTTCACTGCCTCCACCCCCAATATGGAAGCCAATTCCTCTTTATCTTTGTCAGTCTCATGTCCCTATATATATATATATATATATATTTAAATTATATTTCTTCTTTTAAATTTAGAAATAAAAAACTAAAAAGCAAAATTCAAAGAAACAATGGAAACATTTACAAATCTATGAATTGAACATGAATTACCTCATTGTGGCAGGAGTTTTCTGAAAATACTCGCTTCCCTCCATTGCTTGGAATTTTGAGGGGACCTAGGGAAAATTATTTTCGTCTAGTTTGTGGAGGCAAACGAAGTACACACTATTAGGTATGAAAGTTTTTATCTAGTTTGTGGTATGAAAGTTTTGTTTTGTGGGAAAATATGTTCATTGGGTTTGCTTAGTGTTGATAACCTAGGGAAAATATATTTGCTTGGTTTGCTTAGTGTTGATAACCTTATCATGAAAACTCTTCCATAATGCAATTTTGCATGAATTTGTCATGGCATCGGTGACTATGGCGCGGCTGGGCAAAATTGGTTTTTGTGTTTATTTTCAGTAGTTGCTTAGCAATGATTGACCCAATTCCCATATTTTCCAAGCAACTCACTATTTCCTTGATACCCAAGTTAGGGAAAGAATACAGAGGCATCCTTGATTCGTGCTATAATAATTTGAGCCAAAGCTCAAATGGGTAGGGTAAATTTTTTTGTTGGTTTCTCAAAGGTTTTACAATTTATAATGATGGGACAATTTAGAGGTTGCCTGGACTGGTTAGGCTATGAACTGGTAAATAATCACAAATTCAAATGTAATACAAAGAGCAGTAAACAATCACGAATTCAACCAAGAAATGAAAAATTGTAACCTTACCTATGGTGTCGCAAACTAAATCGAATTTCTCATCAGTTGTTGGTAGTGCCCTATTCTCTTCCTTCACACGACGTTTTTCCCTTTTTGTTGTCTAATTTCTTCCTTCACACAAGAAAGTTTTAAATTATTTTGATTCATTAGTTGACGCTTTAGTCGACATTAGTTAACACCAACTTTAGCACCGACTTTTGGTTGTTAATATAATCTATTTGGGACGTATAAGGTGGTGTCAAGAGCACCTAATTTAGTGCCTATCATTGATGTATAGTGACTATTTTCATTGTTGTGTATCAAAGCATATAGAGTGTTGGAAATAATTCCAACTCTTGCCTTGTTTTTGTGACCACCGTTGTCTCATGGCTCCTTCATCAGCTTGATGTAGTAGAGCGGTTTTTACCGCAGTCTTGCAAGGTACTTCATCCTTCTCAGCAGTAGTGTGGTGAAAGCTTCTGTGGTGGCATGTGATTCTTCCTTATGTTCCTGGTGGTGTTTTGGTAACTCCCACAGTCCTGCAAGTCTTCTACCATTGGCGTGCAGTAGTGCAATGACCACCGCATTCCCGTGGCTCCTTCATTAGCTCAGTGTGGTAGAGCAATTTTTATCGTGGTCCCGCAAGTTGTTTTTTCCTTCTCGACGGTAGTGCGGTTAAATCGTTTGTGGCAAAAAAATTATTCATAGAGGAGGCCATGGAGAGAGGACGTGGACGAAGTAGAAATACTAAATCATTGATAGGAAAGTGGGTGGAAATAGATGAGACAACGGAATTTGCAGATACAATAGAGGTAAGAAGAGAAAGCAACCTCAACCAAAGGAGGAAGGTGTTTATGAATTCACAAATGCTACAACATAGAGGAGATAAAGTCATTTTTTGTCTATGAGGCCTTTGAGGTCAAACTTGTTGGTTGAAAATGCATAGGAATGGTGATTAAATGTGATTCTATGATCAAGGGAAAAGTTTGAAAATTAGGATAGCCAAAACATGATATCAATATGACAAATACATGACTAAAGTAAGGTTTTGTGTTGGATAGCATATTCGTTGAAATGATATAATTGGTGTACTAAACATTATTTACTATGTTGTGTATTATAGGGGCAAGATGAGGCCATGGCAACATATCGTGTCATATCAAATGAGGACACAACAGATGAAGCAAGACATAATGTACTCAAATTTTGACTTAGGAAAAAATAATCTGATGGCATTTTGTGATACGTCCATACTTTTTCACAGTTGTATTAAAATTTATAATGTATTATCCAATCTTGACATAAATTAATGTATGTTGATTATTTTAGATGGAGATTGGAGCCAATGCAGAGCCTAAGCATTCAACTAGCAAAAGAACAAAATATATACGTGGATGTGGACCTAAAAATATTAAACCACATAGACGAAAGTGGGTGGAAGAGGATATGATAATGGATACTACACAAAAAAAATGATTGCACTAAAGAAGAGGTAGGTCAGGACTATAGTACATGGGATGAATACTTTGAGAAAATTATTGCTTGTGGATGTTTTGTATGTCATGGAAAGAAACAATTCAAACGAGCGATTGTAAAAAGACATTACATATATGATGAGCTTCCAGTCAGTAGTATGCCTCCTACAATCGATTCAAATCCAATAGGAATCGTGGTGAGGAATTTTCCAATTTGATATAAATAACATGTATACTTCGTTTAAACATTGTTTTATATTATTTAAATAACTAATTTTTTCTTGATTTGGATACTTGCAAGATAAAGTTCTTGGTTTAAATTTTCCTGTATCATTGACTTCCAGTCTAGAGGGAAATGATCATTTATTAGATGATACATCTAACAAAAATATGTGCCAATATACTAGCTCAGAAGATGAGAAATTGACGAAAACAAGTAACAAAACAAGAACCGGTGTGAAGATGCATAATTTTCTTAAAGACAAGGGGAAGGTGGACTACATACTCTATAAGAATGAATGTGATGGAGATGATGACTTGCCCCTGAGTTTGAGATCAATTTACAAAGAGACATTTGATCATTGAATATATTGTGCTTGGCCTAGTGATCAAAAACTACCTAAAGTGTATGAGGTTTTTCAATTTTGGGGATACAACTACATGATACGACCCTCCAATATTCATGGAGTGAATCTATGCCTCTTTATTGTCCAAAATGTACATGTGGGATCCAAACATAGAAACAATTCATAACAAACCACTAGGAGATTAATGTCATATTATGGTACATCATATTACAGTGGTGAATGGAGAAGGCTAGCAAAATAAAAGCCTATCATGCCAGCATATGGTCTAAATTCAAATATGTATACAAATCGTCTCCAATTGGAAAGTGGAAAAGAAATGAATAGAGGTAATCTTATGTATATAGATGGACATGAATAGACACACAAAAATATTGTAGGATTTATAAATAGTAGTAAGGAAAGGGACCCTGCTGTAAGACCGAATTATCAATTTGTTGAGGTTATAAATGATAAAGATGGAGATATGGAAAGAGAGGATTATAGATTGATAATGGTTGAGGCTATTATAGACCTTACCATTGGGGATGAGTTATTGATTGATTAACCCTTCTTAAAATGCACACCTGCACGAAAGAAGAGGGAAGAACAAGGTCTCCCTAAGGATGTTCTTAAGGGAAGAAAACCAAGGAATAATAAATGAGTGTGGACTGATGTTTTATAAACTATGTTGTCAAAATTGTGTTTTATAGAAATTATTGTATAGAAAAAGGTAGTCTATAAAATAATGTTCCATTATTCAATTGATGTATATATGTTCATACAATTTATATAATGTCTAATATATGTATGTTGTTCATGTGTAGGTATTTTTCTATAAAGATATTTTGGACCCGAAATGGATATTTGTCATACATTATGACCGAGATTAAGGAATATATTTGACGATGCATTAGTGGATACTGAGAAAAAAAATGATGGCCAACAAAATGAGAGAGAGGGATTAGAGAACATCGAAGAAATTGGCATCCATGATGATGTTGAAGATGGTTATGTTCAGGCACAAGAAGACAACAATCCAAAGTTAGATGATGTTATGGAAGACAACAATATGGATGGTATAGAAAATGATGATCTAAATACATCTGGAAACAATATAGATGGTCTATAGTCAAATTTTAATGATGATGAAGATGATGCAGGTCAAGACGAGGATGATGATATTATTAAATACTTGAAATAACATATGAACATTGACAATGATACACTGGATGACATTGTAGCAGACAATAATGTTAATGAGCAAGACTTCTAAATTTTCAGAATTATTTGCAATCCATGTTAAAAAAAGGCTGATTCTTATGGCCTAAACTTTGAAATGCTTTAGTAATATTATTTTTTACTTGGAAAATTGAAAACCTATTTTATTCTCCTAGCAAGATTTTTTATTTTCCTTTATAATTCTAGACCAAACAACATTTGTGGGGATGGCCTTTTACACCAATCTTAATTTGTATGAAGTTTACAAAAATTTTGTCAAGCAGTAAATTCATCTCATACACAAGAAATGTAAAGGCTTCATTTAAGAAAAGATAAGTAGTCTCTTTTTTAGGGTAATCCACATGCAAAAAGTAAAAAGCACATTAAAAACAATTGTACAATAGAAAATCAGATTCAATTAGTTATGTCTTATTTCGCTTGCACACTTATCTGAAAGAAATAGGGTATTCACCATACATTTCCCTTGACAAATCAAACATGTTCTTTCATCTATTTTTATTGTATATCTTAGAAGTGAAATTGTTGCTACATAATGATGCACTGAGAAAATAATATATACAAAAAAATGCAAAGAAAATGTTTGAAATTTAATATGCAACCTACCATGTTGTGCTGAAAGGAATCAAGATTAACTAGGAAAAGAAATAAAAATAAAATTTTAATGATTGTACTTAAAAGTGAATAGGATATGAAAAGTGTGGACAATAATGGTGCTGAAATTGAAAACCCTAATGTTAATGATATTACTGTTTTATGTCATTCGAGATTAAAAACACATACAATTTTATATACATAGCAAATGCAGATTTGAAACTAGTAAATTGAAAATGTAAACACTATAAGATTTTTCCTTAAATAATAATTCACATACTCACTTACAAAAAAGGGTGAAGCATTTTTTATTCAAACTCTATTTTTCAAACTCTATTTTATTTAATAGACATAACCGTAAAAGAATATTTACAAGTATGTAATAATATATACACTGTTTCATAGAAAATAAGGAATGTTTCATAGAATATACAAGTACAATAATATATCATCATCATATCCTTAATTACCTAGTGCAATATCCTTAAATTGTTCAATCTTTGGTATGAATTGTTGGCAGAAAAAATTAGGATTACTTGGATGCTTCTTCCATTCATTTTGTATCAACATATGTTTGTGAAGACACAAAAGTTAATAAAATATTAATGCACGTAACTCACAATTATTTAAATAAGAAGCTTTGTTAACTTTATTATTTTTAAATAGTTTCCATTTTTATGTTGAACATGTAACAAGGAAAAATAAGCTCAAATTTTCAAAAACAATAGCAGTTCTACCAACATCCACAATAAATGCTTTACTGTATCAGCATATTCATTCACATAAGAATAGTAATAAGGCTCAATAATTGATATTCATTCAAATATAAGAAGAAATAAGTATGGAAAACATAATAAAAATACAGAATGATAACATAGTCATGGAGAATATCAGATAATAATATGTTATCCATTATATTTCTTCAATTGATATATATTAATAACAAAATTCTTCAAAATAGAAATAATATATGATGATGATAATTTAAAACTAGGCCTTGGTTTCCTATTTATATAGGAAGCAAAAAGCTACAGGCCTTTTACAGAAAGAAACGGCCTTTTATAACTACTTTTACTAACAACTATTTAATTAGCATAATTATTGAAATAACAAGACTTAAGAAATTTTGACATATGGTTCCATTAGTCAGTGTAGAAGACTTGTGATAATTGGTCTGGAAAAGTCTTCCTCTCCATGATGAACGTCCAAATGCTCTCACCTCAGTGTCCTATTCTTCTTAAACCAACAACTATGTAATTAGCATAATTAAGGAAATAACAAGACTTAATACATTTTGACATATGGTTCCATTATTCAATGTAGAAGACCTGTGATCATTGATTTGGAAAATTCTTCCTCTTCATGATGAACATCCAAATTCTCTCGCCTTAGTGTCCTATTCTTTTGAAACCGAATAATTTTCCTCCCACTGATACACCGTAAAATCTGATGACCACTTATATTCTTGGATCTTTTGTATGTTTGCAAGATGAGTTTTCCATCAACTATCTAGTAATGCCTTTGTATCATTGAAAAAATTTAGGTATCCCGCATCAAGAACAATCAATCCATCCATGATCTAATTTAGCTTGGGAAGATTGGTATCTTCATCCTCCTCTATATGAGTTACACACTGTTAGGGTTAGAAGGAAAATATATAACAAGTTAATGCAGATTTGAACAATAAAATAGAGAAATAAAACACACATAAAATTATAGCAAAAACAAGACAACACAAAGAATTTAACATGGTTCACCCAATATGGGCTACATCCACCAAACCGCAACCATCCAATGATTTTATTATCCAATGCAAAACATATTACAATATCACGAATAATTTCATGCTACAATTCCCCATCCCAACCACTTATAACAAGTTTTTAGAAGCTTCTTGAAATTAGGGTTTACAATGTCGGCTTTTTTCCTTTTCAGTGACAGCGAAAAAAGGTGATTTTTTTTCTCGGGGGCTACTACCCCCAAACCCCCGCCCGGCCCTGAACCCTAGTGAGGATACATGAAGATTGTACAATACTAAAAAGTGTACTATATAGCATGATCAGTCACCACATACCGACAATCTCCCGCTTGGAGTCTGATCCTAGGTGACACTGCTATACTTACATCTCCCACTAGAAATAAGCACCTTGGACCTTGTTGCTCTGTTATAATTTTAACCATGAAGACCAACTGAAGTTGAAGAGGAGCTCAGCTTCTTCGTTATCACCACCTTCATAAACATATCCACTAGATTGGCATCTATATGTATCTTTTCCAACTTTACCTATCCATCTTCCAACACTGACCGAATGAAATGATATCTCAGTTGTATGTGTTTGGTTTTAGAGTGAAAGGAAGAATTATTTTCAAGATGTATAACACTCTGGCTATCTATAAACAAGTGATTTTCAACTTGGTATTTTCCCAACTCTTCCATGAAATTTTTTAGCCATATCATCTCCTTTGTTGCCTCTGTTGTAGCAACATACTCTGCCTCTGTGGTGGATAAAGCAACCACCTTTTGCAACAAAGAAATCCAGCGCACTGTTGTCCCACCAACTATAAATACATAACATGTGGTTCTCTGCCTAGTATCTATATCCCCTGCCAAATCTGAGTCAACATAGCCTTTTAAATCTGTATTAGAGCCCCAAAAACATAAAAATTTATTGGATGTACCTCTCAAGTACTCGAGAATCCATTTTATCACATTCCAATGCTCCACTCCAAGATGACTCATATACCTGCTAACCACTCCTACAACATGTGCAATATCTAGTCTCGTGCATACCATGGCGTACATTAAAATGCCTATAGCTGAAGCATATGGTACCTTGGACATTTTTTCTTCCTCCTCTTGTGTCTTTGTACACATATCCTTAGTTAATTTGACATGACTAGGCAAAGGTGTGCTGATAGCTTTTGCATTCTCCATATGAAATCTCTACAACACCTTTTCAATATAACTAGCCTGAGATAGAAACAATTTCCTATTTTTCCTATCTCTTGTAATCTTCATACCAAGGATTTGGTTTGCTGCCCCCAAATCCTTCATATCAAATGAATTTACTAACTATTGTTTTAACTCCTTTATGTGATCCATGTTAGATCCTGCTACAAGCATATCATCAACATATAAACATAAAATGATGTAGCTATCTTCAGCTAACCTCTTAAAGTAAACACAATGGTCTAAATTACACCTATTGTAGCCTTGCTCAACCATAAAACTATCAAATTTAATATACCATTGCCGAGGTGCTTGCTTCAAGCCATATAAAATTTTCTTCAATTTGCATGCTAGTTTCTCCTTACCTTTGACCTCAAATCCTTATGGCTATTCCATATATATTTCCTCTTCCAAATCACCATAGAGAAAGGTAGTTTTAACATCAAGTTTTTCTAAATGAAAATCTTCAACAACCACAATACTTAAAACAGTACGAATGGAAGTCATTTAACAACTGGAGAAATATTTCATCAAAATCAATACCCTTTTTCTGTGCAAATCCCTTTACAACTAATCTGGCTTTAAATGTTTTCTTACCTCCATCCTCCTCTTTCAACCTATAAACCCATTTGTTTGGTAAAACCTTTTTACCTTCAGGAAACTTGCATAATTCCCAAGTCTGATTTTTCAACAAGGAGTCCATTTCTTCTTCCATTCCATGCTCCCATTGAACCTTGGTAGCCACCTACATAGCTTCATGATAAAATTCTAGTTCACTAGCATCAATTAATAAAATAGAATACAAACAGGGAGAAAATATTTTTGGAAGTCTACTTATCCTTGAAGATCGCCTAACATTCATTGGAGTTTGTGGTATTTCTTGTTGTTGTTGTTGTGGATCATGAGGAACCACTGGAACATTGTTGTTTGTAATATCATCCAACATTGCATAATCCTTTTCTTTCTTCTCATGTTGCTGCAATAGATCATTGTACAACACTTTATCATTGAATATGACATCCCTACTCACAATTTTCTTATTTTCAAAATCCAAAAACCTATAACCAAATTTATCAATGCCATATCCAAAAAATATATATTTTTTTGATTTTGCATCAAGCTTGGTTCTATTTTTAGAATCTACATGTGTAAATGCTTCACAATCAAAAGTTTTTGAGAAAACAATAACTCACCTTCTTACATATCCATGCTTCCTTTGGAATACCACAACCCAAAGGATTAAATGGAACTCTATTAATTAAATAAAAAATAGTGTTTACAACCTCTTCCCACATGTTTAAAGGCAACATAGCATATAATCTCATAGTTTGTGCACACTCCATTATTGTTCTATTCATGCGCTCAACCACTCCATTTTCCTATAGAGTCCTTGGAAACATTTTCTGCCTACGAATACCATTATAGGAACAATAATCTTCAAACTCTTCGCTGCAATACTCACCACCATTATCAAATCTGAGACATTTTAATTGTTTACCTGTCTCATTCTCAACCAAGCTTCTCCATTTTTTAAAAGTCTCAAATACATCAGATTTATTCCTAACGAAATAAATCCATACCTTCCTAGTTGCATCATAAATGAATGTAACGTAATATAGATAGCCTCCAAGAGAAGATACCTGAGCTGGTCCCCATACATCCATATGCACAAGCTCCAATTTTTCATCTTTTTTTTGTTTCCCATCTTTGAGAAAACTAGCTCTCTTTTATTTTCCATACACACAACTTTCACAGAAATCCATATTAACACATTTTAGACCTGGTAAAACATTCTTTGAATGAATTAATTTCATACCTTTTACACTCATATGCCCAAGTCTATTATGCCATAATGCTGATTCAAAATCCACAACAACTATCTGATTTTCTGCCTGTTGAACTGCAACAACTGTTCCTAAATATTGATTTTTATCTGCAATAGCTAAAGTAGAAGGAACAATATGACCGATAAAAATATATAAGGTTCCTAATTTCACACCTTTTGCTACCACTAAGGCACCTTTTGTAACCTTCAGATTTTTATCACTAAATGTAACAACACAACCTTCATCATCTAGTTGCCCTGCTAAATTCAAATTTCTTCTTAACTTTGGAACATTCCTTACCTCATGTAGTAGCCAATGATTCCCATTCTGAAACTTTATCTTGATTCTTCTCTTTCCAAAAATATGACAAGGTTCATTATCTCCCAAATAAACCAGCCCAAAATCCCCTTGGACATAATCGAGAAAATAATTTCTATGGGGTGTAGCATGAAATGAAGCCCTTGAATCTAACACCCAAGAATCATCAATATTGTCAAGGGAAAGAATCAAAGCATCTTCATCAGATTTATTACTTACCAAATTTGCCTCTTTATTTCCTCCCTTTTTGTCTCCTTTATTTTTTTGAGACCAACAATGTTTCTTTAAATGACCCGACTTACCAAAGTACCAGCAACCCCTCTTGTCTCTAGATTGGGACCTTTTGTCCTTTGATTTTCCTTGTGACTTCCCACAACTTCCAAAATTGTTTCCTCTCTCCTTTGTTCTACCCTTGCTTTCTACATTCAAAACACTACCCAATGTGGATGTTCCAACTAAGATTTTCCTACAAATTTCCTCGCTCAAAATAACACCAACAACATCATCAAATTTGAATGTATTCGAACCAGAAACAAATATCTAACAACCATTACCAATCTATTCCAAATTTCAAGCAAAGAAAACAAAACCAAAAGAGCCCTAACTTCTTCATCAAAGTTTACCTTTGTAGAGGTTAATTGACTGGTAACTGTATTGAAGTCATTTAAATGATCAGTAACTGACTCATCTTCTACCATTTTCATATTAAATAAACGCTTCATAAGAAATACCTTATTCGAAGCGAAAGACTTTTCATATAACTTTGCTAGGGTTTCCATCAACTCTTGAGTTGTCTTTGCTTTTTTAATATTGAATGCCACTGATTGTCCCAGGCATAAACGAATACTGCCAGGTGCCTTTCTATCCAAAATATCCTAGTCCTCATCAAACATTGTTGAGGATTTCTTGATTTTCCCTTCTAATGGCCGCCATAAGTCCTTCTGATAGAGGTAGTCCTCCATCTGTGTCTTCCATAACTAATAGTTTTTCCCATTGAACTTCTGAACCTTCAACTTACCCTCGTTTTCCATTGCTCCCACTTAACCGTGAGACTCCCACTCAACCGTTAGACTTTCTTGGAAATGATAATCGAAAATAACCCGCTCTGATACCACTTGTTAGGGTTAGAAGGAAAATATCTAACAAGTTAAATGCAAATTTGAACAATACAATAGAGAAATAAAACACATAGAAAATTATAGCAAAAACAAGACAACACAAAGAATTTAGCATGGTTCACCCAATATGGGCTACATCCACCAAACCGCAGCCATCCAATGATTTTATTATCCAGTGCAAAACATATTACAATATCGTGAATAATTCCATGCTACAACTCCCCATCCCAATCACTTATAACAATATTTTAGAAGTTTCCAGAAATTAGGGTTTACAATGTCGACTTTTTTCCTTTCCGGTGACGAAGTGAAAAAAAGGTGATTTTTTTTTTCTCAGGGGCTGTTGCCCCTGAACCCTTTTGGGGCTCAACCCAACCCCAAACCCTGGAAAGGATACATGAAGAGTGTACAGTATATCATGATCATTCGCTACATACCAATAATGTATCCCACATCAAGAACAATCAATCCATCCATGATCTAATTTAGCCTGGGAAGATTGCTATCATCATCCTCCTATATATGAGTTATGCACTTATGAACAACCTGAATGAATGAATTCTTCCACTTATCCAAGTCCTTCAACTAATCACCACCTCTCACGATTTCAGGTATATAACATTGTTTCTAGGTATGGAATAAATCCATGCGTGTTACAATCTTTTTATCAAACCCTTGTACATACTAAAACTCATCAATAATCATCTTCATAGTTTGTTTAGTTGTCTTTAATGTTGTGGGTGCATCGGAATTTATTTGTAGAACTTTGCATAACTTAGCCAAACTATGGTGAATAGGCTGCCACCTTTTGAACAAAGGATCTAATACTTGAGCATATGTGTCTTTATTTGATCCATTGCCTTCTGAAGTGTTTTATAACTATCACACACATTCTCTAGTTTATCCATAACTAATTTTATCTTGTGCTCAAGAATATTTTTCATAACTTCACAACTTTGTCTTTTCACTTCATCTTGGGTTTGATGGTTGAATGCATGGTCATTGTGGCTACCTCCAAAGGGGTGGTATCTTGTATTATCCTTACCATCACCACCCCTTTCATTCCTTAAATTTCATCCAATAATTTTGGCTTCTGAGTATTTTTTTGTTTGATCCATATGGCCAGGGTTTCAATCTTTGGGTTATATCCAGTTCCACTCACACCTTCATCAAAGTCAAATTTTGCAACTAGCATTGGATCTTCTTGAGCCTACACTTGATCAAGCATAGACATTTTCTTTAATTCCAAGCTAGGGAAAATGAGCATATTGCTCTTCAAGACCATTTCTCTAGCCTTTTGGGGGCTAATGTCTATGTTGTCAACTCTTAATTCCTGGAAAGTCTGTGCTACCATTTCATTTTTCTTTGATTCTTCAATTCTTGCTTCAGCTGATTCCATCCTCTCTTGAAATTCTTTTATCTTCATCTTCATCCATAAATCCTTAAACTCAGGAGTCTTAATGAATTCATCATCTTCTATTAATCTCTTGGCTACAATTTCCCTTTCATCTTCATGTACCTCTATACTTTTTTTTTCTACATCACCCATCCTTTCCTCATGTTTATTGGCACTGGTCTCAAGGATGGGTTGATCAACTTCAATATCACCTTTCAATGATTGCAGTACTATAGCCACTTCCTCAGTATCGCCCACCTCTTCAATATCCTCATAAGGTACTAACTATTCAATTATTTTTGTCTTCTATCTTTTGGGAGGTAACTGCTCCATGGGAGGCTCACAAGTTTCACCTAGGGTATTCTTTGTAGTTTCACCACTATCATGTTCTTGGGTGTTGCCACAATAGTGGTTTACACTTTCTGGGAGACCCTGATTTTTGCTGAAATCACATATTTTTAGAAAATATAATGATTGAATCCTTGAAAAGTTCCATTTAAAGGATTCCATTTAAAGAGGGTTTCATCAAACCACCTTAGACCAAGCCCCCTTGGATGGAAGCTCGCTATTTTTAAAACCATACCTATAACAAAGTCTCCTTTACACCTATCAAAATGCTAATAAAAAACCACTTTTGATTTACCTTTTGGGGGATCAAATGAGTTCATTTAAAATTTATTTTTTGTAATTATGTAGTCCTTATTATAAGCTTCCAAAGAAGTATAATTTTAATTAAATTTAATTTGATTATTATATTTATTTTTTATTTCTTGTGAATGTAGGTTTTTCACCGAAAATCAAGCTCTCTATTCTGCACATGTGGAAAAATAGTAGATTATCAAAATAAAATTTTGAAAAATATGTTCAGGCTGGGTATTGATGTCCTTGATCCATTAAAAAATAAAAATTTAATTTTGATACATATAGAAAAATTTATGTTGTATGCAATCCGCCTATATCTGAATTGTAATTGGTTTGACTTCCAAATTTGATTAAGGAAAAAATATTTAATAAAACACTATGAAATCAAATGAACTGGTTATATATCATATTTACAAATCTAAATTAAAAAAAATATAGAATTTTATCCTTCATACAAATAGATTTATGTTGTATATGGTGAGCATCACTCCTTAAAAATGTTATTTACTAATAAAAACTAGTTTTCGAAGGAGATGAAAAAAAAGTATAATCTGATTCCAAAAAAATTGAAAAAAGTATATTTAGAATCTATAGACAAAAGTTCACAAATCATTAGTTTGCATCATCTTCAAATTCCTCACGGTTTAGCCGCTATAGGAGCCCAAAAGTGAAAATTTAGTAAAACAAATTTAGTTTAGTGTCCAGTTTGCCCAAAAATTGTAAACCAGTATTGTGGGATCACCCTCTTTGAGATATGCTTCCTTCTTTCTGTACAAGTCTTCAAATCTACTAATTATCAATTCTATCCTCTTGATGGGGTATTTTTCCTCAACAAAGTATCCTAGGAAATCCTTGGACCTCTACTTCATCCTTTCTTCAAGCTTCTTCATATATTCCCATTTTTTTCCTTCTACTAAATACATCATTATAAGTAAGGCAGTTCCTTGTGACATGTTCTTCAAAATCCACTTTGCGTGGCACTGTCATTGTGGTAAGAATATTGTGCCTTATATTGTTCATATGATTTTCAGGGTCAAAGGCTCTTTCTTTTCCAGATTTCAATGCATATCTTGTCTTCAAATAATACTATAACTCCTCTAGTGTGTCTGAGCCTACAGTCCAATCTTCACACTTGGTTTGGTTTGGCAAGAAAGTGCCTTTCTTCTACTTGTGCATTACATCTTTCTCCATCCACATAATTTTCCACATAAATTCAAGAAATGCTAATCTAATGGGCACAAATTTTGGTAGTATGTGTGGAGCAATAGGGCATCCATAAACTCTTATTATTGTAACTTTTGGGAGGAAAAACCAATCTCCAAAATTGTGTGTATGACCCAGCTCTAGTCTTAAAGCCAAAGGTCTCACTATTTTCAACATTTTGGTTGACAATCTTGGTATTGCATACCCAAGAATTTGAAGGATTATATGTAGAAAGTCTTCATAGAATACAACAAAGCTTGAATTCATGCACCAACAGTCCCAAATATAACACCATTTCTAGACATGTGTGGGATTCCCTTGCTCATTTATTGTAGCCAAGTCCATTCTTTTAGTCCAATGGTCCCTATTCTAGTACAATATTAGATCATGACATAGTAGGGAATAGTGTCTAAATGTAATTGGTGCTCTATCCTCTATAACTTGGGAGAATTCATCATCTAACACCTTCTCAAGGTATGAAGCAAAGTCATATTCAATATTAATTTTAGGATTTTGAATTCTCATGGCCATCATCATTAGGCCTATTGGAAATTTATCTTGGGCATCTATCCCCAACACTTGGCAAAGAGCTAAATATGTATTCAAAAAGTAATAATAAAAATATGTCACATTAAATGGTATAGTAGTGGTAGTAGAGATGGGGAATGTTTTGTTACCAATGTGTCTTTTCATATATAGGGGTACCTCATCACTTCTATGAGTCTTTTTTAACCTAGCATAATCCTCCTCACTTTTCTAGAGGTTTATCTTGGTCAGAGCCTGCTTGTTTAAGCCAAAACACTCAATGATGGATTTTTTGGTTACTTCTACAAATACTGTCATTTGGAAACCTTACTATTTTGGTAGGTGAGTGATAGTGTTTGGCTACCATTCTAATAAATTCTACATCAAAAAACACATTTGGGACAATCAACCTTGCTATATCCAACATCCAAGCATTTGACACAGGAATCTTCTCATTTCTCTTACTATAAAAATACCAAAATAGGTCCCATCCAGATTTAGAAATGAGGGCATCCCTACAACTTTGTGCGGTGTCCATGAGAAAATTATTATTACCCTCTTTATTAGACCTTGGAAGTATATCTAATATGAACTGATGGAGTGGTCTCTTCTTTACTTTAGGTTCTTCATCTTTAATTTTAAGCTAACTTTCTTTTACTTCTAATTGTTTTGTTTTAGGATGGATTACTTTCTTCTTTACTTTAGGTTCTTCATCTTTAATTTTAGGCCAAATTTCTTTTAATTTTGATCATTTTCTTTTAGGATGCATGTTTCAATTTTCTCTACTATGGATTCAGATGACAAAACCTTGAAAGATTTTTTATATTAACAAAGCTCTTTCAAAGATTTTTGTGGACTTACCTGACTATTTCACGCTTGTAGGACTTATTCTCATATCCTTAGCTCCTTCCACACTAGTGCACTACAATTGAGTGTGATACTGGGAAAACTCACTTATCTTTGGATGGCGTGGTATTTAGTCATATTAGTTTTGGAAACTCTTAATAATTTAATAGCATTTAATTTTGGCAATTGATGTGACTTTCTACATTTATTGTTGTAAATTTTAATGATGCCACGATTACCGTACTATCGTCATCTCTTATTATACCCGTTGTGGTATGGCAGTGTTTTCCCCTTCCCTTCAATTGTTTACCGCACTACCACCTTGCTCAAGGCTTCTTTCTATGAGGTTGCGGTGTATACCACTCTACCGCATATGTTGCTCACCTTCTCAGTGGTATAGTGATGTATGATTTTGATCATTACTTGAAGAGTGTCAATGAGACAATCTTATTGTTCTTACCAATATCTCAATTTCTCATCAACATTAGATATTATGTTCCTCTGATGTTGGTTGTCGATGTCGATGAGACAAGTTAATATCTCTTGCTGATATGCCACAATCTCATTGATATTTTCCTTTGGCGATATTTCTTTATATATCGGTGTAACTCTTCCATGTCAGGGAGAATTGTTATTATCATTGTGGTATAGTGGCATTTTTCCCTTCCCTTCTGTTGTTTATAGCTCTACCACCTTGCTCAAGGATTCTTGCTATGGGGTTTTGGTGTATATCGCTCTACCACATATGTTTCTCACCTTCCTGGTGGTATAGTAGTGTATGCTTTTGATCATTACTTGAAGAGTTTCGATGAGACAATCTTATCTATCTTATCGATATCTTAATGTATCATCGACATTACTTCGTTATATCCAAAAATTGTGTTTCGTCGAGCACTTGTAGATATACCTTGTCGATGGGACATAAGTGATTCTCTCCTCGATATGCCTGTTTCTTGTTGAAATTTCACTATTTTATATCGTCGATGAGACATATAAATAAGTCTCTTCAACATAGGGGTGTCTAAATCAGTGCTCAACCTGGAGCTAAACTTGAAGCTAAATTCGGAGCTAAACATGACACTAAACTTGAAGCTAAACTCAGAGCTAAAGGCGACACTCAAGGTGACTACACTTGAAGCTAATATCAATGTTAAAGGCAGTGTTACTTTAGGCACTAATTAGTACCTAAATTAGCACTAAATTGTACTGATCAGCGAAATAAATGCCAAAAATTGTGCCATCCCGATAAATAGCGCCGATGTTTTAAAAAAATTGCCAAAAAATACATTAAAATAATGGGTGGAAGCAAAAAATAGAGCAAAAAATGGAGCAAATCACTAGGATTTGTTGTCGTGTAACATTACATTCATATGCATCATATATCATTTATCAAAGCATTGAAAGTATTCACATTACACTATTCAATCATCCATCATATTTTCCATCCAAAATATACAAAACATAATTATGCATTAAATCATTTTAACTGATCAAAGTAACAGTAAATGGGTAATAACACAATGGGGAGTAACATATCCCCCCCATGTGAATCCTCATCTCCAATGATTTTAAGTATCAAACATGAAACATAAACCATTTAAATATAAAATATAGAAAAAAAATTCTAAGTAATTTTCAAAGTCTTACAAAACATAAGGAAGTTTTTACTTCATCTCAACATAGTCCTCCCAAGTGGTTGAATATTCTACATATTGATCCCACTGGACCATGCATTGTAGAACCTCTCTATTATGTAACTGAAGCTTACGTGTTTCGAGTAATCTGAGAGGCTTGATTGTTACCACTCTTGGGTCTTGTGCCTATAAATCATTGCAATCAATAACATGATATCCCTTGGAATGTACTTCTTAATGTACAACATGTGAAAGACACTGTGCATCTTGGAAAGAGTTGGTGGAAAAGTAATTCGATAAGCAATAGGGTTTACTTCTTTGAGAACCTCAAAAGGACCTACATAACATGGAATAGTTTGGATGACTTCCAAGACTTAATAAAACTCTTGTGAGGTTTAACTCTTAAAAAAAACCTTTTCTCCTGTTGAGAAATGCCTGGGTACCCACTTTGAATCTGCATAACTCTTCTGCCTATCATTAGTTTCTGATAGCCTCTACTTAGTTATACCAACTTTCTCCTCCATTTTTGATAGAATTTTTGGCCCAAGGCTTATCCTATCCTCTAGCTTATCCCAACTTATAGGATTTCGACACTTCTTTCCATACAATGCTTCACACAGAGCCATCTTAATTACAAAATGATAAGAGTTATTATACACAAATTCCACGAAAGGTAGTAATCTTCCCACTTGTATTGTTGATCCATGTAATACATTCTCAGTAGATCCTCGAACACTTGGTTCACCCTTTTAGTTTGACCATTATCTTCTAAATGATATGTTGAACTCATGTTCAACTGTGTCCCAAGTGAAGAAAGCAAGGTTTGCCAAAACCTAGATGTCACACAAGCATCCTTGTCAGAAATAATCTTTTGATGAATTTCATGTAACCTGAATACCTCTTGAATAAAATTTCAAGTTATAATAGGAGCCCCATCTATTAGATTCCCTAAAAAAAAGCTAGCCACCTTCATAAGCTTATACACCACTACCAAAATGGAATTATGCTTGTAACTCGACATTGGAAGAGCTTGCACAAAATCTATGCAAATGACTTGCCATTTCATTTCTATAACTTCTTGAGGATACAAAAGTCCTGTAGAGTGATGACGTTCTATCTTCACCCTCTAACATTATAGGTAACTTTCTACAAATCTTGTAACATCCCTTTTCATTCCTTTCCAAAAATATAATGTCTTCACATCAGCCGACAACTTACTTATTCTAGGATGTCTAGAATATAGTGTGGTATGAACTTCTTTCCACACTAAATTAGTTCTTAATTCCTCATAATCAGGTACATAGATTCTTCCCTTAAACCTTAATAAACCATTAGGTTCAAAGTGAAATCCTTCATACATTGGGTCTTGCAAATTATCCAACAATTCTTTCTTGACTTTCTCATAGTACTTGTCACCCTTGGATTTCTACAACACTTGACCCTTGAAATCAGTTTGAATTGATATCATCGAGGAGATATACCCCCTACGAATTAGGGCATCTACAACCCAACTTTCCTTTCCCTTGATATAGTTGATATTAAATTAATAATTTGATATCAATTTTAACCATCTCCTTTGTCGTGCATACATATTTAGCTAAGTAAAAAATACTTCAGATCATGATGATTGATCTTCAGTTCAAAAGGTTTCCCCAATGGATAGTGTCTCCACATCTGTAATGTATGGACAACCGCTACCAATTCTAAATCATGTGAAGCCTAATTTTTCTCATAGGGCTTCAACTTCCTAGACTCCTAGGCTATGAATCTCCCATCCTACATCAATAATCCACCCAAGCCTTCTCCTAAAGCATTAGTGATGACAATAAAATCACCTTCCAGAGCTCATACTTTTAGTATCTGGGTTGTGGTCAACTTCTCCTTGATTTGGTCAAATGTCACCTGACATTTCTTTGACCATTCAAACTTGTTCCCTTTTCTTTGCAATGAAGTAATGATAAAATCTATTCTAAAAAAAAATTCTATAAAATTTTGATAATAACCAAGCAGACCCATAAAGCTTTGAACTTTTGGTACATTCTTTGGCATTGGCCATTCAAGTATCGCTTTTATTTTTGTTGGATTAACTGCAATCCCATCAGCTGAAATCACATGACCCAAATGCTAAACTTTCTTTTGAAAGAAGGTACACTTTGAGATTTTTCCATATAGCTTATGTTCTCTTAAACATTGGAGAACAATCCCTAGATGTTGGAGATGTTCGGCTTCATTCTTGGAGTAGATAAGAATATCATCAAAGAAGACCAACACAAATTTATCTAAGCAATCCCTAAATACATTATTCATCAAGTTCATGAATGTTGCAGGCACATTTTTTAGTCTGAAAGGTAAGACTTTGAACTCATAATGATCATACCTAGTCCTGAAGCCTATTTTGAATATTTCTTCATCCTTGATCCTCAATTAATGATATCCTGATAGAAGATTTATCTTTGAAAACATGACCACTCCTCACATTTGATCAAAGATATTGTTGATATGTAGTAATAGATACTTTTTCTTTATCATTTCCTTGTTAAGCAAGTGATAATCTATACACAATCATAGTGTACCATCCTTCTTCTTTACAAAGATCACGGGTGCTCTGACCCAAGGTGAAATACTAGGTCTAATCAATCCTTTGGACAACAATTCCTCCAATTGAGCTTTTAGCTCCATTAACTCCATCATAGTCATCCTATATGGAACTTTTGATATAGGTTATGACCATAGAAAAATATTGATGGAGAAATCAAACACCCTTTGGGGAGGCAACCTGGGTAATTCATCTAGAAATACATCCATAAAGTCTTTTAGGATAGGATATTTTTCCATATCTAATTTTCTTGATCTCACCATCTCGCCATCCTCAACTTCATGGAGATCATGAGGTCCATAGTACACTACATCATCTTGTGAGATGAACTCATTGAACTCCTCAAGTTTTTCCATTTTCATGGTGAAAATTTGACATCCCTTCTTCGCTCTATGCATTTGTACGACAAATATTTTCTGCAACCTAACTTCTCTAGGCATTCCTTGCAAGAATACCCAATTTCCAAGATCATCTAGACATTCTTCAGTTTTAGCATTACAATCTACTTTGGCTCTATGCTCCCACAACCAATTAATTCCTAAAATGGCATCATATGAACCTACGAGGGCTACGTACAAATTAACTTTTGTAGAGAAACTCAAAAATTCAATCCTTGCTTCAAATAAACATTGCTCCACCTTAGCTCTTGCCTAGTTTATGTATTCAACAATACAATACTTCTCCATAACCAACTTTTCTAGAAATTTTACTAGCTACACTAGGAGAAACAAGATTTTCTATAGCTTTGGTATCAATTAGAATGGAAATAGGTGTACCAAACATAGTACCCAAGATTTCCACGGAATTAATCTATTACTCCACCTGCCAGTTGTCTAGCACCACATGAATCTTTTACTGGAATGCTACTCATTGTGGTGGTAGATAATTTCCATGTGGCTATGTCCCTAGTGGTTTGTTGGGACATTGACTTGCAAAGTGATCTCCTCCACACATGAAACACCCTCTCAAAAAACCACTTCTTGATGTAGGCTTTCTAGAACTACTTGTATTCCTACTGAGATTTTTGTTGTTGATGTAGTTGTTATTCCCCCTACGGTCCCTTCTAGATTCATTCCAATTATTATGGAATCCCTTGTCCCCTTTCCTTTACAAATACCACCCATCACTTGGCTTCCTTAGAGATTGATTAGCTTATGACCAATTAAACATTTTTTGATTCTTTTCACTATAGGTAGAGATAGATTTAAGCTTCTTCTCTTGCTTAATAGCTTTATCGTATACTAAGTCCATAGTAGCAGGACCATGCATGTCTATCTCTCCTCTAATTTGGGTGTTGAGGCCCATGATGAACTTCCTTATGCAAAACCACTCATCCTTTTGGTACATGTGCACGTACCTTATGAGATAAGTGAATTTCTCCCAATACTCATTTATCGAGGAATCTCCTTGCCTCAAGATCTCAAAGTCAATAATCCTTGGTTACTGTTACCAATATTTTGTTACAACTCAAATAGTGGAGTTTATTTAAATGTTGTTATATTTAGAAGTGAAATGCAGCTATTTCTGAATATGCTTGAGTGTTGTTTTGCACTTCGTTTTAGTTCATTAAGTTACAGTCATTCTCTGAAAAGAGGAATCAGAGTTTCAGAACTTTCTATTCAATGTTTTTTAGTCAAATTAAGTACAGGACCGAGCATTAAACAGTAAAGATTTTCAAATGCTTTCATTTATTTCATAAAGTGATTCATATTTACAAAATTTCATTTGATTGCAAGAATACAAATGCTAATACAAATTTGCATTGAGATGCATTTTTTCTTTTTCAAATGAAAAGCAGAAAGAATGAAATCAAAATATCCACACAAACCCTGGATGTGACTGTCACAGTGCATCATAAGCAACACCCTGTACTATGGAAGATGCATAAGGAACAAATCGCATAAGTATAAACATAACCATCATTGCCTGATTAGTTGATGACTGACGCAGAGGTGGTGCACCATTTGCCTTTCTTTGAGTTTTGTTGAACTATAGGAAGGAAGAGAGAGATGTCAGAGGCTTCGACTATGAATACACCTATATGAACCATCAACGATAATATAGTATGCTACTGATCATGCATTGAAATAATCAAGGAAAGTGCAAAGATATGAGCTAAAGGAGAAACATCAACACAATCATGATATATTATTTTTAATGCTAACACTATTTGTTTCCTTTTGCAGGTATAGGAAAAGCCATGTAGGTGTTTATCTTCAAAGACCAAGCATGTGGGGAAAAACAGGATCCCATAAGGGTAGAGCCTGACATGCTACCCTTTTATGTTACAAGAGGGCCGAGACAGTAATTGCAGTCATCATAAGTCATCAAGAAAGGAAGTGCAACTGAGAGGCTAAAGCAAGTTATCCATCAAGCCATTAAACCAATTGTGCATTCATAACAATTAGGTAAATGCTTTCTGAAAGCTACAGGTGAACAATGGGTTTAATCCACTCAATCAGATCAACATGTAGAAAGTGAAGATTGCAAAAGAATGCTTATTAGACAACTTGTTCTAGTAAAAGTTATCAATTTATCATGCTTTCGAGCTATTGTTTTGAATATTTTTTTGTTGTTTTTTAAGACTGTTTGCCTTGTAGTGTTGTTTCATTTTTTTGTTTTGGAACAGCAGTGTCCTATCTTTTAACAATGATAGTGAACAGTGCAAGTTATGGGGTTATGTCAAGAACAGGTAAATTCATGAAGAGTTTGTTGCCAGAATAAATAGAGCCTAAAATGCATGGAGATATGTGAAGAGTCTTAGGTTTCTATCATAAAATGGAAGGTTACAATGATTTAAGTTACCCACATGGTTATTTTTCTACGGAGCAACAAGTTATGTTCTGAGAATGTTATACACCTAGGTGGGGTTTTGATAGAAAGCAAGATTTTATATAGTTTTCTCATGTTCGGGCTCAAATATAACAGGAAATGCAGGTTAAAACATACATTTCTTCGAAATACATAAATACCCAAATTGGGGTTTCATTTAAAATGCATTTTTCTTCACAAATAACAAAAACCCACATACATATTTTTGCTAAGGAAGGAATTTTATTCATATACAAAGATACCCACATGGGATTTTCAACATGAATGCATTTTTCCCATCTTTTTCAGTTACCCATATGTATGAGGTTTTAAAAAAATAAAGCAAAATAGTGTAGTTTCCAGAATACCCATATGGGGTTTCTATATTTTTTCAAATGGAAATGCCTGGTAATGTATGGGTCGAACCCAATGTGATTTTCATTTTTACTCTTCAGGAAGAAATGAGAAGAAGCCTTTTGAGTTTTGCATAGGAGACTAGAATCATGAAAATTTTTAGAGTGCGAGTTTCTTTATAAAAAAGTCATCAGTCAACTATGATATGACATGGCCTGTCAAGGAGAGAATGCACAAAAATTTCACAACAAATAAGCCGACACAAGAACTCATGCCACAACCAGTCAATGGGCCTGTATTTTTCTAGGAAATAACAACCATTTGTAGAAGATAAAACTCGTGAGCTTCAATATGGGGAGATAAAATACAGAGAAGGAGTTTTGAAAAGGAGAACTTACTCTTATGATTTCTTTTCAAGAAGCTCACAGGCCGTGCCTAGCTCGTTTGGAGCTCACAATGCTTGGGTTTATCCCTCTCATGGCGCCCAAGGAGGAGATAGAAAAGTACAATAGAAGATATATTAGAAAATCAGAGAAGGAAGAGAAAGTCGCGGCCTCAAGGAGATTTTTCTTGTTTTCAAAATAGTGAAGAGAGTTTATAATACAAAGAATTAAACTCACCATTCTTGCTATGAGAGAAGTTGACCAGAATGGAGGAGAGTTGAAGTTTCCAAATCCTTTAGAAACTAGGGTCGAGCATAAGCATGGCGGCACCTTCCTTCCCAACAGAGCTCAAAGTCTCCAAGTCAAAAGATGCAAAATAAGTGGAGTTAGGGTTTTCCCTTACTTTTAGTCCATGTTGCCCTAATTCAGATTTAGGGGTTTTGAATTTCTACTTGTTCAAATTTTTCTTAATACCATGAGGGGCCAAATTTACATGCCTAGGTCGACTTTGTTTAAAGGTCTTCACCTAATATTATTTGCCTAAGTCCTTAGTTTTTTAAATTAAGCTGGAGGATAATCATTTAAAGTATGAGTGAAGGTTGCTTATGCTTTAAGGTCCCAGGTTTAAATTTATAATTGTTTTTTATGGAAATCATTTAAGTCTTGGAGGGATATGGTTTTAAATTAAAGACCATACTTAGGCATTTATTCAATTGATTTTGGGAAAATCAATTAGTATTGATAGGAGTAAGGCTTATTAATATTTATTTTAATTGTTTTTGGAGAAAACAATTTAAATATGTAAGGAGGAGTTGTATATTTTTATGAGAAAAATCAAAAAATTTAAAGGAGATATAAGGAGTATATGCAAAGATTTTTTTTAATCTTTTAATTGTGAAATGGAATAATAGACAAACTGCCTCATGTAAAGCAGAAGCAAAGCAATGCTTTATAAATTGCTTTGTTTTCTTGCTATTTTTAGCAGTTAAGGTTGACTTTTCTTCTTGGTCGGAATTGGGTTTTCAGTTAGAGAGATAAGGTGTTTTTCTTGCTTTAAAAGCAGTTTTTTGCTTTTTTAGAGGCTTGACAATTGATGCATGCAAAAAGTGTGACTTTCCACTTTTATGCTGACTTGTTGCACAATTTTTGAGACCTTTTCCTTGAGCTTTTTTCAAGAGCTCAGATTAGGGTTTGAAACATACATCTTTGGAGAAAACTTAGGGTTTTCTAGTTCAGTCTGTTTTGGCTCTTAAACATTTTTGAGCTGAAACTATTTTTGTACTCAATGAGATTATTTTTGGCATACTCCTACAATGAATAAAGAATGACATTCCTACCAATCATCCTTTGTGTCCATTTACAGTTCAGTTGATTTTATTCTTGCGATTTTCAATTTTAAGAAATCCTTGTTATGTCCTAGGTTGTAGTTTGATGCAAAAATGTGCAAAATAACAGGTTGCATGTTGTGTTTTGAAGAGACCTTCATTCAAAGTACTTATGTAAATTTGTGCTTGAGAGGTTGTGAAATCTTTGTTGGTTTTTGAGCACTGTTTGTGAGGAAAATCCAGAATAGTCAGTATTTTATCATCCAATATTAAAAATTATTTCAAAGTCACAAGTTTTAAGTTCTATTTTTTCTCTCTATCCCTTTTCCAAGAATTTTTAGAAGAGGATCATTATACGGAGAACCAACTTGCTCTGGAGATTCTCTTTACTTATAGACCACCCACGTCTGGAGAGAGTTTCAATGTTGCAATGGATAGTCTGATTTTTTTGCAAATCTAACGGGGTGCATATCTGATTGCTAATAGTTATCTTGAAGTAATTCCTTATCTCAAAATACTTCTCCATTTTTGTGAGCCACGCTTCAGTTGTATCCCCATCGGTGGTTCCCTCACACTGAGTAGGGGTAACCTTCCTCATATCTCTTGATAACTCATTTGCAAGTTGTTTCCTCTTGATTCCTTCAGACCTAGATTGTGATTCATTATTTTCATGATCACTTGATTGTGAATGATCAATATAATTTTCCCCTTCCTCTCCATTAGGAACCTCTTGTTCTTGTCTTTCTATTCTTCTTACCTCTTGCTTGAGGTGCTCAATTATTTATCTAGTCTCAATCATCATGGCCAAAATATGATCCAATTTAGCCTCAAATTTTTCTACATGTCCTTTGCCTACCTCTTGGCTTTCCCCAATGTTGTTTCTTGTTCTAACCATTTTCACAAGTTGAGTTCATCTTGGAGGTTTTCATTTCAATTATATCTTAGGAAGGTTTACATATCCTACTAAAAGCATTTTCAAAAACAAACATCCATACCTAAAGAGTTGAAACAAGAGTTCTTTGTGCAAGTTTTTCCTAACATCATTTTTTTATTAAGATCAAATGATTTAAAATATCCTTTCATTTACATAGAGTGACTATTCAGATAGTCTAAGGGAGAATGTTCCTCATATTCACTTTCCAATACATAACCAAGCTGGGCATACCCCTCAAATTTTTGTTTAGATACATTATCAAAGGGTGTATTACCTTTAGACTCACTCTTAGATACATAATTTTGAGGGACATATCTATCCAATTTGCCACTAGAGGAAATTATAATAACTTTCAGTATTGGAAGAACACAATGGTCCTTGAAAATCATGGCAAGACTAACACTCCACTCTGAGGGCATATCCTTGGAAAGTGGTATGGAATCCAACTTTGTAGGAGAGACAATAGGTATAAAATTAATAGCCTTACACATCCTCTTCCTTTCCTATTTGACATGGGATAAGTCATGAATAATAGATTCAGTGTCACTAAGATAGACTGTGTTGTTGTCATTAGTCCCCTCAATGGTTCTTACTATGGCTTCCCTTTCCTTCTTGGCCTTGAGGTAGCACTCATTCCCAATTATTGAATTCCTTGAAATCATCTTGAGATGCACCATCCTGACACAAGAAGTCCAAACATTAGACTCATATAATGTTGGATGAAAGAATAGCAAGCTCATAGGTTCTAAAGTTGAACCTAGTAGCTCTGATACCACATGTAACATACCCAATATTTAACCTAATGAATTTACTTATATTTTAACCTACATGTGAATAGTTTATGTTTGCAATTTATAGCAATAGAAATTTTCTTTTCTATTTCAATAGAAATTGCACATTTGAAATAATCCCATTGCATATATAAAGAAACATTATAAAATCCCAAGTG
The DNA here is from genome assembly GCA_007115665.2 of Sequoiadendron giganteum. Classification (NCBI taxonomy): domain Eukaryota; kingdom Viridiplantae; phylum Streptophyta; class Pinopsida; order Cupressales; family Cupressaceae; genus Sequoiadendron; species Sequoiadendron giganteum. The sequence continues at coordinate 216,634,712 of CM021104.1, forward strand.
ACAATTTTATATTACATAATCCCATGTAATAATAACATTTTTCCATTTACAATTTCCATAAAGATAGAGATACATGAATACATACATAGCTTCCAAGAGCTTAATGAAACAATGTTACAAACAAAATATAATGATCCAAATGTCCCCAATGCTAGTGCCTACTTCCTAGATGTCCCCAATATTGGTGCATACATCTTAGGTGTCCCTAATACTAATGCTTACATCCTCAAATCTCAGCCGCCAACTGTATGAGGGAGAGCATCACTCAAGAGAATTTCTACCAATGACGGACTTACTACGGTCCCTCACACATCTACCTAACTAGTAAGATGGTTGTAGCCTTTGACGAAGAGATTTGTCTGGTAACCTCATAATACTAGCCTTCCTAAGCATGGTGGTGTATCTTACATTACTAGTGATGAGTGCTCAAGAATACTATTTTTATTAACCTTTTTATATGCTCAAAAGACTTTATTATAATATTAAATAACTACTATGGCATTAGATAATATGTTTAATGTGTGCTTGTTTTATATTATATGTGACTAATTGAAGGATATATTAAAAATAATATTTTACATTAAATGTGTTTCTTTTAGTTGTGTTAATAATGATATCGTTGTACAAATAAAAAAATATGTTATGATGAATGCAATATATCTTTGAGGATTTCATGTAGGAACTTCAATGCTGACTGTCGAGTTATATTTGTTAGACTCTTTGTTTAACACCATTGTTATAATCAAGCTCTTGAAGGCTCTAGAAAGATCCTGAACTGCTATAATTTTGGATTGGCTCTCTTTGCCGATTCTGGAACTGCTACTACAGCTGGAATAATGCGAGATTCTCTTTATAGTTTGGGGATAGAGTTTTATTTTCCTTTGCACTTCATAATTGGTGGCTAGCGCCAGTAGTTTGAATTCAAAAATAAAGGATATTCCTATATATATTTGTCGTTAGGTTTGATTAAATTTAGTCGATATTTTGCTAGAAATTGTAACTTTTTTGGTACTCAGTACTCTTGTTTTACTCACCAATTTTGGCCAATTCGAATGAAAATAGAAGGTTGATCTAAATGATTGTGTTAAGGACCCAACAGAGGAAGAGCAGGGCCTACTCAACCGAAGGGGGTGATCCTGTGCCATTGTTATCTAGTTCAGTTAATTTTGTTCTATCATAATTGGTTTAAAATTTGCAGCTTAATTTTTGTTCATCAATGGTCAGCAATGGTATTTACTTAGACTAGTTTTTTATGATTTAGGTTGGTTAAAATATTTCACTGTGGATTAGGTATTAATTCATTTACTGAGGATTTCATTAAGTATTCATTCACAGATGCACGTAATTGTAACATAATTGATAATCATGATTAATGTAAGGATAAATTTGAAGCTAAGTTGGAATGTGTTCTTGGGATTTAGTGTTATCACTTTCTAGAATTAGTGTTTGAATTTTTGCAACATAATTAGCTTCATCGCTTTTCTAGAATCAAGTTTATTATCTGTAAACTTAAAGAGATTTATTTTTTAGCATCTTTAAAAAATAAAATTAGACTTAGCATTAGTTTAATTTACTTTATAGAACTCCCAATGAACAAATTTCAGTTGAGTCAGGTAACTTCTAAGCTTAGTCATTAGGATTAGAATTGGTTTAAATAGGCATTAGTTAACCAATAAATAGTTCCATCATTAGAGATTAAGTTACCACGTTCTATTCTCAAAGCACTCCTAAGAGCTTATGAGATCTCCTAAAGGAGATTGACCAAAATCATAGTCGTTGTTTACAACACAAAACCCCCAACTTGTGGAATCTCCATTATCGCATACTGCTCTGAGACGCACCCAGTTTGATAAATAAAGAATTCAATGACGGGAGTTGTGACATCAATGGCCTCACCCATCATTTTTGGTGTTGTTGTCGAGTGAAATCACAATACTATGTCTCACTTTTTGCCGAAGATGGACATTTACATCAATATTTTTAACTGAATCTTCATCTTCTAAGACCTATAGTAGCTAAACCATTAAGAATATGAAGATGATGTGAAGTAGTGATTTGTGGAAATTTGTCTATAGATTCCAATTTTATTTTTTTTCAATTTTTTTGAAATAAATCACGAACCTTTCAACATCTCCTTTAATAATTGGTTTTAGATAGAAAATGACATTTTTAGGAAGTAACGTTTGTGTCGTACAACATAATTTTTTTTCTATAAAGGATTAAATTATAAGTTTTTAAATATAGATTCTCAACATCAATATCAAGGGAAAGGATATTTTTTCATAGTTTTTTGTTGCATATTTTTTTTAAAATTAATTTTTGAAGTTGCTATAACTATAATTTGGGCATACGTCTGTGTCATACAACATAACTTTTTGTGTATATATCGAAATCCAATTTTTATTTTTTGGGTGAAACAAGGACATCAATAGCTAGGGAATGGGTTTTTTTAAAAATTTTTTACAATGGTTTACTATGTTTCCACCTCTACAGAACAAAGAGCTCGATGTTTAGAGAAAAACCTATGTTTAGTAAAAATAAAAAATTAAATACATGATAAAATGAAAATATATCAAACCTATACTTGTTGGAAAGCTCATTTTGAGGGCTACAATCTTGCAAAATATAAATTTTAAAAGATGTTATTTAATCCCTGAAAAGGTAAAGAAAAAATGGATTTTTGCTAGCATTTTGATAGGTACGAAGGAGAATCCATTGTGAGTATGATTTAGTACTAGAGGGGTTCTATCCAAGGGGTTTTGACCAAAGGGTTTCTTATCTATCTCTAAAACCCTTTAGATTGAGCCTCACAAGACTTAAATCATTAGTTTTTCTAAAAACAATGATTTTAGGCAAAAATTAGCACATCCCAAAAGTGATTCACACTATTGTGGCAACACCCTACCGGGGAACACTAAAGATCTAACTTTTCAAGTTAAAGATTTTAGTGCTGATAAGGGAGATAGTATTTTGTGGATGAGATGAGATAGGGATTACCTATGTAGGTTTCTCCCACGTAACATTGATTTTGATCAGGAAGAAAAAATTATGCAACATCAGATCAAAAATCAATTAGAAAATCAAGAAAAACATCAAGAAGAAGAAATGGGTGACCAAGAAAATAATGGTCCTCCTCCAAATAGGACCTTTCCATACCCCATTAACCTAAACAGAGGTCGTGATGAGCCCCCTATGAAAAATATTTCACCTTCAGTTCTACCAACTTTTAGGGGAAAGACATTTGAAGATCCTAACCAGTTCCTCTTTGAATTTAAGGTTTCATTGCCAAACTTATGATTATACAACTCACAATCAGAAGCTGAATTATTTCCTTCTACTTTAAAAGATTCAAATTTACAATGGTTCATGGGTTTAGGTAAAGATTTGATTTCAACTTGGTAAGAAATGGAATCTGATTTCTTGGATAAATACCAAGATTATTGTAGAGTGAGGGATAGGAAAGAGAAATTGTTTCGTATGAGGCAGATGGAAGATGAGAGTTTGGAGGATTATGCAAATAGATTTTAATTTTTCCACAAGAGATGTGGTACTGGGTTAGACAATGAAATTAGTAAGACAATTTTCCTAAAGGGAATCAATGATGATTCTAGAGAGTCTTTAAACCTTATGGGAAAAGGAGATACTAACAAAATCTCTTTGGAAGGCATCGTCAAAATATGTAAAAACTACTCTAGGACTAGAGTAGGATCTAGAGGTTCCACGAGAAATAAAGCCCTTACCACTTATGTCTCTTAGGTAATGGAGGAGATTTCTAATCTAAAGACTGATTTTCTCCTTCATCTTAATATGCAAGGAGACAAAAAGACCACTAAACCCCTATCTATTTATTGTTCAAAGTGTAGAGGAACACATTTGTTAAGGGAATATCCATTGAACCAAGTCGATGTTTGTGAGATCTGTGAAAAGCAACATGCTACAAGTTCTTGTAGTCTTCTATCTAAAATTAAAAATCACTTGAAGAAACCACCTGTTGTGCAAGAGAAACTTAATAATGTTGGACAAAGGTCTCAAAACACTGGATACAATCCAAACTAGGGGCAGTATGGTTCCAAACCAAACTGAAATAAAAACCATTGGTAGAGTTCCAATCAATTAAATCCTCCCTTTCAACCAAAACCTCCACCTTCATACTGGATTCAACCTGAGTGGATGAATCCCTAGTGGAATCAAACTCAATGGAAACCAAATCAACCTCAATGGCAACATAATCAACAACAATATCATCCATGGAAAAATCAGGGACCTAAACGTCCTTGGGGACAATCACAACAATTAACGTAGGGTTCTACTTCTGCTAATGAGCAGGTAAAGCAGCCTCAAGTGTCAACACAACATTTACCAAATCCAAAGAATAATCATTCAGATGCAAACCCGCCTACTTTGAATGTCATTGACGCTAATGATATTCAATTGAGAAGCCAAAACATGCCATATGTACTAGTCACTAAGGATCAGGAGGGTAAGGAAAGTGAAAAGGATAATTTAAATGAAAAATAGAACTCTGAGAATGAGCAAGAAGTTAATAAGGCACCCTACCCAAAGCACATGAAGATTGGACAAACTACTCTTGACAACTCCCAAACTAACTACATGAATGTTGTTGATTCTCAACTTCTTAGAGAACTAAAAAATATTAACATAGAAATCCCACTATTGCAGGCTATTAAGGATATTCCCAAAATCAATCAGTTAGTTAAGTCTCTCTGTATGAAAACTCCTGGTAGGAAGAATAAATTACCTCCTACCATTCAAGTAGGGACTAAACTCACTGATGTTCTATCTAGAAGGCTCCTTCCACATATATATAATGATCCTGGGAGCCCTGTAATAACCCTGAGTATAGGAGGAGTTGAAATCCCTAACGTGTTCATTGATCTAGGGGAAATTATTAATGTAATCGCCTCAAACACTACTGGGATGTTGGATATGTCTAAGATCCAACCCACAACAACTATTTTATAGTTGGAAAATTAGTCCACTACTAAACCTGAGGGTGTTATTGAGGATGTCATGGTCACCATTGACACATGGGACTATCTAGTTGACTTTCTAGTCCTCAAAGCTAGAAATAACTTTTTTGGATATCCAATCATTTTAGGCAGACCATGGTTGGCCACAAAAACAACACTAATAGACTATAGATCAAGTAGCATGATTATTTCTAATGGACAAAATTAAAAGAGTTGTCATTATATCCTCCTACTCAGCCATCAATTGAATCTAATACTCAACCTTGGGTCGATGAGGTTATGGAGTCTGAGGGGGATGGTGTTGTGGAGTTAGCAATGGTTACCTTAATGGAACATGTTGAAGAATGTGAGGAACATAATCTTAGTATTGGAAAGGTAGAACAATTCAAACTGAAGGAGGATTGTCATGGAATCTTGCATTAGCAAGGTTTCCATCCCTATCCTTTGAATACACTTGTAGGAGACCCACTTGATATAAAGAATGAAATCAAGGAAATCATTGTAGCAGGAGATAAACCTCTCTTTATTAGTTCATCCTTGTCCTCTTCACATGAAGAAAAATTAAAGCAAACTTTAGAGAGTCATACTAAAGCTTTTACATGGGAATACAAGGATATGAGAGGAATCCACCCTTCCATTTGTACACACCACATTTACACTAAATATGTCAAGCCAGTGAGGCAGGGGTAGAGAAGGATTAATCCTATTTTGAGAGACCTTCTCAAGCAAGAGATAGAGAAATTGATAAAAGTAGGATTCATCTATCCAATATCAGATAGTCAATGGGTTTCCCCATTGGTTATTATTCCAAAGAAGAATGGAAAGTGGCATGTGTGTGTTGACTACAGAGAGTTAAATAAGGCCACTAAAAAGGATCATTTTCCTTTACCATTCATTGATCAAGTACTTGAAAATATTGCTAGTAGTAGTTATTTTTCCTATTGGATGGTTTAAGTGGTTATAACTAGATACAAGTGGCTCCTAAGGATCAGGAAAAAACTAATTTCACTTGTCCTTGGGGTACTAATGCCTACATTGTTTTACCATTCAGGCTATGTAATGCACCAACTACCTTTCAAAGAGTTGTTTTAGCTATCTTTGCTAACTTAACAACCTAATGTGTAGAGATGTATATGGATGATTTCACCGTCCATGCACAGACATTTGAGGAATCTCTTGAGAATTTAAACAAATTTTTACAAAGGTGTAAAGACCATAGGTTATCCTTAAACCATGAGAAATTTTCTTTGATGATGACAAAAGGAATTGTACTTGGACATAATATTTCAACACAAGGGATTAAGGTTGACCCTAAGAAAGTTGAAGTTATACAAAAGATTGAAGTCCCAATAATTCAAATAGGAGTTCGTAGTTTTCTTGGACATACTAGGTATTATAGAAGATTCATAGAAGGATTTAGTAGAATTGGTGAACCTTTGTTTGCATTACTCAAGAAAGATGCAAAATTCTTATGGACAGATGAATGTCAAAAATCCTTTGATAAACTAAAACAAGCTTTAACCACTTCCCCAATCATAAAAGGAACTGTGTGGGGAGTGCCATTTCATATCCATTTTGATGCTTCTTTTTGCAATCAGTGCAATACTATGACAAAAATATGATAATGATGCAATGCATGCAATCTATTATATTAGCAAAAACGTAAATATTGCAGAAAGAAACTATACAACCATTGAAAAATAATTTTTGGCCATGATTTATGCAATCAACAAGTTTAGGAATTATATTATAGGTTATAAGATATTCATCCACACATACCATGCTGCAATAAGATATCTCATGAACAAGGTTGTTGTGGGTGGGTGGATCATAAGATGGTTGCTATTGTTATAGTAATTTGATGTAACTATAATAGACAAACCTAGTAAGGACAATGTTGTTATTGATTTCTTATCAAGAACCAGTTGATGATGCATTCCCAAATTAATATTTATTCACAATATCAGTACATCCACCATGGTTTGCTGACATTTCAAATTACCTCGTAATAGGGAAGTGCGCCAGTCATTTAGTTTTAAACAGAAAGAGAGGTTAATTTGTGAAAGATCCAAATTTCAGTGGATTAATGGTTTACTATTTAAAATGTGCCCTGACCATGTTCTCTGTAGGTGTGTTTTTGAGATCGATGTCTATGATGTAGTGCATGCATTTCATCATGAGTCAGAGGGAGGATACTACTCTATGATCATGACCATTCATAAGCTCTTAGGAGCTGGTTATATCTAGCTGACTATGATGAAGGATGTTTCATTCTTTGTGAAACATTGTGATGACTTTCAGTGCATGGGAAAACCTAGACTGACAATGGAGATGCCATTGTAGCCTCAAATAGCTCTTGAACCATTTCAAAATTGGGGCATTAACTTTGTGCGAAATATTGATCCACCTTCCAAGGGACAACACTACATTCTGGTTTGCACGGATTACATTACAAAGTGGGCAGAACTAAAGGCTCTACCAACAACAAGAGAAGACAAGCTAGCTGATTTTCTATACAATCATATCCTATAGAGGTTGGTGCACTGAGGGAAGTATTTTTTGATCAAGGACTGTATTTAATGTCTTCAATGATGGAAAATTTTATGCAGAAATATGAAATGACACACAAAAAATCTACTTCGTATTATCCACAGGCAAATGAGCAAGTGGAGGTCACCAACTAAGAGCTGGAGAATATTCACACAAAAACTATTTCGTTGATAAAAATAGATTGGCCAGAGAAATTGGATGAAGCAATCTAGGCGTATAACACCACCTAGAAGACTACCATTGGGTTTTCCCCATATGAACTAGTATATGGGAAGACTCCAGTCATGCCGATCGAGTTTGAATTACAAACACTGAGGAAAAATGAGAATGGAGGCACTCCAACATATAGAGATGATCCAAAAATAGAGAAAGGAGTGGCATGATAAACATATTGTAACAAGAAGATTCAAGAGGGGAGACTGGGCATTGTTGTTTGATTCTAAGTTTCATGAATTTAAGGGAAAATTCCACACAAGGTGGTTGGGACCATATGAGATTGACCAGGTGTTTGAGAATGGAGTTGTATAGTTGGTGCCTATTGATGGTGAGAGAAAAGTGATGCTAGTTAATGGTCACAAATTGAAAATCTATAATAAACCTAAGTCAAAGGAGGAGTTCGTATCAAACTTGCAGCAAAGAATTAAACATTTTCTGATGGAAGATATTTCTTCCATGGAAGGTGTACCTCAATAACCTTTTCAATAAAGGAATCAATGGAAGCTAAATTGAAAATAAGGAATGGCGGTATAACTTCTAAATAAAGGAGATAAATTGAAAACCAGTAAATGGCAGTTTATCTCCTGAAAAAAAAAGAAAAAAGAAAAAAAATGAAATGAAGGAATGGCTGAAAACCAGGAATGACAGTCTTCCTAGATTAACTTCAGTTCTCTCCTGAGAGCTTCTGAGAGATCCTAAAAGGCCCTAATGGTTCCTGAGGACATCTTAAGTTTCCATTGGTTTCCTTCACATTGATTTCATGCTTTGATTTAATTAATTTGTTGGAATTAAATGTCAACTGAGTTAATTGGAGTGCACGAATTAACTTTGGTATCATTAAAAGGTATGCATTTATTGTAAATTTCATTTCCAAATATTATCTTTTCAATTTTGTTATTATAATTTGAAATGAATTACGTGTTAGCATAGGACTCTCTGTCAAAAGCATTATTTAAGTTATAATAAATGAATATAATCATTTCTAATCTAGCAGGAGAATCACTAGGAGATTTTAAAGAGACTGCGACAGTAATGGCAGTTAATGATGAGTTGTCACACATCCCTTTCAATAAATTCACTAATGTCAACTATTCCACCAAAGCTACAAATTATGAATGAAAAGTACATGATGGTGGCATGCAGATCATTTGGATAGTTAAATGCATTAAGTAATGACATGTGTGACTAATGTGAGGTCTTTCTAAAAATTGATTCAGTTAGAGAAGTTGTCATTCTATGCTTTTACTAAATTGAGATAGCCATTTTCTTCTAATGAAGTTGCAAAGAAAAGTATAATGTGGAACAAGTGGAATGTAGAGCCGAAGAATTTTATTCTCGACCCAGAAATGGAAAGATTATTAAGAGAAGCTGGGTGGCTCGATTTTGTCTTGAAATATGGAGGATTCCAGCAGGAGTTAGTGGAGGAATTTGTCATAAATTTCCATGTGAATGTAACCAGAGTCTGAGATGAGGTAATTGAAGTCACTCTGAAAGTGATAAGTGAAATTTTTGGAATTCTTGTTGAAGGAAGGCTAGTGGAAAAAGGACAAGTAAAATATGAAGATTTGGTGGCGGCATTCTTCAGAGAACCAGAGAAAAAGCTAGAAATTATTTTGCATAAAGGAGAACCATGAGGAATTTCACGTTATAGTCTAGAGGAACCATGGAGAACTGCAGTCACTTGGCTAATGAAATTCTTCACTTTTGAAGGTCATTACGATATTTTTTTGGGTTTGGGAATGCGATTGCTAATGCATTTAAGGTATGGAAAGAAGACCCTTCCACAAAAATCAACTTACCTGCATTCCTATTTTCCCAAATTTCCTCTATGGTAACTAGGGTAAAATCTAGAGGAGAGTCTTCTATTAAATATCATGGGTTAATACACCTAATCATTAAGCACCATTTCTTGAAAAAAGAAACTAGTAAATAAGGATGGTTGGAATTTTTGTCTACACATGTTAAAAAGCAGAAAATAAAAATTATAAAGGGACCCACAAAAAAGGTAGTAAAAGGAGAATCCTTTGATAGGAAACATAAAAAGGATAAGAAAAAGAAAAAATCATCAAAGTCTGTTAGGGTAACTTGTAGTGTAGCAAAAAAGAAGAAACAAAAAACAATGGAGGAAAACCCCAACATAGTTGAAGATGTTGTTTCAACTCCTGAGGAAACCCCAATTTTTGAAGGTCAACAGGAAAATCTTGAAAGCCGTGAGGAAGACCAACAAACTAAGCAGTTTCCAGAACAACCTCAGAGCCCTCCTAAAGCTCCACTTCCATCTCTTGAGAAAACACTTGTTGGAGAGTCCTTTGACTCCCTTGAAATAATTCACTCTCAGTTTGAAGAGAGGGAGGCCTCAGAGGAGTTCGAGGAGGAAAAAATTTAAAAAAATTCCTCACACTCCTCAGTGGTTGAACGAAGAGAGGGAAAAGAACCAATGAATAAACAAGAACAGTCCACTCGATTGCAAGAGGAGGAAGAATCAAAAGAAGAAACCAAAATATCAAGGACTATGGCTATGTCAAGAATTCAGAAAGAACTGGAAGAGGTAATAAGTAGGATATAATTACTCGAAGAAAAATTGAGAAGAAAAGAAGAGGAGTTGCAAAATTCTATCAATAAAATAGAGCAACTGGAAAAGGAAATGGAGGAAAAAGAGCGTACTCTTTAGGGACAACTAATTGAAACCAGAAAAACCATGCAGCAAGTTAGTGCATAGTCATTAGCTAGGGTTGAAGAAACAACAAGATTTAGTGTTAAAGAGATAGGGAAGCTAAGAGCAGAGTTATAGCAGAAGGAGAACCAATTAAGGAAAAAATCCCATATGTTGCAATCATATGAAGCTTCAACATCATTTTCCCTAAGAAGATATCTTCCATTAAGTTTTGTTAAATTTAAACATGAAAATGATAAATTGAGAAATCAAAATCTACAGTTGGTAAGAGAAAAAGATGAAATGTATGAGAGATTACAACAAATGGTAGAATTATCTTGTGTCATGTTGTTCATGAGAAAAACTTCAGGTTCCTTTGCACTTTTTCTAAGGGAGAGGTTTCTTCAATGGAAGATAAACCAACTATTACTCAAGAGGAAAACAAATTATGAGAATGATAGAGAATTCCTTGAAGATTTCTTCAATAGTCATCCCACTATTCAAAATTAGATGTACGAATACTTCCAACATGGTTTTTTGCTTGGAGATTATCCACAATAATTTCTCAATGTTTTCAAAGGAGAACTTCAAATAAGGTCTTTTGTTTCGTCGCTACAAAACCAGGTAGAATGGGAAAACAGGGACAGTCAATATAAAGAAGCACAATTGAAACTTTGACTGCCAATGAGAAATGAAACGCCATGGTCCAGACCATTCAAAGCTCAATTTAGATTATTTTCCACATTAGAGAATGTACCTCCTACTTAATGAAGGAATTTGAATGAAAGTATCCAATTTTTCAAAAGGATTCAAGAATGTCTACCTATGAGAGCCATGAGTGTAGCTAGAGATAGATTCAAAACCATTCCACCACAGCTGAGAAGAAGAGAACCAATTTCTCCTAGGAACATCACATGGAGTCTAACCAAAATTGGAATTATGATAGATATTATTGAGGAGCGGCAAAAAAATTGGCTAGGAATGAGGTTTAGACCTCCTCTTATCGCTATGCCAACACCAGCATTTGATGCACCACCGTAGTTCATCGAAGAAAATTTGAGAGAGTGGATGAGAGCAGTTGATAAGATGAATCAATATGCTCATCAAAGGAAATTCTTGGATTATGTACTACATGATGCCGAGTTTAAGGACTTAATTACTTAGTTGATAGCAAAGAACAAATATTTTCTAGATCCTCCACCATAAGGACATGGTTTATATCAAGAGGGGGAGGATTATGAGTGCTCAAGAATACATTTTTTATTAACCTTTTATATGCTCAAAATACTTTATTATAATATTAATTAACTACTATGGTGATAGATAATATGTTTAATGTTTTCTTTTTTTATATTATATGTGACTAATTGAAGGATATATTAGATGTGATGTTGTACATTAAAAGTGCTTCTTTTACTTGTGTTAATAATGATATCGATGTGCAAATCGAAACATTTGTTATCATGAATGCAATATATCTTTGAGGATTTCATACAAGAAATTCAATTCTGACTATCGAGTTGTATTTGTTTGACTCTTTGTTTAACATCATTGCTATAATCACACTCCTGAAGGCTCTCGAAAGATCCCAAACTACTATAATTCTAGATTGGCTCTCTCTGCCGATTCTAGAACTGTTGCTACATCTGGAATAATGTGAGATTATCTTGATAGTTTGGGGATAGAGTTTCATTTTCCTTTGCACTCTATAATTGGCCACTAGTGCTAGTAGTTTGAATTCAAAAATAAAGGATATTCCTATATATATCCATCCTTAGGTTTAGTTAATTTTGTTCTGTCATAATTGGTTAAAAATTTGCAGTTTAATTCTTGTTCAACAATGGTCAGCAATGGTATTTACTTAGATTAGTTTGTTATGATCTAGGTTGGTTAAAATATTTCACTGTGGATTAGGAATTAAATCATTTACTGAGGATTTCATTAAGTATCCATTCATAGACGCACATAGTTGTAACAAAATTGATAATCATGATTAATGTAAGGATAGAGCCGAAGCTAAGTTGGAATTTCTGAAACATAATTAGCTTCATTTCTTTCCTAGAATAAGTTTATTATCTGCAAACGTAAATAGATTTCTTTTTCAGAAACTTTAAATTATGTATTTAGACTTAGCATTAGTTTAATTTACTTTATAGAACTCCTAATGAGCAAATTCCAATCAATTCAGGTAACATCTAATCTTAGTCATTAGGATTAGAATCAGTTTAAATAGGAATTAGTTAACCAATAAATAGATCCATCATCAGAGATTAATTTACCACATTTTGTTCCCGAAGCACTCTTGAGAGCTCCTAAAGGAGATTGACCAAAACCATAGTCCTTTTTTACAATGCAAAACCCCCAACTTGTGGAATCCCCCTTATCCCATACTGCTCGGAGACACACCTGGTTCGATAAATAAAGAATTAAATGATGTGAGTTGTGACATCAACGGCCTTGTCCATCAACTAGAGCTACCATACACTAGCTACAACCTATATGTATGACATTCCTAGCCTAGTTATGCAAATTTGGTTGATAATGAACTGAAAATGTAAACACTAGCTACTTACACTATGTTGGCCAAAGAATTCAACACCCAGTACTTCAAGTGTAGGTCGTATTCTCACCCACCCCTTAGCTCAACTTGGAATTTGACCATTCATACTCTTTCCAATCATAACACATATTTAACCAAAAAGCCAATGATATAACAAGTGACCAACTAGGTTACTCCCATCCACAAATTATCCTATCCTAAAGAACAACCAAGTTAACCACACATGTCCACATATCTAACTGACCAACTAGGTTATTCCCATCCACAGATTATCCTAATCCCAGGAACAACCAACTTAATCACCCATATTCAAACTGACATCCACAATAAAGTACAAGGTAACATCATTTTCCATATTTCTCAATCTATGAAGCATATATATAGTTTATGGCAATCTAGGTATTAGCTATTAAACTAATATTATCTTATTTAGTTAAAATAACCACACAATTTCCATCATAGAGATTATATATATCAATCAATAGGGTTTCACCAAAAATTGTAAGTCTTCACCAAAGATCATGCAAGCTCATCCAAAATAAGAATAACCTAAGTTCATTTCATTCAAGCAAGTTCAACATGCATATAAATCCTTTTCCTCAAGCACTGAAATTTTTAAACAAATACAATTTCAACATAGAAGAATAGAGTAGTAAAGTCTACATGCCTAGAATTATAGCTCCAAAAGAATATGTTGCTTCCCAAGATCAATTCCTATAGTCACGCTTTTTTATCCTTCTATAACCATTCTATCTTCAATCTTAGCCTCTCACAAACTCTCAATAAACTACTAATTCTCAAAGCAATCTCTCTTTTCTCACTAGTGTATTCAACAAGTTACTTGCACAAAACACTACAACAAAGAACTCAGAAATATGAATGAATTTAAGAATGACCAAAAGGTAAATAAGTTGCCTCTATTTATACCAAAATATGAGAAACTCTTTGCTACAAACAAGCTCTAAAATCCACCACCTTTTCTCTTCTTACTGAAACTACTCAATAGAAAAACTAACTTACCCTCTAAATGTGTCGAGTAAGCTCTAAGAAATGATATATTGTTGCTTCAAATAGTTAATATGTAAACACATATATAGTCCTTGCATTTTTCAGTTTCTCCAATGTGGCTAAGTTGCTCGTTTTAACTACTAACAACTACTATTTTACTGAGTCAACAGAGCAATGTTTACCTACAAGTTTCCTTTTTGTAAAGCAAGTTGACTTCCTCCAAGCTTCAGCCAGCTCATGGATTTGATAAAGTCTTTTATCCTTATAAATTGTGAGTGAATTTTTCTAACGCATCACACTAAACTTTCATTTGCATTCTAACTCTTATTATGGCGCTGCATAATATTTTCCTTTATGCTATGTGTTGGGTTTCAAATATAAAAAAAAAATTTAATGAATACATTTCTTTACTTTTTCATAGTGTATTTTAAGTGTTTCATATTCCATTTATTTTGCATATAAAATAATGTATTATATATTTAATTGCTTTATATTAAACTTCCTCTCATGCACACATTATATGCACAACATATAATGGTTATATTGTTGGCTTTTATTCAAGCCATTCACTAATATATGGTCTGCATTATATATGTGCCAAAGATTACTTTATAACACTTTAAATATATAACAATATATATATATGTTATTTAAATTTATTAATTATCAATCATAAATATATATTAAAATAATTATATATATGTGTATATTAATATGTATGTATATACGTATACAGTACCCATATACATATATATTAATATATATATATTATGTATAATATATAATATTATTTTGATATCCATAGTAAACACATATATTTACATATTCATCGATCGCATCGATATATAAAAAAAAATGTATATATACATATATATATGCCATATATGTCCAATCAACACTCTCATGTGTATTATGTATTCATTCATAAGTATGCATAAGTATGTTTACCTACATATACATATGAACACATATACTCACATGTATGAGTTATCAAAATCACATACATATATACATATATACATTCTATGTATATACTTATCGATTAATATTTACGTGTAAATACAAAAAGAAGAACTTACACTTAACACAAAGATTTAGTCACATAATGCAAATCAAGAAACAATCAAATACTAAAACCAAAACCATTAAAAATCATCCCAAACAATGATTGAAGGTTTACTCACCAATTCCCAACTAACTTGACTTAATTTGACCAAACTAGGATGTTTGTGTGTGATAGCTCAAATAGGCTCATTAAGAGTTACCAAACCAATCTCTTCTCCTGAGTGATATGCCCCCTCTCTTTCAGAGCCTTGATTCTTTTCTTGCATCCAACTTAGTGCATCACAATAGTAGTTAGTTGATAAAATATTATTCATATGTGGCATATATCATTTGTATTATCAAAGCATTTAATGTATTCACATTGCATTGTATAGTCATCCATCACATTTTCCAACCAAAATATATAAAACATAATTATGTATTAAAGCATTTTAACTCATCAAAGTAACATTAAATAGGTAGTAACACAATGGGGTGTAACAGATACAAAGTTTAATAATATTTTTATTCAAATTTTATTCAAATAATAGCTAAAATCATTTAATATTATAAATCACTACTTAGTGAAATAAATGGATAACATCATCAAATAAAAAACCTACTCCAAAATAAGATCTATTATTACCAAGGTTGAATACCTCTGAAGGATGAACTCCCCCAAATATTGTATTGAGAAAAAGTTTTCCAACAAGAATTCCCTTCCTTGGTAATAATTATTCATAACAAACATGTTAGACGAAGAATCACAAATTACAATAGTCATAACATAGCTAAGAAAAACAAATGTAACAAGTTGGAAAAAAAAGAAACATGGAAATAAAGAAATTACAAAATGTGCCTTTTATAGTCCATATGGTAAAAACATTAATGCATGAAAAGTCGAGATGTTTGTGTGAGATTTTCCTAGCATCGAAGATTTCCAAGTCCCAAACTATGTTCACCATCAATGCCAATAATGACCTTGCATTCTATTCAGACCAAATCTTCAAAACATGAGACCAAAAAATTACCTCTAAATTATAACCTAGAGCAAAGTTATAGTTATTTCATATGTCAACAAGAGATCAAGAAATATTATCCAACTTTGTAACATAAGCATATGATATATTTATCATCAAAGATAAAATATGATTCAATAAACATGTTAGTCCCTACAAAGTTGTAGAGAGCATATTATGAGGTACCCTATTATTTACCACCCATGAAATGATATATATGATGATAAATCAAGCACTGCAACTTAGATGATTCTTAAAAGTTTCCATAATAGAAGGAGAGGTAGGCTCACAACCTCCAAACCTGAACTTGAGGAGAATGGATGTGGGAGTGGGAGTGGGTGTCAAGAGAGAAGCTTCAACTGAAGATAGGTCTAATAATAGTGGATCTTGTTTCCCTTGAAACCACGACTGCAAATCTGCCTTGCACAAATTTAGATCTACTTGTTTTACCCCTCTGCTCCCATTTGACCTTGAGCCTTTTTAGCTTCAAATATTGGAAAAGACAAGAATTTTTTTAAAAGAATATAGACCAAATTCCTTTAGAATGAAATAAAATTCAACAAAAATGATTTGGTCAAGCATACATTAAAAAAAAAATTATTCATACCATGGCAAGTGACTTAGCTCAAGATTTGCACAAATTATGTTTTGTTGTCAATGATGTCAATGAGAAAAATGGGAAAAGTTTGGAAGAAAAATATGATGAATATAGATTAAAGCATAAATTTTTAAAAGATGAGACAAACCAAAACCAATCTCCCTATGACAAATGCTTCAATTTGTTCATAATTAATGAAAAATAGTTCTAAATATCACTAACACCATAGTGTGTGAGGCATTTACAACACTACATTCACAATAAAACTTGATATGATTTAATAGATAAAAGATTCATTGAAATATTTCAAATTATAACAACTCTCCTATGGAAAAAAATTAGTGATTGAAAACTAGTAACAACTTCGCAGTTTAATGGTATGAGATTTTATTTTAGGTGTGAGACATGTCTATAGGGGGAATATGGGCTAGAAATTCCACTTAAAAGAAAGCCTATCAACTAATTAGGTGTCTCTTATAAATAGGATTATAAAGTAGTTTCGTATACTTCATTTTCTGTATAGATCTCAATTAGGGGTAATTGCACAAAGTTGTGACACAAAGGGCTCATAAGATGCCACTTTTTTTTTTAAATAAACAAATTCTAATGTTCAACAAGAAAATAAAGATAGTTACACTCAAAATTTGAAGATATCGAAAGAAAAAAGATTGTAATGCTTTGAATCTACTTTCTAAACTTTTTTTTTTAAAATAGTGAAGATTAAGGGTTTAGAAAAGGGGGAGCACACAAAGTGGTCCTATTTTTATAAAAAACAATATCATAGTGTCTGTTGTGCTCCCCCTAAAATGCTAACTTTTTTTTTTAATTTCAAAAATCGCTTTGGTGAGAAATTACCTAACCCCATGTAGTTTACGCCAGTTTTTTGGCTAATTTTTTAATGAATATATAATATTTTACTAGCTTTTTAATAAAAACTAGAAATTTGAGCGTACTCCCCCCTAATTTTTTTGAGAACTAATCGAATATCATTTTTTCAATACATGTATAATGGAGTCTAGTTTCTCAAGTGTAATTTGTTTTAAAATTTGATGACTGAGTAAAAAACTATACCCAGACTAGCACATGTTGGTTTTTGACAAAAAAAAGACACTAACAAAAGAAGTTAAAGATGAAAAAACTACCATATTAATCAAAACATAAAAAAAAGATATGGTTAGATAGCTAAGAGAGATTTTAACATTATCATGGTATTTTTATAAATTTTCATTGAAACATGTGGAACCCTGATGGAGAGCACGACCAAAAATGTGTGAAATTTTGTTTCCCTTTCAAAAATTCACATCTTTGGCATGCCCTAGGAAAATCCAACCCAAAGGGTTGGTATTTCCCAATGCAACCCATTTGGCGAGTGCCAAATTTGGTGCTTGCCAAATAAAAGTTCATCATTTGGTGAGTGCCAAATTTGGTGCTTGCCAAATAAAAGTTCATCATTTGGTGAGTGCCAAATTTGGTACTTTCCAAAAGTGAATGATGAAATTTTAGAATGCATTTTCTTGAACTCTTTCTTTTTTCTTTGTCCATTTGTTTGTCTTTCTCTTTCAGTGAAACTATATGCATGAAATAAACATTTAATGTCTTATACTTTAAGTTATATTTCATGTATATAGTTTCAGGATTTTTGAGAGTGGTTTCAGATCTCTTGGAGTTATAATGCAAATTCTAGTTTTTGGAAGATCTTATTTAATTTTCAGACAATCAAATTTGGTAATCAACGTGGAAAATTTCAGTAACCAAGAGGTCATATTTTAGTAATCATCAAGTTCTATCATCTTTCTCTTTCTTTATCTCACTCATTTTTCATCTCTTATGCTCTATACCTCTCTCTCACTATCTCCATTCATTTATTTGACTCTCTCTTGAGCTCAATAATTACCTCTCTCTTTCTCTCTCCCCTTCCCTCTCTACTCGCATTCTCTCTATCTCACCTCTCTCTCCCTACCTATCCCTCCCTCCCCTCTCTCTCCCTCTCTCCCTACATATCCATCCCTCTCTCCTTCCCTCTCTACTTCTCTCTATCTCCCCCTACCTCTCTCTACCTACCTCTCTCTCTCTCCATTCCTACCTCTCCCTCCATCTCTCTATCCCTCTCTACTTCTCTCTACCTACCTATCCCCCTCCTCTCTCTCAATCTCTCCACCTTCCTCCTTCCAACTCTAATTCTCTTTATCACATCTCTCTCCTTCACTCTCTACTCTCTCTCCCTCCCCCTCATCATTCTATCTATCATCTCCCTCTCTCTCTCCTCTCTATCTCTACTCACCCTCTCTCTACCCACCTCTCTCTTTCTCTAATTCTATCTATCTCAACTATCCCTCTTTACCTCTCTACCTCAGCTCTCTCTCCCCCCCTCTCTCCTTCCCTCTCTACCTACCTCTCTCTATGTTTCTCTCTCTCACCTCTTTCTCTCCATCCCTACCTCTCCCTCCATCTCTTCTTCCCTTTATACTTCTCTCAATCTCCCCTCTTTATCTCTCTACCTACCTCTCCCTAAATAACTCCCTACCACTCTCTCTACGTACCTCTCTACCTATCTCTCTACCTATATCTCCCCTCTCCATGTCTCTACCTACCTCTCTATCTCACCTATAACTCTTTACCTCTCCCTCCATCACCCCCTCTCTCTCCCGCCATCCCTCCTCTCTCTCTGATGTGTACCAAGGTGCGATACATAAAGGGGAGGAAGGTGGGAAGATTAAGAGAGGAGGAGAGAGAGGTAGAGATGGAGAGAGAGAGAGATAGAGAGAGAAAAAGGGTAGAGAGAGGGAGAGAGAAAGAGGGGGAGGGAGGGAGAGAGAGAGAGAGAGGTGATAGAGAGATGTGATAAAGAGAATTAGAGAGAGGAGGAAGGTGGATATATTAAGAGAGGGAAGGAGGGAGGGAGGGAGAGAGAAATAGGTATAGAGGCATAAGTAGGTAGATATAATTAGAGAGGTAAGGAGAGATGGATGGAGAGGTAGGGATGGAGAGAGAGGTGAGAGATAAATAGAGAGAGGGGGAGGGGGAGATAGAGATAAGTAGAGATGGATAGAGAGGTAGGGGGAGAGTGAGAGAGAAATAGGGAGGGAGGGAGTGAGGGAGAGAGAGAGGGGGAGGGATAGGTAGGGGAGAGAGTGAGATAGAGAGAGAGGGGGGAAAGGATGGATAAGTGAGAGAGAGAGAGGTGATAGAGAGAAGTAGAGAGAGGAGGAGGATTGGAGAGAGATTAAGATAGGGAAGGAGGGAGGGAGAGACAAAGAGGTATAGAGGGATGGGTTAGATAGAAATAGAGAGCGAAGGTAGGTGGAAGGAAGAGACTGAGAGAAACAAAGATATAGGAGGGAGATAGGGAAAATTAGTGAGGGAGGAGGGAGAGAGGGAGAGAGAGAGAGAGGTGAGAGAGAGAGAGAGAGGCAAAATAAAGAGAAGTAGAGAGGGAAGGAGAGAATGAGAGAGAAAGAGGGTGATGGAGAGAGAGAGGGAGATAAAATTATAGAGGTTAGGAGGGAGGGAGAGAGATACATAGAAGTAGAGAGAAAGAATGGTGATATAGAGATAATTAGAGAGGGAAGGAGAGATTGAATCAGATAGAGAGTACACTTTTTCAAGCATATTGTACATCATATGGTCTATCTATACTATTACCCATAGCCACCACCATGTTGTACAGCATACATCATCCTACAAGTACACAATATTTATTTATCTCAAGCCAATGAAATTAATGTACCAAATTAAGATTATCCCCAACCAAATATTTAAGTTATTCTGTTACTTATAATATACTAATATAATTTAGATATAATAATATTATATTATATTTATATTAAATATAAAAAAAAAATCTTGTTGAAAGTGCCTATGAAAGGCCACAAATGGGGGACCTCCTCCTCGACATGAATGCAACTAACAACCCACTCCCACAAGCATGGTAATCTAGTAGGGGCACAAAGCCTGCGAACACACCAGCCTAACAAGGGAATGGGCTTTACGCATGAACACCCTGACACATGGCATGAGTGCCATGGCACATTGGATCAATGAAGACATAGTGCTTACAATCACAATAGCCCAATAGAGACTTGAACCCTAGTGGACACAATAACAATGACACCACTTAACCATCGCACTATGGGATGAACCCCCTTTATTAAATATAATATTATATATATAAATATTTACATTATAATAATACAATGATATATTATTTAAGATTATTAGTATTTATATAATATAAAATAATTATTATATATTATTATAATTATAATTATAATAGTAATGTAAATCATTATTATATATAATATCATAATAAGTATTAATATTTTAATATTTATATTTATATGTATATATATCATATATATATATAATATTCTAATAAGTATTAGTATTATATTATATATATATATATATATCATTTATATATATAATACTATTATGATATTATATACTAAATTATATTAATATAATTATAATGTATAATATTTAGATAAATAATACTATTATAATAATATATTTATAATATATAATATATAATTATAACATATATTTTACGTCATTGTTTTATTTGAATTTCTTTTTAATTTTCATGTTGTCTCACAAATGAGAGTATTAACATTTAATTAGCTTTTCTTATAATATAATGCAACTAATAAGATTTTGAATTATAAGATATTATAGATTATGAATTCTTAAATGATAATTCTAATATAATATAAATATATGCAATTTAAATATGAATAATATAATTTTAATACTTATTATAATATTATATATAATAATGATTTACATTACTCTAGTATAAGTATAAAAATAAACTAAAAATAAATATTATATATTATAAGTATATTAATATAAAAATATATAATATTATAATAGTATTATATACATATGATATATATACATATATAAATATAAATAGTAAAACATTAATACTTACTAGCACTTGCACCTAAAGGAGGTTCAAGGATTACATCGATAGAAAACTATATGTATGTTAATATGTTAGAGATTACATGTTTTGCATGGGTGTGTATGTGTTGCAAATTCTAGTTGTATGTGGTTGGATTAAACAATTAATAATAAGTGTTGAATAATGGAATAAAATAAACTTAGACAAATATATTATTATTCTTTAAATAAATTAAGTATTATACGATTTTGAAATATTTGCATACATATTTAAAACATAAAGCAATGGAAATGAAAAAAGAAAGTTGCCATCAAATTGACAAACAAACATTGCAAATAGAAATAGAATGTTCCCATCTAATTGAAAAATCAATATTTATCTACTTTTACATGATAAGTAAGATTTTGGAGTCTTTTACCATTAAATGATAACTAGTCTAAAATTAAACGATAGCTAAAACTTGTTTTCCCACTCAAAAGTGATTTGCAGTGCAGACTTGTTGGATGGAGAAATCAATTCTAAATGTATACAAATATGTAATATCTCTTAATATTCAAGTATACATTTGAAAAGTAGCTCAAAAAGATAAATATATCTTAAAATAAATTCTTGTATATATATGTTCTTTAACCATATTTAATCTTTTAAATAGTTTTTTTCACCAATTTAATTATAAAATTATGTTTGAAAAATTGCATGCAAATATATATACATAAATAACTAGATCCATTGATTTTATACCATTTAAAAAAAACAAAAAACAAAACATATAAACATAAGTCATATATAGACATACATACAAAGACATATATGTTGTATTCATAAAACCAAAATATTCAATAATACATTAGTAATTTGAGTTAAAAATAATAATGATGACACAAATAAAATCCTCTATATAGTACAATCATGACATTCTTTCAAAAAAAAATATCATGTATTTCCACATTTTTTTTATTTTGGAACATTCTGTAAAAAGATTCTTTGGTCAGTTTTTTATGCACTGGTGGGTAGACCTACCATGGAAGGAAGTGGAATGTCCATCACTTGCACACATGATGGATGAGCAATGTTTTGATTTGTTTTGAGATAGATTTGAATTTAAGGGTCTTGTAAGAAGGAGCAACAACATCTGATTTTAGGCATAGAGGCTAGATCATTCAGCTTACTTTTAAGCTCTATTTTTGGAATTTTGAACTATTGGGTTAAACTAGTTCTTGGGTTAGAGTTAGTGGATTAACCTTTACTGGTCTTTAGCACATGGTTTTGTGCTATTTGTATTGGTCCATGGTTTTGCATGTATGGAAGTCTATATAATGGCTTGGTGACTCCATTGTATGTGTGGTTGGTTGAAGCCTCCAAGCTCAGCCTAGTTGGGGTTGAGGTTTCATATGAAGATCTTCATTGTTGTCTTTTCCCTGGTTTGGGGCTTTCCGGGGTAAACCATTGTGTTGTGATTGTGTTCTTACTCCAATCTTGATTTGTGTTTCTGTTTTTATTCTTCATCTGGTTCTTAACAAGTGGTATCAGAGCAAGGTTCAAGGATTTTCTTTTTGCTTGCATGTACTTGCATGGACTCACATATGGCTTGCATTTTCTTGCAAGTTGATGCATGTAATAATTCCTGATATTTAAGGTTCTGGGTATTTCTTCTGTGAAGATTTCTTAGCCTGACAAGCTTAAGTCTGAAGGAATCAACTAAAGATTGATCCTTTGCTCATAGCATGTGGAGATAAGGCTACATTTATTTTTTGATCTGATATTCTTGTTGAAATAGAAGGTTTGAGCATGTGCCTCAATGCTCTGGCTCTGAGAAGAAGGTTGAGTAGTTTTGTGCAAGATTGTTCATGATTGTTGCTATAGGCATGTTGCCTAGTAAAAGTCGATGTATGTAGGTGTTGCAGGTGCCTGCAACCAAGGCTAGTTGTAGCAAGAACAATATTGTAATGGAGTTGTATGTAAAATTTAATACATGTATTTTGGCTGATGGTTGTAAGACCTGGTATGGTTTGCTCAATACCTGAAAGGAAATGCCTGGTAAGAGAGGAGTTCTCCCAGGTGGTAAGGGGGCTTAGAGTCATGTGGATTCTTGGTTTTTTGTCAATCTCAGTGACAGAGAGGGAATTGCACTTGGTGCTTGTTGAAGGGAGGTTTGATGCTAACCCAAAGACCATGTTTAAAGGGGGGATTGTTGGGTTAAACTAGTTCTTGGGTTAGAGTTAGTGGATTAACCTTTAGTGGTCTTTAGCACATGGTTTTGTGCTAGTTGTATTGGTCCATGGGTTTTGAGCTCATGGTTTTTCATGTATGGAAGTCTATATAATGGCTTGGTGACTCCATTGTATGTGTGGTTGGTTGAAGCCTCCAAGCTCAGCCTAGTTGGGGTTGAGAGTTAATGTGAAGATCTACATTATTGGTTTTTCCCCGGTATGGGATTTTCCAAGGTAAATCATTGTGTTGTGATTGTGTTCTTGTTCCAAGCTTGATTTATGTTTTTGTTTCCATTCTTCATTTGTTTCTTAACATGAACACCACGAAAGTTGGCGGGTACTAAAAATAGTTGTAGATGAAGCCACAAAACAACTGCCTTCATTTAATAGATAGAAACACAATTTTTCATAGAATGAAATAAAACACAACAAAAAAATATTTGAATGCATACAAATTCCCCAAAAAAAACACTTACTAAAACCATGGCAACTAACTTACCTCAAGATTTTGCACAAATTGTGTTGTTCCAACCCTTTAAAAGAATTTGTTTTAGTGTAATGAGATGAACCCAAATAAATCTCCCTATTGTTGTAACAAGCGAAAAGAATATAAATATCTTAGGGTTTCAAAGCTTCTTGCTTATCGAGTTGGAGAGAATAATTTTATGACCTCCTAAACAAAAATATTGGTTGTCAATTAATGATCACCAACTTAAAAAACGATTTGATTCAAAAATCCAATTTTATTTGATTTGATCGCTCACTGAAAACCACCACAGTTTAGCGATAATCCAATAATTGTTTGACAACATGAGACTATAACTCCACTCTATATGTAGCCTATCGGCTAACTATCGGCTAATAAATATGGAGAGTAGTTAGGTTTAATAAGGGAAAAATGTGGTTTGATTCTAGCTTGGCATAATAAACTTGGTATTATGTGAAACAATGGATATTGCCCACAACATCCAAACCAATAGTTTTTATTGAAGAGAAGAGCAACATTCACACCAATTTTTAGTATTATAGTGGACCTCCACAACCATTTTCATCCCTCAATTATACTTATTCTTCGCATCAGTAAAATATTATTTATCATTTTGGATGCTTTGGTGCACAAAATAGAATAGCCACTGGACGAGGAAGTGAAAAAGAAATGACTTGTTTGGTTCTTTAGTCAACCACTGAGGCATTAAGGAAGAAGCTGACACTTTCTTTCAAGATTTTGTATGGGTGCCTTGCGTCAAGAAAATTTAAATTAATATGTACACTTGCCCCTGGTTATAGGGATGTGAACATAACCTGAATGTTGACTGCACAAAGTTTTTGGGTGTCAGATGGTCAAAGTCAATGTATGTTGAGAATCTCTCATATCCACTATACTTTTCCTATATTAATCAAACAATTCAACTGGATCCCAAGGGCTACTACCATGGCTGAGTTGAAAGAAAAGGCTTCAAGTTTAGAATGGATGATGAACACTCCTGAGGGCCGAGTTGATTTGAAACCTACTCACAAGGGGCTTCATCATCAAGTCTTGCATCAAATCTATGAGATGATTAGAGGCTAGAAATCTGGTTTGGTTTCAATCTGTACAAATATATACAAGCTGGGGGCAGATGATCCAAGGAGAATTTTTCATGCCTGTAAAGTTGGAATGGGTCTTGCTCTGGTTTATCTTCTATTTCATGAACCAGCTCTTTGCTAGCATGGGGGGGAATATCTTGTGGGTTGTCATCATAGTGGTGGTGGTTTTTGAATTTACTGTAGGTATAGGATTATATGAAGAAAAAAAAATTAATCAAAACCAACTTTTTTCAACCCAACTTGGCATTTGAACTGAGCATATTTCAAGTATTTTAAAATATTTTCTAACCACCTAGATTGTATATGTGTGCTTGTTTATGTGGGACTCTTGGCAAGGGCTCGAATAGAATCTGTGCAACTTTTTTAGGAGGGACCTTGGTAGTGGGGGTGAATTACATTGTCGATTGTGTTGGCCACAAAGTTGAGCCAATAATACTTGTTGTTGCTATGTTTATACAAGGTACATCACATATCAATTTGAAATTATTTTATTTTATTTAAAAAAATATATTTTAACATGCCTAAATCATTACCCTCCATTCCTTGTTATCATTATAAAATGTCTTTGATCATTATAGATAGTAGATGTGAGTCATAAAAGATAGCATCCAAGCTAGCAAATGGTTTATATCATTGTTATGTTATTGCAGGTGGAGCGATCACTTTTGCGCGTTTTTATCCAAGAATAAAGGCCAAGTATGATTATGGACTCATGATCTTCATTCTCACCTTAGCTTCATAATGGTCTCTGCTAATGAAAATTGCAGAAGAAAATGAAAAGAAATTTGCAAACATAAGAACATAAATTAAAAGTTTTAAAAGAAACTAAAGAACACAAGATTTATAGTGGTTCGCCCAATAATGGCTATATCCACTTTCAGGGATTATCTCTTTTATTAATTCAGGATGCAATACATATTCAAGCAGCAACCAATATTTATAAATCAGTCTCATCTCCAATAAATGGAAAAATCCATCAAAAAGGACAACTTCTAATTTTGCGAATACATGCAAAAAAAGTTAGTTGCAAAAGGCATCCTTTTCGAATATGTGAATAAAATTGCTAATTTGGGCTTCACCAAACCCAACAATATCCCACTTGAAGACCAAATAGCTACTCAAAGATATCCCCGCATTTCCAATCTTGTCATTACTTTGAAAAATCCACAGGCCTATCCCTAGGCTTGTCATTCCTAAGCACCTTATCAAACTACTAATCGACACCTTCATACATTTCAATATCAACATCTTGTAATTCAACCTTCCAATGCTTTGCTTCCAATTTTTAGTCATGTACCCTATGCTAGCAGCAGTGACTAATGCTTGAATATCAAAGCTCTTTGTTGCTAAAAGGTAAATAAAATTTAAAAAATAGAAATCAAGAACACAACAATTCGAGCAATTCCACTAAATTCACTGCTAACTTTGATAGCAGTCTTCTTAGATTTAGATGCTCCATCTTCCATATTGGTCGACATATTTCCAAATGTACAAGTTTCGCTACCAGCACCATTACAAACTAATTCCAAACTTTCACTCAGATCACTATTACAAAGAGTGTCAGCTTCGATCACCTTCAAATTGTCACTCTCATTGCCATTAATTTCATCTACCTTAGGTTCTATGGCATCAAACTGCTCACCATCATCTAACTGATCCCCAAAAATTTCACTGTCAAACATACTAAGAAAATTAGTAATAACAGAATCAGTTTCAACATCTAATTGATCTAAAGACCTTTGCTTGGTAGTCCACAATGACGAATCTGAAATAGGATGAACAACTCCCACTTCAACATGAATCTCTATGACATACATGGTGCCTAATTTACTACCCCTTGCAATTTCCAAGGCCCCCTTTTTAACTTTGCCTCTATTTGATTCAAAACTAATTTCACAACCTTGAGAACCCAATTGTCAAGCTAAGATTACATTTTATTTGAGTTGGGGAGCATATCTAACATCATGTAACAACCAACTATATCCATTTTTCAGTTTTAATGAAATATTCCCTTTTCCAACAACATCACAAGATTCATTGTTACCAAGAAAAACCTTACTAAAATCACCAATTTGTAGATTTTTGAAATACTCTTTGCACAGAGTGACATGAAACGATGAACCTGAATCAAGTACCCAAACATTAGTTGGAATTTCTTCTTCATTTAAAATAAGAAAACTTGCATCTTCTTGGTATGTTGTGTTGGCTTCGTTGTTGATCACCTTTTCTTGTGCCCTTTTATAGTTCCAACAATTCCTTTTTATGTGACTCGGTTTTCCACAAAAGCAACAATCATTATTTCTAACCCTAGACTTTGATCTTCCTCTATCATTATTTTTTCCTCTATCTTGACCCCTTCCTCTATTTCCAATACTTACAGCAATCAAGGCATCACCAGATGTGGGCTCTTGATTTTTCCTACTCATGTCTTCACTGCGAAGTGTGGCTGCAACATCATCAAATTTTAATTTACTTTTGGCAACCACCAAAGTGTTAAATGCCATCACCACTCCTTCCTAGCTATTCGGTAAGGAATACAATAATAAAATTGCCTTGATTTCACCATCTAAATTAATATCAATAGAAATTAACTGGGTGACCAAGGTATTGAATTCATTTAAATGATTTGACATAAGCTTACCTTCTCACATTTTCAAATTATATAACTTTTTCATAATGAATACCTTGTTTGAAGTCGATGTCATCTCGTACATTGAAGAGATTTTATCCCACAACTCCGTTGTTTTCTCAGTTGAGACATTAAATAAAACATTGCTTGACAATGAAATAAAAATAGTTACTCTTCCTTTCTTGTCTAATTTCTCCCAATCTTCGTTTGATAAAGAAACTTTCCCTTTGGCTTTTCCAGCCAATGCATTTGATAGATCTTGCTTGATGAGCAACAACTCCATTTTCACCTTCCATAGAAGAAAGTTTTGACCTGCAAACTTTTCAATCTTCCATTTTTCTACACATCATCCATGGCTCTAAAAATTCTTCACCGATCTTCTCCACCAGACTTTGATACCAATTGTTGATAAAATATGTAGAAGCAAATGAAAAGAAAATTGCAAAAATAAGAATAGAAATTAAAAGATTTAAAAGACACAAAACAACACAAGATTTATAGTGGTCTACCCAATAATGGCTACGTCCACTTTCAAGGATTATCTCTTTTATTAATTTTGAATGCAATACATATTCAAGCAACAACCAATATTTATAAATCAGTCTCATTTCCAATAAATGGAAAAATCCATCAAAAATGACTTCTAATTTTGTGAATACATGCAAAAAGAAGTCAGTTGCAAAAGGCATCCTTTTCGAATATGTAAGAGAAACTTGCTAATTTGGGCTTCACCAAACCCAATAGTCTTTGGATATTGTGTAGACAATTTATTTGTTGAGGCTTCTAAGCGTCTTGCCACCATAATCGTGGGATGTGTTTTATGTATACCTCTTAGTTTAGTCATTTTCTCAATTTGGGTTGGAGAAGATCTTCATAAATTGATCATTCATAATATGGAAGGGCTTGCTTAATCCTGTGAAGGTGAAAAAAATAAATACCCACCGCACAAATTGCAATAACTCATGTTTGTTTTATGATGACTACAATTTATATTTGTTTTGTTACAGGATGTGTGGCTGAATAATTTTGAGGAGGGAGGGACGACGACAAGGATAGAGTCACCAGGGCTACAAATGTGTTCTGAATTCTAAAACTTTAGAAGAATCCCTTGTATGTTTACATATCATTCCTGTCATCATACCTTTGTTTCACTGTGATGTCCAGTGCAAAAATAAATAAAAAATCAATGGATCTCTTAATATATATATACACATTATTCTGATGATGGATTACAGAATGTTGATGTAAAAAATTCTTAACACAGTCTAATTCAAAACTAATATTTTTCTTCTTTTAAGTATGTTGTATCCTGATAATAGATCAGAGAATGCGATCACCAAAATATTGATGTAAAAAACTATAACACAATCAAATTTAAAAAACAACAATTAGATAACATTATAGATTGTAGAAATTGGATATCAAATATTTATTTTATATTATATATATTTTTAATAATGAAATCAATATCTGATAAGATATTGATGTGAAATGCTAATACATACCATTATAGCCTTTTTCCTCATAAAATAATCTCTATCATTATATTGATTATAAGTAACACTGTTAATGAGGTGATGTTACGATGAAAGAAACCCTACTACTAGAAAATGATTATAACAGTTGATTGATTGCCTATGCTTATATCTCTCTAGTTACAAGCTTTTTAAAGAAATAATGAAAATGGGTGGAACCGTTTTGTAATGAATATTGGAAATACAGTTAAGCTTCATCTCATGGTATGTTTGCATTTTTTTTTTGTTTTTGTTGCAGGAAAAATTTACCACATGGGAGCTCGCACACAGACCATTTGGGTTCAGAAACCCATGGAAACAATACATGAAAATTAGAGTATCTATGCATTACTGTGCATATTGTGTAGATGCTTTGACCTGTTGCCTTAACTATGAAACCATGGTATATGTGAACATAAAATTCCCAAGCTGCCTTCGGGTGATTTTATTTTGCTTAAGTATCGGCCACACCTCCCCTTTAAAAAAGCAATATCGAGCTCCTTTCACGAAGGCTTATGTGAATACCACCACTTGTCATCTGAGTGCTCCTTGCAAGGTTTCCTTCTCTCATTTTTCAAAAATTTGTGCCATGCTTCCACGTGTCAACAGTTTGCAATCTTCAATGCCTCTTTCCATCGCTCTCCTTTTGGCACCTGACTATAGGCCATGTAGCATCGATTTGCATAAATCTCTTGGCAGCCCCCACCTTTCACACAGTATGCTAGGATACCTCCATGTGTTTTCACATCACAATTTTTTCACTGCATAAATGGAAGGATGAACGTCGGCCCCGACTGCTTGCCATGTGATCTTCTAAAAAGCTTCATCGCATAGGAAAACTATAAGTGACAACCTCACACCAATTGCCTTGTTTTGTAACTATCGCCATGAGTGGATAGAACGTGTCAACACTTTAGTCTATTGGGACGACTGCTATCATTCGTAGGGGATGCATCCATCTCTAAGGCATCCTCGTTCATAGCTCGAATCTTTTTGGTTGCAACAGAAAGGGTAAATCATTGCTAAAAAATCATTGCTCATGATTGGAGGATCTTTTCTTTTACGAGCTCACCAAGCTGGGTTTTCATTATAAATATTACTTCTTCTTTCGAATTAGGGGTTTAGATTTTGATAAAAAAAAGAATTGGTAGAAGAGCCAGGCCTTTCATTGCTTTATTAGATTATTGTAAAGAATTCACAGACTGTGCCATTATTTGGCCTTTCTATTTTCTTTGATTTTTGATAAGTTTTACTGTGTCATTATTGTACTGAATATTCATTTATAGAGCTATAAATTTAATGCAATTTTGCTGGTTTAGATCATGTCTTTGACTCCTCTTTCTAGAAAATGTGTATGAAAGTTATTTTATGTCATTTAGTGAATCATTCAGGCTTCTACCTTTATTTTTTCCATTCTGGAACACAACAAACTACTTAACGAGCCCTTAAATAGCATGTGAAAGATAGATTTACCGTGCCTATATCTAAATCTTGATACATCACCTTAGTTAGATCCTTTTATTTTATATTTGCTTCCTTTTCCCATTCAAAACTCAAGTTACATAAGAAGTCTACTTCTTTAAAATCCGAAGGTTACTCAGTTTAGCTCAATAGGTCCCCCCTTTAATTGAGTTTTCCACAAAGGGTTGTTACCTTGCCAATTTTTGGCATCAATAGTTTTTTTCTTTTTCCTGGCACGCTTGGTGGGACCACTTAAATATACCAAATCTAGAGGGTGTATAAGCCATCAACCTGTTACTATGTCACAAACCACAAATAATCCTGGCTTATTATTGCCTCTGCTAGTAAATACGCATGATCCAAACTCACCCAATAGAACTATCAGATCCCAACCATGATGCAAATCATGAACTAAAATTATGTGGCTTGGGATGCTGGAAGTCCCCTTGTAGCCCCAATTGCACCTGTTTTTTGGGCCCCTATCCCAGTCTATGCTCTCAAAGCTATTCCAAAGTTTACTAGAGATGGCTCAAGAACACCATCTGAGTATCTGCAATATGTTGCATACATTTGTTTGGTGCACGAAGTCGTCGATCAGAACATAACGCTAAGATTGCTTATGACTTCTTTGTGAGGAAGAGCATTAGATTAGTATCACACTCTGCTGACCAACTCTATCGATACTTGGTATCAACTCGGGGATACTTTCTATGAAAGATTCTCTAATGAAGGAGATAGGTCTTTGCTATATCACCGGCTATCAACAATCAAGCAGGCCCCATCTGAATCCATAAACGATTTCAACGCCTGGTTCTATAAAACCTAGCAGAGAATCCAAAATTCCATCTAACCACCACCTGAGTTAGCATTTATGTTCTACTTCAATTACATCAACATTGATATCTGTATGATGATCCAGTCACTTGGCAGAACCACATTATCGGATGCATACAATATAGCAATTAAAGTGGAGAACAACCTAATCGACACCAAAAATTTGCCACCTCGGCCTAGTATGTCAATATTCCCTGAAATATCAACTTCTAGTCAAGAGATGCCATCTACTAGCACACTCGTGCTACCCCCATCTATGTACGCATATCTGAGTGTGCCATAGAATTTTGCTTCTACATCTGGTGCTTGGAAAGATGAGAAGAGTGACATAAGGGAGATGTTAGGAAAATTAAGAAATGAAGTAACCACTATCAAGTGCAACCAAACTGCTCCTCCAAGACCATCCTATCAGATCTATCAAGGTGGTAGACCCCCCTACCAACAAAACCAATATCAAGGAGCCACATGCAGGACTCCACTGACTCAAACAAATAACCAAATCATACTAGTATCGACTGCGGTGGGAGCTTCTCAAACAAGTACAAGCAGAGAGTTGATCACAGGGTAGAAGAATCTCCCCGAAGATTTCTATCCATGGTGCTATCCTTGTGGCAATGCACATATGCTTCAAAATTTTTTGTGTGTCAATTTGCAGCAAAAGGTTGTGGAGCAGCATAGCCAAGGCATGGCGACAAATTCAGGACATATATACGCCTCTCCCCAAATGGATAATGCGGTCCTCACCATACAGATGCAAGGAATGCCCTTGGGGAAATAAAATGACATAGATTTTGACCATGCCCTCCTCTCAAGGATGGAAGGAGAGCAAGCAATGTTCACTTATGAAGCATCTACATCAACCACCCAAGTATAGTATGACCACAACACTCAATTGAAGAGGAGATTCAAAGGTGAATCGGTCACTCCGCAATGCAGAAGCAGCCTAGATGAAGCCCTTGGCCCTTCCATAATTTCTCCATAGACAGAGTTGTGCAAGGAAATTATCATCACCAAATCCAAGGAACATAAGCCTCCAAATCTGCCACCCTTCAATGTGGTGGAACAATTGAAGAAATCTTATACTAATGTATCCCTTTGGGATATCTTAGCCATTCTAGAGAAGAGGTAATTACTATAAAAGGCCCTATAGAAAGATACGACTGTATAGTCAATCAGACAAGCTTCTGAAAGTGCTATTGACTCATCGCCTCCAGCTAAAGTTCTTGTGAATACTGTAGATGAGGCTTCACCTAAAGCAAAAGAGGAGAAACCAAAACCTAAACCATTTTTCTTAACTCTCATTATAGGGAAGAAACTATTACACAACTCCATGATTGACTCTGGTGCCAGTACCACAATCATGCCCAAGCAGATAGTTGAAGCCTTAGGGCTTAGCTATAAGCCCTTAAAAAGAGGAGTTATCCAGCTGGATGGGAACAAGGTTGAAATGGTAGGCCTCATTAAAGACCTCCCCTTAACTTTCTTTTCTTATCCTGGCATCACAGTACCAGAAGACACTATGATCATTGACGTCCCTCCCATGTTCGGCCTCTACCTATCCAGGGAATTCACCTCAAAAATAGGCAAATACCTTTCTTTGGATTGGTCCCACCTAATTCTCAGAACTAAGCATGGGGCTAAAATTAAGATAATATCTAAACCTTTGCATGCAAAACATGTAGTTGATGAAGCCATGATCAACTTCAAAGACATTCATATCTCTGTCATCGAAGAAGAGGCCTGTGATAACAAGCTACTCATAGATGAGCAGGTGACCGAAGACTAAGTTGATCGAGAAGAATTATTCTTAACTGAGTATGTAGGCACCAATCCTTTCAGCAATTATCAAGCTATAGGTTTGGGCACCTATGTCATCTATGATGAATATCAAGATTTCTCGAGGGTATTGAAGGACTCCATGGCCAAACAAGCCTTAGAGATCTAGACATTACACTTCAATGGTGTGAGATGCAAGGTTGGTAATCCCAGGATATGCCTAATGTCTCCATCTAATGAGAATATTCCTAGGTCTTTCCGCTTCCAGTTTTCTTTCTCAAACAATGAAGTTGAATATGAGGGTCTTGTGCAAGGACTAAGCCTCACGAAGCACATGGGTATCAAACAATTACTGGTGTTCAGAGATTTTGAACTCATAATAAATCAAGTAAAAAAATCTACGCCACAAAAAATGTTTGTATGCGGCCTTATAGACATAGGGTATGGGACCTCATTGAAGGTTTCAAAGATTCTAACATCCACGTAGATCCAAGTCAGAAGAATTCAGATGTGGATCACATGGAAATAATAGGATCTCAATTCGATCCTATCTCTGACTTGATTGAGAATGTACACTCTATGCAATTAATCATCTGACCCTCCTTTCTAGATAATGATTAGAGATGGAAAGTATTTGAAGGTGATGAACACATCACCTCGTTTATTCAACAGTCGAGAGAGTTCGCCGATCAGTTTCAGTTGAAAATTGAGGAAGCATACAAAGGACAAATTATCCAGTTGAAATCAAGCAAGCTTCTAAAAGGGTTGATCACTCTCATAAATCTGTTTGACTGTGATGACGCAAGGAATGATAGGAGGAAATTTGTAGCAAGTAAGGTAGACTTCACTAACCTTGAGGTCAGGAATGGAAGAAAATTGAAGGTTGGGAAAGAAGTCTCTCATTGTGAAAAAGATAGGCTTATACATCTCTATGAAAAATATGAAGGGGTTGTCGCCTAGTCTTATGATGACCTTAGGGGGTATAATCCTGACATCATCCAGCATGCCATCAAACTAACAGAAGGTGCTAAATGTGTCCAATAAAAATAGAGGCCCGTCAATCCAAAGATTGAAGCCTTAATGGCACAAGAGCTAGAGAAGTTGATCCAGTCCAAGATCATCTTTCAAATCAAGCACAGTACGTGGGTATCTAACCTCATTCTGGTTTGAAAGAAAAATGGATACATTCATCTCTGTTTTGACTTCCATGACCTCAACAAAGCATCATTGAAGGATCATTACCCACTGCCTTCCATGGAATCACTCTTGCAGACTATGGTAAGTTCGGAGATTTTTTCTCTGTTAGATGGTTTCTTGAGCTACAATCAAGTTTAGGCTAAATAAGAATATCAACAAAATACCACGTTCACCACCAAGTGGGGAATGTTTGCATATGCCAAAATTCCTTTCAGCCTATCAAATGTGGGGGCCACTTTCTAGAGGGAAATGGACGTCGCCTTCAACGAATTGATCAACAAAATCATCCTCATCTATTTAGATGATCTGGCCATATTTTCTAAATCTAAAGATGACCATTTTGATCATCTAGGAATGGTTTTCAAAAAATGCCAAGAGTTTGAGGTATCCCTGAACCCGAAAAAATGTGTTTTCGAAGTACCACAAGGAAAATTGTTGGGGCATGTAGTGTCTCAAGAAGGAATCACTATTGATCCCGAAAGGGTAAAATAAATTAGAGAACTTCCTCTTCCAGTAAACAAGAAAGGATTCCAATATTTTTTGGGCAAGGTTAATTTTGTAAGAAAGTTTATTTCTAATTTCGCAGGAATAATTAGACCAATCACCCTGATGCTAAAAAAGGACCAACTATTCAAATGGACAAAAGAAGAAAGAGAATCCTTCAAGATGGTGAAGGATGCTATTTCTTCAGCTCCTATGTTGGAAAATTTGGACTTATCAAAATACTTCACAATGTATGTTTTTAGCAGCAAGACGATCATCACCATTGTCCTGATTCAGAAGGATGATGAAGGAAAGGGAGAGCATCCTATAGCATTCCATTCCTGAACCTTGAAGGAGTAAAAAATGAACTATAACTTCATCGAAAGGCAAGTTTTCACAATTGTAAAGGGACTCAAGAAGTTTTGACAACTTATAGCTTACACTAAGGTGATTGTTTATGCCATGCATTCTAGTGTGCGTGAGTACATCATGGAAGGAGAAATCACCAATAAAAGGACCAACTAGATCACTAAGATCCTAGAATATGACATTGAGGTTAGGCCTACGAAGACGGCCAAAGGAAGAGGGTTGTGCGAATATTTTGCACACGATGAAGAAATGGAAGCTGAGAAAAAGAAAACAGAGATAGTCCTAACAAATGAGTTTGAACCTGAAGGCTATTGGCTGATGAATAGGGTAAGATTTATGCACACTAGAAATTATCCATCGGGACTTCTTTCTCAAAGAAGAATATTCTACCAACTTCAAAACAATGGGTACTCACTTATTGAAGGGATCATCTTTAAGAGGAATTTCAACAGCATGTTACTACGATGCGTCACCATGGAGAAAGCAAAGAAAATTCTTAACACTTTTCACAGCAGCCTGGAAGGCAAAGACTTCTCTGTGAATACCACCACCATCAAAATTTTGTGCATTGGGTACTTCTGGCCTACATTATTCAATGACTCCCACAAAATGATAAAAGCCTACAAAGAATGTCTATTCTACGCAGGGAGAAGAAAAAATTATGCCATGCCGCTCAATTTGATTGTTGCGAATGAGTCATTTCTGCAATGGGGGATAGATTTCATTGGGATGATCAACCCCACCTCTAGTGTTGGTCACAAGTGGAATCTTAGATCCATGGAGTACTTCATGAGGTGGATTGAGGCCCTACCCCTGAAGAACATGACAGAAGCAGAAATCGTGGACTTCCTCGAAGGGCTATTAATGAGGTTCGACATGCCAAATACTATCAAATCGGACAACGCCAAAGATTTATTAGGTTCTAAGGTATGTTAGTTTGCATTAGAAAATGACATCTTCTTAAAAACATCCTCAAACTACTACCTGCATGGAAACAGTCTGGCTGAATCAACTAACAAGAATCTATTTTGACTCATTAAAAGGATTAGGTCCAATCATGAGAAGGAATGGCATAAGAATCTTCGAAAAACATTATGGTTAGACCACATAACTCCTAAGCAAGCTCTGAAGACTTTGCCATATGACCTATCTCTATAGAGATACCTGTGCTACAACTACTCAACTCCTTAGAGATTAAGGAGAATAGAGCTATGTAAGTTTGGTTGGTCGAATTACTGGAGGTACAAGAAAAAAGGGAGAAATCCCTAATAGCCATGACTAACTACCAATAGGTGGTTAAGAGGTGGTTCAACAAGAAAGCTTCAGACCAAGGTCTAAAATGCGGAGACCTGGTACTAAAATTCAATGAAAGAGCCTGAAGGCCCGACCAACATGGGAAATTTGACAAACTTTGGGAGGGTCCTTTCAAAATAATGCATTCAAATTAGAGTTATGGAACAAGAGCCACTAGGAATTCTGGTAAACAATATTCATTTAAAATTGTTCGATTAAGCTACAGTTACTTCATGTAGGTGTAAATATTTGATTAATGTAATTTTTTTCCCTTTGATGTTCATCTGTCGGTTCTTTCCAACATTTTGACAGATACAGAAAGCATGAAAATTCATGAGACCAATTATTACAAGAACAAAGAAAGACTATGCTACTCATATTGCAGGAATTAAGTTCATATGTGAGGAATTCAATAAAAGTTGTGAAGAGCACAAGAACAAAGACAAAGGTTGAAGATAAACAAGTATATTTGTTATATGTATACTTTGATAGAAACATTGTCAAAATGGCTTTGAGGCCATGCAATAAAAATTATGACTATATACAACTTCCTTATATATATGTATATGAGAGCCCTTTTCTTTGGGGCATATATATACAAAAAGGGAAAAGTTTGCTAATCTTCAAGTGTTCGGAACATGAGCGTTGTCTTCATCAGTTGGGGCATTGTTAGGAGCATTGGCAGGGGCGGTAGGAGGATTATCATTTGCAGCAACATGGCTTGTAGTAGAAGCAACATCAACTCCTAGAATGAGTAGTGAAGGGAACACAAGGTTCCTAAGTCTGTATACAAATCCACATCGTAGAATAGCACTACATTATAGCAACACAACAAAAAGTGGCATGCACAGGTGGCTTTCTTGCGATGCTCAGCGAGTGATTCAAGTTGAAACCTACTGAAGAATGGTACCCATGGTACCACTACGTCTTCTTCAACATGCTTACATAGGTCACTCATGGTGGGAAGGCCTAGGCCATACACTGCATTACTCACCACTTCGTCGAGACCTCTGAGGTACTTCTTTAGAAAGATCTGAAGCGTCAAAAAAAGAATCACGGCTTTTGGAGCCTAAACATCTAGCAACGAGGAAATGAAATGGGAGAAAATATCGGTGTTTACCAAAAAAATTTCTTCATATTCAATAAAATCTCTACCTAGGACCCACTTTATGGCTATGATAGCTAGTGAGTATTTGTTCTTGGTCATGCACTTCAAACGCCTATTTGAAAACTCTCATAGAAACGTTGTTTGAGATATTTTCACATTGTTGGCAAGAGACACTTCATGTATCACTTTGTGTTGTGATTGATAGAAACCCTAACTGATGATCAGATCTGTACACTATCATTGAATCATACCGGCAGGAAGATTGAAGATTGTTAAGAAAGAACATAGTATCCAGTAATGCAGTGTTCATCGATCTGTATGAAGATTTTAGGTTATTATTTTGTACTGCGCATCCTAGGGAATATTTTTTGGTATACTATATGTGTTTCTATTGAAGTGCAGTGGCTCGTATCAGTTTGTGTGGAAGTTAGAAGATTCAGTTGACTTGTTCTCAGTTTTTCTTGTATTAAGGTTGACCTCATGAATGCATAAAGTCATGGATGTATGAGAACTAATTAGTTAAGTATTTCTATGTTTGTATATCTTTGTTTGAGTCCTATCCAAGTTGTGGTTGACCATAAAGGGTATGCATTACATATTCCTCATAATTTGAGCTGACAGTTGTAATTTTATTCTATTTTATTGAAGCCAACATAGTGTAATTGAATCCTATGTTGTAGATATATATACATGATCATTTTTATCATGTTGATGTATGGAGTATATGTGTATTAGTGTGAATTGTGAATAAGGGCGGAGAAGAAGAGCGATAATGCATAGTTTCACTTGTGCATAAAATATTTGTGTTGTGTGTATGAACATAACAGAGAAGAAGTTCAGAATCAGTCTATTAGACAAAAAATTTGTTATTGTACCTAACCGAAACTCTAATTAGGAATTTGTAGATGCTAATTTTCTCAGTTAAACTTCTCAGATGGATTTAATTTGATTTTCTTTGTAAGGCAGTGAGCCTTCCCCTTGAGCAGTGAGCTCTAGGCAGTGCGCCTGAATGCAAGTGCATTCCCCTTTTTGTAATCTTCATTTGAGTATACTCAGATCATAATTATGGATTGGCCATCCACCGTGGTTTTTCCCCTAATAGAGTTTCCATGTAAAAATCTTGGTGTTATGGTGTTGTGTTTATTTTCATGTTTATACACTATGGATGAATGCCATTAATACTTGGATGATAAAGGTTAATAAAGTTAATTTTTGCACAACATTGATTCACCCCCCCTCTCAGTGTAGCTTGTTCCCAATAATTTTTATGCACACTAATCTTATTGGAGTGTTCATCATGTCATTTTCACTCGACAACCTAATTCTATGCCTTGCAAAAGTTCAGAAGCTACTCAATCGCCTAAATGATAATCCTATCCAATCACTCAAAGCTACTTCTACTAAAAGAGCTAAGTATAATTCCACTAGCATGTTAAGGCCTATTTATAGAAATATCTGAGGTAGCCTACATACAAAGCATGAGGGTAATCGAGTGTTAAATCGAAAACCCAACCAAAATTCCAGCTCGATATTCCAGCTCAATTATGTCCGTAGGTACGAATTGTTGCATGCAATATTAAGGAGTGGTAATCAATTAGTGCAAATTGGTGGCAAGCTTAAGCGATGGCTCGCATGAACAAAAGCTAGGTGGCACGATATAGGCAGTTTCAAGCTCCAAGGTTGAGCATGAATCTTTCTAAGGTAATCATTATAGTATCAACTTAATTATGCTTCCAGGGATATTAATGGAAAAAGCATGCGAGAAGATGGAAAGAATTTCACCGGAGGCTCAATTTCCCATGAAAATCGCACTGAAGGGATGTTATCGCTAACGTAATTATGAATTCTTATCTTTTCAAAAGAGATAAGTAGTTCATTTTGCATGGACGGAAGAGTCAGTAGTACATGCTGAATTAAATACAACAAGGCAACCGTTGTCTACTAGTTGTTGGCAAGAAATCAAAGAAAAAGCTAAGTGTCACATGCAAAAAACTAGACAGAGCATTAAAAATTTGTGAGTACGCAAAGGGACTTAAAATAACAGATTTTTCAAGAGAACCAGGTGTGGCACATCTAGCAGCAAGGGAGCTGAAATCAGAGGTAATTGTGGAGAATTCATTGCCTTGGTGTGGATTAAACCTGAAATGGGAGGCTATCTGGTTTTGAATTGAGAGCTTTACGTTATGTTTTGGGTTCCATTCATACCACTTCAGAGTGCTTTCTAGGTAGAAGGCCTACAAGGGATAGAAATTGCTTGAAATTATCAAGCAAAGATGCAAGAAGGAGGGGCCCAAACTTCATTTAATATCATGCATAAAGCACCAGCCACCTACATCTTCTAGGATGTCTCTTATGCTTTGCCTAGAATACCAGAAAAGCCAACTTGGGTGAATATGCAAGTTGCAAAAAAGAAGATCCCTCCCAAAGATTAAAAAAAAATTAAAGAACAATGGGATAATATTCATGACCCCATTCTTGCAAGGAACCCTAAGACACTTAGGGAGGCATCCTATGAAAGAATGAAAAGGAATAGTGGCCCATATTCCTTGGCACAAAAATATTGGCTTAGTGGGCTTCCACAATATATGGTATCGGTCATGCACTATTTCCCTAAATTGGTCGACAAGGCCATGAAACACTTCAACCTGAGTACCAACACCATAGAGGGTTGAAAGGTGAGTGTGTTTATCTACAAGTAAGCTATCTAGAATATGCTTTGTATCCCAGAGTGAAGCTCGAAAGTGCCTCAAATGGAGCCATTCACTCCAGGGAAAGGGGAGACCTATTAGAGGACTTGAGACCTTGCGATGAATATTTATAACATAGAGACTCAAACACTCAAAGAAGCTCAGAAAAGGCCGATATAGATCCCAGCGATGCATAAGAAATTCAAGGATGATATGAAGGATTCCTTCTCAATGATGGTGTTTGTTTGCGGCCTAAACACTGACAAAGAGGTCCAGGAGTTTCAACTAGGTTTGGGTTTTTAATTATGCAAGCAACATTCTTTCTTCTAGTACGATTTTGTTGAATTTCTCGTATAGGAGATGCTCAGCTAGATAGCAGAATACCAGCTTCAATGGAGGTTCAGGTTCCCATCTTTTCTTGCTCACATGTTCTTTCATCAAAATCCTAACTTCTTCCAGAAGTGTCTAGGGCTCTCCATTTTTGATGAAAACCATAGGAGGAAGTTGGTTTCTACATGGAATCCCCTCCCTTCTATGAAATTTGATTATTACGCATTTTTTGATTATTTCTTATATCTTATTTTATAAGATTTAAGAAGAGACAACACTGTCTTATGGTTAAACTCGGACCAAACTAAGTTCATGCAGAACTTCACTCCAAAGTGTGACTAGTTCCCTGGTAAATACTTCACGTTCG
Source organism: Sequoiadendron giganteum (assembly GCA_007115665.2). Taxonomy (NCBI): domain Eukaryota; kingdom Viridiplantae; phylum Streptophyta; class Pinopsida; order Cupressales; family Cupressaceae; genus Sequoiadendron; species Sequoiadendron giganteum. The sequence goes on from CM021104.1 coordinate 216,676,102, forward strand.
TCTGATTACGCGGCTTCAATAGAGAGCCCTTCCAGATTTTGACATGTCTTACAGACTGGATACTAGGGCTTGAATTTTTTCGCTAGGTATCAATTATCGACATCACCTTTTGCAACGGAAAGGAAAAGAAGAAGGGATTTTTCAGCTGCCCAATGAGCTTCAAAACCATAATCATGGCCAAGAGGAAAGCTCACGACTCACTAGAAGCAAAGTTGGCTCATCTGGGTTGGTATGGATTTGCGATAAGTGGAATTATAACCACGATGATGACTTGCCAAATAAATATGTCAAAGTAACACACTACCCCTAGCTTTACAAGGAGAAGCATCGAAATCTAGTGTCAGATGCAGATGAACTCATAGTCGACCTAGCTTATATCCCTACCAAACGTGGTCACCCTCCTTGGCTTGCATTCTACTACTTGACTAGGTAGTATGATAAGACCAAGCGAATGGGGACTACTCTCTACAACAATTTGATTAAAAACTACAGCTTGAAGGAAGAAAAACTTAATGAGTTTTGGATATATCATTAAGAGACTCAGCGCCCCGAGGCCCCTTATAATAGCGAGGAGATGGATGAAAAGTTCAAAAAATTATGGAACAATGAGCATCCAGATTTTGATGAGTGATGAGAAAGACTCTAGTTCGAAGGAAGCTGAATTACAATCAAATGAAGGAGAAGAACTAGAAACAGAGACACAAGATGCCTTGGTGTAGCAAAAGGGAAAATTTATGAAGCATCCCATCAAGGTCTCCTCTAATGTATGGGTTAGCATATTGTGTGTGAGGTCTTCACTAACACGCATCTGGACAACAAGGAGGACCAGGGCAACCTAGCTGCAAAAATTTGAAACCCTAGTGGTAGATGACTCACCACTAGCAAAGCGGCAATGAACCTCGGCATCTCCTTGAGAGTGTTCATGGGACCTAGAGGAAAGCAAAGAACCAGCAACAAACCAAGGATCACAATCATCCGCATCGCAAGTATCTTTCGCTCCCTCTTCTCTAGTTTCACAAACCTTAGTTTCCCTTATGGTGTCTGCAACACCTCTTGTTTCATGCACCGACCAAGGCATTTTGGCCTCTACTCCAATGGTCATAGGGTGTTTTTCACAGTTCTCTCATACGACCCCATTTTCCCTTACTCCTCCATGGACCCTTACACCATTTACCTTAGCCCATTCAGCATCCCAAATCATCACACACTCTGCCTATGCTACCTTCATCGATACATCTCCTGCCACCACAACGTCAAAATCGATCCACTCTTCCCAACAAATGGAAACCACCACAAATCTACTTCCTTTGAGTCCTCCTACTGGTCCACAGTTTGAGTATTGGAGTATCCCTCCTTTCTCAGCTCAGAAAATTAGTGTTCGAAAGAAGAAGTCTCTCAGGACCGCCACCCTTTCATTCCCTTTTGCCCTTCCTCCCACTACACCTTTTGCAAGCGGAATCATCAGGTCACCCTTTGAATTCTTATTAAAAGGAGAAAAAATTAGCAAGCACGAGAAATGAGATCCCAAAGGAAAAAGGCTAAAAATGCTAAAAGGTCGGCAGAGCCAAAGGTATAAACTATTTTTAATGAGGCTCAGTAGTTGCTAAATTTTGTGACTATGTACCCAACTATCAACAAGCCACAAGAAGAAATGTAGCCAAATGAATACAACATGTATGTCGTGGGGCTCAATTTAAGCATAGCCTAGCCTCAGGACAAAGTGGAGCTCATGGAGGAAACACAATGGGTGGTGACTACCGGCTTTCTTAAGTCCAATTTCCAACTAAAGAAAAGAGAAGAAGAACTGAAAAGAATAAAGGATAGAGTCGAGGTCTTACTCGCCAAGGATAAAGATAGGGATGCTAAATTTAATTGCTTATCCCAAAAAAAGGATGAGGAGCAAGCAAAGCTCCAAGAGGAAATTGTAAAGTTTCAATACCTCGACCCTAACTTGGTCGCTGAGCTACAGCAGAAGAACCAAGAATATCAAGACTAGTTGGAAAGGATGGAATAGGAAGTGCAACAAAAGCATGAGGATTATTGTTGCCAACATGCTCAAAGAGAGTAGAGAATGTAGCAGAAAGATGCTGATTTTGAGACCCGCTAGGCCCAATTAGAAAATGAGATTACAGAAGTAAAGTATTCCTTAGAAGAGGAAGCAACAAACAAGGAACGAGTTGAGGCTAGCTGGGTCACAGAATCATGGAGCTTGCAGGGACAACTCACCATAGCAAACCAAAAGGTTGTGGAGCTCGTACATAATATAAAGCAAAGGGATGCAGAGATTATCATATTGAAGAGATTCACCTTACCTTTGGTCGATCAATTAGACCTTCTTCAGATAGTCCAACAATTATATGTTTCATACTAGGAAAGAGTGAAGGCTTTATACCTAACTCTACAACCAATGCTCCAATTTATGGCAGAGGCAACAGGCTTGGGTAGAGGGGTTCATGAAGCGATCAAGCATTCCCTTAGTGCATCATAGAGATAGTTTTGGAGGCTAGGATATTATTGGAAAAACTATATATGGTCCCAGGTGAAGTCTTGGCAAGTGCAAGGATTGAAGACCGAAAGGCCACTGCTAAAATAGCTAACAGGTTCATCTATTGCCACGAAACTATCCTTCATGCCAACAAGTGTGCAACCAAATTGGATTAGACCATGAATAGCATGCGGTCCAAGTTCTCTCACCTAACATAGATGGTCTTACCATCTTCATTCCTTGAAGATGAATCAATGGCCATGATGGAGCATATTGTGGCAAAGATCGAGGAGAAGAAACAGGATGCTTCTACCTTTCAGTGTTTCGGTTAGCCCCTAGCTATAGGAGATATTGAGAGTGTCACTCATCCAATCACATGGCTTCTTTTTCAACTCAAGTCCTGGGCTGATATATCATCGGCGTTGCCTTACAAAGAAGTGATCGATCTGCATGGAGCACAAGAAATTATGCGTGACAGATTGACTCCATCTGAGGATGAATGGCTTCCTCTATGGACTGCCCTCTCTAAACTCTGACCATGTCACCCAATGGATAAGTCTCTGGTCTACAAGCCATAAATTTTTGGGTTCCTCATTCCACAAGCAAACAACCCCTGATAAGTCGCCAAAAGCTGTGAACATAAAATTCCCAAGCTCCCTTCGAGTGATTTTATTTTTCTTAAGTATCGGCCATGCCTCCCATTTAAAAAAGCAATATCGAGCTTCTTTCACAAAAGCTTATGTGATTACCACCACTTTTCAGTTGAGCACTCCACGTAGGGTTTCCTTCTCTCATTTTTCAAAAACTTGTGCCATGCTTCCACATGTCAGTAGTTCACAATCTTCAATGCCTCTTTCCATCACTCTCCTTTCAGCACCCGACCATAGGCCACGTAGAATCGATCTGCATAAATATCTTGGTGGCCCCCACCTTTCGTACTATATGCTTGGAGACCTCCACATGTTTTTGCAGTGCAATTTTTTCACCACATAAAGGGAAGGATGAACATCAGCCCTGACTGCTTGCCACATGATCTTCTAAAAAGCTCCATCGCATAGGAAAACTATAGGTGACAACCTCACACCAGTTGCCTTGTTTTGTAACTGCTGCCATGAGTGGATAGAACCTGTCAACACTCTAGTTTGTTGGGACCACTACCATCATTCACAAGGGATGCATCTGGCTCTAAGGCGTTCTCATTCATGGTTCAAATATTTTCGGTTGCAATGACAAGGGGAAATCATTGCTCATGATTGGAGGATCTTTTCTGTTACGGGCTCACCAAGCTGGGTTTTCATTATAAATACGACTTTTTCTTTCAAAGCAAGGGTTCATATTTTGACAAAAAAAGAATTGGTAGAAGATCCAAGCCTTTCATTGCTTTATTATATTATTGTAAATAACTCACAAACTATTCCATTGTTTGGTCTTTCTATTTTCTTTGATATTTGATAAGTTTTATTGTGTCATTATTGCACTGAATGTTCTATTTATAGAACTTCTATAAATTTAATGCAAGTTTACTGGTTTAGATCATGTCTTTGAATACTCTTTCTAGAAAATGTGTATGAAAATTATTTTATGTCATTTAGTGAATCATTCAGGCTTCTATCTTTATTTTTTCCATTCTAGAACACAACAGACTATTGAACGGGCCCTTATATCACATCTGAAAGATAGATTTACCATGCCTATATCTAAATCTTGGTGCATTGCCTTAGTTAGATCCTTTTATTTTATATTTGCTTCCTTTTCCCATTCAAAACCCCAGTTATAGAAGAATTCGGCTTCTTTAACTAAGTGTCCCATAAAGAGCTATTACCTTGCCAATTTTTGGCATCAACAATATATATAATCAAACTATTTTCTTTCTCTTTCCTTTTCAATCTATGTCATTTTTAAAAAGAGTCTTGTGAAAAACCTTTCAGGCACCATCATCTATATGGTCACATCTCAGAGATCCCTGCATGAAAATAGAAGCAGAATGCTTGAAAGTGTTGATAGAACTTGTAGACAACATAAAGACCATGAGCAGGAACCCCAAAGTTGATCTCATGGTCAATCAACTGAACAAAGCAATGGAGGAGCTCCAGAACTGCTTGATATCCCATCGAGATCTTTTCCTCGAGAGTGAAAGGTGGTAAGTTATTGATGAACCACTGCAACCACATGGTGAGAATACAAACTTTGAAGCTAACAACTTTCTCCAATATTTCATATATAAGAAAGTGAAGAATGGTGAAGAAACCCAAAACAAAACTGGAATAGAAAACAATAAGGAAACGACAATAAAATTCATGGATAGTCTTTCTCTAGCCATAGTTGTATGTATTCTCAAATAAATTATGGCAAGGCTTAGCACTATGATCGAATCAATGGAAGAGTTGGGAAAGTGTGCAAATTTCAAATCAATAGAAAACAAATAAATAACGATATTTTTGATTCCAGCAAAAACACCATCATCTCCAACAGCAGTCAAAGAAACTCCTCCACTTAAAAAAGTACACAAACGCTGCACATCAGTCTAATGTCACCTCAAACAATGAGGGAAAATGTGTCCCACATATTCTTAAGCATTTTTTTAAAGTAGATCAAGTGTTGAACACTTTTTATGTGTATGAGGTAACAGAAAAATTAGTAAACTAGTAAGTTGATCATAGGTTTAAGTGATGGGACATAATATTTAGTTGGTCAATATCTCGTTACAGTGTGGTGTAGCTCAGTAGTTGTCACGCTAGTAGCAGGAAAATAGCAAGAGAAAATCACTTTATTGAAGCTTCAACTAAGAAGCAATATTTACTAGCAATCACAAGTTGGTGTGCAATGGGTACACCAAAGAGGTGTCGAAGGTTCATTATGGAAAAAATTGGTCCATTTTTTGGATACACTTGTGTAATACATAAGATCTAATGGTAGATCATTTAACAATTATGCATTCACTTTCAGGAATTGAAACACAACTGAAACAAAACATTTGAATTAGGAAGATAATTAGGCTCCATTATCAATAGGCTAATTCTATGCTTGCAATAAACGATCTATAAAATTGACCTTTAAAGAGCCATTAAAAATAAGAATTATACATGTACCATATTTACCTTTATTGTTGGGTTAAGTTGTAAAATTAATGCATCTGTTGAAATGAATACTATCTATATGAACAAATAACAGTGGAGACACAATATTAAAGATAGTGTATAGAATATTTAGCAGTCTTCAACTTCTTCATTAGGCAATGGCCATGGGAGATGGCTAGCTATGCAGTAAAATTAAAACTTTGAAAAGCTTGCATACCCTTCATTGGGACTTCATATCTTGTTAGTGTTGGTTTCATTTTTTTCCATTTGTTTTGCCTTCTTTTCTCTTTCTCATTGCTCTTTTTATATTCCCCAATCCTATTATTTTGTTTACTTTAGGTGTTTGATTCCTTTCTTCACCCCATCCAATTCCATTAATTTTTTTTCTATTTCTTTTATTAATGTTTTCACAACATCATTCATCTTTTTTGAAATAGCTTTGTTGTTGCTTTCATCTCAATTGTAATCATCTAATCTTTGAATTCTTCTTTAAATTCTCTACAACTCTCTTGCTTTCCTCATCATCATCCACTACATGGTTAGAGACATCCTTCATTTTCATGCCTCTTTCATATTTCTGATATCTTTATTCATTGAATGTTCTTAAAGTTTAACGTATGAAATCCCTCTTCCTTTCAACTCTTCTTTCTAATTTTTTTCTTTGCTTTCATTTCTTCAAATACCCAGGATGGCACCCAAGTAGATAGAATACAAAAAAAAGTCAAATTGGAAGACTTTCCAGTCTTTTAGGAAATTAATATATGAGAAACATCCTCACTGTCCTTTAGTGGATTCCACTTTCAAAATATAGCCTATTAAATGACAATAAAGGATCTATGAGTGCTCATCATTTAGTGGATCATTAAATTTTGATTTGTTCTAACTGAATTGTTCATGTCCCTCTCACCTCTTGGCATTTAATCTTTTCATTATCAGTCTTTGGCTTGCCAATATTTTGGTCTGCCTTCAATTTTTGTTTTTTTCTTCAAATCAATCAATCATCTTCTCCAACCTGTTGAAACAACATTCGGATGCATGTTTAAAGGATTTTCTCTCAATCTTTACTCAATTTTATTTATACCCACATTCAAAGAAACATGCATTAAGGTACTTATTGGAAATGTTCATTTGCATTTGATAGAGTAATATTCATTCCTTTGGATCAATTCAATGAGTTTCTTGTACAGTTCCTACCAAGTTTTATTTATTAATTTCTTAGGTTGAGTTAGATTAGTTTTATGGGGGGACTCAAAGTTGGCTTCTTGCTAAACAAGGGTTTTTTTTTGGTCAGTTGAGTGATTTAGAAGATTGAGTTTGATGACATAAGCACTTCCAGATTCATCAAGTGTATGACCATGGGTGATGGAGCTATGGGAAAACATGCATGCTCATTTCCTATACGAGAAATACTTTTCCAACTATAAGTTCTACAAATATCCAATACCACCATAAACTAATATGCTCTTATAAACTTGAAAGAATGAGCAAAGCTACTGATTTGTTCCATTGTTACTAAATTCAGGCTTCTTGTTGGGTTTTATTACTATAATCATAATTATTTTTATTTTTTTGTTTGGGATGGTGAATGAAGTTGAGTTGTGTGGGTGTTTTGGTTTATTCAAGACTTGTACCATCGGTGTTTGATGATTTCAGTGCAAATGTGGTTGTTGATGGTAATACGGTGAACTTGGGATTATGAGACGCTGCAGGTAGATGCCCTTACATATTTCTTTCATGTCTATTGTTGTTTGTATAATTTGGTTATTTGATCTATCTATGCAAATATAGATATGATAAATCAAACTTCCCCTATCTTATGCCCCAGACTGTAGTCAACCATTATTATTGGGGTTTGTATTTACATAAAATTTGATCTTGTCATCCATACTAAACACGTTATTCACCCTTCCTTAGGCCAAGAGTAGTGTAAGTGAACATAAGATGGTTGGGCTGAAAGCAAAAACTTTTCACTTCAGCGTAGTTTTGGATCAAATTTTGTTATATTTAACTATTTTTCCAAAACCTTTACATCTAACTTTTGGTACGATAGCTGAAACAAATCTCTTGTCATCACATTTGGATTCCATTATTTTTCTTGTGTTATACCCAAGGCTTCTCCTCTTGGTACTGTAAATTTTTTGTTTATGAGAATGTTCAAAAAGTTAGTGTGGGGAAAGGGGCAGAGGATTTGAGTAGCAAAAACAAAGCAAACAGAAATTTGCATACAATAGTAAAAAGACAAATAAAAATGGATTTGAATGTTGCTCACAATACACACAAAAAACACATCATAAAGTAGAAAATATTAGATTCATATATATATATATATATTAAACTAGGTAGTTATAGCAAAGCTTTGTTGCCCTTCTTCTTCCTTGTTCTTCCTTGTTGCAGTAGAGTTTTGATGCCCTTCTTCTTCCTTCTTTACAAAATGACAACATTGCAGTATTAAAAACTAAAAAAAAACTACGGTGGAGAAAGAAGAATATAATAATATTATTTTTACAACCTATAATGTATGTAAGAGTTAATAAGGATTTAATGTCGAATCACATCAAATATGCTATAATATTTCTCCAAAAACTCTCATTAAATTGTCTTTAATGCTAATACAGAAGCTTAGCTGGTGAGGATAGGCATGAAAGGATAGTTGAGATTATATTTGTAACACTCCCCCTTAATCTCAACTAGCTGGCATTCTTCTCAAAAAATTCCAGAGCATCCATCTTCATTCTCGAAAAAAAATTATGTATCGCATCTAGCACTGAAATTTCTAGAGCATTTATCTTCAATTCTAGCTCTGAGGTTTCTGAAGCATCTATCTTCAGCATAAACACTCAAACAACTTCTCAAGTATTCAAATACATCTTTCGCCAATGGTTTAGTGAAAATATCAACAAATTGATCTTCTGATCTACAAAACTCTAAACATATTTCTTTGTTATTCACTAGCTCTCTTATAAAATGTTATCTAGTGTCTATGTGCTTTCCTCTTTTATGAAAAATATTAATTTTAGACAATGCAATGGTTGAGTTATTATCACAATAAATATGTGTTGCTTAATATTTTTTATGCATCAACTCAACTAGCATTCTTCTCATCCATGTCACTTGACATGTTGCTCCTGTAGCTGCCACATACTCCACTTCTGTTGAAGAAAGTGACAATGGGTTATTTCTTTGAAGCCCATGATACAAACCCTAATCCAAAATGAAAAACATAACCAGAGGTACTTTTCCTATCATTGATGCTACCAACACAATCATTGTCTATGTATCCAATGAGTTTGAAGTCATCTACAACTAAATATAAAATTCCATAGTTCTTAGTTCCACATATGTACCTCAATGTCCTTTTTCCAGCTTGCAAATGAGAGTCTTTTGGAGACTCCATGAACCTTGATATAAGGCTCACACCATAAATAATGCCAGGCCTTGTGGTAGTCAAATATATGAGATTACCAAGTAGAATTTTAAACAATCTAGGATCAACTAATGAACCATCATCTTTTTTGCTTAACTTTAGTCCCATCACAACTAGTGTAGGGGTTGGCTTGCAATTCATTATATTAAATATTTTCAATACATCACTTGCATACTTTTATTGAGAAATAAAAATACCATCTGTTGATTGCTTAACTTCTATTCCCAAAAAAAAATCATAAGACCAAGATCACTCATCTCAAACTCTTTCATCATAGTTGTCTTAAAGAAACTTATAAAAAGGTCCCCCGTAAAGATCAAATCATCTGCATAAAGACAAACTATCAGCATTTTACCTTTTTCATTCATTTTGATATATAAATTAGGCTCACTACCACACCTACTAAAACCATTCTTAATTAAATAAGAATCATTTCAACTGTACCATGCTCTAGAAGCTTGCTTGAGTCCATAAAACACCTTTTTTATCTTGTATACCTTGTCTTCATGACTTGAAATTCCATATCCTTTTGGCTGCTCCACATAAACTTCCTCTTCAATAAATCCATTTAAAAATGCATATTTTACATTCATTTGAAAAACAGGCCACTTGTTTTGGGCTGCAATCGCTAAAATAGTCTTAACCGTATCCAAGTCTTAAACTCCTTGTTTTTTGCTGCAATAAACCTATCAATGTAGGATCCGATGAGCTACTTCTATTAGATGAGTTTGATGGAATTTTTGATGGTGTTATGGATGGTGTTCCTTGTGGAGTTTGTTGTATGGGTGAAAAATTCTGATTTCTTGAAAGTCTTGTTGCAGAAGGAGGTGTAGCTTGTGCTACAGCTTGTGTTGCATGTCTAGGAGTGGAAGGAGGTATTGCTTGAGGAATACCTTGTTGTTCTGACACTTCATCAGTCATATCATTATGTGAATCAGTTGTTGCTATACTTATTAATTTTTCTACACTTCCATCCCATGCTTCATTCTCCACAAATTGCACATCTCTACAAATTATGATTTTTATTTTATTTGGATTAAACAACTTGTAAGCTTTTGTATCTTTTGAATACCCAACAAAAATACATTTTCACCTTTTTATATCCAACTTCCTTCTTAGATCTTCATGAACATTAGCATATCTAATGCATCCAAATACTTTGAAGTGTGCAACACTATGCTTTCTACCACTCCAAGCCTCTTAAGGAATCACATTTCTTACACTTGTAGTTGGACATCTATTTAAAATATAAACAGCAGTTGCTACTACTTCAGCCCAATATTTGTTTGGTAAATGCTTTGAATTCAACATACTCCTTGTCATATCCATGATAGTTTCATTTATTCCTTCAACCACACCATTTTAATGAGGTGTGTAGCGGGTTGTAAATTGTTTGTGAATACCATGTTGTTTGCAAAAATTTAGAAAATTATTAGAACTATACTCACCATCTCTATCAATTCTTAATACTTTGATGTAGTAACCACTTGTCTTCTCTACAAGAGCCTTGAACTGCCGAAAGACACCAAAAGCATCAGATTTATGCCTAAAAAAATAGACCCATGTATTCCATGTATAGTCATCAATAAATGTTAGAAAATGTGTACAACCTCCAATGGAAGGAGTTTGCATTGGTCCACATATATTTGATTGAATAATCTCAAGAGGTTTACAAGATTTTTTTTACTTTCCAATAGGGAAGGTCTCTCTATGTTGTTTACCCAAGATGCACCCTTCACATACTCTTTCCAGTTTTTGAATCAATGACAATCCCTTAACCATATTTTTTCAATGCAACAAATTCAGACCCCCAAATTTTAAATGAAAAAATCCCATATGCCATAACCAAGATTCATTCTTTACAAATCACTGAAAAGCTGTTTGAACAGTTGCACTATCATTTTGTTCATCTTTAGTTCCAATTTCTACTTTTCCCAAGAAAACTTGTTCTTTTTTGGAGCAACCTTGTTCTTTTCCGGAGCAACTTTGTTCTCTTATGGAGCTAGCTTGTTATTTTCTAGAGAAAACTTATTCTTTTCCAGAGCTAGCTTGAGAGGCATTTTGAGAATTTTCAGCCTTAAAGACTGCTTCAACTTGTGCATTTTTTGATATATGATCAACTTCATTTGCATTTCTTTTGATATCAGGTTTCAACCTCAAAGGGAACATTCTATTTTTAATCATTTGTACCTCTTCTATCAGTTGAGTACTAGGAGCTTTATCAAAAATAACACATGCATTATCCTTCATATAAATTCTATACCCTTTTTGCACTAATTGACCAATACTCATCAAATTATGCTTCAGACTAGCAACATAAAAAACATCATGAATGACATTTTTCTCCCCCTTTTTGGACAGAATATCAACAATCCCTTTTCCCATAACATTCACATGATTATTGTTCCCAAGAGTGACATTTAAAGTAACGGATTTATCCAAGTTAGAGAATAGCCCTAGATTTATATACATGTGATTGCTATAGCCAGAATCTAAATACCAAATGTCATTTGGACTCTCTTGAACCATATTGCATTCAACCGGTGATTTCGTAGGAATTTCTTCAACAATCTTTGTACATGCAATACTAAACATAAAAAATATGTAGAATTTCTAGGGGATTTTGAGTTTTTCTTGCTTGATCATGTTGTTTATTTTTGCATTCAGAAGAGTAGTGACCATACCTCTTACAATAATGGCATTGAACATGTGACTTGTCTTATCTTTGACCAGCTGAATGATTATGAGAGTGATCATTGTTATGTCCTCTTCCACCTTGGTTTGTAGGACTTCTGCTACGTCCTTTAAATGTGTTTCTTCCTCTACCACTAGGAGTGAATCCACCTTTACCTCTTCCACAACTTATTGAAGCCTGAGATGAGAATGCATTTTCTATGGAAGTGTGTGATCTGTTCAACCCATGTTCATAGTTTATCAAGGAGGCATGCAATTCATCCATTCTCATCTAAGTTAAATCCTTAGTTTCTTCTATAGCAACAACTAGAGGATCAAACTTAGTAGGCATAACTCTTAGCATTTTTTCAACTATTATTGTTTCTTCTATTGTTTTCCCATGTGATTTTATTTGATTCACAAGCCCAAAAATGTGTGTAAGAAATGATTCCACAAAATCTGAATCTTTCATATTTATGTTCTCAAAATCTCTTCTAAGCAACTGGAGTTTTGTAGTTTTAGCTTTGTCCTTACCTTGATAAGTTGTTTGCAATGTATTCCATGCCTCCTTTGCTTGCATTGTTGCTACTAATTTTGGGATTATGCTTTCATGCATTGCTTGATGAATGCAGAAAAGGGATTTTATGTTGGTTCTGCATAGCCATTAATCTCAACTATCTCCCAAACATCTTGAGACTATAACAGGGCTTTCATGGTTAAAGATCAATACTCATAATTTTTTCCTATGAAAATAAGGGTTCATAGACTAGATAAAGATGCACCAGATGTGGAAGCCATTAATGGTTGTCAAAATAAAATGAGAAGACCCAAGAAAATGGAGAGACAAAGGTTTTAAACCAAAGCTCTGATACCAGGTGTGGGGAAAGGGGTAGAGGATTTGAGCATAAAAAATAGAGAAAACAAAAATTTGCATACAATATTAAAAAGACAAATAAAAATGGATTTGAATGTTGCTCACAACACACACAAATAACACAGCATAAAGCATAAAATATGAGATTCATATATATATATATATATATATATATATATATATATATATATATATATATATATATTAAATTGGGTGGTTATAATAGAGCTTCATTGCCCTTCTTCCTTGTTCTTCCTTGTTACAACAAAGCTTTGATGCCCTTCTTCTGCCTTCTTCCTTCTTTACAAAATGACAACATTGTAGTATTAAAAACTAAAAAAAAGCTACGGTGGAGAAAGAAGAATATAATAATATTATTTTTACAACCCATAAAGCATGTAAGAGTTAATAAGGATTTAATGCCAAATCATATCAAATCTCCTATAAGCTTTCTCCAAAAAATCTCTCATTAAATTGCCTTTAATGCTAATACAGAGGCTTAGCTAGTGAGGACAAGTATGATAAGATAGTTGAAATTATATTTCTAACAGTTAGAAACTGGATATAAGTGCAGGTCAAGAAGATTACAACAGGTTGAGGCCCCTTAGTTACAAAGGTGCGGATGTCTTTATTCTTTCCTTTTCTCTAATCAACAAAGTTAGTTATGAGAATATATCAAAGAAGGTAATTCCCAAGGTTCCAATTTTGTTTCTTCATTTTCTTAACATTGATAGTACTGGATATTTGATTTAGTTTTTGTTCTTTTCTCATGTTACTAATCAAAGTTTTACAGACTTTCTTCTCTATCTTAATCCTAATTTTTCCCTCATGGTAGTGGATTATAGAACTGAGACATTATGCACCAACTATGTCAATCATTCTTGTTGGAACAAAATTAGGTGGGCCATAAGCTATCATGTTTTTTGTAGTTAGTCTATGTATATTTTTAAGGCCTTTATTCTAGTAGTTAGTCTTCTTTTGGTTTGTTTTCCCTTGTCTCTTTACTTTGAGATTCCTTTAAAACTTTAGCTTTATGCTTATCATTGCAAGAATCTAAAATCTCATTATCCTTATACTTGTTTTCTATATAATGCACTGCTATGGTTCTTAATGAAGGTCCATTATAACAAGATTCAGATTTCTTATATTTATTTTTATATAAATTGAAAAGATTTGCAATTATTTTACTTATATTTGTTATATCAATGATTCAGGGAGTACAAAAATGATACTTATATTTATTATTATATAAATTGAAAATATTTTCAATTATTCTACACTTTTGAGGCTATGTAGCATTTCATTTGAGCATGAATTACATGTTCAGCGGTTTGCTCAAGATTGAACAATAGTTTTTCAATCCACTAGTTAAAAGAAGTAATATGGTGTTGCTTCTCAGTGTAAGGGAAGTAGATGCTCATATCTACTCCAAGGGATACAATGTTGAACTTGGTACTGAAAACATCAATTGTAGAAACTACCTATATTCCCTCGGAAGTGTAAAATTTGCATGGCTTTCATACTACCCAACAATATCTTTATTGCATTAACGACAAAAATGGTGGTCCAGTATTTAGTCACTTATCATGTGAATAAATTCAATCTCAAATTCATGTATCCAAATTACAATAATCTTATGTTGAATAAAATTTTAAGAATTATTTTTTATTTCAAACTAAATAATTTAATGAAAAGAGTGCTTCCAATATTAGAGTAGCAGAATATATGTATGGCCTTCTTGCATTTTCCCGATATGCGCTTGTAATAATAAAATCAGCTTGATTCATTGCAAGAATGTCTATTGTGAATTGACATGAGAAATGGTACTTCTCGTCAAAAAAATTCCAGTATATGTCTGAATTTGCATATTTGGTCTTCTCTAAAGCATGTTCAATGTTGCACTGGATCACAAAATAATGAAACAGTAAAACATAGATATATTTTGCACATGTTTATTGATTTAGTCTCACTTTCTCTTCTTGTTATGTGTTGGTTTTAAAAGCTTAACAACATATTTATTGTAAGGTTTCAAACTACCTTTATTTCTAGTTCCCCATCTCTATTTATTGTGCCACATCTAATAGCAATGTCTATGACTCCTTCAAATGTTTAAAACTAAATTTACTAATTTTTCCAACATATACACAATACCTCTAATTCATGTATGCCACATAATCTAAGTTTGGCATGGTCTAATATTTACCTCATACACAAGTTTAGCAATGCATTTATATATGGAACAATTCCTAAATGAAAAATATACAAGGATTTAATTGTTATCCTTTTACTCGAGTTTGAACAATAATATAATGTTTGTTGGGTAGATGACCCAATAGTTGTGCACCCTAACTTTGCACTTCTAATTATCCTACTTGGAAATTTCAAATCACTCCCAATTTTTTACAGCAGCTTACTTGGCGAGTCCCTTGCTTATAACTAAGGTTTCAGGGCCACGTCATCAAATATGATGCCACATCAGCATGCTTTTTGTCAAGGTGTCCAAAAAGGCCCCCAAAAAAAGTGAGACCAATACTTGTGCATTCACAACATGTTTTATTGAGCGCTAATGTGGAATCACATGATTGGTTGCTTTTTAGATCAAAGGAATAAATTTTGTTTAATTATGGGTAGTCATCGTCAACACTAATAACTTTAAAGTCACAACTATTGGTCCAATATTGATAAAAATATTGGCTATTATATAAACTACTATCACAACTAGACTGAAACATGCTCAGGTACTAGGTCCTCTCCCCTATATATATATGCCCTACTCTTATTCATGGTTCTCATTGCCATTTCATTTAATACATGGCAATGTTGTCTATTTCTAACTCATGTGGTTGTGTAGTATTTGACATTATTTTCCTGGATTTAATACACATTCAAACCTTTCATTAATCATTAAAATTTTTTCTCATGGTGCATCAATCTTCAACATATTTGGCATAGCAGATCAAGGCATTATATTCTCCATTTAAATGGATACCAATACTCATTATAGATTTGTCTCATACTCCTTCATGTGTTGCATTCATACCATGCATTTTTCTTACTTTCACAACCATATTTTACACACAACATTAACTTGATATAGTGTTGCTTAAAGTCCCTTAATGCGCTAAGTTCATTGCAAAGCACATTAGATATAAATAAAAAATAGTGTATATATGATATCATATATTTATATCAATATATATACACACATATATTTCACATAGCATATACATACATGTAATAAAATTCGCATGATTATTTGATACATTAATTGTCATCAATATATATAAACATAATCATTCATTTATCAATCACATACATACACTATCACTAATATATATTTGCATACACATATATCAATATGTTTGTATTTAATTATATTTTCATACAAATATATTAATATATTTATATAGCATATATATATATCAATATCTTAATATCCAGATATACACTTATATATATAAAAATATGCTAAAACAATCATACACATATATTAATATATATGTATATACATTTACCTTAACATAACAATATACACATACATTAATATATGTATTATATATTTAACATTATTTTAACATTCATGCTTAAGCACATGTACTTATATTTTCATCGATCGACGTATATATGTATATACATGAATCGTATATACTTCATTGATTAGCATATAAATATGAACACACAAAGAACTCCCACTCAGCATAAAGACTCAATCGCGTAACCCTAATCAAGAACATTCATAGAACAAGACCATATCCAAAACCATTGAAAAGCATTCCCATTCAATGACCGAAGGCTACCTACTAGCTTCACGAACTAACTCTCTCGAATAGACCAACTAGGGTGTGAGTGTGTAAATTCTCAGCTAGGCTAAATTAAAGGTTACTAGACCAAGCTCCTATCCTGATTGATACTTCCCCTCTCTCCCAGAGGTTCGAACCTGTTCCTGCATTCAGCTTAGTACATCATATAGGTAGTTAGTCATTCACATGAAATCCAATTGCGTCATAAATTATTTGTATTGTCAAATCATTAACGTATTTATTTTGCAATATATATTCATTTGTTGTATTTACATGAGTATAAAACATAATCATTCCTTCAAAATCAATATCATAATACATACTTCAGTATATTATTCTCCTACTAAACATATCAAAGTTTTGATAAACATTTATCATCATATTTACTCATAGGTTAAAAGTAACTTGGTAACTAAGAGATGGGGTGTCACACAAAGGGGGAGAGATATCAAGGACCTCAATGCCACAAGGATCATAACACTTACACAGAGTTATATGTTGCTGCTGCTACAAGGATAAGTTATGAGCATTACTCTACCATTGGAAATGAAGAAACATGAGCCAGTCCTGAATTGGCTATCTTTTGAGACCTGGGAGAAGCTTTTGTTGAAAAGATCTCTTCATTAAATGCTTCCATATTAATATATCCAAGTTCAATGTCTTTGATCTTCATAACTTGTCAAGTGAATTTGGAGAGACTTGGAACACCTTGAAATTTATATTTCATGGTGAGAGGTAGTTTGTCAGCTTTGGTCCTCTTACTCTTAGGTTCTCCTCTTCCCTCTTTAGATACCCCCTCCGCACCTAAATCCTCGCTTGAATCAAACATTTAGATAACCTAATATGAAGAGAAAATAATGCATGTGAGAACTCTTTGAAATATTAATGGGAGGTAAAAGAAGGATGTTATCAGTTTACTAAAATATTTGCCTCCTCGAGAACATGGCTCAAAAGGAAATTCAAATTTAATTCTTTCAAGTTTTTAAATCCCACAAGAATCCTTGTGTTCTTTTTTAATTTGAATCAATGGTAGGAATTAGAATTAAAAAAAACTTTGGATCTTTCCCTAAAATGTTTGATTGGGACTTAAAACCTTGACAGTACAATGCCTTCATTAATCAAGATTGGGTTTGGACTTAGGATTTGGATTCTTTCATTAAATTTCCATTCAAGGATAAAAACTTTGGGAAAACATGGGCCTTGCAAAGATCAAGGTACGAAACGAACATTGGACTCTATTCTTAATATGTTCTTTATTGTTTTGAAAACCTAAACAGTACCTTTTATTAACCATTCATCATGTTCTAATCGGGACTAAAAGTTCTAAATGAAACTTAGCATGTGAAGACCGGGTTAGGAGATACATATTGGACTTTTATTATTATGGTTCAATTAGGGTTTAAAATCTTGAATGAACCTTTTTGATATACTCTTGGAAATTTTCAAACCCAAAGGACTATGAATGCTCAAGATCATATTTCGAGGGGCAAAGGGAATTTCATCAAGAATCGAGACCCGGAACGAATATCGGTCTAACCTAAAAATGTCCCATAGGGGATAAAATCAAAATGGACATGGTTTGTGGGGATTGGAACTGGGGATAGATACTAGATTTTGGCCCTTCTAAAGATTCATCCTTTTCGGGTTTTCAGACTCGAAAGGATGTATAGAAAACTTAGGGTATGAAAGGATCAAACTATTTTATAAGGAGACCTCATCTGAAATGACTTTGAAACAAGGTCCATTAAAGGCCATATATCCTTCCAAGGTTTTCAAACCCAAAAGGATGCATTAACAAACTAGGGCACATAATTTCTACAAAGGGATCTCATGGGAAAAGGAGCTACTGAAGGCTTGGAAAAACTAGGGTATGCTAGGGCACACATCCAAATTTAAAAGGAGGGAAAACCCACTTCAAAACCTCAAATACTATGAACCCCTAACTACGGCCAACTTAGGAAGGGAAAACTAGGTCCCAAACGAGATCACGAAACCAAAAATGAACACACAAACAAAGACAAACACCAAAATAAAAAGATGGAAACCAAAAAAATATCTAGAAACAATAAAAAATAAAGTGAAACACCAAACAAGAAAATGGAAAACAAGAAATAGAGGTAAACCCTACCTAGAAACCATGCGAGAGAACAATTCAATCTAGCTCAAAGTTAAAAGGTTAAATCCCTCTACAATTCTATCTTTGACACAAATCATGATTAACTCCAGAATTAGATTGTAATTATGAGTGCATTTGTGCATTGAAAATCCTTAAAAGGTGTCTAGACATGTACAAACATGTTGGCCATTAATATGGTAGATGGGTGGGACTTCAAGACAAAAACAGGCTTTGGGATGAAAGCCCAAAAGGTCCCTTGTCCAATTGGGGTGTTGAACTCCAATTGGTTCTAGAAAGGAGAAACACACAAACAAAGGGAAACACATGGGGGCGGGAACAAAAACTGTATTTGGACCTTGCAAGAAATTTTTTCCAAAATCTAATTCGAGTTTGGAGACCCAAAAAATCTAAACAAAGTGGGTTTGAAGTTTCAAAATGGATTCAAACCTTTTCAGAAAAGGTCCAAAATTCATTCGAGAATCCGAAACCCAACCAAAGAAGGGGTAAAATGGGATCAGAGTTCCAAAATGGATTCAATTTTTTTGGGAAAAGGTCCAAAATTCATTCAAGAATTTGAAACTCGACCGGACACAAAAAAAATTAGACTCAAAAACTCATCATGGATTTGGACCATCTTGAGAGAGGTCCAAGATCCGTTCAGGGTTCTAAAACCTGACAAAGCAATAAAAAAAGGGAGAGATCCCAAGAGAAATAAAAATCCTAGGACCAAAAGGGAAAAGAAGCAAAAGACAAGAAAAGAGCCCAAGAGAACAAAAACACTTGGGACCAAAAGGGAAAAGAAAACAAGCAAGGAAACAAATGCAACACAAAAACCAAAAAGGGGGACCCATTTTAACACGAAGGGAAAATGGGAGTGGGTATGTAGGGCATAAAAGGTCCCATGAATTTTATAGTGCAACTTAAGCTTCAAAATTTATGAAAGTTAGTAGTCTTGAATGAATTTTATTATTTTTTATATTCAATTCAACTTCCCGCTTCCCCCTCCTTCACTTGCGTGTGAACTTCCTGCATGCATGGTGGACTCTGCTTTGGGGGTACCCAACGGTCCCCCTCTGTCCACCCTTGACCCGTGCATCTCACATGTGGCCCCGCGTCCCTCGGGTTCCTCTCCTACTGGAACAGAGCTTTCGCCTACGGGCCTTTCAAAGACCTTTAAGATTCCGGTCGAATCTTTTGTCTTTGTGCTGGTGGTGGAGATTCTTTCAGAAATCGACTGGAAGGATGTGTTGACCAATGGCAAAAAAAGCTCTTATCTAGCCCCTCCTTTATCTGAGGCTGTAACGACTTCGAGGATGGATTTTGACATTCCTGATTTGGTTCGTGATAGGATCCTCTCCTCCATGGATAATGCGGTTGTGGGTAGATTTATTTCCTTCCGTCCAACGGTGGATATGGTTCGGAAGTGGGCTGGTGCGAAATGGCACCTCAAGGGGAGTGTGGAGATCTGTGCAATGGTTGGTGGTCTCTTTCTTTTCAGATTCATTGTTGCGGGGGACATGGTGGGGACTCTTTCAATGGGTCCTTGGGTGTATGGGAAACACAGCTTGGCCATGTGTCATTGGAAGCCGGGTTTTGAACCTGTTGTGGACCTAAACAAGTCAGCTCCAATATGGGTTCGGCTGCTTGGCTTACCTCTGGAGTATTGGGATGAAGACATTTTCAAATGTATTGGAGATTCTTTGGGTCAGTTTGTCACCACTGACTCTATCACCAAATCGAAATCCAGGTTAGTTTTTGCTAGATTTTTGTTAACATCTGTGCTGATAAAATCCTTTCAAACATAGTCAAGTTGTGCTCTAATTTTGGCTACTGGACCCAACCAGTGTATTATGAAAATGTTGTCATCTACTATCAAAAGTGTGCTAAGGCTAGTCACCTTATCTCTGACTGCAAATCTTCTTTCAATCAGGAGTCTAAGGCGGATTGTACCTTGAAAAATATTACACCTCCTACTGGAATTGTATCCCATTTGATGAAGGACACAAGGTTCATTCCTCTAACTGCTTCACCAATCCTTGTTGACCCACCGCCTTTACCCGCTTTTTTTGACCCATTGTCTGACTTGGTTGACTCCAGTGTTGGTTTATCAACTTTATTTGAGTTTACTGTCAAACCCTTGGCTATCCAGATGACATTTGGCCTAGGTTCTTTGGTTGTCGTTCCTCTGATTGTTGTGGACTCTGCAGGGACATGTGAGAAAATGGGTGAGGAAGGTGAAATCTGGGAAGAAGAGAGCATGGTTGATGAATCTGTAGAGAGTATGGAGGGTTTGAAGCTTGATAAAACTGCAGAAGAAGGGATATGGAAAATGCCAAAGAAAAAAGGGAGGAAGAAGAAGGCGGATGTAGGAGGAGACTCAAAACTAGGAAGACCCAGCCAGAGACACACTAGGATGAGAGAAATGACAAATGAGATTTCCCTGGGTAAACAGAGGACTCTGGAGGTGTCCTCTAAGAAAGGTCGGAAATGAGAGTTATGTCATGGAACGTTTGTGGGCTCAATAGCTCCCACAAACAACTTGCTCTGAAGAACTATGTCCTGGAACATAGGATTGATGTGTGCCTACTACAAGAAACCAAAATGATTAGGACAAACTTTGATAAGATTGCTAAATTTATCTGGCCTAATGTATCCTATGTCGACAATGATGCTGAGGGCACTTCGGGTGGTCTGGTTGTGCTTTGGAACCCATCAAAATTTTTGGGCTCTAAACTATTCCACTATAAAAAATAGTGTGGGGGCCTCTTTTACTTACCTTGGTGAATCTTGGTCTATAATCAATATTTATGCTCCTAATCAGAGGAATGTGAGGAGTACGTTGTGGCTAGACCTTGTGGGTAAAATCAATCACAATAGGGGAACTCGTTGGTTGGTTGTTGGGGACTTCAACTCTCCTCTCTTTCCTTCAGAGAAAAGTGGTGGCTTGCTGGATTACTCTGACAACATGTCTGACTTGGAAAATTTCTTGAACTCTTCGAGTTTGATAGATATTGACCTTACGGGCTAGAAATTCACTTGGTCTAACAAATGCTCTGGTGAACATCTGATTCAGGTCTGTTTAGATCATTTCCTCTGTTCCCCCCATTGGATCAACATTTTAAACGCTAATCTAAAAACCCTGCCTAGAATGGTTTCTGACCATAATCCCCTTTTGTTGACCTCTAATATCCGACCTACTATGGGTCCCATCCCGTTCCGTTTTGAGATAATGTGGAATTCTCACCTTGACTTCAAAAATAAAATTGTTGAATGGTTGAATATACTTGTTCGTGGCTCCCCCATGTTCAAGATTTTCTTAAACTCAAACATATTAAAAACATGGTTAAAGGATGGAACAAGAGTGTTTTTGGTGACGTTTTAAAAAAAAAATGTTGTTAGAAGAGGACTTGAGAACTCTACAAAAGGAAATGGAGGAAGGAGATGACAGTCAGCAGACTCACAGACAAGAAATGGTAACCAGGATGGAATGGGAGCGAGTCCTCAAAAATAAGGAAATATTTTGGAAGCAAAAATCTAGAGTCCAATGGTTGAAGGAGGGTGATAGGAACACCTCTTTTTTTCATGTGTCTACCATCAAGCATAGGAAAAGGAATTAAATTTCTAAACTGACTGATACTTTTGGTGTGGTGATTTCGAATCCTGACCAGATTGGCCTTCTAGCTGCTAACTACTTTCATGAGGCTTACTCAGCTCCCACTGAGGCGCCCAACCCGGCTTTGGACAATTTGTTGCTCAACCATCTTCCTACCATCATCTCCCAGGAAGATAGTATGGGGATTCTTGGTGTTGTTTCTCTGGAAGAAGTTTGATTGGCTACCTTTAGTATGGGGGTTTTCAAATCCCCGAGCCCTGATGGTTTCCCTCCTAATTTCTTTCAGATATTTTGGGATATTGTGGGTGGGGACCTTGTGTTCATGGCTCAGGATTTCTTCAAGTCTGGTAAAATCTTTAAACAACTGAATCACACTTTTATTTCCCTAATTCCTAAGATTGGTGAGCCTCGGGCCATGACTGATTTCTGGCCCATTAGCCTATGAAACACCTTTTACAAAATCCTATCTAAGGTCCTTTTGAACTGTATCAAGCCCCTACTCGATAAAATCATTAGTCCTACCCAAAAGGGTTTTGTCCTTGGGTGCCATATTCTTGATGCTAACCTGACCACTCATGAGCTCCTCCATTCTATGGACAGATGTAATTACATAGGGATGGCTCTCAAACTGGACATTTCTAAAGCTTATGATAAATTTTTATGGGATTTCATCCCAAAGGTTTTGGCTAAGTTTGGGTTCAACAATTTGGTCATCAAACTCATCATGGAGTGTGTTAATACTGTCAAGTACTCTATTCTGGTTAATGGGTCCCCCTTTGGGTTTTTCTCTGCTGGTAGAGGGATAAGGCAAGGCGACCCCCTATCTCCCTATCTCTTCATCAAGATTTTTGATGTGTTGAGTAGGAGCTTTACTGGTTTGCTATCGGAGGGCTCTATTAAGGGCATTAGAGCGGCCTCCTCCCTGGACCCGTTTGTTATGCAACAATTTGTGGATGACACTTTTCTCTTTGGGAAATCCTCTGTGGTGGAAGCCAGGAAGTGGAAAGAATGCCTAAATAATTATGCTTCATGTTCTGGTCAAAGCATCAACTACAATAAAAGCATGATCTATTTCTTTAATAGCACACCTAACTTGCAAGCCAGGGTGTCTGCGGTTCTGGGATGTTTAAGTGGGACCCTCCCCTCAGTTTACCTTAGCCTCCCCCTCACAGTTAAGGAGGTTACCCCTGAATTTTGGAATTTGGTGCTAGAAAGAAGTCAAAGGAAACTGGCTGGGTGGAAAGGTTCCATCCTAAGCCATGTTGGTAAGCTCCAACTCCTCGTAGCAACTCTTCAAGGAATACCAACTTATTTCCTCTCCATTTTTAAGATGCCTAAGTACATTGCTGATAAATTTGAAAAAATCCAAAAGAACTTTATCTGGTTTGGGACTGAGGATAAGAAGAAACTTGCTCTGGTCAAATGAGAAAAGGTTTGTCAAGCTAAAAATTGTGGTGGCCTTGGAATCAAAACCATAGTCAACACTAACAAGGTCCTGATGGTCAAGGTGGGGTTGGATCAGTTAAGGAATACTAAGGATTGGTGCAAAATAATGAATTCCAAATATCTTCAGAATAGGCCTTTGATCAATTGCCTTTCAGAGTCTCACCGCCAGGGCTCCTTGGCCTAAAGAAGCATCTGCAGCACACAAACCTGCTAAGGAATGGGATTAAATGGAAAATGGGCAATGGAAATCAGATTAGATTCTGGGAAGATCTGTGGTTAATTGATACCCCCCTGGTTTGCTCTGATTTTAGGAATCTCATGGGTTGGCCTAGAGGTACTTTGGTACCCACATTAGTGATTATGTTTTCGGACCCCCTAGAGCTAGGGCTTGGAAGGACCTAATCCTCTACTGTCCTCACTCTCAAGACCTTTTTTGCTTGGCTAGGTCTCTCAAAGATTTTCTCTCTCTTACCGGGCTTACCTCCTATGACAGAGGAGATGAGTTTTTTTGGACCTTTGATAAACAGGGGGATCTATTTGTTAGGTCGGCGTACAATTTGTTGACAAACCAGGGTACTGTGGTGGACCTTTGGAAGAAGATATGGAATCACCACATGATCCCTAAAATAAATTTATTCTAGTGGACGACCTACCGTAATAGGATTCTTACTCAGGACAATTTGAGGAAATAGGGATTTTATAGCCCCAATAGATGCTTACTATGTAAATGCAGTGAGGAAACTGTCAATCATTTGTTGTTACATTGTTTGTTTGTTGCTAAAGTCTGGGGGCTGGCTTTTGAAAAACTGGAAGTTTCTTGGGTTATGTGTAAGGATCTCATATCCTTCATCGGGTTGGCTTGGTCCCTATTCCCACCCCCTGCTTGGTGAAATTTGGAATCAGGTCCCTCCTATTATGGGTTGGTGTCTATGGAAGGAAAGGAACAACATGGTCTTCAGGAATATTGAGAGGAATCCTAGGGAATTTTTTGGTATAGGTGTTCGGCTCATTGAGGAAAAAATTTCCCTCTTCAATGGGAAACCCCCCGAGAGGGGACCTCTTGATTATGAAATAAGAATGGCCAAGGCTTAGCATCAGAAGTTAGAGGCTAGCTCATTTGACAATTCTAAATCCCTAGCCAGGAAGAATACCAAATGGGAGCCTCCGGATAGAGGCTGGATCAAACTCAATTTTGACAGGGCTGCTAAGGGCAACCTAGGCAGGGCTAGCATTGGTGGAGTGATTAGAGGACTGGGGGGTTTGGTTGTTGGTTTTGCGAGAGGTATTGGTTTCCAATCTTCTATTGTGGTGGAAGCTCATGCACTACTCATGGGCCTCCAAATTGTTGTCTCTCTAGGGATTGCAACCCTCCACATTGAAGGAGATTCTAAGTCCATTACTGATGTTGTGAATAAGGACAAACTAATTGGTTGGAGTACAAAGGACATTCTGTTGGATACTAGGTTCCTTTTATCTAAGCTTAGAGGAAGAAAAGTGACATATTTTTAGGGAGGGTAACCAAGTGGCGGATGCTTTGGTTAATTTCAGCACTAGTTGGGGTTACTCTAAATGTTGGAGGAATATGGAGAAGTTACCGCCAAGGATTCAATATATCATCTTGAAAGAACAAAGAAACCACTTTTTACGATGAATTCAAATTTTCAGGTGAGGGGTGTTGTTTGGGGGGGCCACTTGTTTGTTCTTTGGGTTGGTGGATGAGCTCTAATATTGAGGTGGCTGATAGGTTGTGGGATTCAAATTTTAAGGCTTTTCACATGGTTAAAGAAGGCGGCTCTACAAAGGGATCAGGAAAGTACGAGACTTCGATGAATTTGAGAGGCCGTATCGTGTGATATCTTCTCTTTGGGATTATGCGATATCTTGTTTTAATTCATCATGTTCTCTGTAAGACTGTGATTATGAATGTTGATTTGACCTTTCATAATGAAGGAATGCTACCTTCTAGCACCTTTGAACCTGCTAGTTTAGCGCAGACTTCTAATTATACTTACATGGGCATTTCTAAATTTATCCATGCGGCCACCTTGTCTTGTTTTTCACGCTGCTGCATCATGGCCAAGGAACCCTACATGCTTGCCAATTTCCGCTTAGCTTGCCGCAATCTTTTTAAGATCCACATTAATGCCACTATTAAGTTCCTTTGTGGTGATTTTTCCCTTCGCGTGTGTGACCTGCACACTGGTGTCATTACCCAATGCTATAATACTTGCCTTAATACCCACATTATGAAGAAAGCCCATTGCCCTATTGGTTTTTCTAACTTTCGCTCTTTGCAAACTCGTCGTTTTCCTATGCAGGTGGAAATCATGGGTGGTGACCGCGTTCGGATTGAGCCGGACAATTGTGAAGAATTTTGTAAGAATCCTTTGGTCTAGCATATATGTGTTGAGGGTGGCCTTTCTCCTCTCATGGAGATTCTAGTTGGCCATGACCCTATTTTGTCTGGTCAATTTGCTAATTCTTGGAAGGATTGAAGGGTCACGATGGGTGGCATTTCCTTTGAAGTCAGCGAAGAGGTTATCGCGCAAGCCACCGAGATGTTGTGCACTAGGAAGAAATATCCTAAGCACACTCAGACGCCGGACAATGACAGTTTGAAGGCTTTCTTCCTGGGGAACGAGGAACCGGTTTGAAACCAGTCAGGATTTGAACGTGAAGCCCTTATGAAGTCCTAGGATCAGGTGTGTTTAGCTTTAATGAAGTATGTCACTCTGGAAGGTAGGTTCAAGACCTATTTATTCTATCATTTCCCCCTTCTTAATCATTTAAGGCATAAAATTTTGCTTAGCTTTCCTTTTTTTTTGCTCATGGACCTAAAAATTCGGTTGAAAAGTGTAAGGAGATGGCTAGTCTTAACCCGAGTGACCTTTTGCCTCTACCACTCCATCAGGGGCTTATCCTAAGACTCTACCATTTTCACTTGGCCCTTCATCCCCCAAGAGTCATCTTTGTTGTTTGTATTGACGAAATTGAACCCTTGACTATTGCGAACATCTCCCCTATTGAGTCTAAAATCCCTTCTTGAAAAACCCATCTGGGTACTATTGGAAACCCCAAAGATAAACAAGCTACCAAAAAACTTAAAGGTGGGGCGGGTAATGCACATACTAGTGCCGCGGCCAGCCTATGTGATCTCAAGGCCACCCCGAATAAGTCTGCTTACAGAGCCAACACTATGAAAAAAGGTAAGGATGGTAAAAAAGGTGCACCAGAGCTAATGGTGAAGGAAGGTAAAGAGAAGAACATATTAGTGAAAGATTCTAAAGGTGATACTGTTGTGGGGACCACGGTCATGACTGGAGGGGAGACTACCATAAGGCGATCTAGGAGATTGGAAAAAAATAGTAAAAAAAGATAGATTATTGTGGATGAGGAGGAGGAGTAGTAGTCTGACAGCAAGGAGTATAAGGAAAAGGAGACCAAGGAGGATGAGGATGAAAATATGGATGGGCCCCAGTTTATCCCGAAAGATAGCAAGATTCTGAAAGAGACTTTGGCCTCTCACTCTTCACACCCCCTAGTTGTTGAGCCTGACAAGGTCCCGAGAACCATGGATGTCGGGGAGGAGCTCTATGCTTTGGAGAAGAAGATGGACATGCTCAATAAAAGTTTTAGAGATTTGACCCGCTTCATAATGAAGTTGGGTCACTTCGTTACTAGCACCATGTCCACTGTTATCAAGGAGGAGCCAGAGGGCAATAATGCCTAGGAGAACCAAGACTGGGTCAGTGATGACGTTGTGGACCTCCTGTTCAAAAACTGGGACAATGTCAGTTAGTTGTTGCCTGCGTCGGTGTTATGTTGTTTGGCTTCTTACCTGTGGTCTCTTTGTTGTTAAAGTGATGTCTTTGTTCTTTTTTTGACTTACTGTTAGCATTTTTTGACTTGTTCCTTTTTGGCCCTAGTGGCTCTTTGTGAACGGTATAGCGCCCTATAAATGTTTCTTATCTTTTCAAAAAAATAGTATAGAATATAAAATGATAAAAGAAATTAATTGTTAGGAATCTAAAACCTCAAAAGGATTAACAAGTGGCAAAAATTTCTAGCCAACAGGGAAAATTTCTAGCCCCACCCCAAATGCACCCACTTAAAAATCACAAACTAAAAGATAGGGGCTCTTATTTATTAGGAAAATATTTGAATTAATCTTGTAGCATTTTTCTTTTTCTTTATGAGACCCCCTACTCCATAAAAATAGTTCCCAGAGCCCCTCCATGGGACTATAGCCTAACTCTCCCATAGTTGACAATACCATGATTGTAAAATCCTTATATAAAAACAACTTCAAAAACAATAACCAAAACTTTACACTTGATGATACTTTTGCAAATCTGAATGTAAAATCCATTTGGATTATTATCTCTTTTCATGCCTAGGGTTTCTATACCAAGCAGTATTATAAATCATAACAACACTTGATAGAGTAGAAGATTATTCCTAGATGCTTATTTGACATTACTTTTTAAATTTAGGGTCTCTCACAAGAGCATGATTCTTTAAACCATTTGAATGGAGATAAGGAATGCCAACAACCCAATTCCCGCACTAATACCATACTTCACCAAATTAAATAGATCTACACAAATAAAGCAAAACTAATACACTTTAGATAGGGAAATTAATCACATTAAACCCCTCACATATGAAGCATATAAACACATGTATGACTTCTTCATTTCACATATATAACAATTGATCAATATGTGACCACTTCTCGCTTATTAACCAATATTAATACTAAAATAAAATCTCTAGTCTTCCCCTTAAACTACCTTCACCAATATAATAATTTAAATATTATAGTCACATTAAAAGGAGGCTTAAAATTTAAACATTAATCTAAATTTCCCAAGAATTTGGGAGATTATTGTGAATAATTGTAATAGGTGCTTGATTGACTCCAAGAAATTTACAATAAGTTTGAAAGTTTTCTTGTAATGTTGATAGCTTACGTTTTCCATATTTTCTATTATTCTCGTCACATATTCTATACAATGACTTAATTTTCAATTTTGACTCCTTGCCTTTTGGATAGTGTTAATCACTACCATAAAATCTCTTTTCATAGATGAATTGTTTATATTATATGTAGTCACAACCTTCAACCCTACAACCACTACTTCTCATTCAAATTCATTATTTATTTTAATCCCTAATCATAATAAACCTCCATACACTAAGCTCCCTTTTGAATATTTGAGAGAAAATCCCCCTCTTGAAATTTTAAGTTTATCCCTTGAAACAATATCAAAATTTAACTTTACAAATTATCTAGTGGGCGAACCCATTTCTTACTAAAATCTTGATTATTAGAAGACTTATTTTTTTCATTTTCATCTTATTATCTTTAACCATTGATTATATTGGTTAAATAAAATTAATGTATTATACTAGAATTATTATAAAATAGTCTTCATTAACCAAAATTCTTATATTTTGAATGGTGTTTTACATAAATATGTGCAATAATATATAACTATAATGGTGAAAGTTACCCTGCTAAGTAGCACACTTATGTCAATTGTCATTTAGTTTGGGGTTGATTTTGATGGAATAACTTAATTGAGTTACATACAAATAAGTGGAAAAATCTTGTGCTAATCTTGGCTCATAACTCGATACCTTTCTCTATTCACTCCATGTATATATTTGACCTTATCTCATCCCTATTTACCCTCACTCCCACATTTTCCATTATCAACCATTCATTACACCCATATTTGTGCATATTTCTATACATTTGATCCATGCCTCAAAACTATCACTTCCCTATTCTAGGTCTATCCCAAGTATCTTAGGATCAATCCCAAGTGTTGTAGGATTGACCTTGAAATTTGAATGTTTAAATTTAAATTCTAGCTTTTCCACCACTTTTCACTAACCATTATGAACTTGGTTGCTACAATTTTATGTGACTAATGACTATATTTTGATATTTTAAAGAGATACGAAGTACAATTATTTCATATGAAGAAAATTTCACTTTAAACCTTATAAAAAGAACATGTCTTTATAAAAATTATATAGGTCATCTATAAGTTTGTGTATGCTATCTTAAATCATTTGCTCAATGTCATTGAGTCAATCTAACATGGGGTTCACCTAGGAGAACTTGATCCTAACAAACTAGTAATTTTCTCCAAGATGTTTGTTAATATCATCTTAACAAAATAAGACAAAAAAATGTTAAGACAAAGAAAACATTACTATTATTTGTAGTCAAATCATTCTCACGGAATATTGTTACTATTTGGTTCTACATAGTAGAATATTCATATGACATTTAGTTTAGACCCCTAGAAGCTTCTATCTAATCCATAGAGATTCCACATCTATTCAAAAGTGAAAACATTTAACATTCATTGTTATACTTGAACAACTAAATTTTATTACCCTCTAACATTAATTTCTACCATTATTCACAAAACCAAATACCTTCTTATTACATTTAATTTTTAAATGACATTTCAATTTATCAATTTAACTGATTACATATTTTTACTCAGAATTTTTTTATTCCCTTAAAATAACCATTGAAACCTGCTACTTACCCTACCCTTTGGTCAAACAGAAGGGAATCGAGGGTTATTATGCTTTATTTCCACAGTACAAAGATTACGATTATATTTCGTGTATTCGCTGTCCTCACACGCCACTTCTCAAATGATACCCAAATTAATTTTCAATATAATTAAACTTAGGAACAGAACAATTGGAACAGGGGAGCTTAACAACGTAAATCAAATGGAGGGCAAAATATCAATAAATATCGATTCCAAAATACTTGTTACAGGTCAATGGTTGAATAGAATAGTCTGCTGTACAGGCAACCGAATAATTGCTGGAAAAAGAATAATTAAGGGATGAATCAAAGCCCTCCTCATGGAGAAAGATTAAAAATTCATTCAACCAGAAAATAGATTTTCAAAGCAATGTAAGCCATCAAATTCCGGAGCAAAAACTAGCCCTCCGCTGCTCTTTCTTGAAGCCCTCTTTTCGCCTTCGCCCGATTCCTTTGCTTCTCCCTTGTAACGTTGTCGAATTTCAAAACCCTGCAAACCAGAAGCACAATTCCGTCAGAAAACAGAAAAATAATCAAAGTGAAAAGGAAAATAAGAAAACCGATAATAAGGTTTTGCTCTTACAGGGAAATGGAAGCGGCAGGAAGCTCCTATGGCCGCAGCTGCAGCTGTTGTGGACGCCATCATAGGCACTGCTAATGTTGCCATCCTGTGTTCCTTTTTTCTCTCAATTTACAGACTATCAAAGGGCAAAATAATTATAACGCTAATTGCAGATTAAAGCTTTGAGAAACGATAAGTATCGCCTTGGCAAGAAAAATAGCGCTTTATATAGCTAAATATTTGGGAAATCGCAATGCAAGCGTGTACAAGTTTCGTTGAAGCGAGTGGACGATTTGTTCGAAAAAGGCCAGCTCGACGCGATGTTGAAAGGGTCGGGGATTATCCACGCGGGGTCAAAACCTACGCGAATTTGAACATGTTTCTCATATTTTTCTAATTCTAAAGATAGAAAAACGGCTCGAGGAAATCGTACATGGACTTTCCTAGGGGAACTGTATCTACGCTACGTTACATTTTTTATTACGCCGAAGGCGTTTTCCTGATTTTCGAAATCAACGGTTCACCTGGGATGCAAGACGATGAATATAATCTCGTTCGTTTATAATATTTTTTTAATTTGATTATCTTTATTATTACATATGTTATTTTATATTTATAATCATCCAATATAATTCTAATATAATATTTAATTAATATTAAAAATATATTTCTCCCCTTCTTATTCTTATGGTATGGCCAACGTCACGTGAAAAAGTTTACCATGTGCACTAGGGAACTACCCATTCCTCAATCTAAAAAAAATATTAAAATATACTTTATTTATAATACACCTTACATTATATATAATATAATTGCATTTATTATTATTATATTCTATAATACAAATATACAATTATTAGAATTAATAAACCATAATCTATCAATTAATTGGATCATCAATACTAATATATTGGTATAAATTATATTATTATTATTGTATCTTATATTTTATAATATTTTTTATAGTTGATAATTACATTACTTTATATATAGTACAAGGTAAATTACCATATACATCTAATACAATCTATAATTAATATATATGTTATATGTTTACATATATACAAATTAAACTATTATTATTATATATTATATGATACAACACAAATTATTAAATAAAAATATATATAATTATATTATATTTACGAATTATTATTATATATTGTATTCTATACTTAATTTATATTGCATTAATTTACTTATATATTATTTGTTCTCTTTATATTTATATACTAAATTAGATTATATACTATATATTATGTTATTTATTATTAATATTTTACTATATTTTACTATATAATATATTTTTATACAATATCATACTTAATATGTACTTAAATTCAACTTATTAATTGAGTTAAATATTTTTACATACTAATTAATACATAAAAAATATATATATATATTATAATTATATTACATTAAAATTATTACTTGATAATAAGTATCTTTACTAGATATTACAAATTGATTTATAAATTGATTTAATATTATTTTGTAATTAGAGAAAGAATCTTTAATTAAATTTAAATTTCTAAATAATTATAAATATCAAATAAACTATTTTTTTAAAGAATTATTGAATACATTTCTATGTTTGTACAAATTATATTGTATATTGTATATAATATTACATATATACACATTATACTATAAATATTTATAATATTTTACAATACAAAATACTAATTATAAATATTCAATTATTATATTATGTGGAATACATAATTCTCTATATGAAATGGACATACAACCTATTTTTTAAATCAATGATTGAGAATTGAGGAGAAGGATGCAAGACAATAAATTAATCTCAACTGTCATTCTTTATTTTTATTTTAAAATTATTTAACAATTTAAAAGTAAGAATCTTTTTTAAAATGAAGAAAGAAAAGGAGTTGATAAGATTGAAATGAAAAATAGAATTAGACTTTATTAATATTTCAATTCTAATAATTTTATTTTATTTTTAATTTTTTTAAATGATTTAACAATTTAAAATAGGGTTTTTTCTTTAAAAGCAAAGAAAATAAAATAATTTAATAAGTTTGAAGTTAAAAAGAATTATATTTTATTAATATTTCAATTCTAATAAATTTAAAATTAGTTTTACTTTTTATTTAATTATTTATTAACTTAATAATTTTATTATTTATTATTAATATTTTTAACTGTTTTTTGTTAATATTAAATTTTGATTTATTTTATTAAGTATAAATTAAACATCATTAAGCCTCATTATTTGTTTATGTTGATTATGCTTTTGTTGAATATTTGTTACATGATAATTATTTGCTTTAGTTGATTACAGTATATCTTGCACTTTTTTGTATAGTGCATATACATCATAGCTACCTTTTGTAGAATAAGATTAACCAAAAAATATACATATACTTCTATGCATAACCATGGTTTCAGCAAAAAGGATTAAGCTCCTTGATCGGATTTACTAGTGGTCACTTCCCCCCTCTTGCCCATCTTTTTGATCTTGTTGTGGCTCATTTGAAAGAACTTCTTCAACAAATGTGGTTGCCAACTTGTCCTCCTGTGGGAGGTCATGTGTGGGAGCCTCCCCTAGATCATCTGCTCGAACAAATTCTTGGGCTCTATCTTAGTTGGTCACTTTGTTGACCTCTCTCTGGAGCTCATCAAGGGAATTGCGAAACATTTCAGCTTCATCACCATTTAGATGGTGTTCCTGGACACACCTCACCTCCTCCTTATTGATGGTCACCATCCCTTCTCTTATAAAGCGCAAAAAATTTACCAAAGAAACCTCAATGTGCATCGAAACCTACATAGAAACATTAAGGAATGTGAGTTTTTTATGAAACTCGGTAAGTTCCATCTTTGTCCCCTTGAATTTGTTTTCATTTTTTACTTTCTAGATGTGCCACATTATTTCATTAGTTAGCTAGTACCAATATAATTTACAACCTTTATTAATATTCAAATCAAAGAACAAAACTTTTTTCCATTTAATTTTTCCATTTCCATTCCAAATATTTAAATTATGACAAAATAACTTCTAAATTTCCTGAGCATAAAAGCAATCAAATAGGATATGCTTGACCAATTCTAGTGTCTTGCAAATGCTACAAATTTAAACATCAATGGAGTTAATCTTAATCAAAATATTTTGCAAAAGTACAAGACATCTGAAACAAGATATTTTGGGCTCCATGGAACTATGCCAAACAAAGGATAAAATATTTTGCCAATTCTTACTATCCAAGGATACACCCCAACAGGTGTATATATGGTCCAAAACAACAATGTTGCTAGAAATTTCACTATAAATTTTGTTTTGGCTTTCACATTTCCAATGTTGGTGCCATCACACCAAATGGTATCATTAGCAATATCGATCTCTTCATCCATATCATTCGGCAATACTACATCATTGCAGGCCTCCCGAATCGTGGAGAAAGCTCTATAATTAGATCTAGGTATGTTGAACTCAACACGCAAATCATTCCAAGTTTTCAAGTTTCCATTAGAGAGTATTTCCCCAAAGGTTCTAATAGCTTTTATATTCCAAGCCTTTTTCGAACACCCTTGGAGGAGCGCAAGAGCTTTTTTATTATGTTCAAAGTATAAAATGTACTAGACATTATCTACCCTCATAGTTAGTTTTCTTGGCATTCTCTTTTTGACACAAGTAATTAACTTGACCCACCTGTTCATTAAGTAATATTCAGTCTTCATATACATTTACCCTCATGCATGGGTGGTTATCAACTAATTATTTAACCCTAGAAGGGTTTAGGTGTTCAAGACAAAGGTAAAATCTTCAATTCAAGGAACCCCAAAATAATTCACAAATCTTTCCACAAGGAGGAAGGCAAAGAATTCATTCCTTTATCAATTAAGTAAAATTAGCATTTCTAGCTCCCTTAGCTGTATGTAAACTCTAATGCTTCTACTTTTCTATTGGTTCTACATTCCTAGTACCAAACCTCAAGAAACAAGATTTAGCTTTTGGTGAACTCATGTGCCCAAATCGAGAACTTATTAAGATTAGTCATTACATAGAGTTAAGAACTCACAATCTACCAAGAGATAATACTATTAAGAGGGTTTCTTATTCTCTCTAGGGTTGCAATCACATATGAAAACATGGAAAAATAATTTTCGAGTAATAAAAGTCATAACTAGTTTATAAAGATTCAATCATTCTAGAACCCACCAAAATTCAATAGTTTAGGTTAGTTGATTCCAAGAAACAAGTAAGGAAACATTCAGGAGGTAGGAGGCATTTAGGCTTGCTCTCTATTTGGACTCTATGCACCGCTCTCAACCCTACACTAGCAAAAGAAGGATTTAAAAAGATTAAAGAAAAGTTACTTGCCTACTTACTGCTTTGGTGGTGGATTGTGTGAGCTTCCTACACACTGCTTAATGGGAAAGCTTAACCTTCCTCTTCTCCCTTCTTAATAGTAGTTATGATAATAATGATAAGGAAAAACATTGTGCATTCATCTTTTTCTCTACATGATAAGCTATAGTCGTCGCTTAATGGTGTTCTCCTTTTTCAAAAGATATATAGGCCTTTAATGGGCTTTTATATCATTTGAAATATTATAAAAAATTTGTCACCTTCATAATATTATGTTGCAACCAATATGGCTTCAAAAGACATTTAAACCAATTAGTTTTTCCGCCTCAAAATCAGATATGCTCATCTTATAAATGTTGAGCAATCTACCAATATATCGTGCTCCTGTTTTTAAAATAGTCAAGCCAAAACATTAGTCATGGCTTATGCAACCATTTTAATTTTCACAAAATATATAAAAATAATAATCATTCAAAAATAATAATATTATATGTATGGTTGACGATGTTGTTTGTCACATCGTTACATTGGCATATTCACCACCATATAAAGGACTCAACACTAGTCAAGCTGATCAACGTTCGACTTGCCATATAATATCAATAGTCATCCAGTAATAACTTATACAATACTACGCTTGGTATCTATATGAATATACATATGCATGAATTCTTACTTCCACAAAATAGCCACACCAAACACAACGGATGAACATGACTCGACTGCCTTAGGTTGACTTACCTCCAAGCGCACTAATGACATCCCTAGATTCTTATAGGTTTACAAAGTCAATACTTGATCGATGCTAAGATCAAATGAAATTTCTAGAGGATTCTTAATTTACCCTTCTCCTAGGTGATACTCCCCCTCTTTCTCTCTAGAGGAGTTCAGATTATTCTTGCAATCTCACTCAAGAAAAAAAATAGGTAGTTAGCATGGAAACCATTACATCATATTGATAACATTGCATTTTCATTCACATTTATTTTAAAGAAAATAGAATCATTTCATAGTATTTTCTCACATCCATAGTATCAAGTAATCATCACCACTCCATTTAAATACAGAACATAACATTACATAATTCCATCATTATATATATAAATTTTAAGATCTCATGATTCACCAACTTAATTACCACAAAGTGAAAAAGTAGTTTTTGAAATCTAGGGTGGGATGTAACAAGTCATGAATTTTATTATTTTTTATATTCAATTCAACATAGTATAGAATATACAATTCCAATACCGCGTGATGTCTGGCCTGAGCAGGAGATCTAGAATTTCAAACGACGATGGAGGCAATGGAGGCTTGGATGCGGATGCGTTTGGGGCCGGTATGCTTGGCTTGGGTGTTTCTGATGGAGGTGTGGCCGGTGGGGGCCCTTGCCCTCTATCTTCGGTGGATCTTGGCGACATGCATGCTCCCTCTTCGTTTGTTGTTGTTGTAGTGGACTATGCTCCTGGGTCGGTTCCTCATGCTAAGGGTTCTTTTTACCATGTGAAATATTTTTCAGAGGCTACTAAGGTGGGTGCTCAACCCCCTGCTCAGGCTCGTAGACCTTTCCCCTATGCCCGAGATTCTCCTATGGTGGTTTGTGGTTCTGAGGTGGTTGAGAACGAGGTTTATTATTTGGCGCAAGGAGTGGTTTGTAGGTTTAATAGTCTATGGCCTTCCTTCCCCGATCTCCATACTTGGGTGTCTAACTCCTAGAAGTCGTTGGTCTCTGGAGAGATCGAGCTCTACCCTAGCACTAGGGGGTTTTTATTGCTACCTTTGCTTCTGTTGCTGAGAGAAGTTGTGTGTTGGATAGGGGGTGGATGTGGGGTATTCATTATCTATCCATCAGGCCTTGGTCTCACTCGTTCAATCCCCTTACAGATTCGTTGGACACCAAACTAGTTTGGGTCCGTCTACCGAATCTCCCTCTCTAGTTTTGGGAGGAATCTTATTATGAAGCTATTGGCAACACCATTGGACGCTTCTTAATGGTGGACTCTACAACTAGGGAGCTAGGGCATACTACAGTAGCTCAATTGCTAGTCGATTTGGACATCTCCAAACCTCTCCATGGTGGTGTGGTCTTGCTGGTGGAGGACAAACCTTGGAAGCAGCTCTTGGACTATGAGGGTCTCCACTTTCAGTGTAGGAGTTGTTTTTCGGTGGGTCACTTGGCCTCAGCTTGCCCTCTTGCCCATCATAAGGGTGTTGCGACTTGGTGGAAGGATGCTCTCTTAGACCATCTCACTGTGGGTTCTCCTCTTTCAGGAGTTCCTTCAGTTAGTTCCTCTTTGGAGGCTGACCCTCCCGTGACTACCCTGGTTCCTCTTCTGACTTTCCCCTTCGTGGAGCCTTCTATTGTCTTTATTCTGTCAGAACCTTCTGCTGACATTGTTCTGTCAGAACTTGCATATCCTACATTGATCAACTCTATTGAACCTTTGTTTGCTCCTATCTTTGTTGCTTCACTATTGGCTCCCTCGCTGCGTGGTGGCTCCTCTCCTGGTGTGGTTGTTGTGGAACCACTCCCCTCGCCTCACTCGCCTGTTCTCGATTCCGAGCCTTCCTAGTTGGTTGTGTTGTGGAAGAAGAAGGGTCTCCCCAAATCTATTGCCTCTTCATGGCCTCGGGTTCAGGGAGTCAGTTTGGATCCCCTTGGTTCGAGGGTTGTCTAATTTTTTGGGTTGTTCTACAACTATCGATCAACTATTTTTGTTTGTTCTTCTAGTTCAAGTTTTGTTTGAACTATTCTTTCCTTTGGCCCTTGGGCTTTCTGTGTAAAGGGTACAACATCCTGTAAATGTTACTTATCTTATAAAAAACATAATATAGAATATAAAATGATAAAAAAATTAATTGACAGGAATCTAAAACCTCCAAAGGATTAAGAAGTGGCAAAAATTTCTAAGCCAATGGGAGAAATTTCTAGCCCCACCCCAAATGCACCCACTTCAATTACGAACTAAAAGGTAGGGGATCTTATTTATCAAAAAAATATTTTATTAATCTTGTAGCATTTTTATTTTGCATCATGAGACTCTCGACTCCATAAATATAGTTTTGAGAGCCCCTCCATGGGACTATAGCTTAACTATCCCATAGTTGACAATACCGTGATTGTAAAATACTCATACAAAAATAACTTCAAAACCCATACCCAAAACTTTACATAGGGAGACTAAACCAAACACTATTATTATAAATCATAACAACACAAGTGGTAGAGTTGGAGAAGATCATTTCTAGGCATGTATTTGATTCTACTCTTTTTTATTTAGGATCTCTCACAAGAACATGATTTTTTAAACCATTTGAATGGAAATAAGGAATGGCAACAACCTAATTCCCCACACCAATACCACTACTTCACCAAATTAAATAGAGCTACCATAAGTAAATCACAACTAATACACTTTAGATAGGGAAATTAAGCACATTAAACCTCCCACATAAGAAGCATATGAACACATGTATGACTTCTTCATTCCATGTATATAATAATTGATCAATATATGATCACTTCCCACTTATTAACCAATATTAATACTAAAATAAAATATCTAGTCTTCCCCTTAAACTACCTTTGCCAATATAATAATTTAAAAATTATAGTCGCATTAAAAGGAGGCTTAAAATTTAAATGTTTATCTAAATTTCCCAATAATTTTGGAGATTGTTGTAAATAGTTGTAATATGTGCTTGATTGACTCTAAGAAATTTACACCAAGTTTCAAAGTTTTCTTGTAATGTTGATAGCTCACCTTTTCCATATTTTTTATGATTATTATCACATCTTCTATATAGACTTAGTTTTCAATTTTGACTCCTTCCCTTTTGGAGGGTGTTAGTCACTACCATAATCTCTTTTCATAGATAATTTTTTTATATTATAAATAGTCACAACCTTCAACCCTACAACCACTACTTCTCATTCAACTTCATTATTTATTTTAATCCCTAGTTATAATAAACCTCCATACACTAAACTCCCTTTTGAATATTTGAGAGAAAATCCCCCTTTTGCAATTTTAAGTTCACCTCTTAAAACATTATCAAAGTTTAACTTCACAAAGTTATCTAGTATGTGAACCTATTTCTTACTAAAATCTTGATTATTAGAATACTTAGAATTTTCATTTTCA
Organism: Sequoiadendron giganteum; assembly: GCA_007115665.2. Taxonomy (NCBI): domain Eukaryota; kingdom Viridiplantae; phylum Streptophyta; class Pinopsida; order Cupressales; family Cupressaceae; genus Sequoiadendron; species Sequoiadendron giganteum. The sequence goes on from CM021104.1 coordinate 216,715,236, forward strand.
TCTTATTATCTTTAGCCATTAAGTAGATTGATTAAATAAAATTAATGTATTATACTAGAATACTTAGAATTTTCATTTTCATTTTCATCTTATTATCTTTAGCCATTGAGTAGATTGATTAAATAAAATTATTGTATTATACTAGAATTATTATAAATTAGTCTTCATTAACCAAAACTCTTATATTTTGAATGGTGTTTTACATGTATATGTGCAATGATATATAACTGCAATGGTGAAATTAGCCTACTTTTGTCAGTTGTCATTTAGTTTTGGGCCTATTTAGATGGAATGACTTAATACAATGTTTTAGCAATAAGTAGCACACCTATGGCAATTGCCATTTTGTTTGGAGCTAACTTTGATGAAATAAATTAATAGAGTTACATCAATAAGTGGAAAAATCTTGTGTTAATCTTTTCTCATAACTCGATACCTTTCTCTACTCAGTTCATCCTTGTATAAATTTTCATGTATTTGACCTTATCTCATCCCTATTTACTCTCACTTCCACATTTGTCATTATTAGTCATTCATTGCACCCATATTTGTACCTATTTCCGTACATTTGATCCATGCCTCAAAACCATCACTTCCCTATTCTAGGTCAAACCCAAGTGCCTTAGGATCAATCCCAAGTATTGTAGGGTTGACCTTGAAATTTGAATGTTTAAATTGGAATTCTAGCTATTCCACCACTTTTCATTAACCATTATGAGCTTACTTGCTACACTTTTGTGTGACTAACGACCACTTTTTGGTATTTTAAAGAAATACAATGTACAATTATTTATTATGAAGGAACATTTCAATTTAAAGCTTATAAAAAGAACACGTCTTCATCAAAATTATACAGGTCATCTATAAGTTTGTGTATGCTATCTTAAATCATTTGCTCAATGTCCTTAAGTCAATCCAACATGAGGTTCGCCTAGGAGAAACCCTAGTGATCTAGTAATTTTCTCCAAGATGTTTGTTAACATCATCTTTAACAAAATGAAATGTTAAGGTAAATAAATTATTACTACTATTTATAGTCAAATCATTGATGGGCTATTGTTCCTATTGGTTCTACATGGTAGAATATTCATATGACATTTAGTTTAGATTCCAAGGAACGTGGATCCAATCCATCGAAATTTCAGAACTATTCAAAAATCAAATCATTTGATAACGTTAATTATTATACTTAAACAACTAAATTTTATGTGATATCAACATTAATTTCTACCATTATTCTCAAAACTTAAATGACATTTCAATTTATCAATTCATTACATATTTTTACTCAGAATTATTTTATTCCCTTAAAATAACCATTCAAACCCCTATCCTTTGGTCAAACAGAAGGGAACCGAGGGTTATTATGCTTTATTTCCACAGTCCACAGATTATGATTTAATTTCGTGCATTCGCTGTCCTCTCACGCCATTTCTCAGATGATACTCAGATTAATTAAACTTAGGAACAGAACAATTGAAACAGGGGAGCTTAACAACGTAAATCAAATGGAGGGCAAAATATCAATAAATATTGATTCCAATATTCTTGTTACAGTGCAATGGTTGAATACAATAGTCTATTGCACAAGCAACGGAAGAATCGCTGGAAAAAGAATAATTAATGGATGAATCAGAGGCCTCCTCATGGAGAAAAATTAAAAATTGATTCAATCAGAAATTAAATTTTCATAACAATGTAAACCGTCAAATTCCGGAGCAAAAACTAGCCCTCCGCTGCTCTTTCTTGACGCCCTCTTTTCGTCTGCCCCCAATTCCTTTGTTTCTCCCTTGTAACGCTGTCGAATTTCAAAACCCTGCAAACCAGAAGCACAATTCCGTCAGAAAACAGGAAAATAATCAAAGTGAAAAAGAAAATAATAAAACCAATAATAAGGTTTTGCTCTTACAGGGAAATGGAAGCGGCAGTAAGCTCCTATGGCCGCAGCTGCAGCTGTTGCAGGCGCCATCATAGGCACTGCTAATGTTGCCATTCTATGTTCCTTTTTTCCCTCAATTTACAGACTATCAAAGGGCAAAATAATTATAACGCTATTTGCAGATTAAAGCTTTCAGAAACAATCGTATCGCCTTGGCAAGAAAATTAGCCGTTTATATAGCTACAGATTTGGAAATCGCCATGCAAGCGTGTAGAAGTTTCGTTGAAGCGAGTAGACGATTTGTTCGAAGAAGGCCGGCTTGACGCGATGTTGAAAGGGTCGGGGTTATCGACGCGGGGTCAAAACCTACGCGAATTTTAAGATGTTTCTCGTCTTTTTCTGAAGATAGAAGAGCGACCTGAGGAAATCGTGCATAGACTTTCCTAGGGGAGGGTAATATGGGGTACAATTTTTTATGTTCCTTATATAAATAAGACTCAGATATTATAAGTTTTGATTCGAGTTGGTGTTTTGTTTTTTTAAAAGAGTATAGCTAGTCTCATTTATTATAGTTTTTTTTATAGATTCAAATTAGATATGTCCAATATAAGTAGGAGTATCAGGTAGTTTCGTAAGTCAGTCATAAGTAATTGTAATGTGGGACATAATTTTTAGACGCCATAATTTTTTATCCAAGAAATCGATTTAATTTATTTTTTAGAATGAAGATTTCAAAATATTGAGGTTGTCATAATATGTTTGCTTTAGTCTGAAATCATTTCGACATTTTTTAGGGCTTAATTCAACTTTGTAAGGCCTCAAAATTGTAATTTAGTGTTATTTTAGTATTTTTAGAGTTTTAGACTTAATGACTTTATATTTGAGCGTGAATTCCGGTTGCAAGTCACTCTCAAGACTTAATACAAGATATAGAAGATATGGGATAATTAATAGTTAGTTTATGCTTGATTATAAGGTTGTTAAAAATAACATTTTCTTAAATTTAACAATTTTAATTATTCTAGGTAGTTTTTTAGTTTCAATTTATTTTTAGTGCATTTTAATTATGCTCACAAGTGGGAAAGTGGGTGATTTATTTCAAAAGTGACACTCTTACATATTTTGATTTTAGTTGTTCAAGAATGATAATACAGATCTTGGTTCTTTTAGTATAACAAAATTATTGTTTGATTTATGTTGCATTTTTGGATCCATCATTTGGTGTTAGAGCAAGTTCAATTTGAATACAAATTTGAAGTTTAAGCATGATGGAAAGGGGAAAAGAAGGCTATGCACAACACTCTCTCTCTCTCTTTGGGGGTGTGTGTGGGTGTGTGCAACTATTATAAATACAAGTGGAAGAGCTTGCTAAAATTATTAAAGGATGGAAATAGAGGCAAATGAGTCCATATGGAGTAGATGCAAAAAGAAAATACAGAGAAGAATACAAAAAAATAAACCATCTATTTAGGAAGTGAAAAAGCAAGAAAAAACATAGCTAATGAAATAAATGATGATTAGGGAATTAGAACAAAGGGGTGGTAGAATACAAGTTAATTTTTTAAAATATAGGAGCAACTAAAACTAGAGTTGATATACTAGTTGACTTCTATTGTAGAATTTTTTGAATGAAAAATTATGAGAGATTTGTGAAAGTAAAATTTGCATGCACAAAATTTAAGGGTCATGTAATGATATGGTGGGATAACTTATCAAAAAAATAAACAAAAGAAGGGGAAGGAGAAAATGAAGACATATAGTAAGAGAAGCGGAGATAAGCCTTATTCTTATATATTATGCACAAACCATCTACAATAGATTTTAAAACTTGAGGGAAAAGGAGCTCAATGTGTAGGATTACATAGATTAATTTTACAAACTATCTATTTGAGTGGGGCATAAAAAATAAAATAAATGACTACAAGGATGTGAATGATTTAATTTCTATATTCAAGGTGAATTAAGCATGAATATGACTTAAAGCATGGTGAATACCTATCAAACTAGCCTTAGAAGGTAGAAGAGAAGAAAAATAAATATATATTTTTTTGGAGATCATTTGGGGTGAAAAGAGAGTCATCATCTCCTTCCAAATAACGGGTGGGTTTAATTTCACAAGGGGATAATAATCATATGAAGTGGAAAAATAACAAAATTTCATAGATGGGTTTTTAAATTAACAAAGAAGATTTCATAGAGGTAGAGGTTATGATAGTGATAGAGGATGGGATGCCCTATATATGCCTTATGTTTGCTACAAATGTGGCAAATATGGGCATAGAATATTTGAGTGTTTACATTATTATACAAAAGAGAGGAGGCAAGGGGATTGACAAAGAGTGGTTTTGGTTGAGGTGAAGTTGAATAATAAAATTAAAAATTTGTATTAGATGAAGGTTAGAGTCTCGTAATGAGAAGAATAATGATTTCTTGAAAGAAAGAGCATGTTTTTGGCTAAAGACAATGCTAACTCATGGATGTGAAAATATTTTTCCAACCAAGTGTACTTCAAGAGGAAAGGTATGCAAAATTATTAATGATGGTGGAAGTTGTGAAAACATTGTTTCTAACGAATTTGTATAGAAACTAGGCTTGCAACGTGAAAATAGTCCACATCCTTACAATATTTCTTGGATTAAGAAAGGATACAAAGTTAATATTGACAAATATATTTTTAGCCAAGTTTTTAATGGTAAATTCTTATAGGGATGGAATTTTGTGTGATGTTATCCCCATGGATGCACACCATGTGTTTTTAACAAGGTCATGACAATATGACAAAATAGTGCTGCACGATGGAGAGTTCAAAAGACCTGTACTTATTGTAAGGATTGTTTAAAGGTAATTTTTTTACCTCTTAAGAAATAAGGGTAGATGGAGAGCATGTTTTTTACAAAATAACTTATCAAGGATATAAGATTATAGGTTTATGGTATATCTTAATTGTAATGAAAGAAGAAATGGAAGTGCAAATATAAATAGAAATAACATAAGTGTTGGAAGAATATGCTGATATAATATTTGATGAGCTATTGGATGATCTACCACCAAAGATAGACATTAAACATGACATTGATTTAATTCCAAGCTCAACTATACACAATCAAAGAGCTTACAACATGATAACAAAACACTATAAGAAGGTATGGCTTGAGGGGGACTCTCTCAACATTAATAAAAGGTTATAAGAGGGTATGGCTTGAGGGGAACTCTCTCAAGATGACTTGAAGATGGCTCAATTGAAAGGTTATAAGAAGGTATGGCTTGAGGGGGACTCTCTCAACATTATTAATAATTTAAAAAAATGTTCCCTCCCATCATGGAGTGTTGAACCCATGATATTGGATGCTATTGAAAATCTCAATCCCTTTGATGAGTACTATATATCTCATTTTTTTAGAGAAGGTACCATGTTTGACAACTTGGTTTGGTACTACATGAAAGTTCCTTGTGTGCAACAAAGATTTCATATGGTTCTAGAACTACATGAGGTTCCTAACAAGTAGGAAGTTCCTGATGAGCATGAAGTTCTTCATAATTATGAGGTTCTTGACAAAGATCTATGTGGAAAAATAATATTATATGAGGATTTTAGTGGAGTTCCAATAGAATGGTGCATCTACGATACCCAAGAATGGGTCATATTAAAGAGATTTAGAGTTCATTAGAGCTTTATAAGGGATCAAGAACGAGGAACCTCCACCAAATTTTTAAATTCCTAGTAAATCTCTAATAAAAGGATGAAAGGACTAAGTGATGAGCAATAGAGATCTGATGTAGTTCTTGAACCAACTCGAGGGCCTTGCATAGTTCTGGTTTTCACCTATAGTACTAAAAATTGTTTAGAGGCCAACAATAGTGGAAGGAGGAACGCGATAGGCTAAATTTGTAAAGATAAAATACATACCATATGATCTTGTATCAATTATCTTTAGTATCATTTTAAAAGGGTTTTTAGTGCCAAATGTAATGGTTTCATGATTACTTTCCCATCTACCTACCATCAATTTACTCCATGTACTCTTCCATAATTTTTGGACTCTATTAATGACCAAAACTATTATAGATGGAGGGAAAATGGCTCCCCATACTTCATGGGTACATGAGGACATGTTGAGATAGTTTTGAGGTACAAGAGTGTTGAAAAACATGATGTGGGGGTATGTGCATCTCTTGTAATTGTTGAGGTTACAAATTTTTAGGATTATCTTACAAGTTTGCATATTTCCCTCTTTGGCATGAATTGTAGTGGGGTATTTAGACCTTCATTTTTATTATTTAATGTATAGGAAAATTATTTTGGAGAAGAGCCAAGAAGAATACACTTCTGAGTAGCTAGGGTTACAACTCTAGTAAAGGGAAAATACATATTTTTATATTTTGATCATTTGGATTCATCCAAAACAAATAATAATCTTATTGTTATCCTTGAAGAACAATTTTAAGGTATGGAAGGGTCATTCCATAATACTATGTCCCACTTTTGGCCAAAGGACATTAAAATCAACATTCTTCACCAAAATTTCACTTTATGAAACCTACAACTACTAAACCATTAATAATTTAGAGATGATGTGAAATAGTGATTTTTGAGGATTTGCATGTATATATATATATATAAATAGAAATAAATTGTGATGTTTTTATGTAACTTCTAATAACTTGTTTTTTATAGTAAACAACATTTTTAAAAAGTGGTGTTTAGCTTGTAACATATTTTTTTATAAAAGGACAAATTATAATTTTTAAAATATAGATTTGTTACATCAATATTTAGGTAGTGCATGGATTTTTTTTCATATTTTTTTCATATTTTTTGTTGCATTTTCAATTCATAATAATTATAATTTGGACATAGGTGTATGTCATAATGCATAACTTGTTTCGTATGTATCAAAAAAAAAAAAAATCTTTTGAAACAAAGACATCAATACCTAAGGAAAAAATATTTCTTTTAATTTTTTCTCTACTTTTCTATTTTTCCTCGTGTATGAAACAAATACCTTGAAGTTTGGTAAAAAAAACCTACATTCACAAGAAATAAAAATAAAAATAATAATAAAGATAAATTATTTAAAATTATACTATTTGGAAAGATTATAATAAGGACTACATACAAAAAATAATTTCTAAATGAATTTATTTGATCCCTCAAAAAGTAACTAAAAAGTGGTTTTTTGTCAATATTTTGATAAGTGCAAATGAGACTTCCTTGTGGGTATGATTTAAGACTAGAGGGATTCTATCCAAGGGGGTTTGATCTAAGGGGTCTTATCTAACCCTCTTCAATTAAAAACCTTTAGACAAAACCCCTCAAAGCTTAAATAATTAATTTTAAAAAAATATGTGATTTCAAGCAAAAATTGGGATGTCCCAAAAGTGGGACTCATTATTGTGGGATCACCCAGAATTGAACTTGATTGAGTGTCTCAATTAGAATTTTATTCATTTTTTGATGTATATGTGATTAGTTGGCTAGCTAGATGATTATAGAAACGCTTTAAAGATTTTACATGGTATCTTTTCACAATAATAGAGGAAATGTTTAGGTTTGCTTATAAATTTATAATTAGAATCATTTAGTGTTTTTTATAATTTATTTATTTCTTTGGATACATTTGTAGAACCTAGTTTACTTATGTATTCTAAGGGGTACATTCTTCAGTGGAGCCTTCATTAAGGTGTCATAATGAGATCGGCCAGTCATTAATTTTTTTGAATAAATTTGTGAATTCTTTGACCTACTAGGATTAACATCAATCTTCTATTAAATCCACTTCTCATTACCTGGACACATGAAAATAAGTCAATAATAATCACTTTATTTTAGTTGTGTTGTATTAGTTTGGCCATGCTCCTATGTATGAGTGCATAATAATGATATAGGTTGTTTACATGTATTTTACACACTCTACACAATAATATTTTTTGATGAATAAGTGACTATATCAATATTAAAATTAGATAAAAAATACACATTTTCATAAAAAAAATGTTTGGGTGGTAGAAAGGCATACCCTAAGAGTCACATGGGAAAAGCCTAGAAAGCATAAAGTCACTTGGGCCACACCCAAAAATCATAAAACATTACAAAAAATAAAATAGGGGTACATTATGCAATGGGCATGGTATATGTCAAGGTAGCTATTCAAGCATAGTAATATCATATAATTCAACACCTTAGGAAAACTCTCCTTCATATTGTAGGACTAAAATTGAAGGAGGTCTTATCCCCCTCAGTAATTGGTCCTAATTTTCTCAACCTAATTTTAGGTTTTGTGGTACACTTCCTAGGTTTGACACCCCTAGAACTTGGGATATTATCCATCTATAGGGATTTGGTACTTACAATTGAGATCACCAATACACCCATTGATAACAACAATAATATTCCTTTGTAAGTAAATCCACTTGGCTTCACATACACATGTTTAAGAAAAACAACATACTTGTATGGTCCACAAAGGGTTTATCAATTTAAGATAGTATATGATATTATGAATTGCATTACTATATCATACAATTGTGGTAGCGTCTGGTGCTACTTCTAAGCTAATGATAGTAAGATATATTATGATTTGGAATATGTTTTATCTCTCACCTCATAAGTCGGTGCCTACTCTAATGAGTGATATAGTTATAATATGTAAGGACTAAGAGAGCATGCCAATAAACTATAAATGGAGCTAAATCTGCATACAAATACAAATTAGAGATATATTTTTTGTATTAAATATTCTTAAAATTTCATCTCAAATATGAAAAACCCCATATGAAATAAGATAAAACCATTGGAAAAGGTTTACAATGAATTAGAACTTTGTCACATATTCATCTAACTCTTATTGTAAAAATCTAATAAATGTGGCTAGAGGGAATCCATAACAAGGTTCAAAGATACCCTTAAGTTACTATAATTTTCTAGATAGATAAATTCAATTAAAGACACAAAGAATAGGGCATTGTAGACCTCGCACAAGAATTAATTATTTAATCATATAAAATAAATATCTATTTTTGGTGCATCTTTAGGAGGTGTGTTTAGCCACATTTAATAGTTTTTTGGGTCCACTTGTAAGTATATAATATTGGTTAGATATTTTATGTGTGGGTTACAAAATATTCAATATTGGGAAACTTAGTACCAAAAATAAAATGTGGGGTCAATGGTTTTCTATACTGATGGTTTTGAGAAACATGATTTTACCTTACCAATTGGTTGTATTTGTGTGAGGTTGATTCTATAAAAGAAAGAACATGTTTACTGTTTGAGGTTGGAAATTTATTTGGCTGGCTACTTAGTTATTTTAGATTGTATTCCATTGTATTGGTCTCTCCTATGAAGCGTGCATATGTGAAGCATGACATGTGATGTTTGGATACATGCTTGGACACATGTAGAATACATTGGAGGATCTTGATTTTTCAGAAGTATTCATGTAGATTGTGTAAATGTATTATAAAATTTTTATTGATGAACAATACATTGAGTGTGGATTATTTTGGAGGCTTGGTTTTTCCCTCTTGAGTTTTTCTAGGGTATATCTTGTGTTATCTTGCGGTGTGTCTTTGATCTGTGCATATGATTATCTATAATCTTGTATGCATGCTTTTATCTCATAGGATTGTGTAGGCAATGGTTTGGTCAACTTGTATTATTTTCCTAACAAGTGGTATTAGATTCATGGTTGTGGTTTAGGGATGTGAGAGATACTTGTTTTTGTATAACCCTTATATGAGAAGATTTGATGCATATTTGAAGCCATGAAAATATTAGAGAGATTTCAAACACTTCAAGATATGAGATATATTTTGTAGGTCTCAATATGTAGATAAGGGTTTTACAAATTTGTTATATTTTGTGGATCTAGGGTTTAAAAATGAGTTATTAAAGGGCCTTTTTGGGTGTTCCCCATGAGGTTTTATGAGGGAAAGTTTCATTGAATCCATAAGATAAAATAGACTTCATCATTAGATCCAAGAGGATAAGAAATAAAAATGGACATAAAATTTGACCTATTTTGGCCATTTTGACAAAAAAAAAAACTAGCCCCCTCCCCCTTGGCCATGTGGTCATCAAACTCATACTCAATAGGAAACTAAAATAAATAACACTTGCGTTTGAAAAATTCTATTAAAAATAAAAAAATAAAATTTAATAGAGGGTGTGGATCCATAGACCCTTGTACCCACTTGTGTACGACTTGTGCCAATCAAGCAATGACAACACCATATGGGCCTGCTAGGCTAACCAATCATTGTCAATCAACGAATGATGGGTTGTTGTGGTCAATAGAGATTAGCCCCCGATGTCAGGTCATTAATCTTAGGGAACCATTAGCCTTGCCCAATGAGATTTCAAAATTAAAAAATTAAAAAATTAAAATGAATTTAAAAATATGTTCAAATTTGTCACCAAAAGTTAGCCCACCCACTACTGGTTTGCACCACCATCGCCATTGCACCACTCAGTTGTTGTTGCTAAAACCAACTAGAATCATGCTAGTGTTAGTGATATGACTGTATTATACCCCTTATAGCCTAAATGATAATTTTTTAGAGGGTGTAACGTTCACCCAAAGTGTTGGAATTTTAAATTATGATAGTTTTCAAAAATCTCTATTTGAGCACTACATAGTGGTAAAATTTTGATTTATATATTTGACTATTTTTGTTAGATTTTGGTGCTATAGAATTATAAATTTCTTTGGAACATTTAAGTGACAAATTTCACATAGAAAATCAAATTTTTATTTTGAATAGGAAATGAAGAGAATTTATAGCGTACTGCAGAGTGGACTAGGTGGTTTTTCACTTGGATGAAAAAAGAGAGGATTGTACTTGTTTGACCACTTGTAGGAGCCTAAGATTTAGGGTGTATTTTGTGAGAATATAAATGGATTGGAAGGAAAAAACTTGAGGGAATGTACGTTTTCATGATATATATATGGTGGTATAACTTATTGTAATATATGGTGCTTCCTAATATAGTTTTATAGGTTTTTTTAGAGTTTGGAACTTGATGGTGATAAGAACAAATTTTATCATCTAGTTTGAGGAAAAGTTTGATATGTGTGTGAGACTTGGATTCTTGGTAAAGTGGGATTTTATTACAAGTACATTGATGATGATGATTATGGTATCATACATGTTCATGCACATTTAAGATTTTGTATGGCATGATCATGTATGTAGGTTATAGGTGGTGGTGTGGTTTAGTTTTAGGAGTTTATTCTTATCTCTTGGATGTTTGTTTAGTTCCTTTACTATGGTACTTGATTGTGGATTTGTTTGGAAATCAAATATATAGATTATCTTCTTAGTTATCTCACTTTGTAGGTTATTAATGTGATGGTGAGTTTGTATCTTGCATTATTTTAGGATCTATCAGTTATGGAGCTATGTGGGTTGACCACCCATTTCTAGTTGTAGTGGGATAATTTAGATACATATTATCTATATCCAAAATCCTTTTGATGTTTCTATAGATTCAGTTAGTTGACATTGTTTGTGGTCTTTTGTACATTATCATGTTGCATTAAGATGAGACGATGGATGAGTAGAGTTCTTGGATGGTTAGTTATGGGTACTTTTAGCATGTTGTTTATCATGATTTCATGGATAGTTTGGCTACATTATTTATTGGGATATTTTGACAATGATGTATTGGTGGTAGTTGTACCTTCTTATCTTGGAGATCTTGGATTTTCTTTCTTCTTTGGAGCTATTGGTATTGTAGTTGAGTGTGTGCACCATTGGTGATATTTTAGGAGATGGTTATCTCGATGCCATGGAGAGCTCAATATCATGTTCAACAAAATCTTTGGCAGTGATGTTGATTCATCGCTAGGTGATGGATGATTGTATATAGTGGTTATTGGTGTCATGGATGAGATTTGGGATCATGTTTGTTACAATGAAATTTCTTTGATATTTTTAGTTTCATTGAAAGGAGATGATCATATTCATGTTATTGGATATGTTGACATCTTGGTTAGCCATGGAGGAACATTGGAGTCTTTGGTTGAAGTTTCCATTTATGACATAAATTTTTGATAAGTGATCCTTGGTTAAGAGGATTGTTTTGGTATTGTGCCATGGTAGGACCTTGATTTCACATTAGAGTATTGGTGTGATACGATTAAATCATAATCTCATATATGTTCTTGATTTTGGAGACATTTAGTTGGACCTTTGATAATGATTTAGATAGTTCTCTTAGTATTGAGTACATTGGTCACATTCTTAGGAGCTTCATGAGATTTCTTGGGACTCAAACAATATTTTGTGTTTTTACACAAGTCCCTTCATATTTTCCCCCTCTTCTAAAGGGAAATTGATTCATCCCAGAATGAACATCTGAAATTAGTAGGTTCCTTTGGTAAGTTACGTTTCTTCAAAGAACCTCAAATAGCACATACTACTATACCATAATGTGGAATCAGACATAGTTTATTTCCCACCATTAATCCTTAGAGGAAAGTTCATGAAATTTTAGATCTTACAAGATCAACCAATTTCAACAACATGCATTAAACAGATTCAATAAACAAAATCATTAAACATGAAAGATGGAACATAAGACATGAACAGAAAGATTTACATGGGGAAACCCCTTTCGGGTTAAAAACCCGACACTCCAAAAGCATAGATCTATTGTATTATTCAACAATAAAATACGCAGTTACAATACAGTTGTAGGATCTAAGCCTTTACATGGAGATTTACATCATGTTTCATCTAGAAAATTCGGTAGCATAACCCTTGTGAATTCAGTCTCTCCTCTCTAAACTTGTCAAGAAAAAACATATTTATAGAGCTTAAAATGCACAAATTAGACATTTCTAAATCAACTGTCAAAGACTGAAGATGTGGCATGAAAAGTGCAAAAACCACTGCACACACATAACGGTAAGTTTCCAATTGTCACCAAACCTACACATGCAAAATTTTCAACTCAAAAACTCACATTCCATGCAAACTCAACTCAAAAATAGAAAATGTCACCATGCACAACTCCACCTATAAAATCAACTTTCAAACTTACCTTCCCATTAGAAAAATAAACTACAAGTTGTAACTCACAAGACAATGTGAGAAAACTAGCAACATTTAAAAAATCAATCCTATGGAAAAATCAAAGGTTGAGACACCTTCATTTTCCTAACAATCTCCCACTTGTTGAACACCTTTGAAGAGTCCATGAAAGTAACAAGATTTAACTGCTAAGAGTCAACCGATGAAAACAAATCATCACATCCATACATGGAATTACAACAATCTTGAACAATTCTTTCGTGCTCCAACCAAGACACCTACAACAACATCCAAGATGTTCACCATATCAGGCAATAGTTCATGTCATCCTCCAAGGAAAGGAATGAGCCATGGTGTATATGCACCAGTCTAAAGAAAACAAAACATCAGATCTAACTAATAAAAAAGGCTACAAAATATTGGCACCACTCCACTGTGCTCACAAGCTATATAGAAGCATCAACAACATCAACTTCAGAGCCCTCCAGGAAAAAGAAAAGAAAAAGATAGTGCGTCAGCTAGAACAACAACCAGGAATCTGACTACTCCCATCCAATTGACCAACCCACGTGACTAAAAATAACACACAAAGCAAGTGCTAATCCATCTAATCACCCATACCTTGAAGGTATCAATATCAACAAACTCTCCCACCTACACATCCAACCCATCAACTGCAAATACAAGCTCCATGTGTCAACCAATCAAAGAAGTCCAAACACATCCAGGAACTCCCACTGCATGGGTAATGTTGAATCTAAAATAGTCAAAGACACTGATTCTACCAATCACAACACATAGAAAGTGTAGCCATGTAGTACCAAGGACCATCCACAAAGATCTACAAATCCTACAACCATCTGCTACAAGAAACATCTTTCTCATAAATCTTCCACAGCTCTCCCATTTTCTCCATATCTAACTGAAGAAAAGATACAAGAACCTCCATGGCATCACCCAAGTGACAACACATGACCACAAACTAGTGATCATCATATCTCCACATAGAAATACCACATCGAAGAAGAACCAAAATAAAGAGAAAAAATTTGCAAATCATAAACATGTAGCATCCCTTCTAGGTGATCCCACAAAGCTGGTTTACAATTTCTGAGAGGAATTATTTTTTGCTGAAATCACACATTTTTAGAAAATATAATGATTTAAGCCTTAAAAAGTTCCATTTTAAGGATTCCAATTGAAGAGGGTTTGATCAAACCACCCTAGATCAAACCCCCTTGGATATAACCTCGCTAGTTTTAAACCATACCTATAAATGAGTCTCCTTTACACCTATCAAAATTCTAATAAAAAATCACTTTTGATTTACCTTTTGGGGGATCAAATGTTTAAAATTTATTTCAAATGATTATGGTAGTCCTCGGAACGATCTATCCAACAAATATAATTTTAATATGTTTTGGCTTTATTATGTATTTGATTTTTTAGTTTTATTAAACATAGGTTTTTCATCAAAAATGAAGGTCTATGTTCTGCACATGTGGAAAAATAGCAGATTATCAAAAACAAAAAATTGAAAAATATGAGTGCACCAGATATTGAAGTCCTTGATCCAACAAAAAATAATAATTGAATTTCGATATATACAAAAAAGGTTACGCGTTATACAGTCACAAAAAAAGAGTGGGGAATGATAATGCTCCTCCAAGATATGCAAGCCATTATGACTCCTCCAAGAGAAATCTCCTCATAGGTCTTTTTTGAACTCACGTCCAACCAAGGTGTAGGCTCCTCAGACTTTCTACTAAAATCTCATCAAGAATAACCATCTCAAAAGAACTTCCCTCATCTTAAGAGAAATATAGCCTCACCTCATTCTCCATGTATCCATGAGCACTATCAAATAATCATCTCATCCTAAATTCCAAATGCATCACTACATCTTCATAAAGTTCTCAAGCATATGATCAATGCACCCAAAACACAAAGAATCACCAGACCATTGTCAAAGCTCCAATCATCTGAATTAGGAACTTATCATGACATCATGATCTTACAATCCCCCTTAGGAGATCCCATGCTTTAAGTGAACTTACCATGGTCTCAAGATCAATGTATCATCCCAAAAATCTAATGCAATCAAGAGTATACCATTGCATAAAACAATCAAACTCTAGACCAACATCACATGTCAATCACCACCAACACCTCAACCTAAAGACCACAAGAGTCCTCCATGGCTCCAAGATGCTACAGATCCTCAAATAGCATTCACATGCAAATGTGAATAAAACCTTATGAAACAATAGGATGTAAGATTCCCTCTTAAACATCTACATCACTAAAGAGTATCATTCACCACATATTGATGAATGCATAGTCATTTCTAAAACTCCCACTGAACTTTGGTATTGATCTTTCCAAGCACATGACACACCATCTCCCTAATCTGAAAATCATCTAGGTTCACACACATACAAGTGTCCTCCTAATCACACCAAGTGGAAACAAGATCTCCAAATCAAGTAAATATGTTGCAACAATGGAGAAAGGAATGAAGGTGTTGTCATTGATGTCAACTAGTCAATTAGTTATCTACTGGTTGTTGTTGTCATTAGTGTCATGGTTATAGGTTATTGACTGCATATGTTGAGGATATTGAGAAAATGGTATTAAAGAAAGATTACAGGTATTCCTTTGTTGCTCAAGATGTTGATCTAGTGTTTTCCCCTGTGTTTGTGTGGTTCAAATATGTTGGTCATGGTTTTTGAAGTTTTCTATATCCATATTTTTGGTTGTTGATTTGTTGTGAAGTTCGAATTGTGTTCACCAGTTGTGAACTATGTTTTTTTTTGTTGAGGTCTAGGAGAAATTTTTTTGGTCTGGATTTCTCTTTGATGAAGTCTTTTCACTTGTGATTCTAGAGTTAAGATACTTGGGTTTCTTTGAAGATATTTTTGGTTTTTGGAAGTTTCGAGCTTAATTATTTTATGTGTTTTACACTAGTTTGGCTGACGTTGTGTTAAGAACTATCTTCGAAGTTGATGAAGTGTGTTGGATCTATTTTGGGTCCTAGTGAAGCGTGTGTTTGGGTTTCCCTCATTCTAATTCCACCCTAGGATGTTTGGCCTCAACCTAATTTGAATTTGAATTTGGATGGCTAACTTTGTATCTATTTCAAGGTTGAAGAGAGTATAAATACAAGATGAGCTAGTAATTAAAAATGTACAAGAGAAAAGAAGGAAGATAAGTGAAAGAGTAGATGCGACATTGATGCTATTTAGAAAGTGTGTGTGAGTTGTGTATGGAAAATTAGTGTGAAGCTTAATGTCGAGTTTTTTTATGCAATGAGTAGAAGGAAAACTCTATCATTCATGCAAGTTTATCAAGTGACTGTGGTGGAATCCTTTGTTGCATCGGGATTGTAGTCTCTCTATAACAAGTCTTTCTTGTCTTCTTTGTATCTCTATAGCAGTGAGCCCTCTAGGTTGTAGCCCTGTTGGATAGTGAGTCCTTGTTTCAGGCAACTTGAGCCTTACTTCAAGCAGTGATCCTTTTTGTAATCAGTTTTGATATTCACTATAGTGTGATTTAATCCACATCGTGGTTTTTCCCTCATTTGGTTTTCCACATAAATCTGGTGTTATTATTCTTATGTGTTGGAATTGATTTTCTGCATTGGCATTTGATGATTAATCATTTAAGTAGTTTTAAGTATTAGTTTCAGTGATTGAATTAAAAGTTAAAATTTGAGACAAATAATTCACCCCCCCTCTCAGTTGTCCTATTAAACAATTGGTATCAGAGCTTGGTTCCTTGGTGAAGAGCTTAACTACTTGAGGAAGGTCTAGGATGGCTAGCAAAATGGTCTTTGATTATTCGAGGTTTGATGGAATTAATTATGGTATCTAGAAAGTATTGATGGAAGAATATCTAGAGTATTACAGATATGATGTAGAGAAATATTACAAGAATCCTTACACTCCTCTTGCTAATGGTCTAGGTACACCTGAAGAGATTGGAGAACATGAAGCAAACAATAAGGTGAAGTTCATCTTAAAGAATAGTCTGGTACATTTCGAGTTGAATAAGGTTCAGAATTTGAAGACAACTAAGGAAGTATGGGATGCTTTAGAAAGAGCACATTATGGTGATGAAAAAGTTAAAGAGAAGAAATTATAGAACTTGGAAGCACAGTTTGATCTTATACATATGTCTAAAGGGATATGTGCAGGATCACGATGGGCCAAAAAGTGGCGATATGTAAGCCATATGATGGCCCATGTGGCTGACGACTTTTTTTTTACCCAAAATTGATGAAATGAAAAGGGTTTTTAGAGGATATTCTCAGCTTTCCACCAAAATAAATTATGCTTTACTTTGAATTTAATAAATAATTATTATTCATTTTCTATTAGAATTACAAATAAAGTCCAGATTGATAGACTGATTGAAAAACATCTATAACTTTCAAATGGTATCACATTTTTTGAATCCAAAACATGAGTCACATTCTATGCTTCGAATACTATAGGATTAAAAAAAAAAATGAATTTCATGAATTTTTGACCAAGTTAAGGTGGTTAGACAGACGAGCTTTTATATTTTTTTAAAGTTGTAATAAAAAATTCATAATTAATTATTTACATGGAAAAAAATTGTAAAAAAATCTGCATCACATTGGGACATGAGTCCTCTACTTATATTTAAAATATTATAAAAAAATATTATCATTTTATTGTGGTTAGGGTGGTCAGACATACACCTACTTCTTATTTTTACCTTGAAATTTAAATACTACTGCATTGAAATTTCAAATTTTAACCAAATAGATTTTTTTAAAAAAAATAAATGTCTAGTAGTTTAGAAACTACATTCAATTTTCTATAGATTCTATTTTTACATTTGTTTGAAATAATATAGATAACTTATTCAATTTTTTACATCAAGTTGTCTAACTCTGATTTTTTGTCTTTTTATTGCTACTTAAGGGCCTGTTTTTTCCATGATGATCCTGCACATACCCAAAGATGAAAATGTTAAATCTTATGTACAGAGATTGGATGAGGTAGTGCTTGGAATGTGATCACTTGGAGCTACTATACATGAAACCGGGATTGTAAAGAAGATTCTTAGAACTCATCCTGATGCTTACAGTGAGAAGGTGAGTGCTATTGAGAAAACTATAGATTATAAGACTTGTACTAAGGATCTGTTAGGATTTTTGACGTCTTATGAAATGAGGAAGCCGAGTCTAAGAAATGGAGGCAAATCAAAAACTTATTATAAAGCTACAAAAGCTAAAGATCCAAATGAAGAGAACTTTGATGAAATAGAAGCTAAATTTGTGAGAAGAATTAGAAAAGGTTTCGATAAGTATGAAGGTAAGTTTCCCTTTAAATGCTTTAGTTGTGGAGAAATAGGTCATTATGATGCAAAGTGTCTGGAAAGAGCTAAAAGGAATAAACAAAGATATGAGAAAGAAAAGAAAGGAAAGAAGATTAACAAAGCTTACTATGTGAATGAGAATGCTAGTATTTCATATGAAGATTTAGAATATGAAGATCCAAATGACAATGAATTCTTGTTCTTGGTGATTAAGGATGAACCTATTTCTACTAATTCAGAAAAACAGGTAAAGGAAAGACCTCCAGAGAAGAAGGATAAAAATTAAGGTATGGTTATCTCTTCCCTACATGCTAAACAAGAAAAGAATTTTTGGGTAGTTGATAGTGGTTGTTCACATCACATGACTAGTGATAAGGACAAAAAAATTCAAACTTGAGAAATATGATGGAAGCTTGGTTATGTTTGGAGATGATATTGGTTCTAAAATATGTGGGATAGGTTCAATAAGTTTTGATGGCGAGCATCATACTAACGATGTTTACTATGTTAAGGGTTTAAGGCATAATTTGTTGAGTATTGGTCAGATGTGCAAAAAAGAATATAATCTTGTGTTTAGGGATGAGAAATGTGAGATCTAGAAAGGATCTGAAACATTGATTATGTGAGATCCAGAAAGGATCTAGAACATTGATTGATATAGGAAAGAAATCTGAATGAAATATCTATCAACTTAAGGGTGTTGATGGACGATGCTTTATGAATCAGATAAATGGTAGTTGGTTATGACATAGGAGAATGAATCACATGAATTTTGATAACTTGGAAAGGATTAGTGTTGTTTAGGCCGTGAGAGATTTACCAAGAATTACAAAGCCTGTTAATGCTATTTACAAGAATTATCAGTTTGGGAAGCAAGCAAGAAATCATTATAGAACAAAGGAACAATCTACTACCGAACTACTAGATTTAGTTCATACAAATCTCTATGGTCCTATGAGAGTGAAAAGTCTACTTTGTGAAAGGTAATTTATGCTTTTAATTGATGATTATTCTAGATATACATGGGTTACATTTCTTAGAGAGAAATCAGATGCATTAGATAGATTCAAGGCATTCAAGGCTATGGTTGAAAATGCTTAAGATCTGACAGAGGTGGAGAATTCACCTCCCATGAGTTCAATATGTTTTGTGAAGTGCATAGAATAAAGAGACATTTATCTACTCTAAGAACTCCTTAGAATAATGGAGTTGTTGAGAAGAAAAATAAAATAGTTTAAGAGTCTGCTAGATCAATGATTACTGAGGCTGGTTTACCAAAATTTTACTGGAAATAAGTTATTCATACTGTTGTTTATGTGTTCAATTGAGTTCAAGAAAGATAAATTAGTACCAATACTTTGTATGAGCTATGGCATGGAAGAATTCCTACACTTAAATATTTTAAGGTATTCGGAAGCAAATGTTATATCAGAATAGATGAGGAAACTTTGGGTAAGTTTGATGCAAGAAGTGATGAAGGCATATTTCTTGGATATTCTACTAAAAGGAATGCATACAAATGTTTCAATATAATATTGAGAAATATTGTAGAGAGCTCGAACGTGAAGGTTGATGAGACAATGAGGAATTCTATTGATATTGATGGATATATGTTTGATGAACATGATTGTGCAAGAATAGAAGAAATTATGGAAGAACGAGATAAAGATGAGAAAAAAAGTAGCATGCAAAAAATGAAAGAGAAGAAGATGCTTTACTGATGTCCCCTAGGACACCAAAATATGTACAAAGGAATCACTCAGAAAATCATATTAGTGGAGACAAGACAAAAGGTGTGTTAACTAGAAGCAAAGTTGTTGCTGAAGTAAATTTGTGTTTATTCTCTGAGATTGAGTCGAAGACAGTAAGTGGAGATTGAATCAAAGACAGTAAGTGGAGCATGTAAAGATGAACATTGAAAGGAAACAATTAAAGAAGAAATTTTGTAGATTGAGAAGAATCAGACTTGGGAATTGGTCCCAAGATTGACAGATAAAAATATCATTGGATCAAAATGGGTATTCAAAAATAAGTTGAATGAGAATGGATAAATTGTCAAAAACAAAGTGAGGCTTGTGTGTAAAGGCTACTCACAAGTAGAAGGTATATATTTTCAGGAGACTTTTTCCCCAATAGCAAGAATGGAAGCTATAAATATGTTATTGGCATTGGTTGCTTATAAAGATTTCAAATTATATCAGATGGATGTCAAGTCAATATTTCTAAGTGGTGAGTTGGAAGAACAAGTTTACATGGAACAACCAGAAGGATTTAAGTTAATAGATCAACCAGATATGGTGTGCAGATTGAAGAAAGATTTATATGGATTGAAGCAAGCTCCTAGAGCTTGGAATGCAAGGTTATATAGGTATTTGATTCAACAAGGATTTAACAAAGGTATGGCAAATAGTAATTTGTACTTTAAGATTGATAATGACAAAATATTGATTGTAGTTGTATATGTTGATGACATTATCTTTGGAGGTAATGAAAAGATGTGCAAGATTTTTGCGTAAGAGATGCAGAAAGAATTTGAAATGTTTATGTTTGTGGAGATGGATTTATTTCTTGGGCTACAGATTAATCAAACACAAAAAGGAATTTTCATTTCACAGTCTAAGTATGTGAGAGAGATGTTGAAGAAGTTTGGGATGGATGGTTCCAAACCGATGAGTACTCCTATGGTGACTAGTTGTAAATTGGTTAAAGATGGTGATTCACCTAAGGCTGATTAGAGCAAGTATATATCTATGATTGGTGGACTACTGTATTTGATTGCTACTAGACCAAATATTATGCATGTGGTCTGTATTTTGGCTAGATTTCAAGAAGATCTAAAGGAAACACATGTTGCTATTGTTAAAATAATATTCAAATATTTGAATGGCACTCTAGATTATGGATTATGGTATCCTAAAGATACCGAATTTACACTTAGTGCCTATACATATGTAGATTGCGTAGGAGTTGAGAAAATACAACTTCACAAACCCTGAAGATCAACTGCATGCAAATAACCTGTCACAAAAGAAGAGATAGAGACAAACAAGCAAGGGTTATTTGAAAACTAAAAATGTATATATCAAAGAGAATGAGAGAATGAATTGATATGAAATACAATGGGATCAATCCTTATAAAAAAAATATCATGCAAACCCTAAAGAAACCCTAATAGGAAAAACCCTAAAAGAAGCCTAATAGGAAAACATTTAATAATTAATATAATTATTAAATGTCACTTTATGCAAACTAACGTGAAATCTTAAGAAGGGAATAAAGGTAACTTAATCAACATAATTAAGTTAAAACCTTTACTCTAACACCCCCCCTTAAGATGAGCAACAGTGTAGCTACAAACAAATGCAAGAAAGCAAAGGTAACTACAATGCAAGAAGGCAAACATGGGTCCCGACAACTAGGCTAGATCAGGTACCCAAATACAACCAAATCTCTGTAAAGAGGAGAAATAGAGAAAACCACATGGGAAAAAGCTCTACTCCAAAAAGAGATGCAAAAAGCCAAGAAGAATATCATTGAAGCAGAAGAAGCTGCAAACAACTGTTGAAAGATGACTGCTATGGTGCTAAAGAACCTCCGCTGAAGATAGGATGATTAGGATCGAGAAGACAACAATCTACATGAGTGGCCCATACAACACTACTCAAATTAGATGGAAAACAAAGGCAAACACCTGGAACGAAGATACAAATGGCACAAGAACCAATAGTCTGAAACACTGATCAACTGAGAATGGAAGATTCCTTCCAAGGCGAAACCAAAGAAGAATTAGTATGAACAGTATAATACCCCCCCATAATGCTGAACGGGGAGAGCCTGACAGATCCACTGAAATGGTGTGTAACACCCTGTAGTGCATGAAGAAGAAGATGCAACATCTGAAAGTGCACAAGAAAGCACCTGCAACTGAAAAAGTGGTGTGAAAAACAAAGCACACATGCATGAGGCTGGAATCATATGGATCCACTGTCGTTATGGAGGGACACTCACCAAACAAAGGTGTGATGGCAAACAAAGGAAAATTACACAACCTCCCATGGCACTTAATAATACAATGCAAGTACAAAATATGGCACAACCTTATGTGCAAAATCCCCAAAAATACATGTACAATAGTGTGGCACTTTATCTCAGTGCGTTTATATAAAAGATATTGCTTACAAATGATGCTCAAAATGCCCAAAAAGGACAAAGTAAGAAATACATGAAGGACAGCCAAAAAATTGACTGTAGAATGCACCAACAAAAAAAGAAGTGATGAGACCCACACCACTTGAAAGTTATGAAAACCAGCTTTCTGACGATATCTCTTTTGCCAAAAAATGATATCGTATGCCCAAGTTATGACCTCTGAAAGAAAACAGCTCCAAAGGGGAAAAAAACCAGCGCTACATTAAATTGGACGGTCATACGGCCATCGCAGCAAAATCTGAGCTTAAATTTGACAGCCAAATAGCCGTCACCGCAAAAGCATAACTAGGCCTATTTTAAAAAAAAAATGTTTTTTATATAAAAAAACAATAGAAAAAACAAAAATTAATTTTTTTTTATATAAAAAAAAATTAATAAAAATTAGGGCAGGTGCCCGCATGGGGGCCATTGCCAGTGGCGGTCAGGGTATCGTCATTGACGGTACTGACAGACCGTCGGTCGGCAGTAAGGCCGGTAGCGGCTGTCAGTATGTCGGTCGGCGTACCTAAGGGCCCGCAGGTACCTACGTACCTGCGGGTACCCTCATACAAGGCCTGCAAGCCTTTAAACTGCAAAAAAAATATTTCTATATTTTTTTTCGATTTTTTTTAAAAAAATAAAAAAAAAAAACAATGATAATTTTTTTAAAAAAAATTGACGAAAAAGATGGAAATTTTTTTACCAGGCAGATGGACGATCGTACGACCGTACTTGTAAAAAAATTTGCTCCAAAATTCGACTTTGTCCAAAATGGGTGAATGAACAGTCGATTTAGGGGTTTTGGACCGCTGCAGATGTAATGGCAAGGTCCGTTTGAGCTGAAAATTATTTGAAATTGCAAGTATGCCCTGGATCAAAAAAGCAAACCTCAAACCCTTGAAGCTCCAAAAATCTTCAAAACAATAACAGAAAGCAGCAGATCTGGAGCTCTGATACCATGTAGGAGTTGAGAAAATACAACTTCACAAACCCCGAAGATCACCTGCATGCAAATAACCTGTCACAAAAGAAGAGATGGAGACAAACAAGCAAGAGTTCTCTGAAAACTGAAAATGTATATATCAGACAGAATGAGAGAATGAATTGATATGAAATACAATGGGATCAATCCTTATAAAAAGGAGATCATGCAAACCCTAAAGAAACCCTAATAGGAAAAACCCTAAAAGAGGCCCTAATAGAAAAACATTTAATAATTAATATAATTATTAAATATCACTTTATGCAAACTAACGTGAAATCTTAAGAAGGGAATAAAGGTAACTTAATCAACATAATTAAGTTAAAACCTTTACTCTAACAGATTGGGCTGGATGTGTAGATGATAGAAAGAGTACAAGTCGTGGTGCATTCTTTCTTGGATGTAGATTGGTGGCATGGTTGAGTAAGAAGCAAGATTCAATCTCCTTGTCTACTGTTGAAGTTGATTCTATTGTTGTTGCATCTTGTTGTATACAAGTTCTATGGATGAAACAAACATTAAAAGATATCACAATGTTATATGATGATCCTATTTATATCTTCTATGATAATACAAGTGCAACTAACATTTTGAATAATATTGTGATGCACTCGAGGATAAAGTACATATCTATTAGATATCATTTATTGAGAGAGAAGGCCATGGAGAAAGAATTCAAGCTTTAGTATGTTCCGACGAAGGATCAAATTGTTGATATTTCCATGAAGGCTCTTCGTAAAGATACTTTTGAGTAGCTCTGAGAGAAGTTAGGGGTTATTGCCCCTCCTTTCATAAACTAAGATACATATGGAGATGCATCAGTCCAGTGGATTCATGGTTCTATCTTTTTGGACTGATGTTTTGGTGGGTACCTCTCAGAGGGAGCAGGTAGTTTCAAGTGTTTTCATTGTGAGTATTTTGTTTTCATTTCAAAGGAAGATTCAATGAACATATATTTTTCCATTTCCATTGATGTCAAAGGAGGAGAGAAATCATGTGAAAAGGAGAGAAATCTAATGAGAGAAAGAAAGTAATAAGGAAGATGATCTTCCGAGGGGGAGAAGCAAAGAAAAATATTGAGAATTATATTCAGAACTGGTATAGATTCTTTGATGGTTGTTCGCATCATGTGTTTCCATCAATGACAAAGGGGTAGATTGTTGCAAGAATGGTGAAATGAATAAAGGTGTTGTCATTGATGTCAACTAGTCAATTAGTTATCTATTGGTTGGTGTTGTCATTAGTGTCATAGTTACAGGTTATTGGTTGCATATACTGAGGATATTGAGAAAATTGTATTAAAGAAAGATTACAAGTTGTGATCCTATTAAAATGCTACTCCTAATGTGAAATGCTAGATAAAAACTAATAATGCAACAAGAGGAAATAACAAGATAAAAGGGCACCTCAATGATTAGCCTAAGAAAATGGATAACATGAAAATAAGATAAAATGAATTGAATGTTTGTTATACCTTCATGCTGCTCTTTCCTTGGTTGGCCCTTGATCTTTGGATGTCTTGTGTGCTCCTTGGATGGCAATAGAGTTAAATGTATGCAATATGCAAGATGGATGAGAATGCTAAGTGTTATGATGGATGAGAGCTCAAATGATAAATTTTCAAGAGTTTGGTTGCAAAAGATTTGATCCCTAAAGCGAAAAAAAATGAGGGGGTATTTATAGGATAATTGGGATTCTCTAGATAATTCAACGGTTGAGATTGATCCAACAAGATCAATATGAAGGGCTATGGTGAGTTGAGGACTCACAAGCCCTCACATCTTGACATGTGGAATGTGAGATGTCTTAGGGTGGAATGATGTGGAAATGAGGTGGAAGAGAAGTACATGAGGTGGATGAAGGACAAGTGCTTTGGAGGATGAAAAGATTCCTTGGAGGAATAAAAGTGAATTAAAAATTCACAATGATTGGAAGAATCTAGTGGATAAGAGAGGGTCTCCAAAAAGTTGGAGATTTGTCACATGTGGGTGATGTGACAAGTCCAAGGTTCTAGAAGCCTTGGGCACATGTAAAATGACAAGTCACAT
>CM021104.1:216740818-216797191 GCA_007115665.2 Sequoiadendron giganteum
AACCCCTTTCGGGTTAAAAACCCGACACTCCAAAAGCATAGATCTATTGTATTATTCAACAATAAAATACGCAGTTACAATACAGTTGTAGGATCTAAGCCTTTACATGGAGATTTACATCATGTTTCATCTAGAAAATTCGGTAGCATAACCCTTGTGAATTCAGTCTCTCCTCTCTAAACTTGTCAAGAAAAAACATATTTATAGAGCTTAAAATGCACAAATTAGACATTTCTAAATCAACTGTCAAAGACTGAAGATGTGGCATGAAAAGTGCAAAAACCACTGCACACACATAACGGTAAGTTTCCAATTGTCACCAAACCTACACATGCAAAATTTTCAACTCAAAAACTCACATTCCATGCAAACTCAACTCAAAAATAGAAAATGTCACCATGCACAACTCCACCTATAAAATCAACTTTCAAACTTACCTTCCCATTAGAAA
Organism: Sequoiadendron giganteum; assembly: GCA_007115665.2. Classification (NCBI taxonomy): domain Eukaryota; kingdom Viridiplantae; phylum Streptophyta; class Pinopsida; order Cupressales; family Cupressaceae; genus Sequoiadendron; species Sequoiadendron giganteum. The sequence goes on from CM021104.1 coordinate 216,741,270, forward strand.
AATAAACTACAAGTTGTAACTCACAAGACAATGTGAGAAAACTAGCAACATTTAAAAAATCAATCCTATGGAAAAATCAAAGGTTGAGACACCTTCATTTTCCTAACAATCTCCCACTTGTTGAACACCTTTGAAGAGTCCATGAAAGTAACAAGATTTAACTGCTAAGAGTCAACCGATGAAAACAAATCATCACATCCATACATGGAATTACAACAATCTTGAACAATTCTTTCGTGCTCCAACCAAGACACCTACAACAACATCCAAGATGTTCACCATATCAGGCAATAGTTCATGTCATCCTCCAAGGAAAGGAATGAGCCATGGTGTATATGCACCAGTCTAAAGAAAACAAAACATCAGATCTAACTAATAAAAAAGGCTACAAAATATTGGCACCACTCCACTGTGCTCACAAGCTATATAGAAGCATCAACAACATCAACTTCAGAGCCCTCCAGGAAAAAGAAAAGAAAAAGATAGTGCGTCAGCTAGAACAACAACCAGGAATCTGACTACTCCCATCCAATTGACCAACCCACGTGACTAAAAATAACACACAAAGCAAGTGCTAATCCATCTAATCACCCATACCTTGAAGGTATCAATATCAACAAACTCTCCCACCTACACATCCAACCCATCAACTGCAAATACAAGCTCCATGTGTCAACCAATCAAAGAAGTCCAAACACATCCAGGAACTCCCACTGCATGGGTAATGTTGAATCTAAAATAGTCAAAGACACTGATTCTACCAATCACAACACATAGAAAGTGTAGCCATGTAGTACCAAGGACCATCCACAAAGATCTACAAATCCTACAACCATCTGCTACAAGAAACATCTTTCTCATAAATCTTCCACAGCTCTCCCATTTTCTCCATATCTAACTGAAGAAAAGATACAAGAACCTCCATGGCATCACCCAAGTGACAACACATGACCACAAACTAGTGATCATCATATCTCCACATAGAAATACCACATCGAAGAAGAACCAAAATAAAGAGAAAAAATTTGCAAATCATAAACATGTAGCATCCCTTCTAGGTGATCCCACAAAGCTGGTTTACAATTTCTGAGAGGAATTATTTTTTGCTGAAATCACACATTTTTAGAAAATATAATGATTTAAGCCTTAAAAAGTTCCATTTTAAGGATTCCAATTGAAGAGGGTTTGATCAAACCACCCTAGATCAAACCCCCTTGGATATAACCTCGCTAGTTTTAAACCATACCTATAAATGAGTCTCCTTTACACCTATCAAAATTCTAATAAAAAATCACTTTTGATTTACCTTTTGGGGGATCAAATGTTTAAAATTTATTTCAAATGATTATGGTAGTCCTCGGAACGATCTATCCAACAAATATAATTTTAATATGTTTTGGCTTTATTATGTATTTGATTTTTTAGTTTTATTAAACATAGGTTTTTCATCAAAAATGAAGGTCTATGTTCTGCACATGTGGAAAAATAGCAGATTATCAAAAACAAAAAATTGAAAAATATGAGTGCACCAGATATTGAAGTCCTTGATCCAACAAAAAATAATAATTGAATTTCGATATATACAAAAAAGGTTACGCGTTATACAGTCACAAAAAAAGAGTGGGGAATGATAATGCTCCTCCAAGATATGCAAGCCATTATGACTCCTCCAAGAGAAATCTCCTCATAGGTCTTTTTTGAACTCACGTCCAACCAAGGTGTAGGCTCCTCAGACTTTCTACTAAAATCTCATCAAGAATAACCATCTCAAAAGAACTTCCCTCATCTTAAGAGAAATATAGCCTCACCTCATTCTCCATGTATCCATGAGCACTATCAAATAATCATCTCATCCTAAATTCCAAATGCATCACTACATCTTCATAAAGTTCTCAAGCATATGATCAATGCACCCAAAACACAAAGAATCACCAGACCATTGTCAAAGCTCCAATCATCTGAATTAGGAACTTATCATGACATCATGATCTTACAATCCCCCTTAGGAGATCCCATGCTTTAAGTGAACTTACCATGGTCTCAAGATCAATGTATCATCCCAAAAATCTAATGCAATCAAGAGTATACCATTGCATAAAACAATCAAACTCTAGACCAACATCACATGTCAATCACCACCAACACCTCAACCTAAAGACCACAAGAGTCCTCCATGGCTCCAAGATGCTACAGATCCTCAAATAGCATTCACATGCAAATGTGAATAAAACCTTATGAAACAATAGGATGTAAGATTCCCTCTTAAACATCTACATCACTAAAGAGTATCATTCACCACATATTGATGAATGCATAGTCATTTCTAAAACTCCCACTGAACTTTGGTATTGATCTTTCCAAGCACATGACACACCATCTCCCTAATCTGAAAATCATCTAGGTTCACACACATACAAGTGTCCTCCTAATCACACCAAGTGGAAACAAGATCTCCAAATCAAGTAAATATGTTGCAACAATGGAGAAAGGAATGAAGGTGTTGTCATTGATGTCAACTAGTCAATTAGTTATCTACTGGTTGTTGTTGTCATTAGTGTCATGGTTATAGGTTATTGACTGCATATGTTGAGGATATTGAGAAAATGGTATTAAAGAAAGATTACAGGTATTCCTTTGTTGCTCAAGATGTTGATCTAGTGTTTTCCCCTGTGTTTGTGTGGTTCAAATATGTTGGTCATGGTTTTTGAAGTTTTCTATATCCATATTTTTGGTTGTTGATTTGTTGTGAAGTTCGAATTGTGTTCACCAGTTGTGAACTATGTTTTTTTTTGTTGAGGTCTAGGAGAAATTTTTTTGGTCTGGATTTCTCTTTGATGAAGTCTTTTCACTTGTGATTCTAGAGTTAAGATACTTGGGTTTCTTTGAAGATATTTTTGGTTTTTGGAAGTTTCGAGCTTAATTATTTTATGTGTTTTACACTAGTTTGGCTGACGTTGTGTTAAGAACTATCTTCGAAGTTGATGAAGTGTGTTGGATCTATTTTGGGTCCTAGTGAAGCGTGTGTTTGGGTTTCCCTCATTCTAATTCCACCCTAGGATGTTTGGCCTCAACCTAATTTGAATTTGAATTTGGATGGCTAACTTTGTATCTATTTCAAGGTTGAAGAGAGTATAAATACAAGATGAGCTAGTAATTAAAAATGTACAAGAGAAAAGAAGGAAGATAAGTGAAAGAGTAGATGCGACATTGATGCTATTTAGAAAGTGTGTGTGAGTTGTGTATGGAAAATTAGTGTGAAGCTTAATGTCGAGTTTTTTTATGCAATGAGTAGAAGGAAAACTCTATCATTCATGCAAGTTTATCAAGTGACTGTGGTGGAATCCTTTGTTGCATCGGGATTGTAGTCTCTCTATAACAAGTCTTTCTTGTCTTCTTTGTATCTCTATAGCAGTGAGCCCTCTAGGTTGTAGCCCTGTTGGATAGTGAGTCCTTGTTTCAGGCAACTTGAGCCTTACTTCAAGCAGTGATCCTTTTTGTAATCAGTTTTGATATTCACTATAGTGTGATTTAATCCACATCGTGGTTTTTCCCTCATTTGGTTTTCCACATAAATCTGGTGTTATTATTCTTATGTGTTGGAATTGATTTTCTGCATTGGCATTTGATGATTAATCATTTAAGTAGTTTTAAGTATTAGTTTCAGTGATTGAATTAAAAGTTAAAATTTGAGACAAATAATTCACCCCCCCTCTCAGTTGTCCTATTAAACAATTGGTATCAGAGCTTGGTTCCTTGGTGAAGAGCTTAACTACTTGAGGAAGGTCTAGGATGGCTAGCAAAATGGTCTTTGATTATTCGAGGTTTGATGGAATTAATTATGGTATCTAGAAAGTATTGATGGAAGAATATCTAGAGTATTACAGATATGATGTAGAGAAATATTACAAGAATCCTTACACTCCTCTTGCTAATGGTCTAGGTACACCTGAAGAGATTGGAGAACATGAAGCAAACAATAAGGTGAAGTTCATCTTAAAGAATAGTCTGGTACATTTCGAGTTGAATAAGGTTCAGAATTTGAAGACAACTAAGGAAGTATGGGATGCTTTAGAAAGAGCACATTATGGTGATGAAAAAGTTAAAGAGAAGAAATTATAGAACTTGGAAGCACAGTTTGATCTTATACATATGTCTAAAGGGATATGTGCAGGATCACGATGGGCCAAAAAGTGGCGATATGTAAGCCATATGATGGCCCATGTGGCTGACGACTTTTTTTTTACCCAAAATTGATGAAATGAAAAGGGTTTTTAGAGGATATTCTCAGCTTTCCACCAAAATAAATTATGCTTTACTTTGAATTTAATAAATAATTATTATTCATTTTCTATTAGAATTACAAATAAAGTCCAGATTGATAGACTGATTGAAAAACATCTATAACTTTCAAATGGTATCACATTTTTTGAATCCAAAACATGAGTCACATTCTATGCTTCGAATACTATAGGATTAAAAAAAAAAATGAATTTCATGAATTTTTGACCAAGTTAAGGTGGTTAGACAGACGAGCTTTTATATTTTTTTAAAGTTGTAATAAAAAATTCATAATTAATTATTTACATGGAAAAAAATTGTAAAAAAATCTGCATCACATTGGGACATGAGTCCTCTACTTATATTTAAAATATTATAAAAAAATATTATCATTTTATTGTGGTTAGGGTGGTCAGACATACACCTACTTCTTATTTTTACCTTGAAATTTAAATACTACTGCATTGAAATTTCAAATTTTAACCAAATAGATTTTTTTAAAAAAAATAAATGTCTAGTAGTTTAGAAACTACATTCAATTTTCTATAGATTCTATTTTTACATTTGTTTGAAATAATATAGATAACTTATTCAATTTTTTACATCAAGTTGTCTAACTCTGATTTTTTGTCTTTTTATTGCTACTTAAGGGCCTGTTTTTTCCATGATGATCCTGCACATACCCAAAGATGAAAATGTTAAATCTTATGTACAGAGATTGGATGAGGTAGTGCTTGGAATGTGATCACTTGGAGCTACTATACATGAAACCGGGATTGTAAAGAAGATTCTTAGAACTCATCCTGATGCTTACAGTGAGAAGGTGAGTGCTATTGAGAAAACTATAGATTATAAGACTTGTACTAAGGATCTGTTAGGATTTTTGACGTCTTATGAAATGAGGAAGCCGAGTCTAAGAAATGGAGGCAAATCAAAAACTTATTATAAAGCTACAAAAGCTAAAGATCCAAATGAAGAGAACTTTGATGAAATAGAAGCTAAATTTGTGAGAAGAATTAGAAAAGGTTTCGATAAGTATGAAGGTAAGTTTCCCTTTAAATGCTTTAGTTGTGGAGAAATAGGTCATTATGATGCAAAGTGTCTGGAAAGAGCTAAAAGGAATAAACAAAGATATGAGAAAGAAAAGAAAGGAAAGAAGATTAACAAAGCTTACTATGTGAATGAGAATGCTAGTATTTCATATGAAGATTTAGAATATGAAGATCCAAATGACAATGAATTCTTGTTCTTGGTGATTAAGGATGAACCTATTTCTACTAATTCAGAAAAACAGGTAAAGGAAAGACCTCCAGAGAAGAAGGATAAAAATTAAGGTATGGTTATCTCTTCCCTACATGCTAAACAAGAAAAGAATTTTTGGGTAGTTGATAGTGGTTGTTCACATCACATGACTAGTGATAAGGACAAAAAAATTCAAACTTGAGAAATATGATGGAAGCTTGGTTATGTTTGGAGATGATATTGGTTCTAAAATATGTGGGATAGGTTCAATAAGTTTTGATGGCGAGCATCATACTAACGATGTTTACTATGTTAAGGGTTTAAGGCATAATTTGTTGAGTATTGGTCAGATGTGCAAAAAAGAATATAATCTTGTGTTTAGGGATGAGAAATGTGAGATCTAGAAAGGATCTGAAACATTGATTATGTGAGATCCAGAAAGGATCTAGAACATTGATTGATATAGGAAAGAAATCTGAATGAAATATCTATCAACTTAAGGGTGTTGATGGACGATGCTTTATGAATCAGATAAATGGTAGTTGGTTATGACATAGGAGAATGAATCACATGAATTTTGATAACTTGGAAAGGATTAGTGTTGTTTAGGCCGTGAGAGATTTACCAAGAATTACAAAGCCTGTTAATGCTATTTACAAGAATTATCAGTTTGGGAAGCAAGCAAGAAATCATTATAGAACAAAGGAACAATCTACTACCGAACTACTAGATTTAGTTCATACAAATCTCTATGGTCCTATGAGAGTGAAAAGTCTACTTTGTGAAAGGTAATTTATGCTTTTAATTGATGATTATTCTAGATATACATGGGTTACATTTCTTAGAGAGAAATCAGATGCATTAGATAGATTCAAGGCATTCAAGGCTATGGTTGAAAATGCTTAAGATCTGACAGAGGTGGAGAATTCACCTCCCATGAGTTCAATATGTTTTGTGAAGTGCATAGAATAAAGAGACATTTATCTACTCTAAGAACTCCTTAGAATAATGGAGTTGTTGAGAAGAAAAATAAAATAGTTTAAGAGTCTGCTAGATCAATGATTACTGAGGCTGGTTTACCAAAATTTTACTGGAAATAAGTTATTCATACTGTTGTTTATGTGTTCAATTGAGTTCAAGAAAGATAAATTAGTACCAATACTTTGTATGAGCTATGGCATGGAAGAATTCCTACACTTAAATATTTTAAGGTATTCGGAAGCAAATGTTATATCAGAATAGATGAGGAAACTTTGGGTAAGTTTGATGCAAGAAGTGATGAAGGCATATTTCTTGGATATTCTACTAAAAGGAATGCATACAAATGTTTCAATATAATATTGAGAAATATTGTAGAGAGCTCGAACGTGAAGGTTGATGAGACAATGAGGAATTCTATTGATATTGATGGATATATGTTTGATGAACATGATTGTGCAAGAATAGAAGAAATTATGGAAGAACGAGATAAAGATGAGAAAAAAAGTAGCATGCAAAAAATGAAAGAGAAGAAGATGCTTTACTGATGTCCCCTAGGACACCAAAATATGTACAAAGGAATCACTCAGAAAATCATATTAGTGGAGACAAGACAAAAGGTGTGTTAACTAGAAGCAAAGTTGTTGCTGAAGTAAATTTGTGTTTATTCTCTGAGATTGAGTCGAAGACAGTAAGTGGAGATTGAATCAAAGACAGTAAGTGGAGCATGTAAAGATGAACATTGAAAGGAAACAATTAAAGAAGAAATTTTGTAGATTGAGAAGAATCAGACTTGGGAATTGGTCCCAAGATTGACAGATAAAAATATCATTGGATCAAAATGGGTATTCAAAAATAAGTTGAATGAGAATGGATAAATTGTCAAAAACAAAGTGAGGCTTGTGTGTAAAGGCTACTCACAAGTAGAAGGTATATATTTTCAGGAGACTTTTTCCCCAATAGCAAGAATGGAAGCTATAAATATGTTATTGGCATTGGTTGCTTATAAAGATTTCAAATTATATCAGATGGATGTCAAGTCAATATTTCTAAGTGGTGAGTTGGAAGAACAAGTTTACATGGAACAACCAGAAGGATTTAAGTTAATAGATCAACCAGATATGGTGTGCAGATTGAAGAAAGATTTATATGGATTGAAGCAAGCTCCTAGAGCTTGGAATGCAAGGTTATATAGGTATTTGATTCAACAAGGATTTAACAAAGGTATGGCAAATAGTAATTTGTACTTTAAGATTGATAATGACAAAATATTGATTGTAGTTGTATATGTTGATGACATTATCTTTGGAGGTAATGAAAAGATGTGCAAGATTTTTGCGTAAGAGATGCAGAAAGAATTTGAAATGTTTATGTTTGTGGAGATGGATTTATTTCTTGGGCTACAGATTAATCAAACACAAAAAGGAATTTTCATTTCACAGTCTAAGTATGTGAGAGAGATGTTGAAGAAGTTTGGGATGGATGGTTCCAAACCGATGAGTACTCCTATGGTGACTAGTTGTAAATTGGTTAAAGATGGTGATTCACCTAAGGCTGATTAGAGCAAGTATATATCTATGATTGGTGGACTACTGTATTTGATTGCTACTAGACCAAATATTATGCATGTGGTCTGTATTTTGGCTAGATTTCAAGAAGATCTAAAGGAAACACATGTTGCTATTGTTAAAATAATATTCAAATATTTGAATGGCACTCTAGATTATGGATTATGGTATCCTAAAGATACCGAATTTACACTTAGTGCCTATACATATGTAGATTGCGTAGGAGTTGAGAAAATACAACTTCACAAACCCTGAAGATCAACTGCATGCAAATAACCTGTCACAAAAGAAGAGATAGAGACAAACAAGCAAGGGTTATTTGAAAACTAAAAATGTATATATCAAAGAGAATGAGAGAATGAATTGATATGAAATACAATGGGATCAATCCTTATAAAAAAAATATCATGCAAACCCTAAAGAAACCCTAATAGGAAAAACCCTAAAAGAAGCCTAATAGGAAAACATTTAATAATTAATATAATTATTAAATGTCACTTTATGCAAACTAACGTGAAATCTTAAGAAGGGAATAAAGGTAACTTAATCAACATAATTAAGTTAAAACCTTTACTCTAACACCCCCCCTTAAGATGAGCAACAGTGTAGCTACAAACAAATGCAAGAAAGCAAAGGTAACTACAATGCAAGAAGGCAAACATGGGTCCCGACAACTAGGCTAGATCAGGTACCCAAATACAACCAAATCTCTGTAAAGAGGAGAAATAGAGAAAACCACATGGGAAAAAGCTCTACTCCAAAAAGAGATGCAAAAAGCCAAGAAGAATATCATTGAAGCAGAAGAAGCTGCAAACAACTGTTGAAAGATGACTGCTATGGTGCTAAAGAACCTCCGCTGAAGATAGGATGATTAGGATCGAGAAGACAACAATCTACATGAGTGGCCCATACAACACTACTCAAATTAGATGGAAAACAAAGGCAAACACCTGGAACGAAGATACAAATGGCACAAGAACCAATAGTCTGAAACACTGATCAACTGAGAATGGAAGATTCCTTCCAAGGCGAAACCAAAGAAGAATTAGTATGAACAGTATAATACCCCCCCATAATGCTGAACGGGGAGAGCCTGACAGATCCACTGAAATGGTGTGTAACACCCTGTAGTGCATGAAGAAGAAGATGCAACATCTGAAAGTGCACAAGAAAGCACCTGCAACTGAAAAAGTGGTGTGAAAAACAAAGCACACATGCATGAGGCTGGAATCATATGGATCCACTGTCGTTATGGAGGGACACTCACCAAACAAAGGTGTGATGGCAAACAAAGGAAAATTACACAACCTCCCATGGCACTTAATAATACAATGCAAGTACAAAATATGGCACAACCTTATGTGCAAAATCCCCAAAAATACATGTACAATAGTGTGGCACTTTATCTCAGTGCGTTTATATAAAAGATATTGCTTACAAATGATGCTCAAAATGCCCAAAAAGGACAAAGTAAGAAATACATGAAGGACAGCCAAAAAATTGACTGTAGAATGCACCAACAAAAAAAGAAGTGATGAGACCCACACCACTTGAAAGTTATGAAAACCAGCTTTCTGACGATATCTCTTTTGCCAAAAAATGATATCGTATGCCCAAGTTATGACCTCTGAAAGAAAACAGCTCCAAAGGGGAAAAAAACCAGCGCTACATTAAATTGGACGGTCATACGGCCATCGCAGCAAAATCTGAGCTTAAATTTGACAGCCAAATAGCCGTCACCGCAAAAGCATAACTAGGCCTATTTTAAAAAAAAAATGTTTTTTATATAAAAAAACAATAGAAAAAACAAAAATTAATTTTTTTTTATATAAAAAAAAATTAATAAAAATTAGGGCAGGTGCCCGCATGGGGGCCATTGCCAGTGGCGGTCAGGGTATCGTCATTGACGGTACTGACAGACCGTCGGTCGGCAGTAAGGCCGGTAGCGGCTGTCAGTATGTCGGTCGGCGTACCTAAGGGCCCGCAGGTACCTACGTACCTGCGGGTACCCTCATACAAGGCCTGCAAGCCTTTAAACTGCAAAAAAAATATTTCTATATTTTTTTTCGATTTTTTTTAAAAAAAAAAAACAATGATAATTTTTTTAAAAAAAATTGACGAAAAAGATGGAAATTTTTTTACCAGGCAGATGGACGATCGTACGACCGTACTTGTAAAAAAATTTGCTCCAAAATTCGACTTTGTCCAAAATGGGTGAATGAACAGTCGATTTAGGGGTTTTGGACCGCTGCAGATGTAATGGCAAGGTCCGTTTGAGCTGAAAATTATTTGAAATTGCAAGTATGCCCTGGATCAAAAAAGCAAACCTCAAACCCTTGAAGCTCCAAAAATCTTCAAAACAATAACAGAAAGCAGCAGATCTGGAGCTCTGATACCATGTAGGAGTTGAGAAAATACAACTTCACAAACCCCGAAGATCACCTGCATGCAAATAACCTGTCACAAAAGAAGAGATGGAGACAAACAAGCAAGAGTTCTCTGAAAACTGAAAATGTATATATCAGACAGAATGAGAGAATGAATTGATATGAAATACAATGGGATCAATCCTTATAAAAAGGAGATCATGCAAACCCTAAAGAAACCCTAATAGGAAAAACCCTAAAAGAGGCCCTAATAGAAAAACATTTAATAATTAATATAATTATTAAATATCACTTTATGCAAACTAACGTGAAATCTTAAGAAGGGAATAAAGGTAACTTAATCAACATAATTAAGTTAAAACCTTTACTCTAACAGATTGGGCTGGATGTGTAGATGATAGAAAGAGTACAAGTCGTGGTGCATTCTTTCTTGGATGTAGATTGGTGGCATGGTTGAGTAAGAAGCAAGATTCAATCTCCTTGTCTACTGTTGAAGTTGATTCTATTGTTGTTGCATCTTGTTGTATACAAGTTCTATGGATGAAACAAACATTAAAAGATATCACAATGTTATATGATGATCCTATTTATATCTTCTATGATAATACAAGTGCAACTAACATTTTGAATAATATTGTGATGCACTCGAGGATAAAGTACATATCTATTAGATATCATTTATTGAGAGAGAAGGCCATGGAGAAAGAATTCAAGCTTTAGTATGTTCCGACGAAGGATCAAATTGTTGATATTTCCATGAAGGCTCTTCGTAAAGATACTTTTGAGTAGCTCTGAGAGAAGTTAGGGGTTATTGCCCCTCCTTTCATAAACTAAGATACATATGGAGATGCATCAGTCCAGTGGATTCATGGTTCTATCTTTTTGGACTGATGTTTTGGTGGGTACCTCTCAGAGGGAGCAGGTAGTTTCAAGTGTTTTCATTGTGAGTATTTTGTTTTCATTTCAAAGGAAGATTCAATGAACATATATTTTTCCATTTCCATTGATGTCAAAGGAGGAGAGAAATCATGTGAAAAGGAGAGAAATCTAATGAGAGAAAGAAAGTAATAAGGAAGATGATCTTCCGAGGGGGAGAAGCAAAGAAAAATATTGAGAATTATATTCAGAACTGGTATAGATTCTTTGATGGTTGTTCGCATCATGTGTTTCCATCAATGACAAAGGGGTAGATTGTTGCAAGAATGGTGAAATGAATAAAGGTGTTGTCATTGATGTCAACTAGTCAATTAGTTATCTATTGGTTGGTGTTGTCATTAGTGTCATAGTTACAGGTTATTGGTTGCATATACTGAGGATATTGAGAAAATTGTATTAAAGAAAGATTACAAGTTGTGATCCTATTAAAATGCTACTCCTAATGTGAAATGCTAGATAAAAACTAATAATGCAACAAGAGGAAATAACAAGATAAAAGGGCACCTCAATGATTAGCCTAAGAAAATGGATAACATGAAAATAAGATAAAATGAATTGAATGTTTGTTATACCTTCATGCTGCTCTTTCCTTGGTTGGCCCTTGATCTTTGGATGTCTTGTGTGCTCCTTGGATGGCAATAGAGTTAAATGTATGCAATATGCAAGATGGATGAGAATGCTAAGTGTTATGATGGATGAGAGCTCAAATGATAAATTTTCAAGAGTTTGGTTGCAAAAGATTTGATCCCTAAAGCGAAAAAAAATGAGGGGGTATTTATAGGATAATTGGGATTCTCTAGATAATTCAACGGTTGAGATTGATCCAACAAGATCAATATGAAGGGCTATGGTGAGTTGAGGACTCACAAGCCCTCACATCTTGACATGTGGAATGTGAGATGTCTTAGGGTGGAATGATGTGGAAATGAGGTGGAAGAGAAGTACATGAGGTGGATGAAGGACAAGTGCTTTGGAGGATGAAAAGATTCCTTGGAGGAATAAAAGTGAATTAAAAATTCACAATGATTGGAAGAATCTAGTGGATAAGAGAGGGTCTCCAAAAAGTTGGAGATTTGTCACATGTGGGTGATGTGACAAGTCCAAGGTTCTAGAAGCCTTGGGCACATGTAAAATGACAAGTCACATTTGCATGGGGATAGGGTAAACCTTGGAAGAATAAAATGTGAATTAAAAATTCACATGGGGAAGAGAGGAACCTTGGTTAAATAAATGTGAATTAAAAATTCACATGGGAAAGAGAGTCAGTGCCAAGAAAGGCAAGTGGGAAGGTTGACCAGAAAAGGTAAGCCAAATGTGGCTAATGAATTTGATTAAAATTGTGCAAACATAAGATTATGATAATTAATGAGAGATTATAGGCTAGTGGGAGATTATGGAGGATGTGACACTTAATCTTGATTAAGTGGTGCACATCCTAATCACAAATTAATTAATTTAATCTAGATTAAAAGAGGGTTATGGAGAATGTGACAAGGAGAGAGAAAAAGAGGAATAAAAAATTGGTTTTTTACTCCAAATAGGTTAAATGACTAAATTAAATAATTTGTCATATTTATTTAATTTAGGGAAGAAAAGGGATAAGGTAAAGTATTTAATTTATTTAATTACATACTTTAAGAGTCTTAGGCAGAAAATGAAATAATGATTAAATAAATTATTTAATCACTATTAATGAAATAGATGAATATAATAGACGATTTTGATCATATGGAAGTGATCAAATTTGGATGTCTACATAGGTATTTAGTTCTTTCTCAGGATGATGATCCAATATTTTCCCCTACGTTCGTGTGGTTCAGATATGTTGGTCATGGTTGTTGAAGGTTGTTATATTTAGATTTTTGGTTGTTGGTTCATTGTGAAGTTCGAGTTGTTTTCACCAATTGTGAACTATGTTTTTCTGTTGAGGTTTGGGAGAAAATTTGCTAGTCCAGATTTCTCTTTGATGAAGTCTTTTGACTTGCGATTCTAGAGTTAAGATGGTTTGGTTGCATTGGAGATATTTTTTGTTTTTGGAAGTTTCGAGCTTAATTGTTCTATGTGCTTTACACTGGTTTGGTTAACCTTGTGTTAAGAACTATCTTCGAAGTTGATGAAGTGTGTTGGATCTATTTTGGGTATCGGTGAAGCATGTGTTTGGGTCACCCTCATTCTAATTCCACCCTAGGATGTTTGATGCTGACCTAATTTGAATTTGAAGCTGGATGGCCGAATTTGTATCTTTTTCGACGTTGGAGATAGTATAAATATAGGATGAGCTAGTAATGAAAAATGTACAAGATCAAAGAAGGAAGCTAAGTTAAAGAGTAGATGCAACATTGATGCAATTTAGAAATTTTGTGTGAGTTGTGTGTGGTAGATCAGTGTGAAGCTTTACGTTGAGTTTCTGGATGTAGTGAATTGGGATTGTATTCTCTTTGTAACAAGTATTATTTGTATTCTTTGTATCTTTGTGGTAGTGAGCCATCTGGGTTGTAGCCCTATTGGAGAGTGAGTCCTTGTTTCAAGCATTGAGCCTTACTTCAGGCAATGAGCCTTTTTGTAATCGGTGAGTTAATCAGCACCGTGGTTTTTCCCTTATTGGGTTTTCCACATAAATCATGTGTTATTGTACTTATGTGTTGGAATTGAGTTCTTGCATTGGCATTGATGATTAGTCATTTTAATAGTTTTAAGTATTAGTTTTGATGATTGAATTAAAGGTTAAAATCTATGACAACTGATTCACCCCCCCCTCTTAGTTGTCCTATTCAAAAAAATATACCATGCTATAGGACTCAAACATTGACTATCTAGGTACTCTCGTATCATCCATCCTCTCATCTTAAAGAAACAACACCAATGCACAAGTTACCACAGACAAGGCCAACTAACAAGTCTACATCAACACTGAATCAAACCTTGTGGATATAGACAGTCCACATCCAAGTTGTCCCACAGTAAAAAAATTAGGTAAAGACAACCCGCAACATGCAAACCCATTATCACATTGGAAATTGCACATTTGAGATTTGAAAGAGAATAACCATGTAGACAACATGACTCAAGCACCAAATCAAGCTCATATCTGATTTTCCAATCATGTCCACAATGAGCATCATTGTCAAGGAATCCACTGAGCATCACCAAAGAAATGTTGAGTGACTAATCATGTACCAACACTCCCATGTAGAGAAATCATCTCACCTCCTCACACCATGCACAAAGCATGCATGCAAAACTGCAACTATCTCATCTAGTAACACTCGAAAAGCTAGAGTCTAGAAAATAGTTTACTCATAGCTCCACAAAACTATAAGTTTCTTTTGACCATGTAAAACTTGAAAAACCATTGTGTTTGGAAAAAACCCATGTGAATCCACACACACTTCACATCTGGAAGACTCAAAATTCTAAAAAACAACCATAATGGTAAACCTAAATAATGGATTATCATAAATGAGCATAACCTAAGATTTTTTAGGAAAATCTATAAAACCCTCAAATCCAAGGAACATGAATTTGATCCATGCAAGTATAAAGCATCCATAAAAAGAAAAATAAATTCAAGAACTCCAGGCCTATTTCAATCCAACTCCACAACGACCAACATTCACATACATCTAAGGGAGACAAGCTATTGCAGAAGCTTCAAGATCATCTAATGATCATCTTCATATCCTACATGCAATCGAGGTAAAAAAAGAAGTGCCTTCCAATACCAAGAAAAAGTACCCAACATAAGCACATTACTCCATAGCTGAAAAAAAACCCAAGCTTCTCCAAATCACCAAGGAGCCTCTGACATAGACACCCAATATAAAATCTTTGTTGCAACACAACCACAAAGAAAAAAATCCCACCTCATGCATCAGGATTATTTCATTGTCCACTAGGAGCTTTGGATCACCATTTTAATATGGACCACTACATTTTATCTATCTTCACCATCCTTCAAGTTGTGTGTTGTCTCCTAAAACTAAAACAAAAAATAAATAGCTTCTACTCACCAAAGGATCAATCTTCATTCAATTCCTTCATATTTCCTCAAGATTTCTAGGCTAAGAAATCTTCACAGAAGGAATACCTAGAACCATAAACACTAGGAATTCTTACATGCATCATCATGCAAGCACATGTAAGGCACATGTGAGTCCATGCAAATACATGCAACACACATGCAAGTACATACAACTCACAAACCTGCACATGCAAGAAAAAAAATCCCAAAATAAAGCTTTGATACCAATTGAAAGGAAATTGATTCATCCCAGAACAAACATCCGAAATCATAAGGTGCCTTCGATAAGCTATGTTTCTTTCGAGAGCCTCAAATATCATGTACTAATATACCATAAAGAGGAATCAAACATAGTTTATTTCCCACCATTAATCCTTAGAGGAAATTTCATGCAATTTTAGATCTTACAAGATCAACCAATTTCAAGAACATGCATTAAACAAATTCAATAAACAAAATCATTAAACATCAAATATGGAACATAAGACATGAACACAAAGATTTATGTGGGGAAAACCCTTTCGAGTAAAAAACCCCACACTCCAAAAGGATCCGTTGTATTATTTAGCAACAAAATACAAAGTTGCAATACAATTGTAGGATCTAAGCCTTTACATGGAGATTTACATCATGTTTCACCTAGAGAAAATCTGGCACCATAACCCTTGTGAATTCGGTATCTCCTCTCTAAACTCATCAAGAAAAAACTCATATTTATAGAGCTTAAAATGCACAAATTAGACATTTCTAAATCAATTGTCAAATACTGAAGATGAAACATGGAAAGCACCAAAACCATTACACATGCATAACGATAAGTTTCCAATTGTCACCAAACCTTCACATGCAAAACCTGCACTTGCCAAAATCACTGCACCTTGAAAACTCACATTCCATGCAAAATCAACTCAAAAATGGAAAATTCTTTCATGCACAACTCCACCTATAAAATCAACTTTCAAACTTGAATCCCCATCAGAAAAAGAAATTGCAAGTTATAACTCACAAGACAACATGATAAAATTAGCAACATTTTAAAAATAAATGCTATGGAAAAATTAAAGATTGAGACACCTTCATTTTCCTAACATTTTCAATTTTTTTGTTAATAACTAATCTAAAAAATCCAATCATGGCTAGTCTTTTGTCAAGTTTCTAAGCACAGTTGGATAGAGAGTAAAAAATTAGGCCCAACTATTTTTTTGAAATTTTACAAAAAATTGTTGAGGGGTGAAATTTGTGCCTTTGCGGGTTTTCTCCTATCTAACCCAAATACAATTTAGATGCCTTTTTCCCACATGGTGTAGTTCGTTCGGGTTTTCCTGCAAAGGTAGAAAGCATAAGAAATGGCTAAGTGTCGATCTTGCAGGAATCCATCGTTCATTTGAACCTTCCCTTGACTCATCGTTCATCATTCATTTTTCTATGTGGGAATGTTGTGCCCATTCTATTTTGTAATATTTTTTGTGTGAACCATCCACTTCCAGTCATTGATGAACTTTTCCTCATTTTTATTTTCTGACAGATTTCATTCTAATGTAGTTAACTTAAGATCAAATAAGTAATGTTTTGTGGGTCGATGGAGTCCATCTTATTACATTTTCCCCTGGTGACATTATATCCCTTTGTGGTATCTTCTGAGTGAACTTCTCATTCAATTTTTTTGTCCGGTTCACTTCCTTTTTCCCATGTCATTCCTATTACAATTTTTTTTCATTTATTTGAACTTACACTTCCAAATTTCTTCATCCAATTCAAATGTTGTTATCTCAAATCTCACTCTATTCCATTTTCTTGCACCCTATCTTTGTGACATCAACCTGGCATCATTATTCTTTATCTTCCCTTTTGTGGATTATTTTTGGCCATCTAGACTTCTATTTCAAAGCCTTTTATGTAGTTTAGATGGATTTTCTTGTGTGATTCATTTCCATCTCTCCTTCTCACATCTATACCTTGATAACATCACGTTGATGTCATACCACCTTGTTTACATCATCCTGACATAACCTAATTTGAAGCTCCCCAATCCCTTGATGATGTCATCCTTGTTGATTTCATTAGTAAACTTTTCATTTGAATTAGGTTTTTTTGCTTCTTTTGATGGGTTCACTTGGTTTTTCCTACAAATCTAGTCGGAGACCTTACCCTATAAGTCTTAGTCCTACAAATTTTTCAAAGGTTTTTGGATATTACAAAGGTTTTGAGAGCATCAAGACAAGTCTTGATATCAATGATTTTTTTTCTATCCTATTTTATCTCAGATTTATACAAGTGCTAGAAGAGGTCAATGTGGATGAGGATTTGCGGTAGGAATTTTGGAGGCATTTGGATTTGGTTGAATGAGTACCAATTCTTCGTACATGTTAGTTTTAACATATAAACATGGCTTGTATTTTCATAAAATGTGAATCAATGGTGGAAAAGTTGTGTGACTCGTCCTCCACCCTCTCCACCTACTTACATTCATGGAATCATTCACCCAACTACAATAATTTATTGTAAGTTTTCTCCATCGATTTGCATCATCCATTTTGAACTATTATAGTGTACCGAATTTGGGTTATGCTCGATTATGGTTATATAAACAATTTCAATAAGTTTGAAAGGGGTTGGTTATGGTGTGCTCATCAGACACCAAGAAATATTGCAGGGTAACCATTAATGCTAAAGTACAGTTTATTGAGAGATGGTAGACCTATAAAATTGAAGAAGACTAGTATTGTAATATGATTTTATGTTGTAAAATTTATCCATAGAACTTTGTATGTATTTAGGAAGGTTTCTTACTCATAACTAGATATTTTTCCTTGTCATATTTTTTGGCATGAATGTAATGTTGAATTAGATGAATGTGGCTTTGTTCTTCAAAATTTGCAAGGCTTGTAATGATATTTCTAACTTTATGTATGTATGCAACTATGTTTGGATCAATAAGTATGCTTTGTTATAAGGTTTCATATTCGTTGGTGTATGTTAATGTATAGCTGCATGTTCTTCTTTTATTTTCTATTCTCTTCTCAATGTTGTGACTCTATTTCCCAATAGATAGGCATCAATCTAGAAGCATACACCAATATCACACCATAAAATCAAAGAAAAAAATAGTGTAGGAATAATTTATGTGCATTCATGGCCTACTATTATAATCAGGGACTTATCATTAAGAGAGCCCCAAATTAATCTATATCATGTGGATTATGTTTGCACATTTATATTAGCTATATAAGGGTTTTGAGACAAGTAGTTGTTCTTGGTTTAGCGAGAATATTTGGGACCAATACTTCAAGTTGGGCTTGGTTGTCCATGTCTTTTTATTGTTCATTTTATGTGATTTAAATACTTTTAAAGGTATAGACCTAGGAACATCCTCTTGAGTCTAATTTGAGCTCGAAGTGAAGGAGATATAACCCACCCTCGTAAAGTTGGTCATTGAACCTCCATAGTCTATTAATGAGCTAATTTTACTTGCATGATAAAAAAAACTATCCCTTTTTAGTGAGATTTGGTTCTAAGAAGTGAAGCAACATTTTTGGGACACAACAAAATTATATGATGTTTAATTTGAATCTTAGCATGGACTAGTTAGTTTCAAATTCTCATGGATACTTGGAGACTTGTGTAGGGAATTTTAAGACAATTTATGTTTGGAGGTTTCAATAGGAAGTCTGAGGATCCTTCACCTAGATATGGACATGATTTCATGGTGGAACTATACAGGAGATTTTTCTTGGAGAGATTCATTATGGCTTGGTGGATCATAAAGGAGCAATCTTATTCCCTAGTCTTGGTCTACTTGGAAGATAGTCATTTGAGAGATAATTCTGATTATATTTTTAGATACACTATGTTTTATGCTTTATTTCCATCGATATGGACCTTGAGCTATGCTTTTTAGTTCTAGAGGGTTCATTTGAAGAGTGTTTTGGAACATTATCTCCTTGTGCATATGAGTTTAATTATGGCATCCTTGATGAGGGGTTTGTTGTAAATATGGTTGTCATTGCACCAAAAGATTGAATTTTTAATGCTTGATACAACTACCAAAGTTAATGAATCCATGTGAGGCGGTTAAGCCATGCCACAAACCCAAGTGTTCCGCTGAACAACACAAGGATACCAAGGGGGCACACACCTTGCAACAATCCCCCCAACACAAGCAAAGGATTCAAACTTAGGCTCTAATACCAATTGTTGCAAATACGGTTGTCATTGCATCAAAAGATCAACCTATTAATGCTTGATACAACCGCCAAAGTTAATGAGAGGTGGTTAGGCCATGTCACAAACTCGAGCATTGCATTGCACAACACAAGGAGACCAAGGGTGAACACCTTGCAACAAGATTATCAGATGTTATTAGGATTATTCCTAGTTTGGGAATCGACTTGAGTTTGAACTTCCTTGGTTTGAGAGGCTTAAATCCATGTTGGTTATATGAGATACATATGCTTTGTTTATTCTTTGAGATTGAATAATCCAATGTTGTCAAGGCTTAAAAATTGATATTGTGAAGGAGATATTACTTGACACAACATAACACTTTGAGGTGATGGTAGAAGGACATGTTATGTGCATAAGTGCAATAAGTTGGTTCCATAAAATGTTCAAAAAGTGGAAGTGTTTTCCTTGATTTTTAAAATTGTCATAATTGGAATGAAAATTTGAAGCACTTACAAATTGAATCTTAAAAAGTCCAATATTATGAAATTTAGTATTTTGAGTCTAGTTTTCAAATATGTAATTTATTCTAATACCCAGATGATACATAATCATTTTTAATAGACATGTATAAAACCCACTTTTTAAGACACTTTTTTAGTTTCATACCATGCATGTGCATGAACACCATAATTTGACCTAAATAAAATTATCTTCTAAGTAATTTTGGAGAAATATGTGTATTATACTGAAGATTGATGAGGATATTTTTTTATAATTTTTTTTCTAAATATCTTTATTTTTTATTTTTTATTGGCCCTAATTACTGTTTTTGAAAACCCTCGTGTACAAACACCATAATTTCACCTAAAATAATCAGTTTTTGGATTTTCTTTCATTCTATAAATAATCATTTTTAGATTGATTCCATATAATTTTTTTACAAGAAATTAGATAAATTAAAAGTTATTAAAAAAACAAAAACTTGACATTTCAATTTTATTGACTAGTTTCCTCAAAAAATAATTAAAAATATATAAAAACTAATCCAATCATTAAAAAGAAGTCTTTGAAACCCGTGGTAGCCTGGATAGAGGCGGATTGTGATGTGTCATTGGGACAAAGCCCGAGACATCCTTGCCAGGCCAGCACGGTACACACGACAATCAAAAGGACAAGAACATTTAGTGTGTTAATATCTGGCATAAGGTTTTGGAGTTGGATAGGACGACCGTGTAGTGATGCCATTAATGGCTCACTCCTCTGGAAAGTATGAATTATGTAGGTTCACACATTTTGTGGGTGGAAAAATTTCTTATTTAGTCACCCTCACATACCTTCTGCTACACAATTCAAAGCGGTAGCCATGGAAATGTCAGTATGTTTGAGAGCCTCTTGCAGACTTTGGGATTTCTTTGGTTACATTTCCTACAATCACCTGAAGTCAATTTTTAAAGATTGGGATCCATTAGTGTTGGGTGCAGTGCAACTTCTCCTAGGAAGCAACTATTTGGAGATAGCAGAGAGATATAAAACAAATGCGGATATAACATCCCGCCTCATCACTACACTTTTGGATTTGGAGGTGCCCAAGGTAGCAACCCTTCTAATGGTGGGGAAATTGATTATGGGGGATCTCTTAGGTGGAGTAGAGGATTCAATTATCATTATGGAACTGGGTGTGGGTCTGCCAAGACCAAGAGACATGAGCATAGCTCTCTTACCTGGGGTGTTTGTGCACCGTTACTCATTCCTCCTGGATCTCAAGTAAGAAGCGTTGCAGGAGAATAGGTGAAAGGAAAGTTGCGGTCTCATCTTCTTGAAGCATCATCTCTACTTGGAGCCGTCGGGTGGGATACATTGGCGTCTGCATTTTTTAGAATACTTGGTGGTAGAGGGGGTGGAATTTGATGAATGATGTGGTTTTTTGAGCAATCAGTGGTTTTGGCTCTCTCTGATGAATTGGTGTATCATGTGGATGTTGTCTTGATTATTCCTTTTGAATTTTGTTTGGGGTGATGGCACTTGTGGGTGAAGTGGTGGCAGTTTTAGGACTCTCATCTTTTGGGTGGCAGTTTCAGGATTCTCAGCTTCTAGGTGGTGGCAACGAAGGTGGTGTTTTTCTCAGGCTTCGAATATTGGTGGTGACAATGATGAACTCTCAATGTAATTCTATGGTGGCATTTTTTCTTGCTCATGCTGTTTGTGTGTCACTTTAGGGGAAAGGTGTCAAGTCCACTGTACACATCTTTCATGTTGTTTTTCTAATGCGACACATGGTGTCTGATTGGGAAATGTTTGTTTTGGAATTTTGATATTTAATATAACACTAGATTTATGTACCCAAAAAAATTATTTGAAAAATATACATCATCATTTATAATGGGTTTTAATTTCACAAAACAATTCTAAAAAAGCTCATCAACCATATTGTCGGAGTCAGTTTTTCTCTTGACATTGCCATGACCTTGTACTTGCAGGTCCAAGGCTAAGGGTTGGGTTACCATGCCTATTTGAACCTAAATCCAAATGAAAAACATGAATTGTGAGTTTCAATTTTTTTGGAACAATACCCACTTTAAAATGGGCACCTATTTCAAAAAATGAAAGTGTACCTATTTTAAAGCTAAAATATGACACTTACCCAAAATGTGGACCCAACTTCTTGCACTTACCCATGTGATATAATTTACATTTTTTCTCTCTTTATTTTAAGGACAATTCATTGAGTTTCATGTTCACATGGTTTAGTGTGGTGGAGTTGGGTAAGTTATGGTGACATGTTGTGAGAGATTATGTAACAGTTTTTGTTGCATGTGGAAATCACTATGATTGTTGTTTGATATTACATGGCTTTTTTATTAGCTAGAAATTGGTTTGAGTGTTCATTAGTAAACTTGGTATGCCTTGATATATTTTCACATTTGAAATTACTTGTGCAACGGTAGTTCTTGGATGTGTATGTTCTTCATGGACATTTTTTCTACATGGAACTTATTATTGTGTTTTATGGGTTTGAATATGTTGTTGATATGAGTTCTAATAATGGTTTTGGTTATATTTGAGGTATGGATTATTGGATGGAATAGATTTTTTATGGTTGTTATTTCCAGTCATGTGGATTTTTCTTCCTTTGATTAATAGATCAGATCCTTTGTTATTACTTGGATTTGATGGTTGTGTTATTCGGATTGGTGCATCTTCAACTTGTCTTATTCTTTTTATTCCATAGGTATCATTTTGGAGGATGAGAGGAGTTCATAATGTATATGGTGGAAATCTTATATTTTATTATAGGTACATTGATAGAGCACAAGAGCATGTTAGAGATTCATGTGGTTTCATGGATGGATATGATGATGCATTTCATTTCTTAACCCTTGTGCAATATATACAATGAGTGGAAGAATGCTAGGAATAGGGTGTTGTACACCTTGCACAAGAGTTAATTATTTAATTATGTAAAATTAATTTTTTTTGTGTTGCATCTAAATAGGAGGTGTGTTTAGCCATATTTAATATATTTGTGTTCACTTGTAAAATTTTGTGTGACAATGGTTAGATATTTTATGTGTGGGTTGCACATGAGAAAAATATTTAATATTAGAAAACTTAGTATCAAAAAGTAAATGTGGGGTCAATATTTTATGGACTCGTGGTTTTAAGGCACATTATTTTACCTTACCACTTGTTTGTACATTTGTTTGAGGTTGATTCTATAAAATAAAATGCATATTTAGTGGTTGAGGTTGGCAGTTTGACTAGTTGCTTGTTTGGTTGTTTTGGCTTGGCTATCATTGTATTGAGCTCTCTTATAAAGAGTGCATATGTGATGCATGACATGGGATGTGTGGATAAATTCCTAGACACATGAAGAATATACTAGAGGAGCTTTATGTTTTAGAAGTATTCATGGAGACTTTATAATTGTATTGTAATGTTTTCTTTGCCGAATAATATGTATTGAGTGTGAATAAATTTGGAGGCTAGGTTTTTCCCTCTTGAGGGTTTTCCTATGGTTTATCATATGTTATCTTGGGCATGTATTGTATCTTTATGATTAGCTATTTTGTAACCTTGTATGCATGATTTTTTATCATAGGGTTATGTAGAAAATGGTTTGGTCAACTTGTATGTTTTTCCTAACATAATTAACCACCCTCCTTATGATTTATAAATATTTATTCCCTTATAGACTAGATTTTATAATTGACACCCTATTAGAAACTTGATACACATATAAGTAAAATATAATTAAAAAATCAAACAATTGAATATATTGTATCATTATATATACATTTTATTTTCAATGAATTGAATTCCTTAGGTAGGATCACAAGGGTCACTTGTAGTTAAAATTTGTCATTTCTAGAGGAACCACCTTGTTATCTCACTTTTTGTTATTTAAAAAAAAAATCTCTTTTATTAAATAACCTTGGTGTTGGCCTTAAATTTCATTCAACCCCATGTTTTTTATTAAGGTAAAAATAGGTTTTGAAGGGACCTGAAACCCTTTATAGACAGATTTTGAATGGATCTGAAACCCTCAAACATAAATTTGTCCTAAAATATGAACCAAGAAGGCACAAACAACCAAGGGTAAGAAAAGACACCCACAACCAAAATAAAAGTTGCAAGAAGAACAACCTGCAACCAGCCAAAAACCAGCCCCCAAACAAGAACCATCAAGATTTACATTTAGAGCTACTCTTATGGGATCAAAGCATCATATCAAAATAAGGCTTAGAGTATTTAGCTTTCTTTCCCATTACAATAATCCAACCCTCTTCCACTTGTGCCACCTTATCATGCCAATCTAGCACACCATTATCCTAAAAGTGAATGCATGCAATCGCTGTCATAGAGCTTTCATCAGTATTCCTCCCTGCAGGCATGGCTTTATCAGAAAAGCTACTAAAATTGATAGTCTGGATGCTATCACCATAAATTGCAGCCTGAGATCCATTCACTCCCTCTTTAGGGTTTTCAACATGATAATCTTGTGCAACATCAACAACCCCACCATTTGTGATATCCAGAGGGGATACCCCTAGACCCTGTGAATCCAACACAACCACCTCAGAAAAGATCCTATTTTTCTCAAATTTCTTTACAAAAGTATAATGTTGTTGAGAGGGACCTTTCCACCAAGTAGCTTTCATTGCTTTTTTCTCAAAGCTACATTGTGCAGCCACATGACCTATTTTAAAGAATCTTCTACATCTAAATGGAATCCCTTCATAGTCCAAAGATTGAACCCAAGAACCTATAGAAGATTTCAGTACTATCTCAACATGCAACCCTTTTGAAATATCCATTTCAACCAATATGCGAGCAAAGGTGGAGTGAAAAATATCAGAGGATTCATCATCCACCAAAAAAAAATATCCAAGGGCATCACCCACTTCCTCCAAAAGAGGATCAACCCATAAATGGAGGGGGAGATTAGGAAGTCAAACCCAAATTGAGATCTTATTAAACATTTCAGAAGAAGGGTTAAAATCAGAATGCCAAGGCTTAATCATTAGCAAAAAAATTTCCTCCCAGCTAAAAAAATGATCACATAAGATTTTTTTTTTTGTATTGAGCATTCTCAAACTTAGCAACTAAAAACCCCTTAGCCATGAGGAAAATATGAACTTTACCAGAAATTAAAGGCTCTCACTGTTCTGAAATCCAGGTGTGCAGCTGAGGGAGGCTAGGCCAAAAACCCCTAAATTGACAGATCACCCCATGTGAGGAGAAGACATAAACATTATGATTAATCTCCTCGATCATCTTTGTTTTCAAGTTAATGGAGATGACATTAGCCACAGGAAAAAACCCACCAGAAGGCAGTTGTCCTTGCCCTAGTGTTGGTGCTCTTGTTGTTGCCTTCACAGCAAGGCCTCTGCACTTGCTACATTTATCTCCCACCCCTGTCGCAATAGACCTGCCTATCCCAGTCTTTGTGTTCTCATGCAGAATCATCGAGAATAAGATGCCACCATGGGGAACACCATCATCACCAAAGCCTCGGGTCATCGCCGCCATAGAAGTTGCCACACAAGCCATCCGCTGAATTCTCTCATTCAACCTCATATTTTACCCCTTTGTAGTTTTAATATTTCAAACCCTCTCTTAGTGAAACTCTCAATTTGTATGGTATTTCCCTACCCCTCGTTATAAACATCTAACAAAATCCAATTTAAAATATGGCTCAACACCCACTAGTGCATTGGGATGGTACCATTGGCCCTCTTTCTTTGGAAAACCAACTTCACAATCTTCACCATGGCTCAAGTAAAAATATTTCTAAATTTAGAGGTGATATATAATTAGTATAAATGATAATATCAATGTTTTTTGGTTGCAAGCGTATTTTTGAGATTGTAAGATGAAGGCAAGATATTTTCTTATTATTGGATTTATAATTGATTCCATAACACATGGTTTTATCACTTACCTACTAATATATATTAGAAGGATGTCATATAAAAAATAATTTTGAAGAAAGATTAAAATTAATGAAGATAAACATTCCTTACTTGCTTAGTTGACCCAATAAGAAAAGATATGAGTGAGTTCATTTAAAATTTTAATAATTTGTTTAGTATAATTGATGAAAAAATCACCAACACATAAAAATTAGAAAACTTTATTCATGAATTCCCAACCACCCATTATAAGTTTTCACATGAGGTGAGCTAGGATTGCTAGTTTAGAAGTAGCTCAAGCTATGAAATCTATGATAGAATATGACATCCTTACAACTAGAAAGTGGAAATGCAAACTAAAGGAAGGTAAGATGGTAAAAAAATTATTACTCTGCATTCCTCTTTTATAGATTTAGTAATCTAAAAGTTGGCAAATGATGTAATTGCATTGAAGAGACAAATTCCATAAATTAAATAATAACAACCTTTATACTAAGATGTTCTAGGGAGGAATTATGGTTCATTCAATAATAATATACCTACAAGAATATTAAATTCCACACAAAATCTAGCTATTTTGTCACCCCCTTTAGGAAATTGTATTTCCAAAACTATGTGTGACTTCTATTTAATTGATAATGATGGTGTTACATGCCTAGAGATGATCAAACATTTACAAATAAGAATAATGAGGGAAGTAATTTAGCAAGTTGTTATGTGTGAAGGTGAACTATAAACATTTGGAAAATCTATCATAAGTCTTATAGATATGAATTTAATCATAGGGAAGATGTGTTGGCTGATATAAAAATTAATCTTGTCATATATTTACTAGAAGTCAACAATTAATAAATGGTAAAATTCAACACTCTTGAAAAGAAAGAACCTAATACCCCATGGTCTAAATGAGGAGAAAAATTTCTTCAGTATATCCTTGGAAGGAAGAATATCTCTATCACCTAGCCATGTACCTCTACACATCTAACAAGTACAATTAGAAAAAAATTAGGTACTCAACTTGGCACTTCATGTTCTAGAAATATTAGTTGTATATTTTAATCTATAATATTATTGAACATTTCAAAAGAACAAAATATTAGACATCATAAACATGATATTCAAAACTCAACCTTATTGAATTCAATATGCTCTAATCTAATATGTAAAAAGTAATGATAAACCTCCAAAAAATGTTTTTATAGTAACTATAATTATGAATGTTGTGAACCAATTATAGCCTTGTTTCCATAAGTGATCAACCAAATTTTATTGTTTCTTTGTAAAAATCTAAATAAGTTTCCATTTTTCTATAAAGCAGAATTCAAAAATAACAATAACACAAAAGTATACAAAGCATTGCTATTATGTCTAAGAGTAGCTTAGAAAAAAGGATAAAAAATATTTGAGTGTTGCTAATTTGATAGTTAAATAAGTTAAAAAATATATTTTTAAGTGAAAAATAATAGATCTAAAGCTTTGTTAAAATAAATTTTGGAACAAAATTGAATTCTTTTATGATTTTTTTATCAAGAAAGTTCTAGAGATCAAAACATTATGATAGATTTCTTAGTTTTTCTTCTACTCTCTTGCTCACATGTGTTAAAAGATTAATATTAGAAAAAATTAATATAGAAACCAAATGTTTCAAATAATAAAAACCATTGGCAAGTTTTTAAATATGACTATGAGATTATAATGTTCCTTGAAAAATATGAGAAATAAATGAACTTGTATTTTGAGGGAAGTGATTCACCCTTTTGCGAATGGATACGTGATACTCATATAGATGTAGATGAAAATATTTCAAGAATTGTATAGCTTTAAGGAAATAACTTGCATAAAGGATAAGATTCACTAGAAGATTTATTTGACATGCATGATAAATATAGTCCAGAACCGATCAGCTCTTCAAATTATAATCAAGTAAATATTGGTTTGGAAGAAGATCCCAAGTTTGTATGCATAGGTAAATATTACTTATCTCACGAAAGATTTACTTTTCTTCTTATCAATTATGAATATGTGGTTTTTGGTGTTATGATAATCTAAATGATTTCATGTTTGGAACATTATAGAGGTCTATATTTTTTTAACTTCTATAGTTTGAATCACTATTCGCTAAAAGATAATTATCCTTTATCTTCAATGGGCCATATATTGCAAATAGTCTCTAGTTTTGAAATGATGTTGATTTTGGACAATGTTTTAGATTATAATCAAATTAATTTTCCTTTATAGGATAAACATACAACTACTTTTACCATTCCTTGTGATATATTTATGTACCACAAGATTCCATTTGGTTTAATGCATGCAAGTGGCATGTTTTAATGTGTAATGGACCTATCCTTTGGTGACAAAAAATATTGAGTCATTGTTGTGTATTTAATGACTTAATATGATTTCCATGAGAAGGGAGGATCATATGGATCATCTAGTAGTTGTTAGATAAGGGTTTTAAAAACAAGTTACTTCATTCAAACCAGAAATAACTCTTTTGAAAATTGAAGAAAAATATTGGGCATATTGTATCAAGGGAAGAAATAAAGATTAACCCAAAAAGGAGAAAGGTTGTTCAAAAAATTGACACACCCCCAATAACTTTAGGATTTTAATCTTTCTTTGGGTAAGTGCACCAATCTGTGACACAATTTAGGTGCCAAATTGAAAAAACTATGAAAAAAAATCTGAAATAAGCCATTTGGCGCATGCCAAATTTCTTATTTAACATAAAAGGAAAAAATCGAGTTTCAAACCCTCATTTTGTCTTCAACCCGCAGTGTGAGGAAGAGGATTTCAGGTCTGCAACTCGCACTCGCCAAATCTCTTCCATTGTTTGCATCCTTAGCTTGCCATTTTCCACGAGGATGTCGCCAACATGTCAGAGAGGTCGAAGATTGCAAAGAGGTATGTATTTTTATTCTATTTATTTCAAATTTGATTTGGAATGCAAATTTAAATAGATTTTTATAATAAAACTTTATTTTAATTCTCAGAGAATGAATCTCCACCTCAAAACATTGAGAATACACAGTCACCCCCTCATGAAGAGCCTCCTATACAAGAACAACCCGAAACCCCTCCATCAATTCATAGGCATCCTCAAGGAACACAAGAAAATATTCAAAATCAAATTGAAAACAATAAAGAGACATTCAACAATTAATTGCAAGATTAACCGAGCATGCTGAAACCCACTCTTATAGGAGAGGGATTGTTGAATCATTGAAGTCAATTGTAACTCATGTAGGAGAAATGGGTGAGCAAATGAGCTTTTGATCAACTAAGAGGCATGAGATGAGACAATTTTATGCTAGTGGTTTATCATATGCAGATGTCAAAAAACTAAAAATTAGCAAAGCCGACTTGTGTGCCCTATTTATAGACCCAAAAACCAATGAACCTTTGTCCCATGCATGCAGGAGGTTCCCCATCCATTGGTGCCACCATGAGTTAATTAAAAACAAATTTCGGGAGCGGTGGTGGATGGTATTTGACCAACCTCCATGCAATAACCATGAGGTGCCACAATAATTTTTGAGGAAACTCTATTGTGAGTTTGTCCTCAATAAAATTCTAAACTATTTTGACATCCTATCCTTTCAGAGTAGAGGTGGGGGCTCCACACACGATAGACTATTGCATGACGTAATCCACAGTTGGCACCGAGAGCCTTGGGTAGACCCATGGTGGAGCATGTCGTTGTTCCTTCCATTGTTAAGGACAGTGTAGAGGTGGCCACGATGAAATCAATTGGCTCACTCACCCAGACCATTTTACAGTTTTCGAGTCCTCTAGTAGAGCCTGGAATGGAGGAGATGTGTAGGCCTCGAGCTCTACCCCACCATTGTGGCACTTGTGGTGTTGTTTGCACGTATGATTATCAGGGTGCTCGTGATGCAGCTACACAACCTACATCAGTTGCAAAGGCGATGGCTTTCACAGATGATATTCTGAATGATACATTCGACATTGACACTCAGGTAAAATTTAGCAAGTTATTTTAATTTTGTTTATTAAAATATATTTTGAAATTTAAGAATAACAAACTTAGTAGAATTTTGATATGATGAAATTTTAGGTTCGCACTGTTCATGAGGGATTCTCTATTCCTATAGACCCTTATACATTCTCGACGATGAGTCCACAGGTATGCAACTAGTATTAAAGATATTATTATTGCATTTGAACAGTTGTGTAATGCCCCGCCACACAACCCTAGAGGAAGTTGCAATTAACTACTTAAATAGAATATTTTTATTTTTTTTAAGTATAATTAACATGCAAGTTCAATACCCAAAGCCAACAACCCCTAAGGTTATGAGACAAAGGTTATATAGAACCTCAACAAAAAAGATGAATCTAAACCAAGTCATTTATTTACATAAGAAATTAAACACATACATTCCAAACATGATAAATCACATCAAAGCATAAGAGATAACTTTCAATTTTATTTATCCATAATTAAACAATACGATTACATCTCTCATTCCCCGAATGAGGCAAGTCCAATGAACATAATTATAATTACAACCTTCCACCTCAATAACAAATGAGGGGTAATAAATCACAAGAACAACTGAAATGAAATAAAACAAGAATTGAAATTGAATCCCACGAGCTCTCCAATAGGAAATATCGTCCACACAAACATGAAGAAATCCCAATGGATTAAAGTGCATGCCACCCAACCAAGTGGAACCCAAAGGCCCACCCCCCGTGCTAGGAGATAGTAACAAGGAATTCTAGCCAAGGTTATCTACCTCTAGACATAGGCTAAAACATAACTGGACCAAATTGACACAACCAATCTCATGAACCACACAAGTACATCACAAGTATGACTCAACATGGTCACATTGCTTCCAGATATAAAACAGATCAAGTATGTTACGAGAAGCATACACGCAGAATCAAATACCAACTGTTGTCCTAGACAGAGTGTCATCACACAGCTCATCATGGGATTTCCTCTGGGAATCTTCATAGGCTCCGGCCCCCACTATGGTTATCCTGGTGGCCTCAACTGAATCCTAGCCCCCATACTCACTCATGCGGAATCAAATACCTTTCGTACAGACAAGGTAGATGACCTTGCCATTCCAGGCCTTCCCACTCATCCCAAGTCTAAACGAGCTCTTGTG
The DNA here is from genome assembly GCA_007115665.2 of Sequoiadendron giganteum. Taxonomy (NCBI): domain Eukaryota; kingdom Viridiplantae; phylum Streptophyta; class Pinopsida; order Cupressales; family Cupressaceae; genus Sequoiadendron; species Sequoiadendron giganteum. The sequence goes on from CM021104.1 coordinate 216,772,404, forward strand.
TCTATGAGTGAGGAAAAATTATCTTGATTAGTGAGAAGTTATTCCTAATCTTCTAAGTATTGTTTTAGTTATAACTTGATTAACCACCTCCAAAGGTTACCCAGTTTACCTCTTTGGGCTCTGGCCCCTACAGAAGCCACTCTTCTACTTGACAACATACCAAACAAAACCCATCACCAAGGGAGCCCAAGTGCATACAAAATAGATCTACAACCACTCCAAATCTAGGAGGAAACATAAATGAAACTCACTCCAAACACTAGAGGTAACAAACATAACAAAGCCACTCCTTACAAGGAGTCACAAATCACATAATCCACTCCTTCCACAAGAGGCACAAAATATCCCCGTTCATGGGAATCAGGTAATAACATCGACATAACTTCATGCACTACCCAAGGGAATTAAAAAACGGTTGACCTCACAAAACGACATCCCCCAACCTCTAGGGTCCTTTGGAAGACTTACATAATATAGACACTTAACCCATTTCCCAAACATGAACACAGAGGAATAAATCACATAAAGCAATTGCGAGGAAATAATCTAATTTCAGATATATTAAATCCACTTCCCTTAATATAACTCAGTAGTTTATTGTCTTAATGAAACTAATTCAATACGCCTCTCTTAGACAAAGGAAGATATTTACTTTCCTAATTGCTTCCAAATAATAATAAAATACACGTTTACTTCATCATTTCAAATTAGGTAGACAACATGATACGACAACCCACATATTTTAAACCCTACCTGGAAGACTTAACAACCCTTTCAAATTAATTTCTCCCAAAGTGATAACAAAAGGAATTTCATTTAAGCAAACAATTTAATCAAAATTAAATCTACTTCAAATTTCCTACATCCACTTCTTAGTTAACATTCAGTACTTTATTGCCTTAATAAAACTGAATTGAGTAACGACTCTTTTGGACAAAGATGAAATTTAAACCAAATATTTCATTCTCTAATTGTTCTCAACAATTATAAAAATAAATGTTTATTTCAACCGTTCAGAAAATAACATTTTAAGGTAAATAAATGTTTTCTCTTCATGACAAAATCATTTCTAAACAATTAACTTATCTTAATCTCCCTATCGTTTAAAACAATTATATTGCTCCACCCAAAATATATTATTTTAAAATAAATTCTGTAATTTGACTAAAAACGCAATGATATAGATTCCTTAATTACCTTTAAAACCTATCCTCAATTAAATCAATATTTTATTAAATATGTATATATATATTCAAAATATGTTTACATATATCATAACTTAATGCACAACTAAAAAACAATATATCTTATCACTAATATATATTGATATTCTAATAAAAGAAATCTAATTTTAAATATTATTTTAAACATTCCCTTCATCAATTCAAAACATGACATTTTAAAATCACTATTTCTCCTTTGCAAATTAAATCATTTTAAAGTCAAGTAGTCTCATTATAAACACATAATAACTTCAAATCTAATATTTTTTTTTTTCCAATATAATATTCTACAACAATTTCATCAATTTGACTATGAGCACAACATTTAAATTTCTTCAATTATATTTAAATCATACCATCATTTGATCAATACTTTAATATATGTATATTTTAAATATATATATTTAATCATTTAATTTATATATATAATAAAATATTAAATATTAATATATATTTTATCATTTAATATATATTAATATTTAATATTATAAAAATATAATATTAAAATATTAAAACATATTTTATAAAAAAAAGTCAACATAATTTTTTTTAGGTACGCTTTGCCCTCGGGCCGCACGCTTTGTTCTCGGGCCGCATGCCATTTTAAGGGCTGGTCGCACGAATTTTGGGCCACATGCAAACTTGGGCTGGGACTGGGCGGTTGTGTTTAACAAAACCAACCCCGGGTTAGGGTGTGGTTGTGTTAACCACAATCGTCCCTTACCGTGGGCGACTGTGTTAACCACAACCGACCACACTATGGGCGGGCTATGTTAACCACGACCGACCCACATTAAAAATGCCTTGAGGATTTTTAACCCGACTCTTCTTTAAACAGGGTTAAAATTTTACAAAAATAAATTTGATAGAAACCCCAATAACTCCATATGCAAAATATATATATATATATATATATATATATATATATATATTTGTATATATATTAAATATATTTTTAAACATGAAGTTTCAAAACAAATTTGGAAAACCATTCATAAAATAACTATTTTCAGTCAAGAATATCATTTTATCTTTGAGAAAGATCAAACATAAACAAAGGTTTTTCCATTTTGAAGCAAGTTTTAACATGTGTATTTCATGCAACAACAGATAAAGTTTAAACATTTTCAAACAGCATAATAAAACTGTAAAACCTTTCAAAAAGAAAACTTAATTGAAGAACCTGGTTCCAAAAGCTTGACAGCAGATAATGAAGCAAAACCATCTCCTCAATTTCAATATCCTTCTTAGCAATCCAATTCAGCTTCACCAAAAAACACCAAATCTAGAAAACCCGCAACCAACAATCATTCCCTTCCCTTCTCTATTTTTCCAATTTTCATCCTCTCAAAATTTATGAAAATTCCCAAATAATAGCCAAAAAAGGAAAAATATCTATTCAACCACCATCATCAATTTTCAGAAACCAAAATAGAAAATATCCCAATTTTCAATTTGCAATTTCCTAATTTTCAAAACATGAAATTTTAAAACCTTTTTCAAAATATCTCATTTAACCTTTTCAATTTTCCCATTTTCACACAAAATATCTATAAATTCCAAAATGCATATCTTTATTTAATTCAACATAATTAATTTAATTAATCAATAAAATAATTCTAATCCAAGATTAAATTATTTTATCAATTAAATTAAATTAATTAATAAATCAAATTACATTTCTAACATTATAACTAGATTAATTTAATCAACAACTTAAATACATAATGCAATTAATTACCATTTTCTAACTTGCAATTTAAATAAAATCAGACAAATAGCACAATATTAACGCAACTAAACCAGACTAAAACCCGATGACACACTATGACTAGGGTGATGACTTGGCACGGAAAATCTAGCTACTATCTCCCAATCGAATACCGTTGGGCAATGGACACGCTCAAACATGTGAAACTAGGTGGAGTCGATGTCCTGTACCTGTTAACTTATGAACAAAGAGTATATCAACATGTACATATATATCGTAATGAGACACACCGTGAAGAGGAAATCGCGAAATCACAGGGTGCTTGCAAGCAAGTGATGCGATACTGTCCCCTTCACCAATACAGTGTAACTAACTGACAAATCTAACATAATAATTAATCCAAAACATAAAATATCATTAATTCAAATATTCACGATGCTAATCCAAAGCATGCCATAATGATAACATCTAATTAAAATACCATCACATCAAAATATAACATTCACATTGCTTTACAGATAGAGATCAAATAGTAACTGAGTACCAAAGTCAAAGTACAAACATAAAACACACATAATAAGGTATCTGAATATCCAGAAACACATCAAAGCAACAAAACAACACAAGGACACACTGTCTAACCAAAAGGAAAAACAGAGGGGTATTACAAGTTGAATGTTATATTTGAATGTTTGTCTCATAACATGCTTCAGATTTCAAATAGTTTCCTGGTGCACCTTCTTCCTCCACACCTCGCGATTCATATCCCCAAACAACATACACTCAAATAGCCTTTATTCATTAATGGTGTTGTAAATCTATGTTAGCTAGTTTTCATAATTTTGCGTATATACAAATCTAAAAAATTGATGAGAAAAAAAAACATTGCATTCAAGTATTCCTTGACCATGTCACATTATGTTCTCCTAATTCACTTTTTGCTCCTTTATTCCTTCCTAATCCCTTACCATTAACATTTAATAGTTCAGCCTATTTTCCATGATCCCCTCCTAGCCCATCCCACTAATATCTTCTATTCCATGCTATGTGTCATTATGTCCTACTCCCATCTTATTGTACCCATTATTATATCACCCTAGATGTTCCATGATCCCATATGTTCCACCCTATGTTCCTTTATATAATCCTATGTTATACCATATTTATCCACGTTTCATCCTAGATAACTCTTCTCTATTATTGCTACACACAGGTCAAGTTCGCACTTCGTGTACTATAGTCAAACCCTAGAAGCCTCTTAATTCACCCTATGTTGCATTATTCCCTAATAATTGCATCCCACTAACCTCAAATTTCCCACCCTATATTTTTTTATCCCATCCTAGACCATCCCATCAATCTATACTAGTTCATCCTATGTTCCATATATTCCCTTGGTGCAGGGGCACCACTCTTTTCTATGTTTCTTCATTAAGTGTCTGATAGTGGTGCAGGAGCACCCATGGGTCTAAGGGACCTAGAATCATTTTTTATGTTTTATTTCTTTGTTTAATGTTGGAATAAGATCTCATGGACCATTTCATTTCTTTGTAATAATTCTCATAGGGATGTGGTGGAGTTTTGGTCTTCATGACCAACTTTTTGTACAAACAAGGTCTCCATCCTCCTTTGTAAGTCTAGTGCATTTTGGAAAACTAAGCAAAAAGGAAGCCTTGATGTAGCTAGACACTTGAGGGGAGTCATATTTTTCATTTTGAGGATTTTTGGATGTCTTTCACACAATTTGGAGGTATCTTTGTAGTTGGGTTGGTGAAAATTGGCTAAATTGCCTTAATTAGGCATTAAAGAGTCAAAATTTGAAGTCTTTTTGTGTTTCCAATGGCCAAATGATTCAAAATTCAGCTGGAGGAAGTTGGAGGAGGTTGGAAGGCTTCATATATTCCTCTCTTGGTCGAGGCAAGGCTATTCTTGAACTTTGGAAGAATTTTTCAATAAAGAGTTTGTTGATTTCTGTATTTTCTTGAAGAAATTGTTGATCTCATACTTGGTACGGTATGTATGTGGTGTTTCATTCTCCAAGCCTATAATGGTTGGATAGGTAATTGAATAAGCTTTGTTTTTTCATTGGAGTGATGAGATTCCGTTGAATATCAAGGGATATATCTTAATTTTACTCCTAGGTGGTATGAAAACCCTCAAAATTAGGGTTTTGAGTGAATTATGGGTGTTTCTTCCATCCATGCATTGTAGAGTTGCTAAATCCTAGTGGGATGGAAAGTATATGCCTGTACTATTAAGAGGGAGTGAGGTCTAAATCACCATAGTGATAATTTTTTGTTGAAACCTAAGTGCTAGAGGGTTGTTGAACCTTGTTTTGTCCTAATGTGACATGATCCAAATGCTTTCAAGTTTCGTGGGTGGTCTAAGTTGTGAACCCTAGGTGTGGGGGGGCTGATAATTTAAAGAATAATGGAGTTTATGACTCCTTGAAAGAGTATTTGAGAGAAGGGTTGAATTGGATTGTCTTTTCCATCATAGTTGTGTGTTTACCTTCCTTGCCACTCTGCATCAGATAGGCAAGGTGTGTTAGGATGTATGATTTGAGTCCTTGAGTCTTAATAAGGTCCAATGTGACCATTCTATTGCAATTGATCAACTTTGAGGGGATTTTGTATTCATCTTGTAAGGTTTGCAAATCATGTGGAAGGAATTCTCAAAGTTGACGAGGGGTGTCAAGGTAGATCTAGGATGATGTTTTCTTGAGTAATTCATGATTTCTTATTTGAATAAGGTCTCATTAGACTATTTTTAATAGTTTAGGTGTTTAAGAGGGTCTAGGAAAATATAAAGAATCAAAACTTGAAAGTGCTAAATTTGTGAGTTGCATAAATGCAACAAATTTGTAATGCAATGGTTGTGAGAGGTTTAAAAATTAATTGTAAGGAATTTGGGCATTGGTTTGATGAGGAGAAGCCTTTAAAAAGGCATGACAACTCATTTTGTAACGCTGGCTTGAATTTTGAAGCATTGGCAATAAGAATATCTATGTTTTTCATCAAATTTGTGAGTTTTCTTGTCATTTGCAGGCCTGTACGAGCCCGTACAGATTCATTGTGCCATGTAAATCATTTTACTTTATGGTGGCAGGTGTTAAAAATATTTTAGAACAATTTTGAGGGAGATCCATTGTAATTTGTGGTAAATATCCTTGTTTTCCTATGACAGGCGAAGACATAGTATTTGAGGGTTTTGTAACCAAAATCATGATTTAAGGTCCCTTACACCGACTATACCTACTGTAACTAGTGTAATGGTTCCTAGGGACTCTGATTAGGTTGTAGGTTTCATGATTAGAGTTGTGGAGAAGGAACTAAGGAGATAAACTTGTTGCCTTGATGAGTTTTGTGAAGAAAAACACATGAAGATGGAGCCTTGGGTCTAAGGTTTGCGGAAATCAATGAGAGTGTGGAGTTTTTTCCAAATTTTGAGCATATTGGGGTTAGAATATAAATGTCTAATTCAGTGGCATGGCCTAGGAGGTTGTGCAAGTGGGACTTTGAATAAACCCTCTTAACTTGGCATGAAATTGAGGGTTTTGGAGTTTTCTATGTTGGAGGAGTCAACCCTTGGTGTTGATTGTGGTTTTAGAGGTTTGAAGGCATAAAAAATGCATCCCCAAGGTTTCAAGGGTCTGTGTTAAGTTTAAAGGTATGTTGTTTTGTAAATTTAGCCTAATTCATGGCCTAGGACAACGTTGATGGTCTAATTTCAAGGGATTGGTCCAAAAGATTTGTATCTGGTTAAGAGATATGTTGTATAAATCTAAAATGGGTATCTGGATCCACCTTTTTATTGTCAAGAGTTTTGGAAAGCATGGGAGTTAAAGGCCAAAAATTGAGTTTGCACTACTGCTAGGTTACATGGGTGAAAGTGAGAAGTTAGACTCCCGATTGTTGTCAAGCTTTGAGGATTGTTTGGATAACTCTAATAGGCAATTTTAATCTTGTTAGATGTCTCTTGAATCCAAGTTGTCACTTTGAATGAGTTTGAGCCCCCTCTCTGCATCACCCTTCTATTCCCATCCCATTACCCTCTCTTATTTCACCTTATGTTCCATTATCCCCTCTTGGTCTTTTTATCAACATGATACTTGAGATATTGTTTCATTTGCAGTTGTTGACAAGAGATAGTCCTCGTGATGTTGGTGGCATGATGGACCATGGAGTTGTTGCAACAATACCCATTTTTGATCCATTGAGAGAGGTATGGAATAGATTAGTCGATTTGAAATTATATTTTCTCTTTTATGGTCTATTATAGAAAATTTTCACGATAATTTTATGTAGTTTAATTTCTATCTTCATTGTTGCTACAGGTGTTTGTCACTCCAAATTGTGGACGTGGTGATGCTGTAAATGTGCATGATGACTATATGTATGCGGTAAGTGATTATATATTTTGTTATATGTCATTCCACAATTCAATTTATATTTTTTAACATCTTTAATTTTAATTGTATCAGTTGAACGTCCAGAGTGAAGAGAGGAGGACTAGCGAGCATGTTCGAAAGACAAGAGAAGCAATAGTCACTCCATCCAGCCGAATTTTGAAGGCAGCATGGGATCTATTTCCTTCCCCTAGAGGGAAATTACTATGTATTAGTGTTGTTTGTTGTATGCCTATGTGGTATTTTGGAACATATGTTTTGTACTATCGATATTTACGTGATATTTTATGTCCATATGGCTCCTTTGTACTAAGCCTAGGGTTTTTTTGGATATATTGTATATACTTTTATCAATATATATCATTGTATAGCCTTTCAGATTTTTGATTAAAGAAACTCTTATTTTGCTACTGCGATTCTTGAATGATGTTCTCATGTGTATCATGTAAGTTGTATGCTTGAATGTTTTGTGCATGGATTTTTTTTACATCTAATGCTTAATTAATTACTGTTGAATGCTCAATAAGCCGCATCTAAAGCGTATTGTATAAATAAGCTCCATTTGTGGTGGTTTGTATCTTTTGGAATGCTTCAATTACTTGTGCCTCACTTATTCACATTTATGCTTCACTTATTCACATGTATACTTCACCTATATTGTGTGTATTCGCGTATATGCTTCATGCTTCCAATGCATAGCAGAAAAATTCTTTTGGGGAAAATTTTGACAAACCAAAAGTATAATAGTTTGTGAAAAAACCGGGAAAAATTGTACAACAAAAGATAAAAACTTTTTAAAAATATATTGAAAGGTATTTCCATAGCATATAGAGATATAGAGAGCAAATAAAATAAATATTTTAACTAATAAATTGTAAAAAATGGATTTTTGTAGTTTATATTCATATCGTTGATTACATTGCATTGCACATCTTTCAAAGTCAAAGCATTACTTCACTTTGCATAACTAATAAGTAGATGTCAATAGATGCCCAAATTTTAATTACAATATAGTTTGTACAAAGTCAACCTAAGCAGTTATGTAATTTCTTCACATTGCATAACTAATAACTCGGAGCAGCTGCCAATTGCATTTTCTTATCATGGCATTCTATGAGACCAAATTTCTTTGAGATATTTTTTCAAATAGTTTCATGCCTTGTCTATGTTACCACATTTTTCATACATATCTACCAAAGCATCTTTTCAAACAGTTCACTGCCTTGTTGCTATGGATAAAAGCCTAAAACTATTGATTTTGAACAAGCTATGGATGCTTCAAAAAAATATATCAAAAGCATAATAGTAAGCAATAGCATAGACAAGGCAGTGAACTGTTTGAAAAAATGCATCAAAAAAATTGCTTTGAAATGATAAATTTAGTTGTGCTTTCACTCTTCTTTAACTTTATATATCTACTCCTTTTGGTTTTCTATTTGTGTGATGGTAGACCAATGTTCAAGCCCTATGTACAATCTCAATTGGTATTTATTGTTTTGGTATCTATTGTGTGATGCTAGAGAGAATGAGAGAGATGTCTAGAGAAATTTATGATGTCGGGTTGGGGTACAGTTTTTCTTGATTTATCAGGATCTAAAAATTGTGTAGCTTCTGGTTCAAATCACCCTCCCAGACCATCACCAAATCTCATTTTTGGTTTAATAGTGGAACTAATGATGTGGTCCAATTTCCATTGAGGAAAGAGATATTTGACTAGCTTCCAGATGGATCAATGCCAACAAAATTTTATCCAGATGCTTTTAATTTTTGAGTCTCCGGATCTATGTAATTTATGATTGAGGCCACTCTCCTAGACCATTTGGCAATCAAATTATTGGTTGTATGGAGAATTGATAACCTTTGTAATATGATATTGTAAGTCGCCCTTTATATTTTAAACCTTAACAACATGTATTATATTCAAACTAATTTCATTGTGTAAACATTCTATTTTCTTAGAGGTTATGATAGATAAGTCACAACTATTGGTAGGAGCACTGATAGATCCATGCCTAGAGAAATAGAGCAAGTTGATAAGCTTCTATAGAAAATTTCTTAGGACGATGAATCCTATATATGGCCATTAAGTGTAGACACTTGGTTAAGTTTTCTAAATTTTTAGGTTTGACTCAAATTCAATTTATTGGCTTAAGGTTGGTAGCACATCGTTACAATTTTTTTGCAAAGCCTTGTTGATCAATTTAAATCTGAGCACATCAAGACCGTTAAATTTGAATATCTCTTCACTAGATAGCTACATTGTGTAGTCATTTGGAGAAATGCAAGGCTATGTATTCTAAGAACATAGTTTCTCCTTAAAATATTTTGCACCTGAATAACCCAAGATTATTCAAGATATCAAAAGGATCTAGAAATAGATTCCAAATCACAAAAATATTAGATAGATATATAGGTAGGAGTGATGCTAGTGCATGAAGGACCTCTTTTCTTAGAGTTTTCAATAGATAGATTATTACTATTAGTAGGATAAATGAGAGTGTGATGGATGGAGTAATACAAAAAGTTAATAAGTTGTCATAGATTCATTCTTATGATGAATTTAAGAAGGGTTACAAAGCATAGACACCCACCCAAATAATTTGAAGCTTGGGTGGAATAGGGACCTTGACAACATTGAAATAGTGTTGGCAACCGATTGACAAAGAATTCATCAAGACCCTCTATCCCAAATAAATCTCTTAATTTGAAGACTTGCTACTATGCAGCCTAAAATGGTTGTTATATTGTTACCCTTTTCAAACTAGTTTTGAATCTCAAGATATGAATTAGGAATGAAAGTTGAAAACACAAACTTGGGATGATGTGGTTCCTTGATGTGGTTCCTTGGTTACTCTGTCGGGATATTATTTTAACTGTCAAAAGAACATTATTATTTTAACTATGAAAGAGATCATGTTTGTCAACTTTTTCCCCAAGTGAAAATTTGTCACCACAGGAAAATGCCTCTGAGATAGCAAAAAACAAGAGAGGTTATTGTAGATGGGCCCAACACAATATTTTAGGATCAGACGAGAAGTTTCTAAGCATCACGGTTTCCGAGTAATAGCATGCTGAAGTTTGCAGCCATTTTGCATTTTGGACCCTTAAGGGATCGATCTGGTTGAACGTAGCTTAGAGTGATTCCGCGTGTTTGGGTGCGAAAGAGGACCATGCCTAGCATAAAAATACCTATTTGGATGCGTTGGAATGGTTTTCTTGGTCTCATAAGCTGCATAACGAAAGTTGCACCACTTTGCAACTTTCAACTACTTGCATTTGACAAATTTTTCCCTGAGTGAAAATTTGCCACCACAGGAAAATGCCTCTGAGATAATGAAAACTTAGCAAGGTTATTGTAGAGGGGCCCAACATGATCCCATAGGCTCAAACGACAAGTTTCTAAGCATCATGGTTGAACGTAGCTCAGAGCGATTTTGCGTGTTTGGGTGCAAAAGAGGACCATGCCTAGCATAAAATTACCCACCCGTATGCATTGGAATGGTTTTTTTGGTCACATGAGATGCATAATTAAATTTGCACCACTTTGCAACTTTCAACTACTTGCATTTGACAACTTTTTCCCCAAGTGAAAATTTGCCACCACAAGAAAATGCCTTCGAGATAGAAAAAAATGAGAGAGGTTATTGTAGATGGGCCCAACACGGTCTTGTAGGATCAAAGGATAAGTTTCTAAGCATCACGATGTTTGAGTAATAACATGCTAAAGTTTGTAGTTATTTTGCACTTTGGACCCTTAAGGGATCGATCTGATTCAATGTAGTTCGAAGCGATTCCGTGCGTTTGGGTGCAAAAGAGGACCATGAATAGCGTAAAAATATCTATTCTTATGTGTTGGAATAGTTTGTTTGGTCACATGAGCTATAGAATGAAAGTTGCACCACTTTGTAACTTTTAACTACTTGCATTTGACAACTTTTTCCCCGAGTAAAAATTCGCCACCACAAGAAAATGCCACTGAGATAGAAAAAACCAAGAGAGGTTATTATAGAGGGGCCCAATGTGATCCCATACACTCAGACAAGAAGTTTCTAAGAATCACGGTGTTTGAGTAATAGCATGCTAAAGTTTGCAGCCATTTTGCACTTTGGACCCTTAAGGGATCGATCTGGTTCAATGTAGCTTAGAGAAATTCCGCGTGTTTGGGTGTAAAAGAGGACCATTCCTAGCATAAACATACCTATTCAGATGCATTGGAACAATCCATATGGTCAGACGAACTGCAAAACGAAAGTTGCACCAATTTGCAACTTTCAACTACTTGCATTTGATAACTTTTTCCCTGAGTGAAAATTCACCACCATAAGAAAATGCCTTCGAGATAACAAAAACCGAGAGAGGTTATTGTAGAGGGTCCCAAAATGATCTTTTAGGATTAGATAATAAGTTTGTAAGCATCGCGGTGTTTGAATACTAGCATTGTAAAGTTTGCAGCCATTTTGCACTTTGGACCCTTAAGGGATCGATCCGGTTGAATGTAGCTCAGATCGATTCCGCGTGTTTGGCTGTGAAAAAAAACCATGCCTAGCGTGAACATACCTATTCAGACGCATTGGAATAGTTCATTTGGTCACACGAACTGCAGAACGAAAGTTGCACCACTTTGCAACTTTCAACTACTTGCATTTGACAACTTTTTCCTCGAGTGAAAATTTGCCACCATAAGAAAATGCCTCTGAGATAGAAAAAACTGAGAGGTTATTGTAGAGGGGCCCAACATGATCTCGTAGGATCAAATAAGAAGTTTTTAAGCGTCACGGTGTCTAAATACTAGCATGCTGAAGTTTGCAGCCATTTTGCACTTTGGACCCTTAAGGGATCGATCTGATTGAGCATAGCTCGAAGCAATTCCGCGTGTTTGGGTACGAAATAGGACCATTTATAGTGTAAAAATACCTATTCGGACGTGTTGGAACAATTTTTTTGGTCACACGAGCTGCACAATGCAAGCTGCACCACTTTGCAACTTTCAACTACTTGCATTTGACAACTTTTTCCCCGAGTGAAAATTTGCCACCACAGGAAAATGCCTCCGAGATAGAAAAATTCGAGCGAGGTTATTGTAGAGAGGCCCAACATGATCCCACTGGCTCATACAATAATTTTCTATGCATCACGGTGTCCAAGTAATAGCATGCTGAAGTTCGCAACCATTTTGCAGTTTGGACCCTTAAGGGATTGATCCGGTTGAACGTAGCTCGGAGCGATTCCGCTTGTTTGGGTGCAATAGAGGACCATTCCTAGCATAAAAATACCTATTCGGACATGTTGGAACAATTTGTTTGGTCACACGAGCTGCAAAACGAAAGTTGCACCACTTTGCAACTTTCAACTACTTGCATTTGACAACTTTTTCCCCGAGTGAAAATTCGCCACCACAAGAAAATTCCTCCGAGATAAAAAAAACCGAGAGAGGTTATTATAGAGGGGCCCAACATGATCTCGTAGGATTAGACGAGAATTTTGTAAGCATCACGGTGTTTGAATACTAGCATGTTGAATTTTGCTATCATTTTGTACTTTGGACCCTTAAGGGATCGATCTGGTTGCACGTAGCTCGAAGTGATTCCGCATGTTTGGGTGTGAAAGTGGACCATTTCTAGTGTAAACATACCTATTCAGATGCGTTGGAATAAAAAATTTTGGTCACACAAGTTGCAGAACGAAAGTTGCACCACTTTGCAACTTTCAACTACTTGTATTTGACAACTTTTTCCACGAGTGAAAATTCGCCATCACAAGAAAATGCCTCCGAGATAGAAAATACCGAGTGAGGTTATTATAGAGGGGCCCAACATGATCCCATAGGCTCATTCAATAATTTTCTAAGCATCATGGTGTTTGATTAATAGCATGTTGAAGTTTGTAGTCATTTTGCACGTTGGACCCTTAAGGGATCGATCCGGTTGAACGTAGCTCGGAGTGATTCCGCGCGTTTGGGTGTGAAAAAGGACCATGCCTAGCATAAACATACCAATTTAAATGGGTTGGAACAATCCATTTGGTCACACAAGGTGCAAAATGAAAGTTGCACCACTTTGCAACTTTCAACTACTTGCATTTGACAACATTTTTCCCAAGTGAAAATTCGCCACCACAGGAAAATGCCTTTGAGATAGAAAAAACCAAGAGAGGTTATTATAGAAGGGCCCAACATTATCTCATAGAACCAGATGAAATTTTTTTAAGAGTCATGGTGTCTGAATACTAGCATGTTGAAGTTTGCAGCCATTTTGCACTTTGGACCCTTAAGGGATTGATCTGGTTGAATGTAGCTCATAGCGATTCCGCGTGTTTGGGTGCGAAAGAGGACCATGCCTAGTATAAAAATACCTATTCAGAAAATAGTTTGTTTGGTGGCACAAGTTGCAGAATGAAAGTTGCACCACTTTGCAACTTTCAACTACTTGCATTTGACAACTTTTTCCCCGAGTGAAAATTCGCCACCACAGGAAAAAGCCTCTGAGATAGCAAAAACCGAGAAAGGTTATTGTAGAGGGGCCCAACATGATCTCGTAGGTTTAGACAAATATTTTGTAATCACCATGGTTTATGAGTAATACCCTGTCAAAGATTGTTTCCCTTTTTCACTTTGGACCCTTAAGGTATCGAGTCAGTTGAACCTATCTCAGAGCGATTGTGCTTACTTTTTTATGGAATTAGGTGGGCAACAGACTTAACTCCGTTTTAGTTATAGTTTGGTTGGATTTCAAGTGATTTTGTGCATTTTAGAAGCCAATTACTAAGGGTCGGTCTGTATACCCTATTTTAAGGGTTTTGAGTGCATTAAAATGCAATATTAAGTCTTCCACCCACTGTATGTTACCTTTTGTCTTGTTGTGACTTTACCTTTGGTCGTCAAAAAGGGAGGCTTTGAGGCTTTGTAGGGGCATCCATTTGTTTTCTAAATTCAATGGTTTGGGCTTGGTACAGGCTTGTATGTGGTTTTTGTCTTGACTGTTCTATCGGGCAGTGCTACAAGGGTTAAGGGTAAAAGAGGCCTAAAGGCTAGAGCGATGAGAAAATGGAATTCCTTAGGTACAAGTTATGGTGTTATGTCCTAGAGTGGTCCGGAGAAACATGTTATGGGATAAAAAAATATGGTCTAAACCTCTGTCTCAGTCTGATTGGCCAAAATCCCATGTCAAATGGCAAGGTTACCCTATTGTGAGTTTGGCGAATTGACGTCCAAGTGGGCATATTTGAGAGAAGTTGTGTCATCTCTCCTATTTAGATGATCCACTCTGCATCATGGTTCTTGTTCGGAACAACCTCATTAGGTCCCCTTGTGGTGTTTTAGATTGGTCCATAGTAGTTGTTTGGTTGAGTGTCATACCCTAAGGTATGTTAGAGATTACCTAGGTTGCATCGATTTCTATGAGGCATACACTGCCCCTACCTTGTCAAGCCTATGGATTTGGCAAGCCAGTGAGCTCACTAGCTTGCCAATTTGGTAGGATCGACAAGGTAGGTGGTGCAGGAGCACCTAGGCACCTAGTCACAAATCTCCATGTTTGAAGGTCAAAATGCACCCTTGCATTAAAAATGTGTCAACAAGTGAGTTTGAAAGCCTAAAATGCAACATGAAATATTATATCTCAATGAAATAATGGAGTCATTAGTTTAGTTAGTAGGAAAAGTGATACAGTTGCAAATTTGTGAGTTGCATAATGCAACAAATTTGTAATTGCAACGGTTATGTGTTTTGAAAAGTTGGTTTCTTGGTGGTTAGGGGCATTGATTAGTTATAGAAGGATGATAAATTATATGTAAAGCCTGGAGAGGCTCAAGTTGTGGTTGTTGGATTGGAGGGAAAAGAATAAAGCTTGGAAATTACTTTGTTTTCTCATAGTTTTACTAATTTTTCTAAGTTCCTTACCTGTGTATAGGCCGAACAAGTCTTATATGTATTGAATTCCCTTGAGAAACAGTAGATAAATGTTCTAACTTGTGTTTGGTGCCTTGGAAAGGTTTGGTTTACTCATTTAGTGCCTTAATTCATCAAATTGCTCCTGCGGGGTTCCTGAACAAGCTTAAGGGTTTGGGGTTATTCTAATGGCATAACGATCATCCCACCTACTGTCATCAAATGTAACTCGGTGAGATGATGTAGTTGAGTGTAGGGAATGTTATTTTAGGAGTAGGAGGTGTGTAAGGATGATCCCTTGGCTTGAAGAATGAAAGGAAGGGCTGGAGGTGTGTGTTTTCTCTTGGAAATTGGTGGGTCAGACCTATGGAATGAATAAGTTGTATTGTTAATGGTCAAGTGAGTGTTCCTTAAGCATGGATGGACCTATTAAAATATTTCTATGCAGTTATATTGGGTAGGAATGGATGGGAAGTTGAAGATTCAATGACGGTACCCTAAAACCCTAGTTATTTAGGCTACAAGGAGGGTTTTTGCATTGGAGGCTTGTTTGAGGGTTTTTCCAACTGTTGCAAGGGAAACATATGTCAATAGGTGAGTTTTGAGGAATTTAATGAATCTACCTTGGGGATTGTGCAAAGTTGATTTAATTATTATTGATTGGATGTTGACAACCTATGTAGGGTCCTTGTTGATTTTGATGCTATTTTACAAAATTGAACTAATTGAAATTTGATGTCTTGCTTGGCATATTTGAGAGAAGTTGTGTCAATTTTTGTCTTGGGTTACCACCACCTATGCATCAGTAGGGGCAATAAAATATGCCTTTCTACAATTATATTAAACATTATTTCATTCTTAATAATAAATCCACTTGTTTTTCCTTGAAGACAACTCTAAATGTAAACCATGAAGCATTACAACTAATTTTAAATGTAATATACACATTTAATTGAGGCATATATTAAGGAATATACACATTTGCATGTATTAATTTCTCATAATTTTAGTATATCAAAAAATACACTAAGTCAATGATAAATATTACAATAGTGATGGAAGAACATCTTGAAAATCTTCCCATTTGTCAACACTTGTAGCAATACATGCAGGGAAATAATCTTCCCATTTCCAGCACAAATCATAAAATATATTGTACTTGAGAAGAAACAAAAGGAGTTGCTGCCCAATTTTGTTTTTCCATTCCACCTCAGTTGGCCAAGCTATTTGCATTCCAAAATGGTTCAAAACATGTACATCCCCTGCTCCCTACGAAACACATGGGTAGTCGCCTCTTTGTGGTTGTGTAGTATCATAGGAATTTGGTCCACAAAAAACCTGCAAAAGCCTCTCAATCTTAGACATAGACTCACATAAAAATCATTAAAAGAGCAATAACTAAATACTGTCAGTCATACAGCTAATGAGACCTACTATCACCTGCATGCATGCTAGATACGGAGGTCAATTGAAGGTCCTACAATGGTGACGTGCCCCTTCGCTACTTTATCATCTCTCAATGACCCTGCGTATAAATTTCAAATATATCACTAAGAGGTTTAACATAAAACATGTAGCATATAAGAATCTAGTAAATCTAGGAGATGGAAAAGAAAAAGAAGATTGACAACCAGAAAATGCACCAGCAACCAACGTTTCTCATACCACTTAACACTTGCACCACCAACCGATGTTGTTCTTTTCTTATATAGTTTGACAAACTTTAGTATTACCTACAGTCACAATCAGAAAAGGATTAATGAGAGCTGTAAATACATATGACATCAAACAGTAATGGTGAAAAATCCTTATTGCAAGGTGTTGGTCCAAAAGAGTGATCAATAACATGACTTTACAAATTCAATGTGCATACTTACAAATCAATCTAGGGAACCATTTGCGTCTTCTCTACTCTTTATTGTGTCGAGTATTGCCTCGTGGTCAGACTCACACACTTTCCACAAATTCTTGTTTGCAGCTCTTCCCTTATATTTGATCAAATGAATGTTGGTGGCGACAACAAGGTTCGAATAGTGAAGAACTTTTTGATGCATTTCGAAGTCCTCAAAAAACCAAACTGCAACATTCTTAACTGGATACCTTCGAAGCCATGTTCTAGTAACAACCACCGAACCTATAGGATATTCTATTTTTCTCCGTCTATAATTGGGGACTCCAATTTCTTTTTGGCCTCGATACAACAGCATAGGTAATAATCTATACCCTCTTCATTGTCTTCATCTGCAATCACCGCATAAATGTGCCCTGCATTGATATGTTCATCTTGTTAAATTTATTTACTGAGCAACATAATAAAAGTTGTAAGTAAGATATATTACCTGGTCTAGTAGGTCCAATACATGATCAAAGTCAATGGATGATTGCATCTCTGTGATTTGTAGAGTCGTTGGGAGCTGATAAGTGTCAAGTGGGGTTAGACTTCTTACAGACCATTCGTCAACCCACTTTGTTGACTCACAATCATTTCATGATTGAAGTGTACATGCATAAAAAAATCATGCCATCTTCCTTGTATGGATAGTCCATGTACCTGCATTAGAGCTTCTAAAATAGTGTAGCTCACTCAATATTGTTACTGTACAACAATCCTCATATTTTGCAATGTTAGTATCATCTACTAAATTAAAAAATCTATGAACTAAAGAATTACCTTCACTACCTAGACCCATTGCACCATTGCACCACTGGACAATTGATCTTGCATCTGTCAACTTTACACTTTTTGTGTACTTTAACTCTTCTCGTGCTAGGGCTCTTTTGATACATGCACCTGCTCCATCATGCTCCCCCTTTCCATGCCCAGCCTCTAAGAAGTTCTGCACATGTTGAACACCACTAATCCTATGCATCCTGCTCAACCAGTAAAACATTCTAGCGTTCTTGAATTGTGATGTACAATTATTTGACCATATGATATACTGACTAAATGATATGCCCATGCTAGCCAGATCATCATAGAACATATGAAATCAACCTTGAACAAACTCTATAGAATGTGTGTGATCATCATTGATGTAAAAGTGATAATCCCTCAATAGTTTCCTATTTTCCTCTGTACTATCATTTGCATGAATGAATGCTATATGCACAAATATAGAAACCTGCATAGAGTTTTAGTATTGTGATTGCACCTCATTATGTGGTTGTAGTTTGTAGTTCTCAGCGAAGTCGACAACTAAAATGAATGATGAAGTGGAAATGTGTCCTTGCATAACTTGAACTGTGAGTCTGACCATTGTGCTTTGTGTGTATTCCTTTCACAATCATAGACAACCTGATCATGAAAAATTCCCATAAACTGATACACTGGAATCTTATCACTGACCAATTCACACTTCTTTGCTTCTTTCCCATCTTTTAGACTATATGCCGAATTCCATAATTTTGTCTCCAATTGTGTGTGTATTAGCCATGTGTTGGCAAATTGGAAAATGTTGCATGCCACCACAATGATCACATGTGCCATCCAAACATGATTTTTTGTAAAAAAAATTGACCATCCTCTCTTTCACATAAAATGGAAGACAAAGATTTCCTTGACGATTTAGGTGGAGGCATTATGTTACATTCCTACAAAACATTGCTAGTATGCATATCTACACATATACGTCGATAAACATCATAATGGTTAGAAAAATCAATATGAACCCTACAACAAAAATTAGTGCGTGTGTGATTTATTTTGACATAAAAAGGCTTTATCATTTCAAAATATCTTTGACATATTTTAATTTCAGGAAACTTTTGTACAAAATCAGCAAAAAATTGGGTTTGAGTGGTATCCAAATAATGGACTAGATGTGGCTCACGGTTTTTACTACCAATTCTCCTTCTTACAACATCTCTTTGATTAGGAGAGGTCCTTGTGTTATCCTTCCAATAATTCACAATTAAATATCTCAAGCCTTGAGCAATTCTTGTGTCTTTCCGTGGCACTCTACCCAAAAATGCCCATAACTCATTGTTATTTGGATCCTCCACTCTTTCACACCTTCCTTTGGCTCTCATTAGAGATGATCTACTTATTTTCAAAGACTTACTTGCCTTTGTAAGGTTCACCTTATTCCTTGTTTGACTAATTAGCAGTGTTGTTGTCATCACATGTCATGTGGCACAACTATCCTTCGTGCGTGAGGTGGAACCCATGCTCTCGTATGTCCTCATCAAATTATTTACAATGGAATTTTCACTCGAGTCATTCAAAACTCTTAGCCCAAGATCCTTCATGGTGGGCCTAAATTTGAGTTGCCTCATCATTTCAACAAATAGTTGGCATCTTCCACCCTCACTTAGATTCACAAAAAAAAACTCCATATCCTTTGTGCATATCTTTGACATGTACGTTTTTGAATCTTATTAGGCATCCATTTCAAAACATTGGAATCAATATCAATAAAAAATGTAGGTTTTCTATGCAAAACTTTGGGAGGAGTTCTCAAATGTAAATTTGTGTCAATATTGGGAAGGTCAACGACATCTGGGATAGATCGTGTACCTTCAATTGGAGGTGCAATTGATGACATACCTTGAGATTGACATGTAAACGATGTTGTACCTCCAAATTGAGATGTCATTTGTGGAGTGCCTTCAAATAGAGATGTGCTTTTTGACATACTTTCAAAATGCAGTGTTTTTGATGGTGTGTCTTTAATTGGAGATGTGATTTCCGATGTACTTGGAAAACCACAAGTTGTTGTCAATGTGTCTTCAACTGGAGATGTGCATTGAGCTTCACCTATGGTTGATGATGTGCCCCCATCTTCAGTATCCATTCATGTCCTTCCACGAACTTTCCTCATTTGTGCTCTTTGTTTTTCCAATTTGACATATCTCTTAGATTGCATGAGAATTTTTGGTTGTATGGATTGCAATTCCTTTGCTTCATGAGCTACATTTTTTGATTCTCTTCTCCTTGCATTTTTAGCTTCACATTCTTATGGTGGTAGAGGCTTCGGTCGTTTCCTCAGCATGACCTTGAATGCTACATGCTCACAAACACACATAGAAAAAAAGTAAGTAATTAATTTTAAAAAATATTGATATCACTGATTACATTGCATTAAATATGAAACACACCAAAGCGTTTTATGAAAGAAGGCAGCAATTTGTTTGGAATTATCAAACATGTCTATGCTACACAATATTTTTCATACATGATGGAGTTAGATGTCTATAGGGTTAGATATTAGAGTAGGGATTTTGAGTGTGTTTGAAGAGTTGGCAAAGTACCTAGAGGCTGATGCAGTACATGTAGGGATCCACAATAAACTTGTTTAAAGATTTAGAGGAAGGATCTTAATAGACTTACACACAACTTGATCACTTAACTTACCAAGAAACACCATTTTTGATGTAAAGAGGGGTGGAAACCATTCAATACAACAAATCGATAAGAATCAATCAGATTCCAAAGAAAAATTAGATGTTCAACTGAAAATCCCAACTTCTACCAAGCTTTCCCTTGTAGCATAGGTAACCCGGTTCAAGGGCCTTTTCACCAATATTTTTCAAAACACTTGAAAAACTCAAGGATGATTAAGATACCCATTTTCAAGTTATAAAACATAGGTAAACTCCAGCATCAACTCCTTTGGACCAATATTGACTTCCAATAGACCCACCTTGGAAAAGGCTATTCAATTGGCCTAATTTACAAAGAGAGTACCTTTTAAACACTACATATTCACTCAAAATACTCAAATAGTATTATTTTATGTGTCAAAACCTCCAATTTCCTGATTTTTTTTCAAGTCCAAGACCTCTAGACCCCTAATACACCAAACGCTCAATTTCAAGCAAAATACTTGGGGTTTTAATGAAACTCCTATCTCTCGGACCTGCTAGACCCATACAAAGCACCACGCACACTTACCAAACCCTAAACATGGTGAATAATACATTACATGGACATTCCTTCCCACATTTTTTCAAAACACCACTTGAAGCCCTAAATTTCACCATGAAAAGACCCTGCTACAATCCTAGAACATCATCCCAAACACCCAACCTTGACCCCAAAACATTATAAATAGTTTAGGTGTGTATTTTAAAAGTTAGAGGACCCATTCCACAAGTTACAGTAAGCAGCAAAATTGTAATGGGTCGAATTACATAATGAAACTCCTCGATCCAAGAACACTGTGAAAGTAGGTAGCAGCAGTAAAAACAATATAAATTTCGCTATACAAAAAGTTAGAACCTCTAAAAAGATGAAAATGAAAGCTAGTTCATTAATATACAACATCCAACCGGTTTCATATCATCTTAGAGTTCGTACAGGTCATACAAAAACAAGAAAAGTGAAGTAAATTTCTAGAAAATAACATTCTTCTTGATAAAAAATGGGGTACAAATCAACCAACAACCTCTCCTTCGAGGAATTGAAGGTTATTAAACATATTTTGATTTCATTCCAACTCCCTCAAACTCTGCAACTTTTCTAACCACATTTAGCCAAATTGCAAGCTATGACACAAGTGAACTCCCTTAGCTCCAAATACATTATAAAATGGTCTTATTGACCTTACTAAACACAATATAATCAACATGCTCACTAAAGATGAATTTTTTGACAAAATTGAGCTTACAAGGTGCTCCTGCACCGGAGGCCTGGAACGTTGATTTTGAAGTTGTCTTTTGACTAGCATTATTGAACTTGAACTTTATAAAGGTTATGATGAACAATTCACATATTAGAGTTTCTAGTAATATTGAGTTTATTTCATTCTGTTAGGAGTGAATGTTGTATGAATACAATATTTCGAGCAATAGACTTACATATGGTGTGTTTTGTTAAAATCTTCCAAAGGTTTAGAATGGTAGTCTTCTTGAAAAGAATAGCTTGTTATTTATTGATGATCTTTGTTTTGTTTTAGATGTGAATTGGCCAGTTCAACATTGAATTGAGGTTTTTGAGATTGAAGATTGTTTGAAACTGATCTAATTATGATTGTTGAAGGTTTTGTCTCTCTGCTCTACATTACAAACCTAGGGTATAAGTTGTTGCCACCTAAATGAAAACTAGAGACTCTTGTGTTTATTTTTCCGAAAACCAAATTTTTGATTGTCAACAAAGTCATGAAGAATATGAATTCAAAGAAGGGTTTGTGATGCTATATCTTATAATTATTCACTATTTCTTTGGCAATGAGGTAACTTAGAAAGACAATAAGCATTCTCAATTGCACAAAATTTCCCATTTTTTATTTATTAGAAAGGTAAATGGTATGAATGAATGGAAACTTGCATTAACAACTATGTCAACTCACTTGAATTTATCTAAGAACATGTGATGAAGGTGAATTTTTTGTGGAATAAAAAAATTAATGGACACTTGCATTAACATTGATGAAAGCTATTAGGTTTTCCAAATTAGATGAAAATATTTTTTTTCCAAATTAGTTGAAAAAATAATGAAATACAATGAATTCCACTAGCCATGCTAGAAATGGACTACTATAAGCAATGCAAATAGAATTCATAAGTAAATTTATGCTAAGTAAATATCATGTCTTTTATTTTTTTGTTCTTGAAGCTCATAAATATTCAACTTTTTTTTGCAAATCCCATCTAATTCAATGTTGAATTCTATGTCCAATTGTTATGATTAATAAAATCATTAAGGAAATTTAGTTTCTATTGTCAAAAACAAACAAATATACTAAATATAAACATTTCAATATTACCCAATTGAATATATTACCTCAGATAATGTAAAATGATGTAGAAACTTCAAAATGTCTTCTTCTACATTGTCTACCATGCAGATTGGTGGTAAAAAGGTGATGGATCAAGCATAGATTGGTACAATATGAAGTCAACTACATAAAAAAAAGGTGTTTTTGACTTGGATAAAGCGTTGAACCAGACAAATACAGGATAATGTGGGCATGAATCACAAGGTCAAGCCTTATTTTACCATTTCAAGGTAAACCACATTTGGCGCTCTCCAAATTTGGCGAGCGCCAACTATGTTGTTTTTAAAAGGAGAGACCTGAGAGAGAGGGAGTTAGAGAGGGAGGGAGTAGAAGAGAGAGAGAGTGGGAGGGGGTGGGAGGGAGATATCTGAGAGAGAGGGAGAGAGATAGAGGGAGTGAGAGAGAGAGGGAGAGAAACAAAGTGGGAGAGAGAGAGGGAGAGAGACAAAGTGGGAGAGAGATAGAGGGAGTGGTAGAGAGAGAGAGAGGTAGAGATATAGAGATGAAGAGAGAGAGGGAGGGAGAGGGGGTGGGAGGGCGAAACCTAAGAGAGAGGGAGAGGGAGAGAGGGCGGGAGGGAGACAAAGTGGGAGAGAGGGCATGGGAAGGAGATACATAAGAGAGTAGGAGAGAAAGCGAGTGAGAGATAGAGACTTGAGAGATGGAGAGGGGGTGGGAAGGAGAGGGAGTACTCGGGATAGAGGGATTCGAGAGAGATGGAGGGGGTGGGGGGGAT
Organism: Sequoiadendron giganteum; assembly: GCA_007115665.2. Lineage (NCBI taxonomy): Eukaryota > Viridiplantae > Streptophyta > Pinopsida > Cupressales > Cupressaceae > Sequoiadendron > Sequoiadendron giganteum. The sequence continues at coordinate 216,796,085 of CM021104.1, forward strand.
ACCTAAGATAGAGGGAGAGAGAGATAGTGGGAGGGGGTGGGAGGGAGATATCTGAGAGAGAGGGAGAGAGAAAAAGTGGGAGAGAGATAGAGGGATAGAGAGAGAGAGGGAGAGAGAAAAAGTGGGAGAGAGATAGAGGGACTGAGAGAGAGGGGGAGAGAGACAAAGTGGGAGGGAGAGAGAGGGAGTGAGAGAGAGGGAGAGACATAGAGATGAAGAAAAAGAGTGAGAGAGGGAGGGAGAGGGAGAGAGGGTGGGGGGGAGGAAAAGTGGGTGAGATGGGGTGGGAAGGAGAGACATAAGAGAGTAGGAGAGAGAGGGAGTGAGAGATAGAGGGATGGAAGAGATACATGGAGTGAGAGAGAGAGATACTTGAGAGATGGGGAGGGGGTGGGAGGGAGTACTCGGGATAGAGGTATTTGAGAGAGGTGGAGGGGGTGGGGGAGATACCTGAGATAGAGGGAGAGAGAGAGTGGGAGGGGGTGGGAGGGAGATATCTAAGAGAGAGGGAGAGAGAAAAAGTGGGAGAGAGATGGAGAGAGACAAAGTGGGAGAGAGATAGAGGGAGTGAGAGAGAGAGGGAGAGAGACAAAGTGGGAGAGAGATGGAGGGAGTGAGAGAAAGAGAGGGAGTGGGAGAGAGAGAGGGAGATACATAGAGACAGAGAGAGAGTGAGAGAGAGGGAGGGAGAGGGGGTGGGAGGGAGAAACCTAAGAGAGAGGGAGAGGGAGAGAGGGCGGGAGGGACACACTCGAGAGAGAAGGAGAGGGAGACAAGTTGGGAGAGAGCGGGTGGGAAGGAGAGACATAAGATAGTAGGAGAGAGAGAGATGGGAGATATACAAGGAGTGCGAGAGAGATATTTGAGAGATGGAGAGGGGGTGGGAGGGAGGGAGTAATCGGGATAGAGGGATTCGAGAGAGATGGAGGGGGTGGGGGGAGATACCTGAGATAGAGGGGGAGAGAGAGTGGGAGGGGGTGGGAGGGAGATATCTGAGAGAGAGGGATTGAGAGAGAGAGGGAGAGAGACAAAGTGGGAGAGAGATATATGGAGTGAGAGAGAGAGGGAGTGGGAGAGAGAGAGAGGGGGCGACATAGAGAAGGAGAG
>CM021104.1:216797291-216913952 GCA_007115665.2 Sequoiadendron giganteum
GATACTTGAGAGAGAGAGAGAGGGAGAGGGAGAGAGACGGAGTGGGAGAGAGTGAGAGAGAAGGAGTGGGAGAGAGAGAGGGATTGTGTGTGTGTGAGAGAGAGAGGGGGGATGGAGATACTTGAGAGAGAGAGAGGGAATGGGAGATAGATAGAGGGAGTGAGTGAGTGAAATACCTAAGAGAGGGAGAGGGAGTAGGAGGGAGAGACAAAGAGAGAAAGATAACGAACTAACAGGGGGAGATGGAGTGAGAGAGATAAAATGACCAAAGAGGGAGAGAGAGAGAGAGAGAGAGAGAGAGAGAGAGAGAGGGGGGGGGTTAAAGTGAGATAGATTTATTTATATACCGATGTGTGAGGGAAAGAGACCTGAGAGAGGGGATTGGACTGAGAGATTAGTCTAGGTCACATGGGAGGGAGTGAGACCTGAGAGATAGAGACTTCAGAGGGATAAAGAGTTATCTAGTTATGATAATGAGTTAGAGAAGGTATGAAAGGTAAAACCTCGACTATCCATCTACGATCATAAACTGTGCACTCTAAGCATTATAAAAGTTGTTCACCAAAGAGGGGAAATTTTAGTTATGTGCAAAGCAGGACATTTGATGCTCGCCAAATGACTCATCACATTTGGCGCACAACAAATTTGGCGCACACCAAATGTGATGAGTCATTTGGTGCACGCCAAATAACCTACTTTGAACGTGTTAATTAACAAGATTTGCCAAATTTTCTCATATTTTTGTCTGTGCTCCCCATCTCATTTGCACGTCTTTCAATGCAAGTTTATAAAAATACCATGATAGCATTAACCTCTCTCTTATCTATCTAAATATATAAAAAAAAATCATTTTGATTCAGTTAAGGTTTTGATCCATGGTTTCTATTGTAAATGTCTTTGTTTTTGGTCAAAAACCAGCATGTGCTAGTTTTAGGATAGATTTTTACCCATTCATTGAAACGTGAAACAAATTACTTTTTTTGAAACTAGACTCCATTCTACACATGATGAAAAAAAAAATCAATTTTTGATTAGTTTACAAAAAAATTAGGGGGGAGCATGCTCAAATTTCAGCTTTTCAAGATGTGTCCACTTTGAAAATTCATAAAAATATTATATATTCATTAAAAAAATTATCCGAAAGAACGAGGATAAACTACATGGTGTTAGCTAATTTCTCACCATTGGGATTTTTGAAATTCTAAAAAAAATTCAATCAAAAAGGGGGGAGCCCTCAGGCACTATGCTATTTTTTTTTATAAAAACAGGACATGTTTTGGGCCCCCCCTTTTTGAGACCCTTAATCTTCATTAATTTCAAAAAAACATAGTAGCTTAGAAACTAGACTTGAAGCACTTCAACTTTTTTTCTTGTCGCATCTTGAAATTTTGAGTATAACTATCTTCATTTTCTCGTGCAAATCAGATTTTTCTGATTTCAAAAAAAAGTGGCATCTTAAGAGCCAAAATTGTGTCACAGATTGGTGTACTTACCCCTTTGGAAAAATTAACATTTTATGAAGGTTCATCCTAGACTTTTGGAATTAACATGACATATCATATACATGATAAAGGATAAAACTATATGCAAATGGAGTGATCTTGGTAAGTAAGCTTTTAACAATTTCAAAGATATCATAAACAAGGCTCTTGTGCTATTTCATCCTAACTTTTAAAAGGAATTTATCATCTATTTTTACATATCAACCCATATTTTTTCAACAATATTACTTTGGAGGAATGATGAAGGACTTGAGTCCCCCATCGCTTTCATGTGTACTCCCCTAAAAATCATGAACTAAATTATTCCATGAATAAGAAACATGATTTTTCCATTGTTAAAACCATTAAGTAGTTTATATTTTACATTCGTATTTCCTACTCAAATATGGTACTCACCTAGAAAGAAACTAGCTACAAGAAGAGAGGAACTTTTCCAAATTATAAGAATATTAAATTGATAAAGATAGTAAGGGTTCAAGGTTTGTGTAGATTGATTATAGAGAATAAGATGAAAAAATTAAAAAAATGAATCAAAATATTTCTCATTGGTTCTTTTGGTTAAGCTAATTGATGAATGGTTCTCCAATATAACTTATTCCCTTGCTCTTGGGGAATTCCCTCCACACTTATCTTACAAGGAGAAAAGGATCGTTAAACTAAAAGCATCTATATATCATTTGGGGAAACACATTATACAAAAAAAGGAATGGATGGTACATTCCCTAGATATGTAGATAACAAGAAAAATAAGGTGTTGGAGGTTTTCCAAAATGAAACATTTAGATTTCATTTCTCTTTCTCAATATCAACTTTCAAAATTCTTGGAATTTTTTTCTTGTATTATTCCCTAATGCATAAGATTGGGTTATAAAATGTGAAGGGTATCAACAATTCATTGAAAAATCAAAGTTTACTATCTTTCCATTAAGACTTGAAAAAGTTGAGGAGCCACTTGAATAGTGGGATATTAATTTCATAGGAAACCTAATAAACACTTAACAATAGGTAATACACATGTTTTAACAATGAAGCATAAACATAAACATTAAAAAAAAAAAATATAGAAAGATAAACATAACCATCTTTCTCAACTTTTTTCAACCAAAAATTCCCACTAACACCACCAATAAAATTAAAAAGACAACATTTAGTAATATAATTCAATGGGTAGAAGAATTAATAGCAAGATAAATCACTTTTGAAGTAGTATACAATTTTATCAAGGAAAAAAATTAGTAAGATTTCTCCTCTTCTAAGATTTCCATGTTTTTCTAAAAAATTTATCTCATTCATCTAATTATTGTTTGTAGGACCAATAGATTGAATTTCAACCTCAAAGGTGAGTCAATTAGACCTGGGTTTGATCCCTTTTAAGTCTTGAAAACTTATTAGAATTGATTTTCCCAAAATAACCCTATTAAACTATGTGTTTTAGACTGAAAGTGCAAGATACAGATAACAAGAAAACTATAACTGAAATTTCAATTGTAGAATTGATATGCACCTGTTCTGATAATTTGGGGCTAAAAATGAGGGACACTCATTCCCATGGTGTGAGTGTCCTTGTAGGATTTTTTCAAACTTCAAAAGCTAATCATGTAGTGCTTAGTCTTCTCTCTAATTAGGTGCACCTATAGAATTGTCAAAAGCTCTGACAAAAACTTTTGTATCTAAGTTTTTGTGGCTTTGACAAAGTGGATGACAACAAATGCAATAATACAAAATGGATCTTCAATATCTCTTCAATTTTTTTCAAACCTATAACCTACACATTCAAAGAGGAGGAAATGTTGTGCCATATAGGGGTTTTCCTTATTCAAACCCCGGGTAAGTGTTCCCACTTTCCACAATGGCAATGTCAATGGATAAAATGATAATTGAAAGGATGGAATGATGACTAAGAAAGTGTTGCAATGCACCACCCTTCAAAGGCTTCCTTGAAGGACTGAATTCATACACATCACCTCAAGGTCTTGGATCTTTCTTTGTTGATTGTCTTGAATGCATGAATTTCTTGGATACCTACAAAGGGTTAGCCTTCACAAACAATATGACAACATAACATGAACAAAATTGCACAACAACATCATGAATTCTTAGATCTTGAATTGTAGTTGAAAATTCTTCTCTTGAATGCCCTTGAAAATATTATTTGCTCAATATTTTCTAGATATATTTGAAATGATGCAATGACTAGGTATTTATATGCAATTATTTAATTTCTTGACAATTCAATCTTGATAGTTGACTTTGGATAATTGAAATACAAACATTAAATTACCAACACCAAAATATTTGAATTTGGAGCCAAAATAGGGGGACACTCACACCTAGGGCATGAGTGTCCCAACCCCATTTTTTGAGATTTTAGGGGTTGGGGATAATGTCTTAATGAATGAATTTGATTTTTGAATGCATTTCTTTGGAAATTATTAGAAATAAGCCATACAATGCATAATTTAGGAAATTAAATGCTCAATTAAGTCCAATAATTTAGGGGAAAGTGTAAAATTGTTAAGGGTGACAATTTTCTACACTACATTTAGCCCCCACTTTAGTGAGAGTATGAACCTACACTCAAACTCACACTAAAGTAGAAAAATGTATCAAGAGGGGTCTAATTGTCCAAATGTTAGAAGACAGGATGACAAAGGATCAAGGGGGGTTATCAAGCCCTCAGGATCTAAGATCCCATAGAAGACCAACATAAGCACAAAGGAACACACACATTTTTGATATACAGCAAGACAAGATGCACAAACATACATGATAAAAAAATGAAGCATACATGGTGAAAAAACATGAACATAACTATTACATGTGGATGATGATGAAATGAAAATAAACATGATGTAAAGATGATGGAAACACAAAGAAGACACGTAAAAACACAAAACACAAGGTTAGTACTAAAAGGATTCAAATTAGTAAGGTAAAGAAACATCAATTCAAATTCCAAACATCATTCATTGAATAATTGAATACTCCCATGAGGATTGAATTCATACAGATCACTCATGGGCCACATGGCTCCACCAGCAAGAAAAGTATGTTATGCTAGGTGGCCATGTTAAATAAGGGTGCTCAAGGTTTAAAATTTCAGGGGAAAAATATGACAAGGTTTAACATCACAGGGGATGAACATCACAAGGTTTAACATCATGAGAGAAAAACATGAAAAGGTTTAATATCACGGGGGACAAAAATGGAAAGGTTTAACATTACGAGGGATGAATAGGACAAGGTTTAACGTCATGGGGGATGAACATGTCAAGGTTTAACATCACGAGGGATGAATAGGACAAGGTTTAACATCATGAGGGATGAACATGGCAAGGTTTAACATCACGTGGGATGAATAATACAAGGTTTAACATCATGGGGGACAAATATGACAAGGTTTAATATCACGGGGGATGAACATGACAAGGTTTAATTTTTGGGGGATGAACATGGATAGAAATACAAGGCCAAGAACTCAAGGGATGTTGCAATAACATCACCAAAAAAGGTAAACAATAAAAAAAAATCAAAGGGGCTTTGCTTAATACATGAAAATCTACACCTTAGGGAACATCACACAAGACATCACCACCAAGAGAAGACTAGCTGAGGAATAAAATATTCACACCTTAGGGAATAATAGTCATAGAATTACCACCAAGAGGAATAATAGTTGAGTATGCCTATTATTGTTTAGTGTTCTCAGTTCTATGTTTAGATAGTTTTGACAGTGATTGTTTCTAGTGAATTTTGATGTTTTTATGACTATGGAATTAAAAAATGTAAGTATGCAACAATGTGAAAAATGCTTGATCAACAAATGAAACTTTGAAATGCAATATTTAGGTCTAAGATGCAATGATTGATTGATTTGAAGATCAATTTTTTTAGAATGATGATTTGATGCAATTTGAGACAAAACTATGCAATTTTTTCACTGTTTTTCTTAAATGAAAGATGCAATTTGAATGCAAAGAACACTTTCAAACTTTTAAAACTCTAATAAATGCAATTTCAGTTGAGATATGAGCTAAAGATGATTGAAACAAACCCTAATGCGACCTATAATATGCACTTTTTATAAATTTATGACTTTTTAAATTAAAAAATGAGAGATGCAAAGCAATGTAATGATCAATTTCAGATTTTGAATGTCTTAAGGAATGCAATTGGAATGTAAATTTGATTTAAGATGACTGAAAAAAACTTATTACAACTTATGATGCACTATATTATTCAATTTTTTTTATTTTTATGATTTTTTATGATGCAAACATGAAACCCTCGATGAAAAATGCAAACTAATGCAATGCAAAATCTAGATCTAAGGTGAATTTTGGAAGGTAATTAATGTTAACAAGTCAAGTGCGCCAAAATGAGCTGAAGAAAAATGGATTGGTCTAATGTTTGATGCACAATACATAAGATCAATTCCACATTTCTAAGTATTTCACTAAGATGCAAACCAACAAGGCCAATAGATTGACTTTCAACCTCAAAGGTGAGTCAATCAAACCTAGGTTTGGTCCCTTTTGAGTCTTGAAAACTGATTGGAATTTATTTGCCTAAAATAACCCTATTAAACTATATTTTTTAGACTGAAAATGTAAGATACTAATAATAGGAAGATTCTAACTAAAATTATGACCGTAGAACTGATAAAAGCAAAGATCTATGCACCTGTCCTACAAATTTGGGGCTGAAAATAAGGGACACTCGCACCCAAGGCATGAGTATCCTTGTAGGATTTTTTTGAACTTCAAAATTTAATCTTGCAGTGCGCAATCTGCTCTTCAATCTTCCACTTGTAGAATTATTAGATCTCTGATATAAATTGTTGTATCTAAGTTTTTGTGGCTTTGAGAAAGTGGATGACAAAAAATGTAATAATGCAAAATGGATATTCAAGATCTCTTCAATTCTTTTCAAACCTGTAACTTTCACATTCAAAGAGGAGTAAAATGTTGTGCCATATAGGGGTTTGCCTTAGTCAAACCCTAGGTAAGTGTTCCCACTTTCTACAATAGCAATGTCATTGGAAAAAATTATAATTGAAAGGAAGGAATGATGAATAAAAAAGTGTTGTAACTCACCACCCTTCAATGGATTCCTTGAAGGACTGAATTCATACACATCACTTCAAGGTATTGGATCTTGATTTTTTGATTGGATTGAATGCTTGAATTTCTTGGAGACCTACAAAGGGTTAGACTTCACAAACAATATGATAACATAACATGAACAAAATTGCATAACAACATCATGAATGCTTGAATATTGATTTTTTATTGAAAATTCTACTCTTTAATGCTCTTGACTACTCTTGACAATTTAGTATTTGCTCAATATTTTCTAGATGGATTTAAAATGATGCAATGACTAGGTATTTATATGCAATTATTCAATTTCCCGACGATTAAATCCTAATGGTTGATTTCACACAATTGAAATGCAAACATTAAATTTCCAACACCAACATATTTGAATTTGGAGCCAAAATAGGGGCACTCATGCCTAGGTCATGAGTGTTCTATCCCTATTTTATGGGATTTTAGGGGTTAGGGACAATGTCTTAAATGAATGCATTTGATTTTCAGTTGTATTTCATTGGAAATTATCAAAAATAAGCCATAGAATTCATAATTTAGGAAATTAAATACTCAATTAGGTCCAATAATTTAAGGGAAGTCAAAACAAAGTGTGAAATTTTTAAGGGTGACAATTTTCTACACTACATTAATTAGTATACAAAATGGGTTAGTTTAATAGAATAAATAGAAATTATTTAATTAATGGTGATGAAATGTGTGATGAGTAATAATGATGGGAAATGATGAATTAGAAGAATGTGATTGGCATTTTTAGGTGTCTACACAATCCTAAAGTATTATAATAGGTCTCCAAATTTCTTTGAAAGGGTAACTTGGATTTGCATGAGGAGTTAAGGGATATTATTTTAATACTATGATTCTCCAAGTTATGTTAGATATTGTTGTATGGGAATTGAATAAGGAAAGTTATAAAAGGAGGTCAAAGATTATGAGTTATTGATAATCTTTATCAAGATAGCCAATGTTAATACAAATTAATGCACTCATGGAGTCCCTAGAAATGAGAAAGTGGAACGTATAACATCTTATGACAAAATCTATGATGCACTAATCTATAAGAGGAGATATTATCTAGTCTGGAGACCACTCTCATATAGTGGCTCATTAGAATTTTTACCATAATATCTAAATACCATGTTTGGGCCCATGTTATTATTTTATGGTGGCTTTCTTAGCTTTCGTAAGTCTATATATTGAAGTTTTGTTATTAAGTGAACAAAATTGTATGGATTATATTAAAGTAATTGTTTCTATTTGATTAACACAATATTGATATCTCTTTGGTGGTGGATTTTTTTCAAATGAATTACTCCATATATATATATATATCTGATGACATATGTATTTGCTAATTTCTTATTACTATTTTACATGTTTCTTCATGTTTTATTTTAATTTAATGATTAATCAAATATATATTTAATAAGGTTACTTAGATTTGTACACTTTATACTTATACTATCATTGTTATTGTTCATCAATTTTCTCAACAAAATTTAAAAAAAAAATTATATTTAGCAATTTTGACTACTCTAGATAATTTATATTTTTATTAGTTTTTAGTGAATTTTAATTATACTAGATAACATAAAACTTCAAGATTTATTTTCAAAGTAACACTCTTGTAAACTTTAATTTTAGTTGTTGAAGAACAATACTATAAATTTTGATAATTTTATAGTAACAAAATTATTCAATTCCTAATACATTTTTAGATTCATTAACCTTTGTAGATCCAAACTAGGTCATCTACCATCATGGATCATAAAATATTCTAATCTATTTCTATTCAAATCTTCATGTAAAATATAGCTTACCATTTTATTGATCATTTTTACTTGATTAGGTTTAGATATTTTTTTAATTTAAATTTATTAAATATTTACGATAATTTCTTGTAGTGATTATGGTGTTTTTGAGGGTTAACAATTAATTTGAAAAAGTATATTTTTTAAGTGTATTTAGTTTGAGGAGGAAATCTTTTGTTGAATTTTATAAGATGGGGTTTCTTTGGATTATGAAGAGAGGGGAGGTTGATTAAGAAAATATACTAAGCCACAACTAATCAATTATTATATTTGTAGGATGTATACTCTTATTTACACAAAAAAAATATGATTTACTAAATTGTATTAAATGACATATTAATGACCTTTCAAAATTGGATTGACGATTATATACAATGCATTCAATTATAGATTAGAAGTATCATAAACTTATTTTAAAAATATTTGTCTTAAAATTTATAAATTGGGGATATGTTGTATATAGTAATTTAAAAAAAAAAAATTGATTATTTTCTTCCATCTATTAAAAAATTATATTTAACTTTTTGTTCCATAATCTACATGACTTATTGTATAAAGATGGTAAAATAGTGTGCTTTGTTTATTATTTATCCTCGTTTTATTTCTCTTTAAATACTCATATTTTCTATGAACAAACAATTTTAATAGTTTTATTACTTATTTTTCAAACAATCATTTTTTATAGTCTATAAATTTACTTATAATTCTTATTCTTATAAAATTTCATATAACAAGGGAAAGATTCAAAATAAAATTTAACTTAATTTATATATGTATATAAATATAAATGATTATATATATGTACATAAATACACGTGTATATTTATAAAAATTATATATTAATAGCAAAATATTACAATCAACATTCCTACTAGGTTGAAAAATAAAGGCATTAGGTCATTAAGTAGGGGGAAATGAAGGATAAGAAAAGAATCGACCAATTTTTGGAAAGGGGAGAAGAACTTATCAAAAACCAAAATAGTTTCAAGAATGAAGACCTCCCATATCCTTGGAATGATGTTAGTAAAGTGCTTATTAAGTACTTCACTCTACAAGGTAGATACAAATGTGTTTTGAATTAGCATTTCCTTCTTAACCATCTTAGGCATAATACGACTCTTAGTTTTCCTTATTGTGTCCTAAGTTTTCTTAATAGTTTGATTAAGGAGGTCTTAATGGATAAACCTGCGATGCCTCTACACCAAGGGTTGATTTTTAGACTCTAAAAGTTCCACCTTGCAATGTTCCATGTGTACCCTATTAGCCCCCTTTGTCAAAGTATAATATGCTACCTATCCCTATTCTTATCAAATCTAAAGGTTGGAATTTTTGTGATTTGATGATCCCTCTTCTCTCAAGGGTAAGGACTAATTTGTCAAACTTTCGGCATTCCCTATCAAATAAATTAAATTTGGTTGGTGTGCTTGGTAAAGTTGTAGAAGGAAATATTGAGCATGGTAAAGTTGTGTTTGATTATAATGCCTTAGGTTGCCTTGATTTTTTTCTATTAACGCTCATTTGAAAGTTGTGTCTCACACCCCTAAGGACACTCCTAACAATGCTAGTGTCTCCAAGACTAAAAGAAAATGTATGCTATATTCATTCCTTATCTATTGGCAACAAGGAACCTAAGGCCCTTGTTTTTCCTCCTAAGAATAAGATTCTATGGGAAAAAAATTAAAGGGAAGGTTGTGAGAAGATCTAAAATGTTGGTAGTTAGAATGTCTACTCGTTTTGTCAATGCATATAATGTGGAAGTGGTTATGTCTAGTGAGAAAGACTCTATTGATCATGGGGATAATGATTACATTAATAGTGGGAATGAGGAATTTGGTCATTCTCAAAACTCTATGGAAGAGGAAGATGTCTTTCTTTCCATGATTTTCTTCCCACCCTTTTTTAAAAAATTATTGTTTCTTTTGAAATTAATTTTTTTGACTTGGGTATGTGTAGGATCATCATGGAAAAAACAGGTCCTTAAGTGGCGATGAAAATTCAGAAAATTAGAGAGACAACTTGACGTAAAAATTTGAATAAGTTATTTATATTATTTCAAAAATATGTAAGAATAGAATCTATAGCAAATTGAATGTAGTTTCTAAACTACTAGATTTATTTTTTTTTAAATCTATTTCGTGAAAATTTAAAATTTCAATGCAGTAGTACTTAAATTTCAAGGAAAAAATAAGAAGTAGGTGTTTGTCTGACCACCCTAACCACAATAAAATGATTAAAAAAAAAATTATAGAATTTTATATATAAGTAAAGGACTCATGTCTCGATGTGATGCATATTTTCTTGTAGTTTTTTTCCAAGTAAATAATTAATAATGAGTTTTTTATTACAACTTTTAAAAAATATAAAAAATTGTATGTCTGACCACCTTAACTTGGTCAAAACTTCATGAAATTCAATTTTATTTTATTTTATCCTATATTATGCAAAGAATAGAGTGTGACGCATGTTTTGGATTCAAAAAATGTGATACCGTTTGAAAGCTATAGATGTTTTTCAATCAGCCTATCAATCAAGACTTTAGTCGTAATTCAAATACAAAATGAATAATAATTATTTATTAAATTCAAAGTAAAGCATAATTTATATTAGTGAAAAGTTGATAATCTCCTTGAAAAATCCTTTTTGTTTCATCAATTTTGGTATAAAAAAAAAGTCGTCAACCACATGGGCCATCATATCACTTACATATTGCCATTTTTGGCCCATCATGATCTTGCACATACCCACTCAAAGGATGATTTAAAGGTTGACAAAGATGTGACTTTAGTCCATGGAAATAATATTATAGCCAAGAATGATGTCAAAGGTAAAATAATTTAGGAGGATAATGAGACTGGTCCTATGCATTTATGTTCTCATTGTATTCATAATATCAATTCTCTTAAATCTTTGCAACAAAAGCTAGACACTTTGGAGGAGAGGGTCAATAATGTAGTTAATTTCAGCAATAAGGTGATGCATAGGTTTTCTACATATCTATGTATGCTCCAAAATCTTGTACAAGAGTTCTAATTAGGAGGTTTGAGGGTAATCTTGATAATCTTGTTCTGAAGAAGGATAGAAAGGACCTTAAGATGATATTTATTCTTTCCTTTTTGAAGATTTGGTATATGTCATTCCCTCCAATGACATGTTGTAGCTTCTATTTTTTCCTATAGTTTGTTGTTTATGTGTTGTTTTACTCTTCTCTTCTACTATATCTTTTTGGGTAGCTATTTTTGGTTTTTCTCTTCTACTATATTTTTAAAAATGACAATTATAATATAAACAAAATATTTCTAACAATTGTTAGTATATTATTTAATATATTATTATTTTTTATGTACCCCCTTGAAAAACCTCATTGCTAGCATGCAATACCAAGTTTTTCAAATTCCTTTTTCCTACAAAGATTTTGAATCTCTTAGAAACATGTCCATATCAATTAAGGGGATGTCTGATTGATGATGAGTGAATAAACAACATCCACATAAATTATTTTATCAAGTTTCTTTTGAAAATTATTTGCCATGTTGTTGGTATGTGGCGACTGATCATTCTATAATGTACACTTTTTAGTACTGTACACTCTTCATGTATCCTCGTCGGGGTCCAAGGTCGGGTTGGGCCCCGGGCGGGGGTTCAGGGTCGACAGCCCCCGAGAAAAAATTAATCACCTTTTTTTTGCTTCATCACCAAAAAAGGAAAAGGCCGACTTTGTAAACCCTAATTTCTGGAAGCTTCTAAAAGCTTGGTATAAGCGGCTAGGATGGAGAGTTGTAGCATGGCATTATTCACGATATTGTAATATGTTTTGCACTGGATAATAAAATCATTGGATGGCTGCGGTTTTGTGGATGTAGCCCAGATTGGGTGAACCACGTTAAATTATTTGTGGTGTTTTGTTTCTGCTATAATTTCTTGTGTGTTTTATTTCTCTAATTTTTTTTATCAGATCTGCATTTAACTTGTTAGATATCTGCCTTCTAACCCTAACAAGTGGTATCAAAGCAGGTTGTTTTCGATTATCGTTTGCAAGAAAGTCTCACGGTTGAGTGGGAGTCTCATGGTTAAGTGGGAGCAATGATAGATGAGGGTAAGTTGAAGGTTGAGAAGTTCAATGGGCACAACTATCAATTATGGAAGATGCAGATGGAGGACTACTTATATCAGAAGGATTTATGGTGGCCATTGGAAGGGAAAACCAAGAAACCCACAACAATTTTGGATGAGGAATGGGATATTTTGGACAGAAAGGCACTTGGTAGTATTTGTTTATGCCTGGCACAATAGATGGTGTTCAATATTACAACAACAAAGACAACTCAAGTTGATGGAAACCCTAGCGAAGTTATATGAAACGCCTTTCGCTTTGAATAATGTATTTCTTATGAAGCATTAATTTAATATGAAAATGGTAGAAGGTGGGTAAGTTGTTGATCATTTAAATGAGTTACCAGTCAATTAACTTCTGTAAAAGTAAACTTTGATGAAGAAGTTAGGGATCTTTTGATTCTGTGTTCTTTGCCTGAAATTTGGAATAGCTTGGTAATGGTTGTTAGCAATTCTATTTCTGGTTCGAATACATTGAAGTTTGATGGTGTTGTTGGTGTTATTTTGAGCAAGGAAATTCGTAGAAAAATCTCAGGTGGAACATCCACATCAGGCAGTGTTTTGAATGCAGAAATCAGGGGCAGAACAAAGGAGAGAGGAAACAATTCTGGAAGTCATGGGAAGTCATGAGGAAAATCAAGGGACAGAAGGTCCCAATCTAGAGACAAGAGGGATTGGAAATAAAGAGGCAAATGTGGTAAGTAATAAATCTGATGAGGATGCTTTGATTCTTTCCCTTGACAATATTGATGATTCTTGGGTGTTAGATTCAGGGGCTTCATTTCATGCTACACCCCATAGAAATTATTTTCTTGATTATGTCCAAGGGGATTTTGGGTTGGTTTATTTGGGAGATAATGAACCTTGTCAGATTGTTGGAAAGGGAAGAATCAAGATTAAGTTGCAGAATGGAAATCATTGGCTACTACATGAGGTAAGGCACGTTCCAAAGTTAAAAAGAAATTTAATTTTTGTAGGGCAACTAGATGACGAAGGTTGTGTTGTTACATTTAGTGATAAAAATTGGAAGGTTACAAAAGGTGCCTTAGTGGTAGCAAAAGGTGTGAAAGTAGGCACCTTATATCTTTGTACAGGTCATACTACTCCTTCTACTTTAGCTATTGTAGATAAAAATCAATGTTCAGGAACAGTTTTTGCGGTTCAGCAGGCAGAAAATCAGATAGTTGATGTGGATTCCGAATCAGCACTATGGCATAATAGACTTGGGTATATGAGTGAAAAAGGTATGAAATTACTTCATTCAAAGAATTTCTTACTAGGTCTAAAATGTGTTAATATGGATTTCTATGAAAGTTGTGTTTATGGGAAACAAAAAAGAGTTAGTTTTCTCAAAGATGGGAAACAAAAGAAAAATGAGAAATCGGAGCTTGTGCATACGGATGTATGGGGACCAACTCAGGTATCTTCTCTTCGTGGCTCTCAGTATTATGTTACATTCATTGATGATACAACTAGGAAGGTATGGATTTATTTCCTTAGGCATAAATCTAATGTATTTGAAACTTTTAAAAAATGGAGAAGCTTGGTTGAGAATGAGACAGGTAAAAAGATAAAATTTCTCAGATCTGATAATGGTGGTGAGTATTGCAGCAAAGAGTTTGAAGATTATTGTTCCTCAAGTGGTATTCGTAGGAAGAAAACGGTTCCAAGGACTCCATAGGAAAATGGAGTGGTTGAGTGCATGAATAGAACAAAAATGGAGTGTGCACGAACTATGAGATTGCATGTTGGGTTGCCTTTAAACATGTGGGCAGAGGCTGCGAATTTTTTTGTTTATTTAATTAATAGAGGTCCCTCTAATCCTTTGGGTTTTTGTATTCTAGAGGAAGCTTGGATAAGTAAGAAGGTGAGTTATTCTTTTCTCAAAACCTTCGGTTCTGAAGTATTTGCACATGTAGATTCTGAAAATAGAACCAAGCTTGATGCAAAATCAAAGAAATGTATATTTGTTGGATATGGCATTGATGAATTTGGTTATAGGCTTTGGGATTTTGATAATAAGAAAATTGTGAGAAGAAGGGATGTCATATTCAATGAGAAAGTGTTGTACAAAGATCTATTACAGCAACATGAGAAGAAAGAAAAGGAATATGCAATGTTGGATGATATTACAAACAACAATGTTCCAGTGGTTCCTCGTGCTATGCAACAACAACAACAAGAAATACCACAAACTCCAATGATTTAGGCGATCTTCAAAGATAAGTAGACCTCTAGAAATATTTTCTCCCTCTTTTAATAACTGATGTTGGTGAACCAAAGTGTTATCATGAAACTATGCAGGTGGATACCAAGGTTCAGTGGGAGCATGGAATGGAAGAAGAAATGGAGTCCTTGCTGAAAAATCAGACTTGGGAATTATGCAAGTTGCTTGCAAGTAAAAAGACTTTACCAAACAAATGGGTTTACAGGTTGAAAGAGGAGGATGGAGGTAAGCAAATATTTAAAGCCAGATTGGTTGTAAAGGGATTTGTATAGAAAAAGGGTATTGATTTTGATGAAATTTTTTCTCCAGTTGTTAAAATGACTTCTATTCGTACTGTTTTGAGTATTGTGGTTGCTAAAGATTTGCATTTAGAACAACTTGATGTTAAAATAGCCTTTCTCCATGGTGATTTGGAAGAGGAAATATATATGGAATAGCCACAAGGATTTGAGATCAAAGGTAAGGAGAAACTAGTGTGCAAATTGAAGAAAATTTTGTATGGCTTGAAACAAGCACCTCGACAATGGTATCTTAAATTTGATAGTTTTATGACTGGGCAAGGCTACAACAGGTGTAATTTAGACCATTGTGTTTACTTTAAGAGGTTAGCTGAAGATAGCTACATTATTTTATGTGTATATGTTGATGATATGCTTGTAGCGGGGTCTAATACAGATCACATAAAGGAGTTAAAACAATAGTTAGCAAATTCATTTGCTATGAAGGATTTGGGGCAGAAAAACAAATCCTTGGTATGAAGATTACAAGAAATAGGAAAAACAAAAAATTGTTTCTATCTCAAGCTGATTATGTTGAAAAGGTGTTGCAAAGATTTTATGTGGAGAATGCAAAAGTTGTCAGCACACCTTTGCCCAGTCATGTAAAATTGACTAAGGATATGTGTCCAGAGACACAAGAGGAGGAATAAAAATTATCCAAGGTACCATATGCTTCAGCTGTAGGCAGTTTAATGTACGCCATGGTATGCACGAGACTAGATATTGCACATGTCGTAGGATTTGTTAGCAGGTATATGAGTCATCCTGGAGTTGAGCATTGGAATGTGATAAAATGGATTCTCAGGTACTTGAGAGGTACATCCAATATATGTTTATGTTTTGGGGGCTCTAATACAGATTTAAAAGGCTATGTTGACTCAAATTTGGCAGGGGATATAGATACCAGGCGGAGTACCATAGGTTATGTATCTATAGTTGGTGGGACAACGGTGAGTTGGATTTCTTGGTTGCAAAAGGTGGTTGCTTTATCCACCATAGAGGCAGAGTATGTGACTGCAACAAAGGCAGCAAAGGAGATGATATGGCTACAAGTCTTCATGGAAGAGTTGGGAAAAACACAAGTTGAAATCACTTGTTTACAGAAAGCCAGAGTGTTATACATCTTGCAAAGAATTTTTCTCTGCACTCTAAAACCAAACACATACAATTGAGATATCATTTCATTCGGTCAGTATTGGAGGATGGACAGGTAAAGCTAGAAAAGATACATACAAATGACAATCCAACAGATATGTTTACCAAGGTAGTGACAAGGGAGAAGTTGAACTCCTCTTCAGTTTCAGTTGGTCTTCATGGTTAAAAGTATAATAGAGCAGCAAGATCCAAGGTGCTTATTTCTAGTGGGATTTGTACATGTAGTGGTGTTGTCTAGGATCAGTATCCAAGTGGGAGATTATGTTAGTGTGGAGCCTAATCAGTCTCCAAGTGGGAGATTGTTGGTATGTGGCGACTGATCATGCTATACTATACACTTTTTAGTACTGTACACTCTTCATGTATCCTCGTCGAGGTCTCGGGCCGAGCTAGGCCCTAGGCGGGGGTTCAAGGGTGGCAATCCCCGAGAAAAAAAAAATCACCTTTTTTTTGCTTCGTCACCGAAAAATGAAAAGGTTGACTTTGTAAACCCTAATTTCTAGAAGCTTCTAAAATCTTGTTATAAGCAACAAGGATGGAGAGTTGTAGCATGGCATTATTTGCAATATTGTAATATGTTTTGCATTGGATAATAAAATCATTGGATGGTTGTGCTTTTGTGGATGTAGCCCAGATTGGGTGAACCACGTTAAATTCTCTGTGTTGTCTTGTTTCTGCTATAATTTCTTGTGTGTTTTATTTCTCTCTTTTTTTTTATCAAATCTGCATTTAACTTGTTAGATATATGCCTTCTAACCCTAACAATTGTTTGTCATTCAATACTATAAAACACATGTTGAAGTGAATGTTGAACTAATCAAATTAAGCTACCATTTTTTTAAATTGTATGAAATAATAGGTGATTTAAATAATCATATTATGTCAAAGTCAAAGAATGTGTAAGACAAATACACTAGAAATGTAATTTCCATTGAAAAACAAATGTTAGTTTAAATTTATAAAATCTATTAAACAAAATATGTTCACCAATTATTGTTATATTAATTTTTATTTTTCAAGAGTGACACATCTTTGAGAGAGACGCTTTGATCTCACTTCTTCGATAAGTATGATTCTTTTAAAATAGGTGTTTTATTATAATTATATAATATTTTTAAATCTATTTATATAAATTAGAATATTTTAGGTAAACAATTATGTGTTTTTTATATCAATATTTTGGATTATATTTTTTGACTCATCTCATGTTTTATGTTCTTTAATGTAGTCAAATCTAAGATACAAGTTAAATCCTACCGTACTATAACTTCTATGTAAAGGAGAATAGATTATAGTTTCCTAACACTATAATACTTCCAACTATGGTTCCCCCAAGAGGGGCATACATATAATCAATTTATTTTCCTAACGCTTATATCCATCATAATTAGAGACACTTTCACTTTGAATAATTAAGTAATAGGAAATGATGTTGAATACCTTAAAAAACCATTGGATCACATGATTAGGAATGTGGCATTGACTAGACCTTAACTTGACTTAATTGAAGTCTAAGGGGGAGGAGATCCTAATACCCATTGTAAATTCTATGTTCTAGCTATTCAGGAAATTTTCTTTGGGATGTCATACTTATCAAAACCTTTCTCAAAATGTTTGAAGGGATAAATTTTGATTGGTACTATAGGTTGCCTAATGGTTTCATTCATTCCTTTAAGCAACTCATAAGTGAGTGAATAAAATCCTTTGGCATGAATAAGTTGCTCAATGTAGGTGTATGAGAATTCTCGTACATAAAACAAGACCCAAGAAAATTAATTACTCATTTTATTATTAGATGTAGACAAGTTTGCTACTCCTCTACTAGTACTTCTCACATGGACCACAAGGAACTATATGACTTATTTCTAAATTCCCTAAATAAGAGTATTTGAGAAGAGGTCCAAAATTTTGCTTGAAAAACCTACATGGATCTCTCTCCCTCTCCCTCCCCCTCCCCTCCCCTTCTCTCTCTCTCTCTCTCTCTCACACACACACACACACACACACACACACACACGGAGTACGAGGAACTATATGACTTATTTATAAATTCCTTAAATAAGAGTATTTGAGAAGAGGTCCAAAAAAATTCTTGAAAAACCTACACGGATATCTCTCCCTCTCCCTCTCTCCCTCCATCACAATTAGAGACACTTTCACTCTGAATAATTAAGTAATAGGAAATGATGTTGAATACCTTAAAAAACCATTGGATCACATGATTAGGAATGTGGCATTAACTAGACCTTAACTTGGCTTACTTGAAGTATAAGGGGAGGATATCCTAATACCCATTGTAAAGCCTATGTTCTAGCTATTTAGGAAATTTTTTTTGGGATGTCATACTTATCAAAACCTTTCTCAAAATGTTTGAAGGGATAATTTTAGATTGGTACTATAGGTTGCCTAATGGTTCCATTCATTCCTTTAAGCAACTCATAAGTGAGTTAATAAAATCCTTTGACATGAATAAGTTGCTCAAGGTAGGTGTATGAGAATTCTTATACATAAAACAAGACCCAAGAAAATTAATTACTCATTTTATTATTAGATGTAGACAAGCTTGCTACTCCTCTACTAGTGCTTTTCACATGGACCACAAGGAACCATGTGACTTATTTCTAAATTCCTTAAATAAGAGTATTTGAGAAGAGGTCCAAAAGTTTGCTTGAAAAACCTACACGGATCTCTCTCTCTCTCTCTCTCTCTCTCTCTCTCGCTATGTCCCTTCCCCTATCTCTATCAATCTTTCTTTATAACTCCATCTCTATCTCTCCCTCTCTCTAACTCTAAACTTATCTTGCTATGAATATATATTTTTGCTGAAAACTCTATATAACATGAGAAAGTTATAAAGTGAACTCGTATTTTGTAATACAAGTGTGGTATATAAACTCTTACATAATGTGCTTTTGTTTCTTCATTTTTTTTATTTGGCCATTTTTTTGTCTCCTAATTTGTTTAGTGCACTTTCCTGCAAGTTATCAGGTATATAAGGCTTTATTGGTGTAGATTGGGCTAGAGACTTGAATAGTTAGAAGTCCACCAATGGCTATGTGTTTTCTCTATTTGGCAATGTTATTATTTGAATAAGTAAATAAACACCCCATTATCTCCAAGTTCATTGGAATGGGTATTTAAATGCCAATGTAGTCGACAAATTATTATTTTATTATTATTCTCCTAGTCAATTGACTTGGAATATTAGATGTATCGGCATTCAAGAAAGAAGGTGGAGTATGATGGTGGCATTTACAAATTAATTAGAACCTATTTATGCCACCTTCCCATTTATATGCACTAGGTGGGGAAATGGAGCATTGTCTTCATTATTAGGTGGGTCCCACATGTGTAGTGATCTCATATTGGAGCTCACCAATTTTGGGGGAGTGTGGCCATGAAGTGGAGTGTTCAAAGATGTTGAGAGTTACATGTATGGTTCATGGATGCATTAATTTTTCAAATGGGGTGTTGGTTTTTTCTATGCCATGGTTTTAGATGGTCTTGGTTTGAAGAATACATGTTTGGTTTCCTCTAAATTATTCTCTATAAATTATATCTATTAAATAAAGGTTTCATGGTTATTTTTTATAGATAGATAAGTTTTGTGGAAATGCTATCAAATCGAAAGGAGAAGGTTGTTGATTATGTACTCTTGATCTATAGATTAATATAAAATGTGCTCCCATCAATAATGGAGTTTTTACCCAAAAGAGTTGCTTCATGTACATCCAATGCCATGTTTAAATTTTGATGTTTTTCAAATTCCTATTTCTTGATTTATACTTACACACATTCCTTTTATGATTAGTTAATTGGTGGTATGATTAGAATTTCAAAATTACACTCTATTAACCTTTCATTTGTAGTAGTTTACCCTATTTTACAAACGTCATGTGCTATAGTACATTTCTTTGTAAGGACATTGATATACTACTATTTATCTACATTGAACATAATTATGAGAAAAAATTTAATTGGTTGTGAATTTTATTTCCTGCATATATATATATATATATATATATATATATATATATATATATATATATATATATATATATATATATATATGTCTATCTTTCTATATGCTTATCTATCTATCTATCTATATGTATGTATGTCTATTAGTTTATCTGCCTATATACCTATCTATCGTATATCTATTTATCTGTCAATATGTCTACCTATTTGTCTATCTATCTGTCTATTTGTTTGTATGTCTTTTTATGTGTTTTTTTGTTTGTCTATTTGTCTATTTATCTATTTGTTTATTTGTCTATCTTTTTTTATCTATTTGTATGTATCTTTGTCTATGTATCTATCTTTGTTTATTTGTTTGTCCCACTATCTCTCTATCTATTTGTTTGTGTATCTATCTATTTGTCTATCCCCTTATCTATTTATGTGTTTGTCTATCTCTCTATTTGTCTATCTATTTGTCTATCTATCTATCTATCTATCTATTTGTTTATCTATTTATTTGTCTATGCATGTCCCCCTATCTATTTGTTTTCCTATCTATCTATCTATCTATTTGTTTGTTTGTCTATATATATGGTGTTATGATTCTATCTAAATATAGGTGACACTTTATTACGGTGTGAGAATGCACTTATTGTGCATATTCATGTAGAATTTTGAACGACTTGTTTTAAGCTTGAAGAAAAAATATTAGCTTGTAGTTTTGGTTATTTTTGTGGTTTTTTAAATAGCCAAATAGATGGGTCATTACATTTTTAATTATTCCCTTTTCAAATCCTAATAGAATCTTATGTCTTAGAGATGTTTCTTGATAGTTGTATACACAAACCATGGAAAAATGATAATCATAGCTAAAGATAACTTCACTACATCTCTAAGCTTCAACAATTAGTTTCAACATTGGATTTTTTATTGTTTTCATAATTTTAGTTTAATTTATTGTAACTAAATTTTTATATTAGTGTTAATATAGATTATTTTAATTGATTTTAGTTATATTTTATAAATTTGCTTTCCTTTTCATTTATTGGACACTTTTCAACATATATTTAAAAGTAACTTTTATTTTTCTTATTAATCTTGGATATCAAAGGTTTAGGTTAGATTCATTCAATATCCAATGCTTCACACCCCTTTCAATAAAAAATAACATTTCTATTACTTTGTAATTACATTTATGTCTAAGTTTGAAAACATTAATTAGAGTTTCAAGGGAGATTCTTTCAAGGCCTTTTCCACTCATACATCAAGCATCAAAATCACTAGATAACATTGCATTTCATTATTTCTTAAACAAATATGTTTTGGGTGTTGTTTTCAGCAATAACTTGCTTGCACTCATTCCAAATTTTACTTGTTAGAGGTTTGGAAAAGAGCAAAATTTTGACCTTATCTTTATATTCCATTCCAGATGCTTATAAACAGGTTATATTCATATTATTTGATTATTGACATGTTATTTTATAACAACCTAGACATATTTTATGCTTTTCAAATATTTTATTTGTAAACCAATACTTCACCTCTTTGCAAAAGGACGTGGACAAGGCCTAGTCTATGAACTCCATGTGTTTCATTGGAAAACCTTGTTTATTACATCGTCTTGTGGTCTTCAAGACAACCCTTGAACTACTAAAATTTACGAGAACGAGGCAAGAAATTATGACATTAAATTAATTAAAATTCAGTAATATTGAGTATTGCTAAATTTTAGTTAATGGATGGCTAGACATTCTCTGAAATTGTACAAACCTATGCCAAATGTAAACAATATTCAAAACAATCCATCTATAATCTAATCTTTTGAATCTAACCTAAATCCATGCCCAAAAACAAATGCTTGCATCCTAAAAGGTAAAGTCTATTAAAATCTAAAAAATCAGAAAGTCGGTAAAAATACCTAGATTTATGCTCAAATAAGTTTAAACCGTAAACATGTGATTTTATCCATCACGCGACTATTCCATTGATTTTATAACTAGCTTATCTATTTTATTAAATAATCTATATAAATTATACCAAGATATATTTTGTTGAGATTAGTGCATTATTTCACATAAATTATATTATACAAATGTATGTTCAGTTTTTTAACTTTCTTATAATTATATTATATTATCATTTACATTTTATTTAATATAAATAATTTTTAAAAATTATTATATGAAATTAATTATTATTTTATTTAATTTCAAATAATTGGCAAACTCCTTTAAGTGATAAATAGATGAAAGCCCGGAGGAGATTGTTTTCCACTACACCAACCTTGGAAGAATTGTGTAGCTTTGTCATACTCCCCAGCCTTTTTTTAAATGTGAACTATTGTGTTCATGGTGACCTCATTTGGATGCAGGCCTTGTGCTACCATGTGGTCCAACCACAGGAGAGCCTCTTCTTTCAGCCCAACTTTACCGTAAGAATCAATCACTATAGCATAAGTGGTATTTGTAGGTGACACCTTATTTCTCATCATTACCTCCCAAAATTTCTTTCAATGATCCCATTTCTTTGCTCTCCCAAGAATCTTTAAGCAGGATGTTGTAGTGAAAGATATCGATTTGAAAGCACCGCTTTCTCTTGAAACCATATAAAGATTTCAACAGCTCTCTACCAATTGGACTGGTAATTGAGCATAATACTCATCTCTTTTGCATTAATTGTGGCTTCCCAAGGACCAAGTGCCTCCTCTATCTTCTTCTTGGGTTCTAGTGCTTTCATAAGGTCTGGAATATGCCCACCACATTTGATTACGCGGGCTTCTGCTTATTTTTTAATGATTTAGAGGTCCTTAATTTAATGGTTCCTTCTTTAGGTGGGTGTGTTCTACGAATTCAAATACAAATTCTTTGTAATCGTATGTTTTAAAAAATTTCCACATTGCAAGATCCAAAAGAAAGTCGAAGGAAGCAAAGTCAAGGGAGGCACGTTATGGCTTCCCCAATCCAAGTTGTTATGGTGTAGGCTCGGTTCTTCTTAATCCTTTAGCCATGTCACACCACATACAAGAGCATTGTTCTCTCTGTTCAATTTCACCGTGAATATGAATATGGCCTAAACCTACTTATATAGGTTGCATGCTCGTCCTTCCTATTGTGCAAAACAACAAGACTCAAATTCCTGGTTACTGCTTCAAATCCATAGTCATAAACAAGAAGCCCACATCTATTCATTCTTACAGAAGCAAACAGCTCGCAAAAACATTAATTTATTTAAGGATTAAATAATAATGCAAATAGTTTGAGGTTTAATGATACATAGGCAGGGTCGACCTAAAAATTCCAAGTCTAAATCAACAAGAGAAAGAAAGAAATGTATATGTTTACAGCTAGCTTAGAATAGTTAAGAGTCAATGAAATTTTGCAACATGGGTGTGAAACACTACCAATTTGAAGAAAGATCCAAGAAAATCTAAGAATTTCATTAGAACAGTTGATCTATGAGGAGATAGAGTAAGAACTAACTATTTTCATTACTATGGTTCAAAAAGTTTACAGCTTATTTTCACTTCAAGGGAATGGACTTAGAGGAGTTTTCTGTACAATATCAAATTAGATTATTCTTCTCACAACACACATGGCGATGATTTCTAATATGAGGGGTGCTTTACACTGAACCATATTTCAGTTTGAGGTTTGTACACAATGTTGAGTTAAATCACTTGCAAATCCATTTTTGAGTCAACCAGGAAAAGTGAAGGTTAGAAGCTTCAAACTATCAAGTTTAGATATTAATGATAATGCAGCAGAAGATAGCATAATCGTTGACGACAATAGTTAGTTTGCAAAACATTCCTGGTAAGCTAAATGTATTGTTCTTACTCATAAAAGCAACTTCTTATGTTCAGATAGCTGGAGTTTGGAGAGGTCTAATTATAATAGAATTGTAACTACAATAGGAAGGGATGAAAAGTTGTAATCAAATGACGTGGATAATAAAAAATTTATGTATATTTATTTAAAAATTAAAAGGAGATATCATTTGAGACACCCATTTAACCTATATCATAAATCCAATTTAAACACCTCTAAA
The DNA here is from genome assembly GCA_007115665.2 of Sequoiadendron giganteum. Lineage (NCBI taxonomy): Eukaryota > Viridiplantae > Streptophyta > Pinopsida > Cupressales > Cupressaceae > Sequoiadendron > Sequoiadendron giganteum. The sequence goes on from CM021104.1 coordinate 216,821,496, forward strand.
CTACGATTTACCATGCAGTTAGTCAACCATGTCAAGGTAATCTCCTACAATACTGAACTTTTCTCGATTTGTTTTTGTTTTGAACAGGTGTGACAAATGTGTGTGGAGATATGTTCGAGTCCATTGCTTCAGGGGATGCTATTTTCATGAAGGTTGGTTAGTTTTCCATATCATAAACTTTCTTTCCAATACAAGTAAATTCATTCCCTAATTATATAGTGGAATGCAAAGTTTTGCAGCGGAACTTAACAACTTGGAGTGATGAAAAGTGCATCCTGATTCTGAAAAACTGTTTTAAAACTCTGCCAGAAAGAGGAGGCAAAGTTATTGCGTTTGAACCAGTTTTACCCAAACACACTGATAACAGCCAGAGAACAAAAACTCTTCTTGAAGGGGATATTTTTGTTATGTCAATGTACAATTCGGGAGGTAAGGAACAGCCAGAGGAGTTTATGCATTCGGGTATCACCGCAAGCTTCTAAAAGTTGAAGGCCTTCTATCTGGACCCATTTTACACTGTTTTAGAATTTGAAAAGTAGTTAACAGGCTTGTGAACAGTCATTGTGTTCAATATAGTGCAGTCACATTCTCTTGGTACATCGTCAGCTAAATTTGAATGAAAGATATATAATTATAATGGGAAGACCTTAACTGATGTTCTCACAGAACATGCAAATGCTATACCAAAAGTTGAGGAAATGGGACGAGACATGTTCGATTCCTCGCTAAAGAATGCCTTCCAAAAAATTTGCAATTTTGGGGAAAGCGTGGTCAAATTTCAGTGCACCTAAGCCTAGCGCTGACACTTTAAGAAAACAAACCCTTTGGCTTTGTAAAATTTTCCATTTCCTTTATCAAGGATTTTGAGCTATGAAATGTAGCACTGAATCCTTGGCTTTGTAAAATTTTGGGGAAAGCGTGGTCAAATTTCAGTGCACCGAAGCCTAGCGCTGACACTTTAAGAAAACAAACCCTTGGCTTTGTAAAATTTTCCATTTCCTTTATCAAGGATTTTGAGCTATGAAATGTAGCAGATAATAGGTTTACTATCAAGGCTTTGTAAAATTTTCCATTTTCTTTATCAGGGAATTTGAGCTATGAAATGTAGCAGATAGTAGGTTAACTATCTGAGGCAGCAAGAAAATTTGCAACCCAAAAAGACCAAGTCCTTTAAATGGAAAAGACCAAGTCCTTTTAACCATTTAGGTGAAAAAAAAAGAAGAGTGTTTTTAGTTCACTGAGTAGAATGCAAAGGATTTATCACATCCTGCAACACATTTGAATAATCTCATAAAACCAGCGACCAATCTAAGGCACTTCCCCAATACAATGCTACTTTGCCCTCTTTTATCTTGCAAAACATACAATTAACCCATTTTACAATGGCAAATACTAAAAATATTTGCCATATCCAAACCCTACCTAAAAAAACAAACTAAAAGAGCTCACAACTACGGCAAAGTGTGGGTGAGCATTTGATCGGGTGGGTAAGAAATCCTGTCGCACAAAGCCCTGTATGTCGAGAGAAGCCACAAAAATGCAGATGTCGTCGACGCAGGGTCTGGTTATGGTGTGAAAAGGCCATGGTACTTCGATTCAAACCCACACCATTGCCTCGCTTCTATTCGAATCTGCCTTGCTCACTTTTCCTCTTTCACATTTATTTAGCAATGAAACATTAAATCATAATATTCGAAACAGCCTTGCTCATATTCAATGCCGACTTTTCATGCTTATCCATGCCTTCGCTCAAATCAACGGTGGTGATGTTCATTGTATCCAAGATTTCATCCAGTGTTTTTATGTACACAGACAAATGGCATTGTAGTGGATTTTACTTGTAAAAACAAAAACTGCAACCTTAAGATTTATGGCAAGAAAAAATAAATCACATATTTTCCACTTTGACTAATGGGTTTATTTTCTTAGTTTCTTTGGTCTGCTGGTTAGCCAAATTCTGTCTTCATTCAATTTTCAGGTCACATATTTATGTACAAATTTATCTATCTACCTTTAATTAATCTATCTACCTATCTACCTAATATGCCTAAGAGAGGCAGATTAGGTAACATGTGCCTGATATTTTAGGAGAGAGAATGTGGCAATTACCATATTATTTTATAAAAACATTAGAATGGTAAAATCAGAAATTTGCAATTTCTGATATTTTTTTTAATCCGCAGCACTCAAGATATAAGCTTCAAAGAGGGTAAATTTGATGATCGTGTGGCTATCCCGTAAATACAATCAAATATTTAAGAAGAATGATCATATGCAAAGTAAGACTTTGTAAGTCTGGATAGATCATTCTATGATAGCTATGTATGTCTAATTTATATGATAATTTTTCTAAGTTACCGGGTTCGGCCCTGGGGGGCCCGGGTTCGAAATCCGGGTCCGGTTCGCCCTAATTCGCCCAAGGTCCGGAAAAATGCTCTATGGGTTCGAACCGGGTTCGGAACCCGGACTGTGGGTCCGACCAGGGTTCGAATTTTTCGAACCCGGTTCGAACCCGGGTAGAATTTCGCGCCCAGGCGGACTTCAAAGCACGAATTTGACTTTTTTTTATAATTTTTTAAGTCTTTGTTGACTTTTAAATATTTTTTTATTCTTTCCAACCCTAATATGTGCCTCTAAAACATGAAATAGGTAAAGTGATAGTCATTTACCAATTTGTGAATGAAAAAAAAGGATTTTTTGCCTCCATTGCTGAACTTTCTCTTTTGCTTGCACAACCTTGAATAGACTTGAAGGTTGATTGTAGATTGTTCGAAGTTGGTTGTGCTGCTATTCCTAAGCACTTGCAAGTGCCTATTTGTTGCCAAGAAGATCATTGAGCAAGATTTCTTCAAAAGAGGTAGGTTTTTTGAAGTTTTTTGATTATTTTTTTTACATTTTTTTTAAACAAATGGACTTCAACTCTTTTGTTTTGTTTTTTAGTTTTAGTTTTGTTTTACTTTTCATTCCTCTAAATGTCTATAACACATGTTCAATTTTTTCATTTTTTGAAATTAATTAAGTCTGTTAGTTTCAAATTCAATCAATCAATACCAAAATTTCAATATGTTGTGCCTTAGGTATTCCATATTACAATGGCAACCGGTACCTCCTCAGGCTCAAGCCAATCTCGTTTCAAAACAAACCCAAACTCTCCCCTTTGGAAATATGTAGAAATGGTTCAACAACTTCCAGGTGGTGGAGGATATGTTTGGATTTGTAGTCATTGCCATGTTCAGTATTCAAGCTCATACAGTCGAGTGAAAGGGCACTTGTGTGGGATCTCTGAAACAGGCATAAAAAATTGTCCAGGTGAAGATGAGAAAGGCATTCCAGATAATATAGTGTTGAAATATATTGCTGAGCAAGAAAAGGCAGACCAAAGAGCAGCCAGTGGTAAAACAAGCCATCCTTTGAAGAAAGGATCTCGCTTCATGAAACCCCCTACACCGCCTTCTTATTTTCCACCTACAGGAAGCCATCCATTTATGGACATCCCTCAAGAGCAAACCACGCCCTCTTCAAATAAAAGATCTAAGGGACCGTTGGAAGCTTCATTTCAGAATGAGGCAAGAGAGATTGCTGATCAAGACATAGCAAGATGTGTCTATGCCAATGGATTGGCATTCAATGTTGTTCGTTCACCATATTGGCAAAAAATGGTGAAATCTATTAATGAGGCTCCAAAGGGGTATAAGGGCCCAGGTTTTGAGAAGGTTCGTTGCACCTTATTGGAGAAAGAGGTGAAACATGTAGCAGACTCTTTGAAGCCCATAAGGGATTCGTGGATCGAAACAGGGGTGACCATCGTTTCTGATGGATGGAAAGATGCAAAAAATCGCCCATTGATCAATGTTATTGCTGTGTCCCCTAAAGGGGCAATGTTTTTGAGAGCAGTGGATTGTGAAGGACAGGTGAAGGATGGTCCATTTATTGCTAACATCATTTGCCAAGCTATTGAAGAAGTGGGCCATAAAAATGTTGTGCAAGTTGTAACTGATAATGCCAAAAATTGTAGGGCTGCTGGGTTATTGGTTGAGGAGAAGTATCCACACATTTTTTGGACACCTTGTGCTGTCCACTCCCTTAATCTAATGCTACAAAAAATTGGATCCAAAATTGAATGGATCAAACAGGTGTATGCTGAGGGCGAAGACATTCAAATGTTTGTCACCAACCACCATATGACACAAGGAATATTTAGACAATTCTCAAAATTGGAGTTGTTGAAGGTAAGTTAATTCTCAATATTTTTAATTTTTTTAATTTTTTGTTAATTTTAAATTTTGATTTTGTAAATTTAAATTATATTTTAGTTTTAATTTTGATTTTCAAACAGGTTGCCGAGACTCGTTTTGCCTCCAACACAATTGTGTTGAGATGCCTTATAAAGGTTCGTGAGGCACTCTCTGCAATGGTAATCAGCCCTAATTGGGCCATATGGAGGCAATCTACCAGTGAAAGGGCAAAAAGGATCAAGCAAAGGATCCTAGATGATAGTTGGTGGGACCTTGTTGAGTATCTCGTCAGTTTCACTGAGCCCATATTGAGCATGATCCGTTACACTGACATGGATAGACCTTGTTTGGGTGAAGTATATGATGGTATCGACTCAATGATTGAGAAGATGAAAATCATCATCAATGCAAAAAAGGAAGATCCCGAAAAAAAGTTCTTCAAAGAGCTACAAGAAATCATTGTTGATAGATGGAACAAAATGACCACTCCGTTGCATCTTCTTGCTTTTACATTGAGTCCCAAATATTATAGTCCAGAGATACTTTCTACTTCAACAAGAGTTGCTCCATATAGGGATGTTGAAGTGGGTCAAGGGTACAAGGCAGCAATTCGTAGACTCTTCACTGATCGTGACCAACGTGATCGAGTGAGGGCTGAGTTCATGGCTTTTGCATGCTCTGGTACTGTTGATCATAATCTTGATGCTGTTCGAGACAAGGTTAGGGTGGATGCTCATAGTTGGTGGTACTTCCATGGGCAAGAATACAGGCACCTCCAACCTATTGCAATAAAAATTTTATCCCAAGTAAGTTTTATATTTTGTAATTTTAATTTTAATTTTAAATTTATATTTATATTAAATTATTAATTAATATTTTTGTTTAGTTAAATCAACTTAAATTTTGTAACTCCTAACTATTTAATTTGGTCTTAATAGGTTGCTAGTTCATCTTCTTCTGAGAGGAATTGGAGCACATACTCCTTCATCCACTCAATAAAACGCAATAGGCTACATTCGAAAAAGGCAGAGGACTTGGTGTATGTGCATTCAAACTTGCGCCTCCTTACACACAAGCAAGTTTCCTACAAAGAAGGAGACACAAGGAGGTGGGATATTGAGCCAGAGCAGCTTGACTTGGATGCTTCCACAAGTCACTTAGCTGCACTTGATATTGATGATGACTATGAGCCTGAAGCAACCGCTGAGCATGAGAGTGGTAGTGTTAGTGCTAGTGGCAGTGCTTGTGCGAGTGCAACTAATGCTATTTTTGGTTCTACACATAATGTAGCATCTAATGATGATGATGATGCTGCTTTTTTTGATGACCCATATGACTCAGATTGATCAATGATCAATAATTATTCATTATTAATGGCTTATTGTAAACACTTTACATTTTTATGTTTGAACTTTGATGATTTGAGTATAAAATGGTGGTGTATTTTTCATTTTTGCTATGTTATTTAACTATTAATATGGTGGTGTATTCTGAACTTAATTACTGCTGCAAATCTGTATATATTTTTGATTTTTATATGTTTTTGTATTACTGAACCCAAAACGAACCCAAATCAAAAAAAAAAATCTCGAACCGGCGAACCGGGTTCTCGAACCCGAACCCGAACCCAAAATCGAACCGGTAAATTTTTTAAATAGAGTATTTTTTAACAATTGAATGGCAATTTTGAATAGATACACATCATACAAAATTGCTTGACAGGCAAGACCGACCATGAAACTTAGACCACTTCAGTCATTAGTTAACTTTTAATTAAGATAATAAAAATGTCCAAAACATTAGCTATTCGTTTGATTTTTTACCTGAAAGATTTACAATGCCATCAAATAATTACAACAGTCAGTACAAATAATAGAATGGAATTATATTTAATCTGCTGTTCAAAACCATAAAATAATAATGGAATACCAAAACTCTACAAACATATTACGTATATTGACTCTACAACCATGGGTTTTCAAATTATGAACTGCAAATTACTAACAGAAACAACATAATGGAGACAAGAACTACATATATTTTGCAATGGCTTACACACTCCAGGATCTGCTCTTCAACCAATATAAAAACAATGGAATGCCAAGACTCTACAAACCTATTACATATATTGTACTAAAATAAGACTCTACAAACAGCAGATTACAACATGAAGGAGAGAACTTTATATATTTCACCATGGCAGAAATGCTCTAGGAAGTGTGCATAGTTCATACATAAAACCACTCCATCAATGACAGTGCAGCGCAAGATGATGAATATATCTCTCCAATGCTCCCTCGGATGCAGAAAATAGAAGCATTCCAGCAGCAACAATGGCGGAAATAATAATAACTGCCTACCAATAGTAGCAGATAAGGGTGTTCTTATTCAACCCTTCAGACAGCATGGTTACCATCAGTTTTAACTGAATTTTCAGGCACACTTTAACTTGTTTCTGCACAAACGAGGCTGTGGGAGCTTACTTGAGTAAGAAGCCACTTGATTTCACTTCGCAAAGGGCATCCTGGTTATGTATGGGACATTATAAATTCAAGAGAGGTCCTTCACGAAGCGAAATCAAGTGGCTCCTTACTCTAGTAACCTCCCATGGCCTTGTCTCTGCAGAAATATGTTCAAGTGTGCCTGGAGATTCAGTTAAAACTGATGGTAACCATGCTGTCTGGAGGGTTGAATAACAATGCCCTTATCTGCCACTAATATCACCAGTTAGGTCCCCTGTATCAGGATGTTAAAACCAGTTACGTATGGGACAATATAAATTCAAGAAGGGTCCTTCATATATCACATCATGAATTGTCTCAAGGTAGGAATGGTACAAACAGCTTAGCATTATGCCTGAAGTGGAAGGGTAAATGTAAGCACAGCAACAAGCAAAAAGCAGTTCATCGCTCTTAGAGAAGCCACCCTCTGAGTCACATTTCAAGTGTGCAGCCAATCTTTCAAAAACCAAGATGCAAAACCCCTCAAACAGCCCAAATTTGTTTGTAAATGCTGACAGCATATTCAGCACTGATAGATGCATTACCACCAAGTACTAACTATGCAATTGAGTGATACTACAAGCTTATTTGCATCATATAAGGACTGTCCTGAAGCTGAAATTTTACTTGGAAACGAAATTCCATTTCCAGAGAATAGGTGACAACTTTTCAAATTTTCCAACTTCCAAAACCCATGTAATGGAAAATGCTTTACAGTGCCTCATCTAGAACTGTAATGAATAATGAGTCGATTTTGAGATCCTGAAGAATTAGCAAACCAAAAGATGTATTCAGATTATTCAAGAACGAAACTGAGTTAACAGAAGAGTGAAAAGGCTTTAAGTTCTACAGTTAAGAAAAATTCAAGAGCAGCCAAAAGATTTTGCTGTATATTAATTTTGCAGTGTCAATACGGAGAGTAAAATAAACACAAACCTTTGCTCTCTAATGACCAACTTGGCTTATAAACTCAGGAAACACATGCTGCACTAGCATTTGTTCCAGCTGAGAATTGCATGGCTCAGTCTGCTTCAGCTTATCACATTAGGCCCCAATGTCTAAAAGAACACCATCTATCCGCCTATATAGTTTGCAGCCTGGAGATGCCTCATTATAGCTGCAAAGAGGGATTAAAACAGTACCAGTTTTAGGAACCATAACATCTGCTCTAATCATTTTGTGCAATAGCTGGAAAGTTGCATTTTCAATAAGTCCAAATCTAAGCATGGATTCCTCACTTGACAATTTTTTCTAGCAAAGGAAAGGAATCTTTGGAGGTTTTCTTTTCCATGTTTCTGCACTAGCTCTGTAGTGAAATCAATGGATGCAATGTGGGGACTGTACAGATCTTCAATAGCATCTGCAACAACCATACATTGTAAGGAAGGAAAGCTTTCGCCAAACAAACAATACAGAAGAAATGAATTTGAAAAAATGCTTAGTTGTTAAGCGTCGTTTCTAAGCTCACAGAGATTTTTTAAAAACTTTTAAAATAACAGTTGCACTTTCTGGACAATTAAAAAATGACATCTACATTGCGAAAAACAAAGGCAGCAACCCACCATAACCTTTCCTGACATATTCATGAGCTTCTTCCCACCAGCGAGTCTCATCATTATTATTGAAGCACATAAGAGGGAAGATAATTTCAAAAAGCACTATATCAAGTGCTGGCTTTAAAACATGATATGTATTGGACTTGGAAATGATGCAAACAACCAGAGAGTCTCATCATTATTATTGAAGCACGTAAGAGGGAAGATAATTTCAAAAAGCACTATATCATATTATCAAGTTCTGGCTTTAAAACTTGATATGGATTGGACTTGGAAATGCTGCAAACAAATAAGGGATAAAATAGGTACACATTTGCATTGTCCATAAGCAATCAGTTTTAAGTTCTTAACAGATCTAATTATCAACTTTTCAAACTCTTCCCAAGTATAAAGATATTGCTTTAATGACATTACTTCATGTTATAAATAGGTACAAGACTAGCAGTTTCTCAAGCTAGATAGCTCACTTTTGAATTAAAAATTGCTAAAGCAGGGAAAAGATAATCAATTGGTAACTCCTTGTGAACCAAACATTTTCATGGCAACATTTACTGTAAATTAAAATGCCATTAAATAAGCAAAATTGTTCTTTAATTAAGTGCTTTCATGAAATCCAATTAATTTTAAAACATCTATTACAGTTCACATTAAGATTACTATATTTTCTAAATGCACGATTTTAATCACTTTCAGGTTGGTTGCATAGCCCAGAAATCCAGATCTCTAGCATGACAAACTGAGAAAATGGTCACAGGGATATTCAAAACAAGCTCAAAAAGGCATTTGTAACATACAAAAATATTCAATGACCCTGCAACCAGCTGGCAGGTAAGCAATTCAGTCAAACAATAGCAGATTTCTGCTCATTATTTTAACAGTTAGAGAAAAACAGTTTTGTTTTTAGTTTCACTATGCATGTTCCAATTTGGTGAACAATCATAGTTCCACAGTGGTCATAGAGATTAATCTTTCAATTGTTGTGCCATTGTCAGTACAATTAGTCCTGGTTGATAAAATCACCATCCCAGGGATCTTGCTCTTAATAGTTTTTAACTTTTATCAATCACAGAGCAATTCCACAATCCTCTATTGTGCATGTGCCACCATGGTCCATGATAACCCTAGCTAAGCAAAAGAGAACCTCTAAAATCTTGAATCTGTTCAAAAACCTAGGGAAGAACTGTTGAAAGCTATTAACAGAATATTTGGAAACATACATGCAAAAAATGAACTTTGTTAAGTGCGCCAGGAATCAGCACTATATTTTCAGCTATCACTCTGATATCAGTTTCCAAATTTTCTTGAAACAATAATAGTTTTGCAAACCAGATAAGGATTAGCTATGCAATTAACCCTAGATTAGACTGGTACAAAATGTTGGACAATTAAATTTGTAAATGGGTGAAATATTCACAACACTGATCCCAGACTCTTTTCTTGTATATATATGTTACTATTTTGAACTGTATGCCATGGTTTCAAGTCTGTCCTGGTATAAGAAAGCCTTCCATTTTCTTCTACGGTAAATAGCACCACACAGAGAAATGAGGAATGACAGAAAGACACCAATCACCCAAGGTTTCTACTGACATGTTCTAATTGGAAAAAAGAAATTATATGCAATTTACTCTGCAAATATAACTCTCAAAAACTTGCTCAAACCACCAGAGACCCTATTGAAATTGGTGACTATAGACCAAGAATAACATACTTTCAGTTTTCAGAGGTTTTTGATAAGCATATATATGATCTTCAGATGAAAACACAACTCATGAAATATAACTTCTAGAACTCAATGGCATAAATTAAAAATATAAAATATGAAGTTGTATGTTTACAGGAAACAAAGGTCACATACAAGTATAATACATAGCAACTTCACAGAACATGCGCTGTTTATGCAGAAACTTAGCAAAACCTACTTGCTGCTCAAATACTAGAGGATAAGATTGGTTACCCTATCTCGAAGGTAACCACCCTGACGAATAACATTCAACAAGTTTAGATGGCACTCAAAAAATTTCCCTGAAAAATGCTTCTGAAACATTTGAGCGAATGCTTGTTCTCTGGCTTCAGAAGCTTTGGATCTCCAAATCTGCAGAGCATAAAAAACCCACTACAATCAAATCACATTCTAGCATGACTAGCAAGATAAATCCAAACTTGTATGTGCAGATAAATTAATAGACTCTCATAAGAGACCAAAAGATTTGAACAATATCTTGTAAAAATTTCAGATTTTACATTTTAGACTATTCTCTGGAAAACAATTTCTATAATAAAGTTTGTCAAAGGCTAGACAGTTGATTCTAGTGTTACTGATTTTCACTTTCTCAGTTCCCCTGATTATAATGATTATACATCTTAAATAGCATTTGAACAAGGGCAATTTTTTACACAGTCCATGAATGTTAACTTGCCTAAGCTCACCATGTGTATGGTCAATTCATAATATGCACTGTCCACTTCTTTACTTTCTACCATTCCCAAGATTTGCATTGTTTTGAATCAGGTGATCGCCCTTCCGTAGGAACTGGTCTTTCCAGAATAGCTAAAAACAGGACCATCAAAGAGTTGCTTGGGCGCCTCTAACTTCATGGCCACACCACTACATAATTCAACATCCAAAACTGCGGCAAGCACAAAAGTGCACAGTCAAAAAATAAGTAATTAAGTGTATATTCTGAATGTGAAAGCATACATACGTATATCAATGACCAAAATATTTTAGAAATAAGCTTGATAAGCTCTGATATCTCCACTGTAGAATTTACAACTTGAACAAAGCAGTTGAAAATATTAAGCAGAGGAGGAAATGCCTCATCAATGATAAGATAAACAGGAGTCCGCTCATCCTCAGACTTGAACCTTGACATACACACATCATATAACTGACTCAAGTCACATGGAGACTAACAGTTTAATTAGCAAGGAAATTCTTAGTCAAAGATTGACCTAAAGAAGAAGTCAGACACCCAAAAACAAATACTTACTCATACTTGAAGAATTCTTAGGACATATAAAGCAGCATATACTTGCTGATCTTGCAAATTGTGTTTGACCCAAGGAAGAAAGCTAGGTGATTGCTCTGGACAATCTGCATTTATAATAGTTTTAACTTTTAAGGTATTCTGCAAAATGCACTTTGTACATGTAGGCAGGATATGCAAATCAGTTGTATTACAGCCCTTAAAAATGACTGTAATAAGGTAATTTCATCTACAAATTGTAATGTTCATGAAAAAATGACAAATAAATAGAACGCCAAAAGGAAATTACCAGAAAATCCAAAAACTGCATAAGCAATTTTAATACAGATTAGAAAAACAAATCCTGTGATTTTGACATCACTCAAAGCAAAAAGCAGTAAAACGTGCACAAAACAAAGTATGTATTTACAAAATAGGCATGTCTGCGACCATAAGCAAATCAGATCAGAAAATCCAAAAACAGCACAAATGTTTATAAGACAATTTATAAAAAAATCCAATGAGTTTGGCATCACTAGGAGCCAAAAGCTGTAATCCATGCACAAGATAAAGTAATATGTTTACAAAGTAGGTGTAAGTCAAACCAAGAGATTATCTTAAGTAAATTGTACAAATAATTTCAAGCCAAATTAGAAAAAGTTTCACAACTTTGGTATCAATCAGAGAAATAGGCAGTTAACCATGCACAAAATGGCTTAATATGTTTACAAAATAGGCATCTGCGCATTCACTGAAATCATGATTTTGAGTTATCAAATAAAACATTGCAAAATTTGTACCCTGATGCATAGAAGACTAGAATCTGCCCAAATGAGATACAGCAGGCACAATCTGCATGTGAAAATACTGAACAATTAAGAAAGGAATTTCTCTCACTTAAATAGAGATAACAACATGGGCTATGAACACGGGCTATGAATTCAAGCAAATTTTCTCTAACTGTTCCTTATCAGCTGGTGATGTCTTACTATTCTGAAACTTATGAGTGATTTGAAATGAGGCTTAGAAGTTAGATCTCTATTTATAAGTTTTTTAAGTGCTTAGGGTTTGGGTGGAGCCCATAGACCAATAGGGTTAGGGTTTGTGGCATGCAAATCGAAAACATGTTTTGATTTTTTAAAAATATTGATTTTTTTATTTTACTGCCATGGGAACACCTGGAAGTCCCTGGAATGGATGGGAGACTCCTTTTGAGTCCCCTGGACATCTCCACGATGTCCCGAGGTCACCAAGCGGTCCCTAAACCAAGAGGCATCCCAGAAACATCCCCTCCTTGGGGGGACGTCCCAAAAATGTCCCCAGGTCTTGAGTGGCAACCTCCCCTCCGTCCCCGTCACAGAAACATAGGGATTTTAAGTGGGGGAGGGGAGTACACATCGCTGTGGAACAATGACACATAACCCTTGAACAACTGAAATCTGTGAGAACCCGGCATGGGAAATTATAACACTAAATTAATTAAAATTCAAACAGTATTGTGTATGGCTAAATCTTTATTAACAATTAGTTTTGTGAAAAATAATCCCTAATGCTGAATAGCCAGTGGCAGTTAACTACGCATTCTCTGAAACTGTACAGAAACCTGTGGCAAATGCAAATGATATTCATAACAATCCATTTAAAATCTACTGTTTCAAATATAACCTAAATCCATGCCCAAAAACAAATGCTTGCATCCCAAAAGATAAAGTCTATTCAAATCTGCAAAAAACAGAAAGTTGGTAACGATACCCCACATTAATGCTCAAATAAGTTCCAATCTTAAACAAGTGAGAGCTTATTCATCAAGCGACTGTACACCCCGAGATAATTGTTCTTCAAGGAATTGAAGGCCTCCGACATAGAATTTCGATCGTTGTTGTTTTTGCAGACCTCCAAAGCTGTTACGACAGCCTCCATTGCGGGAAAAGGTGTACTAAAAGATTTTTAATGTCGGTTTGCCCCAGCCAATGGATAAACAGAGCATATTTGTCAATATACTCCAATTTTAGGGGTAATGATAGAATAACGATGAACCGAACATAACACATGGGAAAAGAGGTAGAGAAAGGTACTTGCCTTTCACCAGTTGAGGGCGAAAATGCTGAAGGAAACCCTGAAAATGTTTTCGCAGTCTCCAAAACTAACACCGAAATCCCTTCCAGCCATTAAATGATTGTCAATTCATCCCTAAACAAGAGGAGAAACAATCTCAGAGAGCAATTATTCTATACGGGATCAAATTCTCTGAGTTGCCTCTATCTTGAGACATACTGTCGGACGGGTTTATGTTGTGTACCCAAATGAAGGATTGCTCTCTGTGCAATAACCCCATGACAATTTCAGTAATTTGAGCTTTGGAAACAAGGGCGTAGCTTCCGAAGGAAATGAATGAACGGAGTGCTGCTTGGAATAAGACCTTTTAGAAGAAATTTTTTGATCTAGCCATAAATATAAAAGAAATTCCATCTAATATTTATTTATACTTTGTGAAAATTTTATTAATATTTTTAAAATTTAATTATATAGTTGTAGATTTAGTTGTTTTTAATTCTTAAAAATAATTATGAGAAAATTAATCTTTGATCTTATTTGTTGATTAAGTTTGTTTTATTTTTAAATTTGGATAGTCAAAAGTGTTTTTTTGTTTAAGAATTAAAAAGAAGCTTCAACAAGTGTATATTACTACAAATTTTATATAATTTAATAAAAATAAATAAAAAAGTTTACATTTGTATCTAATTTTTCCTCCACTTTTGAATTGCACAAATTATTATTATTAATATTAATACAAATTTAAAATTACTAAAATAAAAAAAATATTAAATATTTGTGAAACTTTTAAAAATTGAATAATAATTGCTAGTCAAAATAAGTTAACCCATAAAACCCTATCTTACCTTCTTAAAATTTTGAAAATTACACTTTTAGATGTACTTATTATTATAAAATATATAAAAACTCCTACTTATAAAAATTAAAACTGTTATCTTAAGATTAATGATTAGGAAAAAAATTCACTTTAACGTATATTCTTCATAATTGAGAGGAAAAAAATTATCTAACATATTTTCTAAAACTGAGAGGCAAGATTATTGGATACATAAGGGAGCACGATCCCGACCTTACAAAGGTAAAATTCTAATACATATGGGAGCACAATCTCAGTCTCATCCTTTAAGATGTTTAAGATGTTGGAACCTTGCACTCAACAAAACTTGATATCTAGTAGACTCGTTAAAAACCATTCAACTTCACCAATAAATCAAATACCCATTGACAAATTTTGATAATTTTTAATCGAAAACACTCAAAAAAATAAACTTCCAAAGGATAAATTGCATGACCACCTTTATGTCAGCAGTAAAATACAATCAAATTATTCGAAAGAATGATCATACAAAAAGTAAAGACTTTGGATAGATGGCTATCATCTCTACTTTATGTGATATTTTTTTTAACAAAATATTTTTTTAACGGTTTAATTGCAATTTTGAATAGATACCCATCGAAATAAATTACTTTGAGAGGCAAGATCAAGCGTGAAACTTAGACCCCATCTGTCATTTCTTAATCTTTAATTAAGAAAAATTAAATGTTCAAAACATTAGATGTTCGTTTGAATTTTTATCATGCCGTCAAAGAATTACGGCACGAGGACAAATAATAGAATGGAATATTATTCAATCTGCTATTCTGTACCGTACAATAATAACGAAATACCTGAATTCTACGAACGTCTTACATGTATTGACTTACAACCATGGTCTGTCAAATTATGAGCTGCAGATTACAAACAGAAACAACGTAAGGGAAGCAAGAACTCCATATATTTGGCGATGGCTTACACACCGCCATCTGCTCTTCAATACAAATAATGGAGTGCCCAAACTCTACAAACCTAATACAAACAGCAGATTACAACATGAAGGAGAGAAGAAGTTCATATATTTGGCTATGGCTGACACACTCTGGGAAGTGTATAGCTCATACCAAAAACCACTCCAGAGAAGACGGTGCAAAGAAAGATGATGATAATATCGTTCCAATTCCAATGCTCTCTCAAACGCGATAAATATAACGTGAGATTGTCGCAGAAAGACTGAGGCTCTGGATGTTGCTTCTTGAGCCCCGTGAGCTGACTAACGGTTTCTCCTGCAATCAATAAGAACGTTAGAGCAGCAACAACCGCCGAAATAGATAAAACTGCCCAGCAAAAGTGGCAGATAAGGGCATTCTCATTCAACCCTCCCGAGAGCATGGCCACCATCAGTGTTGCCTGAATTCCCTGGCACATTACAACATTTTCCCGCAGAGCCATGGGAGCTTAGTGGAGCAAGGAGCCACCTGATTCCGCTTCGCCAAGGAACCTTCTCAGATTTATAGTCTTTGGACATAACTTTATGAATAAAAGTTTTTAGAATAAAAACTTTTATTAGTCCGAAGGTAAAAGGCGGGTGTTATTCCAAAAACTTTTATTTAGCTGGTGTTATTCTAAAAACTTTTATTCATAAAGTTATGTCCAAAGACTATAAATCTGTTCCTGGGCGAAGTGGAATCAGGTGGCTCCTTGGTCTACTAAGCTCCCATTTCTTATTAAAGTAAACATGGTTTCCGTTCTATGAATTTTTTATAAAACATAAATAAGAACTCCAGTTCTATATTTTTATAAAATTTAAATAAAATTTGAAAAATATTATGAATATTTTTTAAAATTAATTTGTCATATATATTTAATTTATATATAATTTTTTAAAATAAAGTATTTTTAATATTTAAGGAGAAATTCAAAATAAATAATTGTCATCAAAAATTTGTTTGATAAATAAGGTTAATTGTTTAGTACTAAGTTGGTTTATTTTGTTTCAAGTGTTCTTAATTAAAGTTTTTCTTTGGGATTTCAAATGATCTATTTAAAGGTTTAAATTCTCAAGTATTTAGTATGTAGGTATTTGGAGACCCCGAGACATTATTTGGGTTTTGTGTAGGTACCCAATCTATCAAGCTAAAATCTTGTTTTTTTAAAACCCTTTTGGTTAAAGCCTTTCCTAGCATAATACGGTCTTAAGGGACTGGCTCATATTCCTTACCAAGTTCACCTAAATTTGACACACTTTTTTAGAGGAAAGTTTGTTCTCAATTTGGAAAGATAGAAATTCATCATTTTCTTTAATATTTCTATTAATAAATATTTCTTTGAGCATACCATGCAAATTGTCATTTCTAAAGTTTTACTATAGGTTCAAGAACAAGCCAAGAAGACAACACAAGAATTTGTGCATTTATAGGTGTTTCCTGGTCATTGAGGTAAGTCGCCTGGTCTAATTTACCTTGATGTAGAATCACATGTGGTATTTGCCATAGGGCTAGAAAAAGGATGTAATGGCAATGCATCTTGTCACTTCCAAGGTAGCATTAAGAGATCTCTACCTCCTCTTACAAGTTGCATTAGTTGGTTTCTCTCTCCTCCAACAAGTTATTCCTCCTTAATGTGTTCTTAATGGCACATGTGGGGGCCTCCTCTAAGTAGTGGTAATAAATGTTTCCATAAATACGGTATCTTTTTTCAACTTGAAAAATAAATCAATTGTCATAAATTTATGAAATAATTGAAATACTTTAGTCAACTTCAACTAATTTCATATTAGCGCCTCATGATACATGTCTCAATACGTTATAGTTTTATTCAAAGAAAAGTAAGGTTTATAAATCATAATGAGGACTTATCCTAGCATTTTGTAAATGCATATTGATTTACAAAGATAACTAATTATTTAATTATCTTAATATCATACAAACAAAATACTGTCATTTTAGATTTAAAACAATGATTGCACGTGCCCAAATCAATTAATTAATCACTAATTAAATATATTCTTAATAAATGATAGAAACAAGTTGTGGCATCCTTCCTCAAAGTAGAGTGGTATGATTTATTATATATGAAAACTCAAATAGAGGTAGGTATTCCTCCCATTGGTATTGTTGGTCCATAAAATATATTCACAACATGTCCTAGTCTAAGACTTGATTCACCCTTTTAGTTTGACCATCAATGTTTGGGTGATAAGTTACACTTTAATGTTCAATTGAGTTTCCAAAATTGAAAATAAGGTTTACCATAATTGTGAAGTCATCCACACATCTCTATTTAAGATAATCCTTTTTGAAACTCCATGAAATCTAAAAATCTCTTGAACAAATGTTTTTGCAAGGACCAACACAATATCTGACAAGTTCCATAGTATAAAATGAGCAACTTTTATGAGCTTGTGTGTTACCATCAAGATCATATCATGAAAATTCCTAGACATTGGAAGACCTTAGATAAAATCTATGTTAATCACTTACCAATGTTTATATTTAGGTAGATCATGAGGATGATGTAATCCTATAGGGTGAATATATTTAACCTTAGCCCACTGACACTCTGAACATCTAACCACAAGATTAACCACATCTTACTTGATTCCTTTTTTATAAATATAGTGGCTTCAAAAAATCCATCAACTTGGTTACACTTGCACTATAAAAAATTCTTGTGATTAGCTCCTTTTTTTGCTCTATTTTTTGCTTCCACCCATTGTTTTAATGTAATTTTCTCTAATTTTTTGAAAATGTCGACACTATTTATCAGGATGGTGCTATTTTTGGCATTTTTTGAGTTGATCAAAACAAGTAGGCACAAATTAGCACCTAAATTAGTGCCATAATTAGCGCATAGATTAGCACCTAATTTAATGCCTAATTTAGTGCCTACTTTAGAGCCTGTTTTAGTGCCTAATTTAACACCTAATTGAGCACCTAATTGTTTTGATCTAGCAGCGAGTAGGGGTGTTAGAACAAAAAATCCTTCCCTAATATTCATTGGCCTTCAATTGCTTGCCTACATTTCACTTGTGCATCAAAAGATCCCTCAACCCTCAACCCTCAACCCTCAACCCCTATACACTCAACCCCTATACCCTCAACCCAAATCCCTTAACCCTCAACCTTAAACCCTAAACACTCAACCCCTATACCCTCTACCCTATACATTGGACCCTCAACCTTAATCCTTCAACCATATACCCTCAAACCTATACCCTAAACACTCTACCCTCAACCCTTAACCATCAACCTTAAACCCTTAAACCTTTTACCCTCAACCCTAATCCCTCAACCCTAATACCCTCAACCCAATACCCTAAACAATCAACCCTATAGGTCCTCAACTCTATACCCTCAATTCTCAACCCTCTTCCCTATACATTGGATCCTCAACCCTCATATATCTTTGTCACTCCCTCCTCTTCTCTCCTTCTCTCTATCTCACTTCTCCCTCCACCTCTCTCTCCATCCATCCCTCCCTCTCTACCCTAATCCCTAATCCCTCAACCCTAAACCATCAACCCTTAAACCCTTAAACACTCAACCCTAAACCCTCAACCCTCAACCATTAGCCCTTAAACCCTAGTAAACCCTTAAACCGACCTCTACCCTCTACCCTCAACCCAATACCCTCTCTACCCTCAACCCTCATTAACCCTTAAACCCAAGTAAACTCTCTACCCTAATCCCTCAACCCTCAACCCTTAAATCGGCCTCAACCCTAGTCTACCCTCTATCCTCAACCCTCAACCCTTAATTAACCCTTAATTAACCCTAATCCCTCAACCCCTATACCCTCTACCCTATACATTGGACCCTCAACCCTTATCCTCAATACTCCACCCTCAACCTTAAACCCTAAGCCCTTAAACCCTCTACCCTCTACCCTCTACATCCCTGTACATTAACGTCCCTCAATTCTCAACCCTCAACCAGTAATCCCTCAACCCTTAAACCCTCAACCCCTATACCCTCTACCCCATACATTGGAACCTCGACCTAATCCTTCAACCATCTACCCTCAAACCTATACCCTAATCCAACTTCAACCTAATATTTTCATTGTATTTAACATGAAATGCAACATTTTGTGTGATAAGATCCATATTGTCACCAACATTCCCTATGTATATACCCATTTATTCCTCCAAATAATCATTTAGACAAAGCAAATTTCTCAAACTGTTGGCCAAACACCGTCACTTAGCTACCAATTAGTAAACCCTTAAACCCTCAAACCTTAAACCTTAAATATTGAACAATTTAAGGATATTGCAACAGGTAATTTGTATCGACACAAATAATATTACTGAAGCATTTCAAAGTTTAGGCCATAAGAATCATCCTTTTTTAAACATGGATTGTGTTAGGGCTAAACAATCCTGCCTCAGTATCCACCAATCTTCATTTTCATCCACATTCAACCCACATCAAAATATCTATTGCCGTTGATTTAATGATTGACTTGAAATGCAAAAAAAATGTGTGACAAGATCCATTTCATAACTCATACTACCACATCCATCAATGAGTCCAAAATTCCATGGTTGCCATACCCCTTTCTAAAAGTATTTACTCAACACTATCGGCATGACAATACCACATTAGGGGGACTCTCATCATAGTCTTGACGATGAAGGCAAATCATACAATATACATTATCGGTGTGACAACTCTTTGTCGGGCGGCCTCCTAATATGGTCCCCCCGATAGATCGACGGATCTAACTAAGATGGATTCATCAAAGTGATTAACACACATCGGGGGGACTCTCATCATATTCCTAGTGATGAACCAATGAAGGAAAATCATAAAATATACATTATCAATGTGACAACTCTCTGTCGAGTGGACTCTTAATATGGTCCCCCTGATAGACCGACGGAGCTAACTAAGATGGATTCATTAGAGTGATTAACACACATTGGGGGGAATCTCATCATAGTCCCGATGATGAACCGATGAAGGCAAATCATACAATATACATTATTGACGTGACAACTCTTTGTCAGGCGAACTCCTAATATGGTCCCCCCGATAGACTGACGGAGCTAACTAAGATGGATTCATCAGAGTGATTAACACACATTGGTAGAGCATACATTAGTGTTCCCCTGATAGCCTGAGTAAACCACATCGATAACACCACAACATATCAAGGATAAGTGACACTATATCCCATCGATGGACCAATGCATTACACAATAAATATGTTTAATAACAAACATGCAGTGGGAAGTGTATTGAGGGAACAAGGGGTTGTCGGGCTAACAAAAACTTGGTTCCCCCGATACAATGATAAAACAATCAAGGGAAAAAGGTATCGGGAGGAATGATACCTATCGATGGAATATGAACAGTGGCTCCCCCAATAATTCGATAATGCATAAAGAGAAAAGCCATACCATGAATAATCAAATATAAGCCAAAGAAGGATATTAGAGAAACTAAAGTATATCAGGGAGACATGATCTGGTGCCCCGCTGATGCCCTGAAAGAAAGATAACAACATAAAAGTTCATTGATGATAAAAGTGGATATCGGTGGAAGTAAAACCATAATCCCTCCAATACAACGATGATGATTATTTTCAATTGATGTGACAACTCGAAGATATCATTGAGATATTCAAATTAAATGTTCTCCCTGATGAAAAGATTAAGAGGAAGTAGGACATTTATGAACCAGAGCCGAACAAAGTATACCTCAAATCAACCACATAAATTCATCTTTGAGAATTAGAAAATCTTGTGGAAGGAAAGAACAGAGTAAAGAAGCTGGAAGTACACCATTGTTGCATAGTTCAAGGCCAAAGGAAGGAAGTGCAACACAAGTAAGTATATGAAACCCAATTGAGAAATTTATTTCAAAGTAAAAGAATTACAAAAAGAAGCTAGAGTTTTGGAAATTGGAAGGAAGTTTAGGAACACCAAAGACTAAACAAAAACAGAAGCTAGACTCCTGAACCAAGACTTGATTGACCAATTTCTTGGGTTGGGGCCAAGACCTAAGAGAAGTGCACGGTTGAACCCTTCCATAGACAGATTGTGGGATAAACAAAAAGGTTTAGGGGATGTATGGACACCAAAGAGAGGATATGAGTTGTTCATGTATCATTATAGAAAACCGTATAGGTTCCAACCTGTTTGCAATATGTGGAAATTGAACCTAGGGAAAGTGGTTGTACCTAATGTGTTCATCAATGCAGAGTTGATTAAGGCACTAGCTATGATATATGACCCTAAACAATGAACTATCCACTCGCATGATGGGTCTGAAATTATCATTATATCCAAAGACTTCATCTCCATTGTTTTCCAATTAGACTACTCCATGAATTTTCTATTTATAGTGAAAGACCTTTTGAAAGAATATCATCATATGGACACTAGTTATAAGAGATGGAAACTACCACTGCACAAGCCCTAGGAGGAAGGAAATCAGCTCAAAAGGTTTTCCAGCAACGAAAACCCTCCCTTTCATGAAGATTTATTTGAAGAATATTTTCAATATACATATCACATTGTTGGACAAGTATTGGGAGTGGAAGTTCCACCTCTCATGTCAATTGCTCCAATGGCCCTAGCAGCAGATGTACAAAGCAGAGACACCAAACCATTTGATTATGTTGGTTACCTAGCCAATGTTCTAAACCAAGGATTGGAGAGGATTAAAAACAATAGTGATTTCATTAATTTTAAAAATTACTCTGTGTTCATGCACTTGCTCTTATATGAAGGACAAGCTAGAGGGTTTTGGGGAGAAGAATTGAGGATAAGGGATGTAGATGAATATGGAAATTACAAACTAGTTCAGTTGTGGACGTCAATATGGGATAGCAGATATGGGAGATCCCATTATCTATACTTTGAGGAGCATTTTGTGAAACCATTGCTGTAGTTGTTAGGGAATCCATGTGATTATAACTTGTCTCCTGAAATACAAATGTTTTTGAGACCAAAAGAGAAGGATCCCAGGAAAAAGGTGAACCATAACTAGGGAGATTGGTACACATTCTCTAATTGCACTATGATTAGGATATACAAGTTTGAAGGAGCCCCACACTTGCTACCAAGGATAGTTCCAGATAGATTGGCTTATTTAGAGATTGTAAGATAGTTGGCCAAGTCAGATGCAAAACATCTTAAGGGGCATAGTAAGCAATCCATTATGCCTAGTACTTTATGTTTTGGATATTTTACAGTTTTTTCTAGTGAAGGATATGAGGAAATTGATAGCAAATTGGTACACTACAATTTGCCATTAGGAAATGAAAGAAAGAATTTTGACACAAAAAATTTAATCAATAAAGAAAAATTGTCACAAGGGTTATCTGGATATGAACATCTGTTCTCGTTTGATGATGTGATAAGGAATTGTGATGAGGCTTCAACAAAAAAAAAATGACCATATATAACAAGATTATGCTTGTTGAGGGATGGAACAAATTAAGAAAACAACCCATCATACTCAAAATCATTCAATGAGGTGCATGACCCTTTGGAGAGAGTTGAGTAGCTCATCACTCATGTGTATGGATTGATTAAGGATGAGCCCCCAATAGTCTTTGAAACACCTGAGACGACTTACTCAAGAATGCAGGCTGAGGATTTGGAGCCCCTTAGTTATATACCCTCACAACCCACTCTTGGGGTAAGTTTCTCTATGGATATAGCCATGAGTGAGGAAGGGGATGAAGAGGAAAGTGATACAGAAGATAATGAAGTTGAGAAAATAAGTTCACTAATGGTCACACAATATAAGCCACTCCAGGAACATAGCATAATCAAATTTGAAACATCAAATGAACTCTTTGATGATGTGAGGGTCAGGGTCGAACAAGAGTTTATCTCTGATAGTGATTTTGTTAAAACTTCAGATTTTAAGTCATTTATTTATGAGCATAAAGGTAGAATGTTGAGAAAGAGAATGAAAGATATCACTCATGAACAAGAGGTATTTGCCTTAGAGGAACTAATAAAGGAGGTAGATAAGGAGTTAGAGTCTATCACCCCAAAAAGAGAAAGAGAACTGCTTCAAGAGGCTAGGGTTTTACTCTTACTAGGATGGGGCATTAGCTATGTCATAGTGTTCGATGGCTTCAGAAAAAGAGGAGATAAAACAATGCACCTAACTAAAGAATCTAGTGAAAAAATGTATTCAAGGTCAGGGTACAATCCGGATGAGGCTACTTTACTGATTTGGGCATTATATCCTCAAGACAAAAGACCTGCTATTATCAATAATCCAAGCCAAATGTTTGGACACCTCTTGGTCCACGGGGTGGGGGGTAGTAATCCCATTGAGACAACGGAGTTAAAAATAAATGTGGCAAAGTTAAATAAGGCACAAATTGAGAAATTAGTAAGGGAAAATGATAAACTAAAGAAAGAAGTGGCTAGTCATAGAGACAAAATATCCTCCTCATCTTCATCAGAACTATATTCCTTATGGGTAGAAAATGATAAGAGGGTATTGGATGCAATGGCATATGTCATCTATTGGAAACGCTGCCATGAGAAGGCTCAAAAGAAATGTAATGAACTAGAAATAAAAATAAAGGCCACCAAGTACGATGTTGTATCTAACATAGTCAAGGAAAGATTCAACAGGATGATGGATCTTGTTGATAAATATTGGGAATTATTTAAACAAACACACTCAGCTCTCTTAGAAAACCAGGTATTACAACAACAAATGATAGAAAAGAAAGAGGATCTTAACAATGAGAAGGCTATGAAGGATCAAGTATTGCAGGCATATAATAAGTTGGTGGAGTCACATAACAGGTATCACAACAGAATTAAGGAGGATCTTGATTATTTTGATTAGCCCCCAACACTCTTTGATATCCTTGGTAATCCCAAAGAATAAATTTATTGGAAGGATGAGCTAGCCATGTTTATACCTCTTGCATTACAACAGATAAATGATGAAGAAATGGTATTGCAAAATACACACAAACAACTTGAGAAAATAATGTACATGGAATATTACATGAAAGATACAATCGCTAATGTGGAAACTCATGTTGAAGAAGAGTACATCAATCATCTGTCAACCATCAATTTGTTTATCAGTCAGACTATAGATACATTAAGCATAGAGGGGCAGCCATTGAAGCAGAAGGACTGGACAATTTGATACTTCATCATGGAGAGGATATACCTTGCCAGATCCAGAGAGGTCACGGGATATCCACGTTGAATAATAGAGAAAGTATTACGAGTTGTTTAGATTCCTAATCATGTTTTTTTATAATTTGTTAAATAATTATGAAAAGATGCATCATTTTGTAAGAGGCTTGAAGCTTGTAGCTTCCCATACAAAAGGGGAAACCAAAGCCTCATTTTATGATATATCATTACCATTAAGAAAATCAAGTAGATCGCATATCCTTCCATCCATTTCATATCAAATGACTTATGTTATTAATGCATATCGTTTGAAGAAATATAATGGAGAAGACTACCTATATTTTGTGATCTATTTTCAATGTTCAATTGTTATGTTGATGTTCATTTTTAATCATTACTATGCTATCTCCAAAGTAGTTCTCTTAAATTATTCAAATCTGTATGATTTGTCTGGACACATTTGATGTTACTGTGTGACTATTTTGATTGGGTTCTGGTGAAAGAGAAGTAGTTTTTAAGGGTCGTCTCTTTTTGTAAAAGGCCTAAAGCTTGTTTCTTCCTATATAAATAGGAAACCAAGGCCAATTTTGAGAGGATCGTCATATCATATTCCATTTTCATTTTTGTTATAGTAGGCATTAGTAAGAAGATAGATTACACGTTCCACCCACCATGTCATATCAAAGACTTCTACTATAAATGTATATATTTTGAAACAACATAATGGAGAATATTGCTCATAATTGGTAATATATTTTGGTGTTCAATTGTTGTGTTAAATTTCATGCTTTTCTATTACTGTGTTGGTGTAAATTTTGAGCTTATGAATGAAATAGAACATCTTATTATCAGAGATTCTCCATGACTATGTAAAGCATTCTGTATTTTTCTTATATTTTCCATACTTATTTCTTCTTATATTTGAATGAATATCAGTTATTGAGCCTCAATACTCTACTTATGTGAATGAATATGTTGATACAGTAAAGCATTTACTGTGGATGTTTTTAGTTACATGCTCAAAATTATGTTCAACTTAAAAATGGAAACTATTTAAAAATAATAAAGTTAACAAAGTTGCTTATTTAAATAATTGTGAGTTATGTGTGCATTAATATTTTATTAACTTTTGTGTCTTCATGAACATATGTTGATACAAAATGAATGGAAGAAGCATCCAAGTAATCCTATTTTTTCTACTAACAATTCATACCAAAAATTGAACAATTTAAGGATATTGCAATAGATAATTTGTATCGACACAAATAATATTACTGAAGCATTTCAAATTTTAGGCCATAAGAATCATCCTTTTCTAAACATGGATTTCAAATAATTCTAAAAATTTAGAAGTCTTGGTCATTAACATTATTATCTGCTACAATGCCATCCAGTATATCATTGCCAATATTCATATGTTCTTTCAAGTATTTAATATTATCATCATCCTCATCTTGACCTGTATCATCTTCATCATCATTGAAATTTGACTGTAGACCATCTATATTGTTACCAGATGTATTTGGATCATCATTTTCTATACCATCCATATTGTTGTCTTCCATAACATCATCTAACTCTGGATTGTTGTCTTCTTGTGCCTGAACACAACCATCTTCAACATCATCATGGATGTTAATCTCTTCGATGTTCTCTAATCCCTCTCTCTCATTTTGTTGGCCATCATTGTTTTGCTCTGTATCCACTAATGTATCATAAAATACAAGCCTTAATCTTGGATCATAATGTATGACAAATATCATTTCGGGTCCAAAATATCTTCATAGAAAAATACCTGCACATGAACGATATACATATATTAGACGTATGTTATAAAAAAATTATTGATTAATAAACACATGTATATATTCACAATAAGCTATGAATTAATAGATTAATGATCACTATCGCTTCTTATTTGAGTTAAAGAAATTCCTACTCACAATGAATTGGTAGAACATAAGGCTCCTTATCCTTCGATAGAAAGCATGAGGAATCTATAGAAAATAATCCACTATGGCTATCATGTCTTCATGTCCTCTCAAATGCTTCATACCATCTACACTTAAAATTACAACATTTAAAAGAGCGGTAATCCAACTCAATAATTTCTTGTATTTTCCCAACATATTGTAGATTCCCTTCAATTATATTATGATCTTTTGAGCTTGATTGACTGGATTGCTTGAATTCAACCATGATGCCACAATCAAAGGATTGTCTCTTTACATCTACACTTTCTACATGATAATGTCAACCATATGCCCACATTGTTGGATATTTCCTCACCTGTGAAAGACCATTTATTTTAGCGAAAACAAATATAATGATAAATATTAAAATAGTTTTAATAGTGTCAAAACTGTAAGGAAACAACATTTTGTAAAATTCCAACTGTACCTTTCTTTCACATCCTCTAGACATGTTGATTTCATCTTCTTTTATGTTTGAATCTATACCTACATCTTCTATTTGATTTTGATTTTTTTTAGTAACCTATTCTAGTGTACAATATTTTCCCCATTCCCCAAGTAGATCAGTGGGAATTGGAGTATTCCTTGGGTTCGATCTCTTAAATTGTCTCCTTTCTTTTAACACTTCTTCTCTCTTTTTATCATATAAATTAATCCATTTATTCATAAAGTCCATGTGGTACATAATGAACTTGTTGAGCATAACACTTTCGTCTACACCTATTACATGTCAACATGTTTATTTCAAAATCCAAATATCATTATGTTAATTTTATAAATAAATTATAGAGTAAATTAATGATTTCAAGAAAAACAATCACACTAATCATGAATTTACTTACTAATTTCTACTTGAACACCATTATATTGTGGTTTTTATCCATCAATAATATTTGATGCTCGTTCTTCATCCCAGAAGCATGGCCCATCTTCAAAATACTTACCAAGGAATTCACGCAGGAAGAAAAATGCTTCATTAATACATACCCTTCAGCCATGCAACCCTTTGGATGTGAATTTTATCAGACATGTATCTTTTTAGAGTTTTCATATACCTCTTAAAGAAAAACATCCACCTTGTTGATATGACACCCACCAATTCAATTTCATCGACTAGGTGTATAAGTAAATGGACTAGTAGGTCCATGAAACTTGTAGGGAGCTCCTTCTCAAATACACATACAATTTCTGCAATTTCCTTCTTCCATTTTGGCACTTCACATTCGTGGATCTCCTTAGAGGTCACCCACCTAATTTAAGAATAGTAAATTAGTATGAACCTTTAGTCAAAAATTAAAATGCAATATAATATCTCTATGTCTCTCACACATGAACATTTCATATAACTACATACCTTGTAAATGCTAACAATCGACTAATGGTTTTTTTTAAGTCAACTGTAAGACAAGAATCCCCCCTAATTTCCAATGGCATGATATGCTATCAAACACATTTATGAAAAGGCCATTAGTAATTTTTTCTCACACAACAAAATATCAAAATATATTTAGTACTTAATCAATGTTACTAGTAAATGTTAAATGATGATATATAATACCTTCATAAAATAATGAAAATCATGTGTTTTAAATCTTGTGATATGTCCATCAACTGTAAAAAAAATTTAGCCAATGATGACCCATAGCCAATAGGTGTCCTTGTTGAACGAATAACATTTTTTTAGTTGGTATAGCTCCTTTTTTTTTCAAAATCCATGGAGCTTATGTATATGTTTCATCTTCCTTGTTTGGCCACAAATGTTTTCTATCAATTTTGGTACGCAAAAGAGCAATATCTCTCCTTGAAGACAAGGTGTCCTTCTCTTTGCTTGATATATGTTGAAATATAGAATCTAGGACATTTTTGAAGATGCACATAGGATTTAATAGGTGAGATATTAATAGATCCTTCCAATAAGGGAGCTCATAAAATATGGATTTCCTTTTCATTACTTCTAGCATATTAACTATAACTTGTTCTAGTTCTTCAATTGAATCAACCCGATAAAAAAAATCCTCCCAAGCTTTCAATTCAGCATCTTCATACTTCTTAATCTAGTCACCTAGACCCATAATCATGGGAGGGCCTCTATTTTCAACTTTTCCATCAAATTGATTCTTTAGGCGATTTCTAAACTTATGATCTAGTGGTAGAAAAACCATGTTGTTTGTGTAAATAGATTTATGTAGATATTTAGAATACCACCCTTGAATTTCTTTTGCACATATTGGACATGCAAATATCCCCTTTGTTTGAAGCCCTGCAATTCAATAAGTAATGTTAATAACATCAAAAAAATAGTATAAAACTAAGTATGAAAGTTGGGATGAAAAAAAATTATGAGTGTATATATGTAAATATTTTATCTTACCAGAACAAACACCAAGTCCTGAGAAATCATGAATAGTCCAACATAGCACACCATACAATATGAAGGACCTATTTGATGGAGGACGTGATATGTCATACATTCTTATGCATTTCCATAGCAGTTGCATCTCATCAATAAAAGGTGCAAGATAAACATTCATGTTTTTAACTTGATATTTTCCTAGAACAATGAGAGTCGGCATAAGGTGCTCCTTTCTAACACTCATCCATGGGGGAATATTGTATACTATCAATCTGACTGGCCAAACACTACAATTTGAGCTCAGGAAAGAGAATGAGCACACTCCATCAATTGCAAGACCAAACCTGATACTACAGGGTTCATCTTTGAATTTTCTTAGCCATTTTTCCTCTATGTGTTTCATTAATTTGGAGTCAGCTGAAATTCACATGAATCCATATTTACTCCTATTCTTTGCATGCCAGTCCATCAATTGTGCAAGTGACTTGCAACGAAACATTCGTTGAAGTCTAGGTATAATTGGCATGTGACGTAAAACCTTATTTGGAACCATAGGACCTTGTACATCTGTACGATATCTTTTCTCTTTGCATACAGGGCATTCTACCTTGTTTTGATATTCATCTCTTTATAAAATGCAATCATTTTTATATGAATGAATTTTCTTATATTCAATCCCCAACTCAACCAAAAACAGACGCGCCTCTCTGCAAGTTGATGGAAACACATTCTCTTCAAGGAATTTTTTTAGTTTTTAGTGCCCTATAAGATTGCCATAGATTAAATCAATTGAATGTTTGACTTATGATGAACATGTTTGATATGCCAATCTATACTAGGACTATTTATATACAATATATGGTTTTAAAATCCCCTTAAAGAAATATAAATGAAGTTGTTGAATGTTTACAAATTATGTATGCCAATTGACAATGCAAAGTAAGAAATAGATTTCCACTCACTTCAGTAGGGTAGTGAATCCTTTGTCTGACCAACCAAATAGTGACTTGATTTCTAATAATATTAATGTGCATGCCAGTTTTGAGGTTCTACTTGCACCCGATTTGAACACGGGTGCTTGATGAAGTCTTTCAGGTTGTTATCATCAACATTACATTGGTGATAATTACCCCTGCTATCATTGTTACTATCAACCAATGATCATTATTGTCATCATTGTTTCCATCCCCAAAGAAACCTGTAAGCATTTCATTCAATCCTTCTTCATGTACTACATTTTTACTATCATCATCATCATCATTAAGGCTAGGTGGTATGTCATCAGTGTATGTGGATCTCGTCATCTCTTCAAATTTCTCAGCTGGTAGTATTCTCTTCAATTTTTCTCTTTTCACCCTGGTATTGTTTAAAGGATGGTTTGGATCATCCCGTCCAAATCTTAATAACCCAATTGGATCTTGGGTATTACTATGTGTTTCATCAACATCTTCTACCTATCAACAAATGCAAGAGTTATTTAATGTTTGGCAACAATTGGATAAATCATAAATGTATCAATTTCAAAGAAATATAATCAAATATGGCTTAAAATTTATAAATATAAATTGTATGAACATATATACATCAATTGAATAATGGAACATTATTTTATAGACTACCTTTTTTATACAATAATTTAAATAAAACACAATTTTGACAACATAGTTTATAAAACATCAGTCCACACTCATTTATTATTCTTTGGTTTTCTGCCCTTAAGAACATCCTTAGGGAGACCTTGTTTTTCCCTCTTCTTTTGTGCAAGAGTATGTTTTAAGAAGGGGTAATCAATCAATAACTCATCCCCAATGGTAAGGTCCATAATAGCCTCAACCATTATCAATCTATCGACCTCTCTTTCGATATCTCCATTTTTATCATTTATAACCTCAACAAATTGACAATTTGGTCTTACAGTAGGGTCCCTTCCCTTACTACTATTTATAAATCTTGCAATATTTTTGTGTGTGTATGCGCATCCATCTATATACATAAGATGACCTCTATTCATCTCCTTTCCACTTTCCAATTGGAGACGATGTGTATACATATTTGAATTTAGACCATATGCTAACATGCTAGGCTTATATTCTGCTAGCCTTCTCCATTCACCACTGTAATATGATGGACCATAATATGCCATTAATCTCCTAATGGTTTGTTCTAAATTGTTTCTATGTTTAGATCCCACATGTACATTTTGGAAAATAAAGAGGCTTAGATTCTCTCCATAAATATTGGAGGGTCGTATCATGTAGCTATATCCCCAAAATTGTAACACCTTGTACACTCTAAGTAGTTGTTGATCACTAGGCCAAGCACAATATAGTCAACGATCAAATGTCTCTTTGTAAATTAATCTCAAACTCAGGGGCAAGTCATCATCTCCATCACATTCATTCTCATAGGGTATATAGTCCACTTTCCCCTTGTCTTTAAGCAAATTATGCATCTTTAAATCGGATCTTGTTATGTTACTTGTTTTCATCAATTCCTCATCTTCCGAGCTGGTATATTGGGAAATATTTTTGTTAGATGTATCATTTGATAAATGATCATTTCCCTCTAGGTTGGAAGTCGGTGATTCGGGAAACTTTAAACCAATAAATTTATCCTGCAAGTATCCATTAAGAAAAAAT
This sequence comes from Sequoiadendron giganteum, assembly GCA_007115665.2. Classification (NCBI taxonomy): domain Eukaryota; kingdom Viridiplantae; phylum Streptophyta; class Pinopsida; order Cupressales; family Cupressaceae; genus Sequoiadendron; species Sequoiadendron giganteum. The sequence continues at coordinate 216,852,729 of CM021104.1, forward strand.
TAGTTATTTAAATAATATAAAACAATTTTTAAACAAAATATACATGTTATTTATATCAAATTGGAAAATTCCTTACTACAATTCCCATTGGATTTGAATCGATTGTAGGAGGCATACTACCGATTGGAAGCTCATCATATATGTAATGTCTTTGTATAATCGCTCATTTGAATTATTTCTTTCCATGACATACAAAACATCCACAAACAACAATTTTCTCAAAGTATTCATCCCATGTACTATAGTCATGACCAACCTCTTGTTCAGTGCAATCATTTGTTGTGTTTGCAGGATCCATTATCATATCCTCTTCCACCCACTGTCATCTACATGATTTAACAGTTTTAGGTCCATGTACATATCTTGTTCTTTTGCTAGTTGAACACTCAGGCTCCGCATTTTTTCCAATCTTCATCTAAAATAATCAAGAACAAGCATTAATTTATGTCAAGATTGGATAATACATTATAACTTTCAATAATACTGTGAAAAAAGATGGACGTATCATAAAATGCCATCAAATCATTTTTTCCTAAGTTAAATCAAAATTTGAGTACCTGATGTCCCACTTCATCCATTGTGTCCTCATTTGATATGACATGATCTGTTGTCATGGCCTCGTCTTGCCCCTATAATACACAACATAGTAAATAATGTTTAGTACACCAATTATATCATTTCAACAAATATGCTATCCAACACAAAACCTCACTTTAGTCATATATTTGACATATTGATATCATGTTTTGGCCATCCTAATTTTCAAACTTTTCCCTTGATCATACAATCACATTTAATCACCATTCCTGTGCATTTTCAACCAATAAGTTTGACCTCAGAGGCCTCATGGATGGAAAAATGGCTTTATCTCCTCTATGTTGTAGCATTTGTGAATTCATAAACACCTTCCTCCTTTGGTTGAGGTTGTTTTCTCTTCTTACCTCTATTGTATTTGTAGATTCCATTGTCATATCTATTTCCACACACTTCCCTCTTTGTGGTTTATTAGTTCTACGTCATCCATGTCCTTCTCCATGGCCTCCTCTAGATCATGTAATCTATGACAATAGTCACATAATAGTTGTGCACCAAAAGACAAATATATATGATAATACATGATGAGTGATCTATCAATAATACAATAAATGAGGGTGGGTTAGTGGGATCAAAGAGATTACACAAAAAAATCCCAAAACCTAATCAAGATAATAACAATGATACATAAAGGTAAAAATCATTATGCATATTCAAAAAATTAGCTCAAAATTTTTCACGTGGTAAATAGTTGGGGTATAGAGTTTATATTTTAGGGTTTGATATTTTTCATGTCTATCATTTAGATTTCAAGGCTTAGAGTTCAAGGTAATTGAGTTTTTAGAAAAAATGCAACTAATCAAAGAAAAAATATAATTTTATTAATCTAACATAAATATTGAAGGTGAACATGCAAACTACCTCCACCCTTAATGTCAAGCCTTTGAACCTCTATGCAAATTGGGTTGTCATGTCTACTAGTAGTCCAAATTTCTCTCTATTCAAAAATACAATCATTATCTATTTTTGTATCATGCATCCTACTTAAAATATAAAAATTAAATAGTGAAAATTATTTAATATTATTGTATTAGATAAAATAAAAAGTAAATGTATCTTCTTGAAGGTAAACTTCGAACAAAAAAATTTATTTTATTCTCAAAAACAATAAAAAATATCTTCATTTAAAAGTTAGCTTCAAATGAAGACCCACTTCCAAGAAAAATACATCATTTTGCACTTCTAGGCACTAAATTAGGCACACTTTGCATCGCCTTTTGCTCCCCAAAACAATTACATTTAGGGCTGAAAGTTGGCGCTAAAGTTGGTGTTAACTACTAATTCAAAAACAAAAAATAAAAAATTCCCACATGAAGGAAGATATGAGAGAAGAAAAATGGCACATGGAGGAAGAGAGGAGAAAAAAGGGAAAAACGTCGCCTAAAAAGAAAAACGCCGCGCGAAGGAAGAGAGGAGAAAAAAGGGAAAAACACTGCTTGAAGGAAGAGATGAATTGAAGAGTATCGCTTGAAGGAAGAGATGGTTTGAAGAACGTTGCATGAAGGAAGAGATAAATTGAGAATCATTTTGTATGTGACATCTTGGGAACTTGCATTTTGAAGAACTTTTGAGTATTTTGATGAATTGAAGACTAGGGTTTGCGCGTATTGCATGTGGATTCCTTTCATCATCAGCCTAGGGTTTTCATTGGGTGCAACCTGTGTGCTTCACTCTCGATTTCCCAAATCAAGGTATGAATTCCCTACCATTTCACTATCATGTGCAATGAAAGTTTCAATCGATTTATTTTCTGAATAGTGATTCAAGGTGTTTCTTGTGTTTTGTATTGAAATTATGAATTCAAGCTTGTTCCATTTCCTTTGTGTGTGGGTTTTGACTGGTTTTTCATTTATGATTTGGTACCAAGTAGGGCTTTTGACATGGTCATTATTGAATTCACTATGTATATTCTAACTGTGATATAAATTAGGGCATCACGAGTGAGTTAGGGCAATTAGTATAGACTTGGTAGTGTGTACTTTGTTTGCCTCTACAAACTGGATGAAAATAATTTTCCCTAGGTCACCTAAAAATTTCAAGCAATAGAGGGAAGGGAGCAAAAGGAGCAGACTCTAGCCACAATGAGGTAATTCATTGTCAATTTATAGATTTATAAATGTTTCCATTGTTTCTTTGATTTTTAGTTTTTAGATTTTTATTTCTAAATTTAAAAGAAGAAATTTAATTTAAAAATATATATAGGGGCATGAGATTAACAAAGATAAAGATGCATTGGCTTCAATATTAGGGGTAGAGGCAGTGAACAAATTGGATGGTGTGGAATTGACAATGCTTTCCATATACATAGAAAAACGATATGGTAAAGCCCCTCAAATATTGCAAACAAATCAACCATGTCAAAGGGAATCAATTGATTCCCCAACCAGTCTTGGATTGAGAAAAAGATCCAGGAGTAAATCAATAACAATAAACTCTAAGAATGTGGAACAGGGAGCAGAGACTTCCAATGTCCTAGCCAATCCTGGGACACAGAATTCTTCCACCATGCCATGTTTTACATCTTGCATTGGTAGCTATGATACCAAGATAGAATACAATGTGGTTTTAGGGGAAGTTCGAATGACAGATGTTGGAAAAATGTTTGTGAATAGGTTAAAGGAATCATGCCTTTAACGGTTCAAAGACCATCTACATTTTCCATTCTCAAAGATATCCATGCACCTGTAAAGAGCAATTATCCATGACATGGAGACTGAATTTGGCATAGGTTGGTTTGTAAAGAAGTTAAAGCTACAAATTTCTCAAAATTGCAAGAGATTTCGGTGCAACCAAACAAAGAAGATAAAAAAAACTCCCTCCCAAGCTAAGGCTGAAAAAAAAGGCCAATTGATGTAAGTGTGAAAGTATGGAAAGAGCTTGTAAAAGCATATGAGAAGTCCGATGCATGAAGGAAGTATGGTGAGGAGAGTACACAAGTATTTGAATTTTCTCATAAGATTATATCAAATTTCTTAAACGATTTTTAAATTTTATTTGTGTATAGTTAAATTGAATTAGTATATGTTTTAGGACAAGGCCTCCAAGGCTAGGCTTAACAAACTTTGTGTCACGCATCACAGTGGCTAGAAACATTTACAGGCCTTGATCTATACATTTGTAAGTATATTTAATATGTTAAATGATATTATTTTTTATTTCCTTGGAAAAAGTAAATGATTGCATATTAATTATTTTAACTAGTCCATGTGCCATATTTTGACAAGAGGATAAATATGGCCACCATCCAAAGAAATTTGAAAAGGAAATGTTACAAAGTAAAAAGTGGAGCAATTTTTTAATTTGGATGGCGAACGAGGTATCAATAGTTGACTTTCAATTACTTAGTTGGATATTGTTGCGTTAATATGTCAATTTGCATTTCTTGTGTTGAGTTGTTTATTGATGTGTAGGATGAGTTCTAAAGTGCTTCTCTGTTGGCCCTTCCATTTATATTTCAAATGCATATTCCATGAAATCACCTATACATCATAACTTGCAGCATTGTAGTATTCCACTTGATGTTTCGAGTGCTCAATTTCCTTCTTATGCCCTTCCATTTCTCATGTCATTTTAAGGATGTTTGATTCATTTGCTTATGTTGTGGAAATAATTGCTTGCATGTAGGCCTATGACTTGTATGTTGATAAGACTCATCAAACTGACTATTCAACGCCTTGATTATTTTAACTCATGAATACTTCAATGATCTCATATTCGTGCTCTTTACCAACTGTATTTTGAATGCAGCCTTATCATGCATAATACTCACTCTTGTTGTAGCTTACTACCTTTTCATGGTGTCTTAATAAGGAAAGTCCATTGTACTTTGCCTTTGTAATGATAGTCCTTTCTCTTTGTGCATTTAATTGTCATCATGGAATCTTTATACACCCTTTGTTGTTGAACCCTATCACTGCATCCATAGAGCCTTCCACAAGGAATAAGAGATGAATGCAAATTCTAGTCTTATGTATCATCATCATAAAAATTATAGTTTGACTGGACTATTCTTTCAATTCATAGACCTGCCCCCTTATGTATATTTTACCATTTTTCATTCTTATGCATCTTTTAGGTGTGATATACATTTAACTCCATCATTCAAGCAATCTATATCAAGTGAGTCTACCAGCACTCTACAAGGGTCTAGGAAACTGTTGCATCCATCTTTGTGTACAATGCATGGCATGATCTCCTAATGAAGACAAGAAACACCACTAGAATTCTACTTGCAACTTTGCATATCATGGTTTCCCTTTGAATATCTACTCTACTTTGTTGTTCTTTAATTTTTTAAATGCATTGTATACCTTATGTCTTTCGTGGAACCCTTGATGTTTCCCCTAAAACCCATCATTAATGCTAGTCCCAGGTTCAAAAAGCATGTATGATTTTCCATCGTAATACACTATCCGTGACATACCCTTACTTTGAATATTGTATTGTTCCTTTTTCCCATTGTCTTTTCTTAACAATGTTGTTCTTCTTTCTCTTTCACAGGGTGCTTCTTCATCTTGAATCATTTGTCATTGTTTCTAATCTCAAAACCCTCATTTCTGCCATTGTTCCTCTTTTTTTCATAAACCATTTGTCTTCACTGCCCAAACATTCAAATCTACTTAAATAAGAAAAGCTATATGTTTGTCTTCTATTGAGGCATATCCTACCATCCTTCATGAAAACCTTATGATAGTCATGCACACACTGAGATATGGGTTTATTACTTTCCATCATTCAAGTTTTTGTATTTATTAGCATGGTCTTCCTAGCTTTGGTCACTAGCTTCCATATTTAAAAATTCCCAACCACCATGTTCAATAAATTTATTTGGATCATCAGTAATAGTCTTCAAAATTGGCCGCTAGTTCAAGTTTATTTTGTTTGTGTAATACTTTATATATATGGAATTCAACCATTCCTTGATGACATCAAGCGAAGATTGAGGAATGACGTCAATGCAAAATACATCCTACTTGAAGTCTTTGAAAACAATAGCCATATCAAATGCCTTTTTCCCAAGTCCTAGTCTCTCAAGGTTAACAATATCAATCTCACTAATTGTGATTACTAAGAAAGGTAATTCCACCAACTCTACCAAATAGTTTACCATAGGAACAATAAAAGAAGATGCTTTGAAAGGAACTCCATGAAAACCAAGCTCTCTAAATGGTATATCAAACTCTAGTTCAAAATATTTTAGATGAGGTTGCTCACATAGCTCTGTTACTCGCTTGACAAATCCTTGAAACTCTGCATTGATTTTATTTTTCCTATCCCTCTCTTGTTGTTCTTCCTCAATTTCATCAAGATCATACATTGACCTTCTTGCCCCTCCTAAAATTTGGACCACATCCATTACCTCCACATAAAACTGGGCATCCTTGGTCTTCTTGGTTCACACCATGATATGGTTATGCAAATGAAAATGAAGCAAAGTAATAATCTCCTTCTCCGCTAGTTGGAAGAATGCATTCTTAATGTTTTGATACATGATATCAACTCTCTCTTCTGCTCTCATGGTTGAATACCGAAATCCATTATGGTGGGCCTCTAGAGTTCTATTCATCTTTCTTCCTCTTCCACCAAATGTTGGGATATTTTACTAACGTTTATTAGAATTGTTGCATGTTTTACATCATTGGAATAACATATTAGCTGTAACTTTTTTGAAATTTTATTATGGCATGTGCACTTTGATATGATGTGATATTATTATGGTTTCATTTCATATGTTGTAATATTAGATATATAACAAAAAAATAAATTATTACATGAAATAAATAATAACTTTTCATTTTAAATATATTTTTTTGGTAGAACACAGGTCTTCCAGAAGATCAAGATGATCCTCATCATATAGATCCAGAATATGTTGGTTATGGTACATATCATAATATGGCAGAGGATGATGATGATGCAGATATAGAAGACATCTAGGTCGATAACGATGATGATGACGATGATGATGATGATGACGATGATAATGATGCTAATGAGGCAGTTGTTGGTAGCAGCTAGTGACATTCATGATCATAGAGATTGCATCATGGATCATTGTTGATATATAGTTATGATGCCTCTTTTCATGGTTAATATATTCATATGTATCATTTTCATGGCCTACTGTACATATTATTGAGTTGTATCATTTGGAATTATATCATTTGGACATGTATTAGCTTGACTTGTATATATCATTTTGAGTTACATAATTTATCATTTTTACTTATATCATTTGTGTGTGTATCATTTTGACTTATGTCGACTGTTAGACACGTATCATTTTGACTTGCTATTGATCTACTGGCATATTTGACTTTCACTTGTTTTAGTTATATATGATGATGATCTTATCAGTATTGACTTGTCAATTTAGATATATTGAAAGTGGTCGATAATTTTTGGATGGAAATTTATTACGTATGATGATTTTAATTTACTGCTCAGGATGGATTTTGTCAAATTCAATTAAATTATAGATATTTGACTCACTTGTTTTAATTATAGATGATGATCATGTTATAATAATTATCTTATTATTTAATCATATGAGTTTGTTGAAGATAGATAGCTTCGGTCAGATATAAATGATGATTGCATTTATGCATCATCATCATTTATATCAAAATCTCCAAATCCTAAGTATAAGTTTGCGATTTGCATTGGAGAAATATAAATGTTGTATATTCAGATCGAACTAAATCAAATTATATATATAAATTATGTTTGATTATTAAGAGGCTAATCGTCTGTTGTTATAGACGAAGGGACTAACAATGAAAGACACGTCCGCTCATATGACATTTCACTCATGAGACATGTCTCATGAAGACGTGTCTCTCATGAGATACGTCTCTTGAAAGTCGTGTCTCCCTATCTTGGGTCATGCCCTTCCTCACCCATATTTATGGGAGATTCGATCCTCAAAGTAGATAATCGAAATCAATAAATTAATCTACTCTTGAAGGTCAAACATCTACACATAAAATTTAGACTTAGTATTTCATAGAGACATTAAGAATAACTTGACATCAACCTTTATTTCTAGTTCAGATTTGAGGATATAACCTGATATAGTTGATCAAATTTAACATGGTATCTGAGCCACGTTAGGAAGATACGATTAAAAATATTAGATTATTTAAAATCGTATTATCTTGAAATAATAAACACATTCCATTCTTCATAATGTCAAGTGTGATTAGATTTGAGGATCGTCTTGAAGGTGTAAACAAATTTACATCATGGAAATTCTAAAAGAAAATAATTTAGACTCATTTGCGAAAGAAAACAAGAGAGAACCAGAGGATGATCCAGAGAAAACTCAATGGATTGAGAACAATGAGAAAGCTATGAAAATTTTAGTAGATGCAGTTAGGGACCATAAAGTACCTATTCTGTCAAAACATGAGACTGCATACCTAATGTTTAAATCCCTTGAGAACACCTTTGAAATAAACAACACTAGTAGGACCCTTGCTTTAAAGAGGCAACTTAACCATGTTCAAATAAACAAAGGAGAATCTATTAATGCATACTTCCTGAGAATCACTGAACTAAGAGATCAATTGTCAATAATTGGATATCAAATTGATAGCAAGGAGCTAACACTAATAGCTCTAGGAGGCCTACCAAACTCATGGGAGTCATTTGTTCAAGGAATAAGTGTGAGATCTAAACTCCCTAAATTTTATAGGCTAAGAACAAACAGAATAAAAGAAGAAACAAGACTCTTAATAAAAGGAAACAATCAAAAACCCATAGATGAGGATATTCATGTGCTAAACACAAATTCTTATAAAAGGGTTAAGAAGAATTCTTACAGGAAAGGATCACTCAAAAAAGAGGAATTATTATGGAAAAGGATCATTCAAGAAGAGGAAAGACATCTCTTAAATACAATGTTTCAGATGTGATCAATATGGACACTATGCAATGAAGTGCCCTGATAGAACAAAACAACAAGCATCCTTTGCTAAAGTTGTAAAAAAAAATCAAGATTATGACTCTGAGAAATTTGTTTTCTACTCAGCACTATCAAGTCAAGTATCAAACCAAGTCAACAACTAGGTGATTGATAGTGGTTCATCTAGGCACATCATAGGGTTCAGAGAACACCTAGATACTATGACAGAAGAATCTGACGAAGAAGTGACTATTGGGGATGATTCTGCACATCCAATAAGAGGGGTTGGAACTTGCACCATAAACTTGAATTCTGGCCTCTCTCTACAACTCACCGGAGTATTTTTTGTACTAAGAATAAAAAGGAACCTAATATCCATTTCTGCTCTTGAAGACAGTGGATATAGGGTTACCTTTATGGATGGAAAAGTTCTAGCATTGCCAAAGAACTCAAATATAAAGAAAGCACAAACTATAGGAGTAAGACAAGGATATCTCTACAAACTGTGCATGGATTCTAAACAAGCTCTTAATCACGAGACCTCAAACTCAAATGAAATTTGGCATCGAAGATTAGGACATCTTCACTTCCGCGCCCTACCTTCTATAGAAAAATTAGTAACAAGATTTCCCAAACTAAAAAAAATCCATGAAGGAACATGCAAAGGGTGTGACCTATGAAAGAATACAAAGGGAACCTTCCTAAATAGTTTGAGTAAAACCAAAAATGTGTTAGAACTAATACACTCTGACTTATGTGGACCCATGTTTGTACCCTCCATGGCAGGATTCTTATATTATGTAATATTTTTAGATGACTTATCTAGGAAGACCTGGATATATTTTCTTAAGTGTAAAGAGTCAATAGAAATCCTTAAAAGGTTTAAGGAGTTCAAAACACTTACATAAAACTTCTCCAGGAAGAAAATCAAAATCCTAAGAACAAATAATGGGAAGGAATACACCTCATAAATCTTTAAGGGATTTTGTGTAAATGTTGGGATTAAGAGGGAGTTTATCGTAGCCTACAACCCTCAACAAAATGGTGTTGTTGAAAGAAAAAATAGAACTATTGTAGAAGCTGCTAGAGCAATGTTGTTTGGCCAAAACATTGAAACCCCATTTTGGGCAGAAGCCTCTAGGACAACTGTCTACATCCAAAATAGATGTCCCCACTCACATCTAGATAGCAAGACTCATGAAGAAGCATTTACTGGTATAAAACCTGACATAATTCACTCGAGGATCTTTGGTCGCCCTGTCTACATTCATGTACCTAAGGAAAAGAGATCCAAACTAGAACCTTCTGGAAAGAAAGGGGTATTTGTGGGATATAGTGAAACCTCCAAAGCCTACAGAATATACATATCTGGGCATAAAAAAATTGAACTGAGTAGAGATGTTATATTTGAGGAAGACATTGCCTTCAAAAGGGAAAAGAGCTCAAGTGAGATAGAAATTCAAGATTCCCCTAAAGTCTTAGAAGAGGAGCCTGCTCTTGAGATTCAGAGGGAGTATCCTGAAGAAAGCTTAAGTGAAAATCAAACTGCTCCAAAAGAGAATCCTGATGATAACAACAAGAAGAGACCACTTTGGGCTAGGAAGATGATTAAAGAAGCTGAGAATCATACAAGACCCAAAGGAAATTTTAGAGAAAGTAAGAGACCCAAAATATTTTCAAGCTATGTTGCCTTAATGAATGAGATCATTAGTTCAAAACCTACTAGTGTAAAAAAGCTTTCAAACATCAAGTGTGGAAGGATGTAATGACGGAAGAGTATCAGTTCATTTTGAAAAATGATGTATGGGATATAGTACCTAGACCAAAAGAGAAATTTGTTTTCTCTTCCAAATGGCTCTTCAAAATCAAACATGTTGCTGATGGCAGTATAGAAAAACACAAGGCACATTTTGTGGCCAGAGGTTTCTCACAAAAAGAAGGTATTGATTATGAAGAGACATTTGTACCTATTGCTCAATACACCTCTGTGAGAGCAGTAATAGCTATTGCAGCAGCTAAAGGCTAGAAGATCCATCAAATGGATGTGAAAACTGCCTTCTTGAATGGGACCATTGAAGAAGAAGTCTATCTAGAGCAACCTGAAGGTTTTGTGATACATCAAATTGACTCACATGTATGTAGATTAAAGAAAGCTCTATATGACTTAAACAGGCTCCCAGGGACTGGTATGAAAGAATTGACAGCTACCTCTTGGGACTAGGGTTTTCCAAGAATGATGCAGATCCAAATCTCTATTTTAAGGTAATTAAAGGTGATATGTTAATAATAATTTTATATGTTGATGACCTGCTAATAACAGGAGAAGATCACCTTATTGCTCAAGGTAAAAATGAACTGACTTCAGAATTTGACATGAAAGACTTGGGCATTTTACATTACTTTATGGGGTTAGAAGTCTGGCAGAAATCAAATGGCATCATCCTAAATCAAGGAAAGTACACTATTGATATTCTAAAGAGATTTGGGATGTTGGACTATAGACCCATGTCTACACCTATGGAAACCAACTTACACAAATTGAAAGAAGCAACAACAGAATCAAAATTTGCAGATCCTACTCTCTATAGACAGATAATTGGATCATTGATGTACTTGGTTAACACTAGACCGAATATTTGCTATGCAGTGAATGCCCTAAGCCAATTCATGTGTGAGCCAAAGGAAATTCACCTTGTTGTTGTGAAGCACATATTGAGATACCTTCAAGGTACTATTGGATATGGTCTTAATTATAGAAATGACCAACTAGATTTACATGGATACTTTGATTTAGATTGGGCTGGAAGTGTAACCGATCGGAAAAGCACATCAGGATGTTGCTTTAGTTTAGGATCGAAAATGATCTCTTGGATCAATAGAAAACACTCTTCAATGGCACAAAGCTCGACAGAAGCTGAATATATTGCAGCCTCTATGGGGGCAAGAGAATTAGTATGGCTCTGGAAATTGCTTGTGGGACTATTTGATGAGCCCCTGAAACCTACTATTATCCATTGTGATAATCAGAGTTGCATTAAGCTTTTAGTAAATCCAGTATTCCATGATAGATCTAAGCATATTGAGATCCCTTACCACTATGAAAGAGACATGGTAGAAAATAATGTGATCCAGTTGGAGTATATTAGTACAAATGATCAAACATCAGACATTCTCACCAAGCCTCTCTCCAGAGTTAAAGTTGAACACTTCAGGAAGAAACTTGGTATGGTTGAAATGTAATTTATTATTGAGATTGAGATTCAAATTGTTTATTTTGTACTAATGTATTTAAAATATGTTTAATGTGTAAAATCTTTTGTCATGTGTGTGACTCCATGACTTTATGGGCCCTCTCTCCCCCTGTGTACATTATTGAAAGGTGGCGATCTTTCTGATAATGAACACTTGTATTTGACATTGTAAAGTGACGACTCTATAATGATTAGTTGGACTATCATGATAGATATCATGTGACTTGATATCTGTGGATATGTCATGATAGTATTTTATGGACATTTTGATAGATATCATGTGACTTGATATATATGGATATGTCATGATAGTATTTTATGGAAATTATGATAGATATCATGAGACTTGATATCAATTTGAATATCATTATGATCCGTATTCATGGTGGATATGTATATATATCCTTGGACATGCCATGATTTACTATGGTAGACATCATGGGACTTGATTTCAGTGCACATACCATAATGAAGATGTGTTATGAAGAATGTCATGTGACTTGACACTATTAGTATACCATATCTTCTAATATCAAGTGTAAGGTGATATCACTTTATACTTGTTTGGAGTTATCTTCCCTAGCTAAGAGGGAGTGTTGAAGATAGATAGCTTCGATCAGATATAAATGATGATTGCATTTATGCATCATCATCATTTATATCGAAATATCCAAATCCTAAGTATAATTTTGTGATATGCATTGGAGAAATATAAATGATGTATATTCAGATCGAACTAAATCAAATTATATATATAAATTATGTTTGATTGTTAAGAGGCTAATCATCAGCTGTTATAGATGAAGGGACTAACAATGAAAGACACATCCCATGAGCGGACGTGTCTCCACTTTGTGGAGACACATTCGCTCATAGGACATGTCGCTCATGAGACATGTCTCATGAAGATGTGTCTCTCATGAGATACGTCTCCTAAAAGTTGTCTCCCTATCTTGGGTCGTTCCCTTCCTCGCCCATATTTATGGGAGATCCGATCCTCAAATCAGATAATCGAAATCAATAAATTAATTTGCTCTTGAAGGTCAAACATCTACACAAAAAATTCAAACTTAGTATTTCATAGAGACATTAAGAATAACTTGCATCAACCTTTATTTCTAGTTCATATTTGAGGATATAATCTGATAGATTTGATCAAATTTAACATAGTTAAATAATTAAATTACTCTATAATCATATGAGTTATTTAAGAGGTGTGATATATTTAACTAATTGAATTGAAATCAAACATATTAAATTAATAAATGGAAGCAAAACAGGAAGTATTTTTAGAAGAAAAAAAGGAAGCAAAAATGGAAGCCAAACTAGAAGCAAACCAGAAGCAATATTGGAATAAAAACTTGGTGTTATCTAGGAAGCAAAAATAGAAGCAGTTCAGGTAGCAAACAAAGAAGTAATAATGGAATAAATTTTATAAGAAAAAATGGAAGCCAAATCGGAAGCAAACCTAGAAGCAAAATTGGAAGCAAGCCTGGAAGAAAAAATGGAAGCCAAACCGAAAGCAAACTTGGAAGCAAAAATTGGAAGCAAACTTGGAAGCAACACTAGAAGCAAACCTGGAAGCAATCCTAGAAGTAAAAATGGAAGCAAACCTGGAAGCAACAAAAGAAGCAAAACTAGAAGCAAACCTGGAAGCAACACTAGAAGAAACACTAGAAGCAACACAAGAAGAAAAATTGGAAGCAACATTGGAAGCAAAATTGGAAGCAAACCTAGAAGCAACTCAAGAAGCAAAACCAGAAGCAAAATTGGAATCCAAACTGGAGGCAAACCTGGAAGAAAAACCGGAAGCAAAATTGGAAGAAAAATCGAAAGAAAAACTGGAAGCAACACTAGAAGCAAACCTAGAAGCAACACTGGAAGAAAAAATGGAAGCAAACCTAGAAGCAACACAAGAAGCAAAATTGGAAGCAACACTGGAAGCAAAATTGGAAACAAACCTAGAAGCAACACAAGAAGCAAAACCAGAAGCAAAATCGGAAGCCAAACTATAAGCTTCAAAAGTCAGTGATAAATCTGACGCAAAAGTAAAATACCATTTGGAACCAAGTTTTGTGTCCGCAACAAAGCCCAATTCATGAACTCAAATGCACTAAAATCTAGTTCTATTTTAGGCACTAATTGCTTGTTTTGTTGTAGTGTTGGGTGTCCTAAATACAATGCACAATGAGCTTCTCTTAGTGCTAGCATCAAACCTCACTTATTTGAAACATACATTTTTCCTTGGTATAGGTCAAAATACCACTAGTTTTGAATTGATACCCAACATATTAGTAATCTTCCCAATTTTATATGGGGCTATTCTTAACTTTCTCAAATACTTCATCTCTTGATGAGAATTTCAAAACTTGTTTATGAAAAATTGATTGAACAATAGCCATCATGGTAATGTGTCATATGTGACTAAGACCATCAACCACTCAATTTTTTTCTTTAATATAGTTAATTTCAAAATGATAATTTGATATGATAATTCCAATCATAATATTTTATGTGCAATCAGGTTAGGCCACATAAAAATATACTTGAGTCTTAAGTTTTTTATTTTGATTCAAATGACTTTCTTAACAAGTAATTCCTGAACTATCATTGCAAGTTCCAAATCATCTGGGGTATAATTCAATGGATTTGAAAATATCTTGCAAGATTCATATATTATAACTTAACCATCCTGCATAAGTACACCACTCAATAATTCACTTGATGCATTTGTGGTGACTGCATAACAACCTTCAAGCTCAATAACTTTAAGAATTGAGGAAGAAGTCAAACTTTCCTTTAGAATTATGAAAGCTTCTTTACACTTATCTTACCATATAAATGTATGTCCCTTCCTCTTAAGTGAAGTGATAGAGTTGGATATTTTAGAAAAAAAGTAGCACAAAATTCCTATAGTAGCTTATCAAACCCATGAAACTACACACCTCATGAATTTTGTTTGGTGTTGACCACTGCAATATTTCTTTTATCCTTGTTGGGTCAATAGAAATTCCCTTGGTAGAGATAACATGACTTAAGTATTACATTTCTTTCTACAAGAATGTACACTTGGGTAATTTATACCATACAACATATGCTCACTCAAATGTTGCATTACTAATCTTAAATGATACATATTTTCTCTCATTTTTTCTGTATGTCAAAATATCATCTATGAAGACAAGCACAAAATTATCCAAGTAATCTCTAAAAACACTATTCTTAATTGATGATATTATGCTTTGAAGTCATTTTTTGAAAAATTAGTCACACACCATATTCAATAAAAAAGATCATATTGTAGCTAGAAAATATTGATTGTCATTGATGTCAAAAGTGTTCTTAAGGTTGCATATTCTTTGGAGATTGTTAATGTGTGGAGATATCTAATGATCTACATTACAATGATCTGAAAGATTAAGATTCAGTTTGATGTCTAAGTATGATGTGGATGTGGATACACATGTCTTTATGTGTTTTCAAGATGCCTACAATGATATTTTTTTAGTTTGGTGTATCACACTCAATGAAAAGTTGTAGAAGTTTAGTCTAAGGCTTTCACAGTATATACTCTAAGGTAGAGACACAATTTTTTGGTCTGCATCCTTCTGTAGAGCAAGATATAGTCTTACGGTTAAGAAGTTAAGTTCATGGAGATGTGAAGGTGTTATATCCAAATTTTCATGTCAATAATCCTTATGTAGATAAAGTTAGAAGTGAGAGAGTACCAAACTATGTTAGGGCAGTGCAAAGTGGTTCAAAAGACTTGTTGGAATGCTCTAAATTCCACTACATGTGAAGTTATGGTCAAGAAATTTTGAGGACATACTCAATGATGTCTAAAGTATGCTATATTGAAGTCTCAAGTGATTTGGTGATCCACAAGTTTAGTTTTCAAAGTGACAAAGTGAGACAGTTGGTTTTGTATGCTTAATATTCATTAGAACAAGTGTTTGAATACTTGTGTCGGTAGTAGGTTGTGAGTTCAGTTGTATGAATTTGTGTGGACACTCCACATGTCTCATAGTGTCTAAGGTATGAAGTGCATGAAGATCTTTCTTGTTCCTATTAACACACATGTGTTTCAAGTCATTTTGTAAAGTTATGCTTTTTGTTGAGGTTGATTAAGGTATGTCTATGGTGTGTGCCACTAATTCAAGATTGAGTGGAGTTTATGTATTGATTGAAGATGTTGTATGAGTCATTCTAAATCATTTGGAAGAAACCAAAATATTTTTTTATCACTCTTGTGTACCACAAATGGATATGAAGGCCAACATGCTACAAGTTACATATTTTCTTTTTCATGGCCAACTTAATTTGTATTTACAAAGCATGCAGATGATATATATAGAAGATCAAAGATGAGAAGAGATGTAAGAAAGTATGTGAAGATGTGTAAATGTGTGGGAATATTGTAGTAAGGTCTGCCATAGACCTAATGTGTATAATTGATGACTATCAATGGGTTGAAGCCATAAAGTCAGCTATATTGGAAGTTATCTCAACCAGGGGGTTGTAGCTTCCTTGGGTGTAACCCTAAAGCTGTAATCAAGGATTTTTAGCTTCCTTGGGTTGTAACCCTAAATCAAAGTTGTATTTGTTGTTTATTTGTGAGGTTGGATTTGGACAATAGATCCAAGCAACTTTTCTCACCATGATTTTTCCCTTGTGGAGTTTTCCATGTATATCTGGTGTCAACTATGTTCTTGTGTGGATTCTTATCTTCTTTCCTATTTTGATTAAGTAGATGAATGCTTTAATCGTATAACTTAGCTTCAATAGTTAAGGATTGAAATTAAAATTAAAATTGAATTTTATTGATTCACCCCCCTCTTAATACATTGTGTTCCCAACAATTAGTATCAGAGAAGAGGTTCTTTGAAATAGCCTAACAGTTGAGGTAGATCATATCTTTGGAACACATGGGGAATGAAACAATGCTCAAGAAGAAGTCCTCTTAGGAAGAAGAGGAGATACTCCATTAGGAGGAATATGGATTTAATTTTAATAAAGAATATTGTCTAGTAGATTATGAAGTATAAATCATTTATGCTCTTAATGATCTGGATGAAGAAAGAGAAAAAAAATGAAGAACTCCAACTCAAACTTGAAAAATCAAAAAAAAAAATTGTCAAGTTGAAAGTTCAACTAAAGAAGGTAAAAGAATTGTAGATTGCTTGAATTCCAAGCTCAATGAAAAAGTTGTTGAATGCTCCAAGCTTGAAGAAGAGAGTGTCTCCTTGATGAAATAATTGGATAAAGCAAAGGATAAAATTGAAAAGGGTCTAAAGCTAAAGGGAGGTTCGCATATTCTTAATGAGATAATCAAATCTTAAAAAAATTCAAAAGAAAAATTTGTTCTTCATTTTGAGGAAGGAAAAATTCCAAAAATTAGTACATTTACAGATCTATATGAGACTTTTAAAGAAAATGACAAAGTCTGAAATGGAGGAGAAAGCCTGCACTAAAGAACCTAAGAAGAAAACCTCTAGAAGTGAAAAATTAGATCAAGTCAAGAATACAAATGATAGCAAGAATGAAGAAGGTGAATTTATCCTAGTTCATAGACAAAGGAGATTAAGAGGTCCTCCTCCTACTATTCAACATGCCCCTACCAAGTTCACTCAATCCTTTCATGGTTATTATTATTCTTGCAATAAATTTGTGCATAAGGTTTTTAATTTTGGATCCAGGGAAAGAATAAATGACTACATGGGTAGAAAACCATTTGTACCTCCAAGATATGATGCTATGATGTCTCATTCTTTTCATGGATATTGTTATGCATGCAATAATTTTGGTCATAAGATTGTAGAGTGCAGAACTAAAGTTAGGAGAAATAAATTTATTCTAGAATATAATACTATTTTGTTACAAATGCAATAGGATGGGCATAAATAATTTTTTTGTAGGAGTGGTTCTATGAAACCACTTGTTCATAACAAGAAAAAGGAAGATACCCTGATTAAGAAAAATAAGGAAAATATTTTTTTTGGAAAGAGAAGCAAGGTCAAGAGAATGTGAAGAAGGATGATACCATGCTTGTACATTCTACACAAGATCTAGTAACAAAATGAGATAGAGAATTATCTTAGAGGGAGCTATTATTTGAAAATATTTTAGCCCCTAGAAAGGATAAAATGTTGAATATTTTAGCATGAAATTTGATTTGGGAAAATTCCTCCAAAGTACAAGTCCACTAAGCAAGATTGAACCTCTTGATCAAGGTTCCTTGGAGTAGAAGAAGAATATGTGGAGGTTTGTTGAGTATCTTTGTATCCTTGTGGTGACACATAATTCTATAAAAAGTTTACCTAACAAGGACAAATGTATTAATGATAGAAAGTTGGGGAAAATGAAATGGTTTTTATGCTTTAATTGAATGATTTTTTCTTGTTTGCATTCAAAAGCACTTGTGTTCAAGAGCAGAGAAGAGTGAAAAGTTTTTTCAATCTATCTTGTGTTTTTGTGTGGAACCCTAGCAATAGTGTTTAAATATTTGAAAAGGAATATCAATGATGAACCCACAATTGGTAGATGTTGTGGAGAAACCTAGGCCAAAATACAAGAAATTTTATTTCAAAGTGATGGAGATTGACAAAGATGGTGCATTTTCGAAGATTCCTATGGATGTGGTGTATACTGAAGATGTAAGAATCTACATTCATGCCCCACTTAATGAGATTTATCACACATATTTTGTACTGCTTCTACTTGAACTCCTGGATGATCATGGTGCATACAAGCCTGAATATGTAAATTTGGTAGAAAAATGGTTAGATATTTTGGAAAGATTTTCCAAACTTCTGCAATTGCAAAGAATGGGTAAGGAATATTTTAAGTTACATTCATGAGGAGTTTATATGATTGGATAAACCCTACATGATAAAAAAAAAAGCAATTAGGGTTGTTACTAGTCTTTGTGACACTAGACTAGTCTCGGTGCTAAAGTCAATCAAGAATGAGAGGGTTATTGAGCTTATCAAAGCTAAATTAAGATTTGACCTTTAGGTTTATATCACTTGATCTTGGCTATTGAATTCAGTAGTCTAGGTTGTGGGTTCAACTCTTGATTTTCATGTGATGTGGATGAGGGTCCATTGCACATCACTCAAGAGGTTATAAGGGGCTCACCCTGTAAAGAGCTAAGCTCTAGGTCATTAGACTAAACTCCCTATTCCTCTTGGTTAAAATAAAAAAAAATATGGAATTGGCATTTGGACTATTGTATTGAAGGTTTAATTGTTAATGATTAATTTTTTAAAAAATAATATGTTATGTTGAGTTAATCATTATTGGTATACATATTTTTTCTTGAGAAAATTTGGGTGAGATTTTGTGTTACCTTGAATTAAATATGGAGTAATCTTGGATCATATTATTAAGATTTGTGTTAATGGATTAGGTTTAAATTATGTGATGGTGGGTAAATAACACTTTATGTCTATATTTTTAAGATTTTTATATATAGTTCACATTCAAATATTCCCCCATATCTTGACATACAACCTTACATCATCTCTACTAGAATTATGAACTACCATATATAGTGGTGAGGAGATTTTAAATAAAAATTTTGACCTTTAAAATATTGCCCATTTTGGGTGCCACCTCTAATGTCATGTCCTTTTTTTCTAAAAATAACAATTTCTATTTTTAGTAAGGTTGATTATCCTAATATAGTAAGTCAAGTCCTACAAATAAATCAAGAAAATAATGTCATTTATGGTGAAATAAATAATTGGTTTTATATGAAAAATTATTAAATGGAGATTTAAATATTTGGAGCCAAGTTGGGTGTGGATTTTTGGAAAAAGATAAAATGGTTTTATTTATTGGCTTGTGAAATGGTTTAAGAAATTGAAATATTTTATTATTTCCCTCAGGTGCACTTGATTTTTTCTTTTATAATTCGGAATGGGAATTACACACTTTGCATGCAAGCATCTTTCCTAGAGATTTGGGATATGGGCATCGAACTTTGGCTTTTGCATGTGGATTACTTAAAGGAAAAGTTTTGCTTTTTCAATTATTCATTCACTGTGTTTGCTAATGCATTTGTTATTCTTCAGCAGTCATCAAACCTATGGAGAGGGAAGCTCAAGAACAAGATGTTGGAGTGTTTTTAGATGAACTAAGGATGAATTCAAAGGTTCATCATAGTGTAATCTCACTCAGAGGTTAGGTTATAGTGTTGATATGAATTATTATGTTTCATTTCTAGAAGTTGGGTTTGTTGGGTAGTTGTAGTTTGAATAGTTTGGGTTTGTATTTGATTTTATAAGTTGTGAAAACCACTTGAAAACTTGGAAACCATGGTGTTTTTTTTGGATCGTATTTTCATGCTTTTTTTTGTAGAAGAATTTGGTGTGAAGTTTAGAGAGTTAGTGCAAAGTTAGCTTCAGTTACAATGATTGTTTTGGGCTTTCAGTGAGAGATATGTGTGTAAATTGATGAAGCTATTCATGGATATTATCTACTATATATGATTTATTTTTTAATTTAAATCTATGTGAAATTCAATAATAAATCATTCTATCTTAATTGCACTTCACCCGATTTCCAAATTTATGCATATTGGCGTTGTTTCCAGAACACCCAATTTGCCCTATCTTGAATTTGATAGAAATTAAGATTTCAGATTTTAAGCTAAGTTTATTTTTTGGAAATCCTAAGATATTCTAGATTTGAGACAAGTAATTTTGTGGGGTTTATTGATTAAAATTGATAATTATTTTAATTTGGGGCATTACAATGGTATCAAAGTTGTGATCTTGCTAGCCTGTAGGGTAAATTAAGTGATTGGATGATTGATGTGAATCATGGGTTTATTCGAATCAATGTTTAAGAGTGGGAGAATGATATAGTTAGATAATGCAATTTTTTTTTCCAAATGGTATAAAGAGTACACATTTCTAACAGAAGATGAAAATAAGTCTCTTACATTTTTTGAGTATTTACAAGTCAAAGGAAGAGCTATGCCCCAAGATAAGACGATCATCAAAATCTTTGAAGAGTTTTAGATTTTTTCTAAAGATTTCTAGACTAAACATTAATTTTATGAGTTATTCATATGGGTTAGAGAGGAGGAAGAACCAGAGCAAGAGAAAAAATAAAATTCACAAGTCATCAAGGAAGAGATCAAGGACCAAAGAGTTGAACCAGAAGAACAGATGAAAGTTGAGATTTAGGACATATGTGATCCAAACAAGGAGGAAGAAGAGAAAGATTGCATCCATCAGATTGGAGGTAAAAATCTCTTGGTTGAAATTTTTAATCCAATTTCTGAAAATCAGTTAGTTCAATCTAACATTGATGAAGATAAAGATGATAAAATTTGTAGCAAGGAAAACAATGAGGAATCAACTTTTCATTTTGAAGATGTATGTTGGAAATGGGATCTAGAGTTTTCTAGGGATAATCTAATAGGAATCCATATTGATGTGCATAAATTCTTGAAGGATGTTGTAGATGAATCCTTTCCTATTGATAAATTTTATTTTGAGCATTATAGCAATGTAGTATATCTTTCAAGGAAATGCAAATCAGCAATAGGAGATATAGGGTGGAAAGGAAATATTTCTACTCAATTATTAAATATCTCAAAAATAATTTTGTGGGATCTAGGTGATTTGTACATAACCAACATGCAGGTTGAAGTCAAAAACGTGAGGAGCTCCAAATAAGGAGACATGCAATTTCCATAGTGCATTCAAAGACTCTAAATGCAAAGGTGGATAAACATGTTTTAAGCCTTAGAGTAGCACAATGGAACCATGGTGATATATCCATGGAAATCAATTCCAAAGAGGAGGATGAAGTCTTATTTGGTAGCCCAATGTATTGAAAATATTTTAAAATTTCAGATTTGTTGCCTCTTTCCATGCAAATACAAAAAAATTGTCATCAAGAAAGGCATGTGAAATTAAGTGATAAAGTAAGGGGCACAATTTACAACTTAGAGGATGTGGGCTCTTGGTTTCATGTTTCAAATTATCCCGACATATGGAATCATATGGGATTGGTTGAGAATTTTAACCATTTTACAATGAGAAAATGCTTATGGTACATAGATCACTCATGGGATTTAAGTACCACTTTTGAAGACCATATTGTGGGTTATGGCCAAATGGAAATAGTCAACTTGGGATGTTTGATGCTAGATCATGGTAAGAGAAAGATGAATCTTCTCAATGTTGATTATTTTGTGACTAATTATGCTATGAAATTTTGGATATGTAGCTACAAGAAATACATGAAGGATGTAAGGTTACAAGCCTCTAGTATTATGAAGTTAAGAATATTGGAAAAAAATTTGGGTGAACAAAAGTCATGCAAAAACTTATATATCTTAGTCCCAAAGGTTGCAATGACTATATTTTTGAAACAACAATGGGTGAAGTTATTTGAGAAACCTTTAGAGGTAACCAATTCATGTTTGTAAATTCTTATTTTGAATTTATTGCATCTATTTATGAAAGAATATGGTGTCATAGGAGAAGGTTAATGGGCTCCATTTTTACAAAGGTTGGATTCTATTCAAAGTGAGAATAATAAGCTGAAAGATCCAGGAATTATATTGTCAACCTATGATAGAGAAATTCAGTATGTCTTAGAGCTTGCAATGGGTTGTAAATCAAAAAACAATGGATGAATAAACAAATTAAACAAATATGAGCATAAGGAAAATGAGGTGAAGAAACACATGGCTCAAGAACTGCAGTCTAAGAGTCAAATTATAAGATTCAAAGGATGTCACTTCTTATTTGACTATGGTAATGAAGCAATTCAGAATTTAGCATCTACAAGGGAGATTAATATTATATACTTGGGTCAAGTCATGGGTACTAAAAGCATACAAGAGGTTGTAACACAAGAATCATTAAAAGGGTTTGTGAAGGTACGTAACACATGCTTTATATTTTCCATTTCAAATTTCTCACATCATTTTGTGAAGGAGTGTGGTGTTTTAGGAAATGATAAATAGACTCTATCAATGAAAAGATGGGAATCTACGAGAAATGGAAGCATGTAGTTCAAAGTTTCAGAAGGGAATTTCTATAGGTATGGAAAAAAATTTCTTATCATTTATACTCTCAGGAAGTACAATCAACACTAGCTATATAGAAAATATGAGATGAAGATGGATTACTTTGGATTGAAAATTCTCTTGATTTAGCATGGTTGGATTAATGAGCCACAAAAAATGGGTAATTGGCAATATGGTTGAGGATAACTTCTTTAGAATTATTAATTCATGGTATCCCCTTATCACTCATGAATATTGGAGGTTTCCAAACATGATAGATTAGTTTATAATCTTTTTTGAAATTATGTTGGGTGATAAAAATGTGTTAATAGTTGTACACAAAGAGTACACTGTCTTCCACAAAAATGTCTTATTGCTTACAAATTTGGTACTTAGAGTGTTTTGGTATGAATATTTTTGTTGTATTATGTTAATGGCTAGTCCTTTATAATACTCTTTCTATCCAAAATCATGCCATGGAGATGCAAGTAATATCCTTCAAGTTAAGGTAAAATTTGGAGTAATCAATGTGTTTTTCGATAGTGTGGATCTTTGTGCCCCAAGGGTGAAAGAATAATTTTTTTCTAGAATACTTTATATTGCATGATGCTATATATTTCTTCTCTATTTAAATCTTTCTATTATAGATCAGCCCATGAAGCTAAAGGTAGCATCTCTTAATTTGGGGTAAAATATGGGCCTTTTTTTGTGCATTCCTACAATGCATATTTTGGTACTAGGGAGGTAAAATAAGTAATTATTTCCAATTTATGTATCTAATATTGTGAAGGATGCATTTCTGGTTATAATAGATTCATTGAGTGTAAAAATCAGACTTGTACCATCATCATTCATTTTAGAAGTGTGAGGTGCAAGTTTCCTAATGGCAGTGCATCACTAGCTAAGGAACCAAAAGGTTAAAATTCAGATTTGGGAGGAGTATGAATTTATATTGTATGATGTTAATATCTATCCCCCAGCTATACTATTTTTTCTATATATCAAATTCTGAAGTTTCATACAACATCCATCAAGCTAAGGAAAAGTTTGGAACAAACAATATCCCAACAACTCTAAGATAAAAAGGGTAATTTTTGTAAAATGTATTAACTATTTTTGAGGATTATTATTTTATTCTAATAGTCCATTGTGTTGCATAAAAAAAATCTATATCAAAGACTGCAAGGACTTTTGTTTTATCCTTTTGGGAGATGATGCACAGACACAATTTTGGAGGAAGATTGAAAGGGAGAGATTGTTGATTGAAGAAGATGCTACACATGCTACAAATACATAGGTAATATGGGATATGAGGTTGCATATTAAATATTGGTGTCATGATATTACACAACTCTAGAATATTTTTCAAGGCTAACTTCAAGATTCTTAAGGGGAAGAAGCAACTTCATGTGATTGCAGGATCAAGGCTTGGTATGCAGTTTGGTATGATTGATCAACTTGGCTATATGATCTTGGAGATATATGTTTAAAAATTCTTGAAGAAAATAAATTTTGGGAAGGCATGTCCCTTTTTAAAAAAAAAATAGAAGTTTCGATTTTTAGTAAGGCTAATTATCCTACTATAGTAAGTCAAGTCCTGTAGACAAATCAGGAAAATACTGTCCTTTATGGTGAAATAAATAATTTAGATTTTAATGATAAATTATTAAATGGAGATTTAAATATTTGGAGCCAAGTTGGGTGTGGCTTTTTGGAAAAATACAAAATGAATTTTTATTGGCTTGTGAAGTGGTGCAGGAAATGGAATTATTTTATTATTTACCTCGGGTGCACTTTATTTTTCCTTTTACAATTGGCAATGGGAGTTACACGCTTTGTATGCAAGCATATTTCCTAGATATTTGGGATTTGGAACCCAACTTTGGCTTTTACCTGTGGATTACTTAAAGGGAAAAATCTAATTTTTCAATTATTCATTCATTGTGTTTGCTAATGCATTATCTATTCTTCAAAGGTTGTCAAACATGTGGAGAGGGAGGCTCAAGAATGAGATGTTTTAGAGTTTCCAGATGAAATAAGGATGGGATTCAAAGGTTCATCATAGTGTAATCTCACTTAGAGGTTACCATAGTGTCGATCTGAATTATTGTATTTCATTTCCAGAAGTTGGGTTTGTTGGATAGTTGTAGTTTGAATAGTTTGGGTTTTTATTTTCTTTTCTAAGTCGTGCAAACCATTTGAAAAATTTGAGGTAGTGATTTTTTTTTCCATACTACATTTTCATATTTTTTGTTGTAGAAGAGTTTGGTGTGAAGTTTAGAGAGTTTGTGCAAAGTTGGCTTCAATTACAGTGATTGTTTTGGGCTTTCAGTTAGACATATGTGTGTAACTTGTTGTATCTGTTCATGGCTGTTATCTTCTATAAATGACAAAAAATATAATTTATATACATGTTAAATTCAATAATAAATCATTCTATCTCAATTGCACTTCACCCAATTTCCAAATTTATGCATATTGGTGTTGTTTCCAGAACACCTGATTTGCCTTGTCTTGAATTTGATAGAAATTACGATAATTTGAGATTTTAAGCAAAGTTTATTTTGTGGAAATCCTAAGATATTCTAGATTTGAGACAAGTAATTTTTTGAGGTTTATTGATTAAAATTGAGATTTATTCTAATTTGGGACATTACATCCAACCCTAGGGAATTTTATTACAATGTGATTATTTTTTAGTTTTGGTATACCAAATTAGGTATGAATTTTTGGGAAATTGCATATAATAGGTAATATAATTTATTTTTAATATCTATTTATGAATTTTTGGGTCACTGCATATAATAGGTAATAGAATTTATTTTTAATATCTATCACCAAAACTTGAGAATACTTTTTCCACCTTAAGCCATGTTTGCATCTTCCCCCTCCCTAGAAGCACATAATTAATACAAAAAAATTCCTTCCATTATCATTTAATGGATGTCTATAACTTATTTTAAAGCCCTTATTTTGGTTTAGGCTAGTTATTTGATAGAAAAGTTTAACTGATCAAGTTGCACACTTGTGTTTGTTGACTTTGGTCAAAATAGTCTCAATACCATGTGAGAAGACTCATTCTTTAGTAATATTTAGTAGTAGTATTTCAGGAGGCTATTTTTTTTTCAATAATTATACATATGGTAAATACAATTTACCTCTTAGTAAGGAATGATCCATACTTTCAATACCTATTAAAATTGAAATTGTGAGTGATCGACATATTATTTCTTAGACTTTAAACAATCAACTAAGATTTTTGTGACTAGAAATATTAGACATTAATTGAAAAGTATATTTTATTCAAAATTTAAATATACCTCGTGTTAGTAGGATATAGAGGGCTATGTGGTACGACACATATCATTTGAGTCATTTCTTGACCCACATATTCATTATATACCACTTAAATAGCCTTAAAACACCTCTTATATGCCTAAATGAGCTATAAAAGTGTAACAAATTATAGAGAAAAAGGTAAACTCATGGGAATAAGATAACCAAGTGTTATTATGAAAGGATATGATGGAAAAGCATTATGAAAAGGCATTAAAAGGCTATATAAAGATGGTACAAGTGAGAGATAATAGTGTGGAAGAGTGTGGAATCATATGGATTAAATATATATGAGAATAAGGAAGTGTGGATGATATATATAAGATTGAATACATATAATTTATTATAATTTGGTGTACACTTCTTGCATATCTAACTTCTCCCTTTTTATTGCATCACATCAACGTTGAATACATATAACAAAATATTAAATCTTAGGCTTTATTCAAGGTTTTATGTCAACATTAGGTTTTGTTGTGGGCACCTTGATTGTTGTTTCATAAGGAGGGGGATCATACCAAATAAAGAAATTAGTGTTAAAAATTCAAGGAGAAGTGAATTAAAAATTTAAGGAGAAGTGAAAATTTTAGTTTTAAAAAAAATTAAATTTATTTCAATGAGAAACACTAGACAAAGAGTAAAGAAAGAAAATGAAAAATTAATGTGTGGAAATATATATTTTAGAAGAAGAATTGAAAAAAGTAAAAAAGAAAAATGAATAATTAGAAAAGGAAAGTGAGAATTTAATGTATGCAAGATATATTTTAAAAGAATAATTAATGAATGTTAAAATACTTAGTATAGAATTGATAGAAAAGACAAAGGAGTTGAGAAAGGATGAATATGAATTATTACAGTGAAATGATAATCTTGAACAAAAATTACACAAAGTTAATTTAAAAAGTAAAGAACTACAAGAAAAGTTGATGTTGCTTAATGAGGAGGTTAAAAGAGAGAGATATAAGATATGAGAGAAAAGTTAAAACATGATACAAGAGGAAATAAATTTAGAGAAGGATGATGTATTAAAATTGAAAGAAGAAAATAATCAATTGGATCAATTGCTTACAACATGTCAAAAGAAAAATTTAACTCCTAAGGTTTAAGCCTACATTATGTAATGTCTCATGTGATATAAATGATTTAAGTTATTCATTTGATGAATCATTTGATAAAAGTGATAAAGCTAAATATTATTTTAATAAAGGATGTAATATTAGAGATAATGATGATTTTGAATCTACAAGTATTGATAGTTGTGATGATAATGACAAAGGATGTTGTTTGAATGATCTTGGTTTTAAGAAGAAAACAATAGTGGGATATGAAAGAAAAGTTTTTAAAGAGCCCATTATACCATTTGTGAGACTAAACAATAAAGGTCACGGAAATGGAAAAGAATATGGTGTTACAAGTACACTAAGTTCTAACAAATCTATTCAAGAAATGTAGTGTTCTCATTGTCGTAGGAAAAGACATAGAAAACAAATATGTTGGAATCTTTATCCTTGTAGTATTGGTGGACTAATCAATCATTCTAAAAAAATGTGTTGGAATAAAAAAATGGAAGAAGGAATCTATGATAGAATATATGCACATGAATTGTGGATGGATTGATGGATCCAATCAACAAAATATAACATATGTGTTTAAGAGGTTATACAAGCATAAATATTCATATGTAAAAAAATATAGCAATCAAGAAAATTCCAAATGTTTGAGTAGAGTGCACCAAGGTGGGTGTCGCTGAGCGTGCCAAGTGGGTGCAATTGAGGAAGAAGTAGAGCACATCAAGAGGGTTTCTATTAAGGAAGAATCATAGAAAAAAGGAAATAATTAAGAATACAAGTGGTTTCACCAAGTTGTCTTGAGGACAAGATAATATTTTAGGCCTGGGGAGAATGTTGGCAGAATATAGATGTTGGAAAAAGGTTGTCATTGATGTTAAAGGTGTTAGTCAATTATGTCATTATTGTTAGGGTATCTGGAAGTGAGTCAAGGTATCTGAAGGATGTTTTCTGGAATGTTGTTTATGCATTTGTGTTTCAAGAAATCAATAATGGGTTGTAGTATCAGTTGGAGTATGATTGCAATATCATCTTATATCCTTTCATGTTGGTGGAGGTGATCTAAAAGCGAGATATGAAATGCTTGAGGAATGTTACCCAGATAATGAATCTGCTTTGGTAACATGTTTTGATGCATATTTCCTGTTGGATGCAAATTAGGCTCTGCGGTATGAATGGGGAGTTTTTAGAAGTTATGTTACACATGTTCTATCATATTCTAGAGTTTTTGGAAGTTATGTTCAATATACAAAAAGGTTTGAAGTGATAGAAGGTCATTATGCTTATTAGTTAACTAGTTGTGGTTATAGAACTATGTGGCAAAAACTAGTAGTGTGTGTCCTCCAAAGACAACATGTAGATGATTGTTTGGACTAGATAAGTCCTCATTGGGAAACATAAGGTGTCTTCCTTCTTGTGGTGTAGCCTATGGGCTATTGGACCTAGCCTATTACATGTTTGGTTAAGGAGTGTTTGTGTGGCCAAATAATAGATATTATTTCTATGTTTGGGTTGACACATGAATGTAATTGCAAATGTAATCCATATATAGATTTTTAGGATCCATCGTAAATGAGTAGTGTTTGGAATGTTATGTAATTAGGGCTTTAATGTGTATATCAGAGTGATGTAATGTAAGTTGCATTCTAATCATTATGTGCCATTATCATAAGATCATATGAAGTATGTAAGAGTGTTCTAATGTTGATTATATTAGAAGGAAGCTAAGAATTCAACCTTGAAGGTCCGTAAATCTTATTCTGTATTTCAGTGGGATTGGTGTCTCACTAGTTGAGTTGGTTCTCAAATCTTGGATGAGGGGATTGATATTTCTTGTAGGTTGGTTCCTACAAATATAATTGGGGTTTGGTATCTTTGATAGGTTGGTACCTACTTCATATTGTAATTTCTCTATATTTATGTGAGATTGGATTTGGATAGCAGCTCCAAACAACTCTTCTCACCATGGTTTTTCCCATCTTGGGTTTCCATGTATATTTAGTGTTCTCATGTGTGGATGTGTATTTATGTTTATCATTTGAATAGTTGTAATAATGATAAAGTAAGATCTGGAAATGCTACTAAGGATATTTTGGATTTGAAGTTGAGATTTTGTATATACAGATTCACCCCCTCTTAGAATATTGTGTGCCCTTCAATTGGGATCAGAGCTAAGTTCCTTTGTTAAATCTTAACATCTTGAGGTAGATTCGAGATGACACACTCAATTGATCAAGAAGAATTTTGTAAAAATAAGGCACAACTTTTTGATGGATCCAATTATGAATTTTGGAAAGGATGGAGGCATACTTGATGGCCCAAGGGTTTGATATTTGGAAATTAGTTATGGATTGATATAAGATCCCTAAAATTCCCCCAAGAGATCAAGCTATAAAGAAGGCTTGTGAAAACAATACCAAAGCAAGAAATGCTATTTTGTGTGGTCTAGCTAACTCTGAGTTTGTGAAAATAATGCACTATAGGACTAAAAAGGAAGTTTGGGATAAACTCTACAATATCTATGAAGGTAATGATAAAGTCAAGGAGGAAAAACTACAGGCCTACCAAGGATTGTTTGAAGGTATAAACATGAAAGAGGAAGAATATATCACTACATACTTACTTTGGGTTGATAAATTTTCAAATACCATCAAAGGACTTGGTGAAGAAGTGAAATCTAACTAGTGATTTTTAAAAAGGTCCTTAGATTTCTTCTCCCTAAGTTTGATTCAAAAGTTTCTACAATAGAAGAAGCCAAAAATTTGAATAATTTGACTATGGATGAACTACATGGGATATTAACTACACATATGAAATGAGAATTGTGAATGAAAAATTCATAAGAAAGGAGGCAACTTTCAAGGTAGTAGTGGAGAATGAGGACTTAGATGATAGTGAATATTTTGACCCAAAAGAAGCAAATTTTGTGAGGAGATAAAAAAGAGGTTCCGATAAGTATAAAGGTAAGTTACCTTTTAAATGTTTTAATTATGGTAAAACTAGGAATATTGCTTCTAAATATAAACTAAGAACTGGTAACACAAAGAATAATAGTTGTATTCTAAGTTAGAAGGTTACTCATTTTATTAGTGTGAGTAGCATACCTTCAAAAATGAGAAGGATCTACTCATAGCAATGGAAAATTCTACTAGTGATACTGGAATGAAGTTTGGAGATAATGATGATGATAATGTTGATCTTTTGGAAGAATTGCTCTACATTGACAAAGAGATAAAAAGGTCGATCAAGAGGATCACTGAAGAAGTAAAGGATAAAGATAAATTGGCTCAAAATATTGAGGTAGAAAGGAAAATCATTAATTTCAAGGTTGAAATAGAAGAAGAAAAGAGAATTGAAGAATTTTTGACAAAGAGGTTGTTAAACAAAGATAAAGACTATGAAAATCTAGAGGTAGAAATTGTTACACTAAGAAAGGATCTTGAAAAAGTAGATAATCAATTGAAATCGAAGTTTGGAAAGTGTACTGAGATGTTGGGTTAGATAATTGGAAGTCAAAGATCACTGCATATGAAAACTGGCGTTGGTTTTACAAAAGAACATAAGCGAAAGATGGTTGAACAGTTTATGAAGGTATTTGTAGAGAATCTAGAAGAGAATGGTTCTAGAAGTTCATAATCCAATCAACCAAGATGATTGAAGATAGTAAGGAAGAAGATGATGGGTTGATCTACATTCAGAGAAAAATAAAAGGTTTGGAAGATAAAATCATAGAAGACAAGCATATAATACCAGGTTTAATCATTATTTTTCTAGTTACTATTTTAATTGTAATCATTATGGATACACAACTATAAATTATAGAAGGCTTCCTACAAGGAAGAATAATTATATGAACATGAATTCTTTTTCTCCTTTGATTGATTTCAATGTCATATGCTTCAAATGTAACAAATTCAAACATATTGCAAGAAATTGTAGAAGTGGTTTTGTGAAGGTGTCTAATCTAGATAGAAAGGAAAACATATTTGCTGATCAAAAGAATAAATATGAAAAGGTGTAGAAGAAGAAGGAGGAACATGATCCTGAAAAGTCATTATTTCCTCACACTACGTACATTTCATGATACATCTAAATTGTGTAACAGTTAAAAAGGTGAAAACTACAATATTTCATCCAATATGGAAGAATGTGAAACCTTAGAAGGAAGTTTCGGTGATCCTATTGTGAACAGTTTTAGCATTGGAGGTGATGAACTTATTGAGATCAAATAGATAGAATGTGTGTTGGGAAAGAAGGATGAAAACTATACTTGGTACACAAAGGAAGAGTATGATAACACATTTGAGTTTTTTAGGTAAAAGATGAGAGAGATAACTCTCTCTGATTTGATGTCCTAGGGAAGCATAGGTTGAGGGGGAGTGTTGAATACCTACCATAAGCAGACTTGGTGGTCTTGCAGAGTATTTCAGAGCATTTTTAGTTAGGAAGAGAGTGATCAAATGAATTGATGGAGTTTGGAATTAGGGGGAGTCTATCAGAAGAAAGGTTTTTGGAGTGTAAAATATTTTCAAATAGGGGGAGAGAGTCCTTAAGGAAGGAATAATGTTTCCCTTTTCCATTGATGTCAAAGGGGGAGAGAGAAATCCAAAATCCTTGGAATGATAGAACTTCTTGATGGAAGTGTTATTCTTAGGGGGAAAATTTTGTTGGTTTTCCATTGATGAAAAAGGGGGAGATTGTTGGAAAAAGTTTGTCATCAATGTCAAAGGTGTTAGCCAGTTCTATCATTATTGTTAGGGTATTTGGAAGTGATTCAAGGTATCCAAAGGATGTTGTCCAAAATTTTGTCTATGCATTTTTGTTTCAGAAACTCAATAATAGGTTGTAGTATCAGTTGGAGTATGATTGCAATATCATCTTATATCCTTTCCTATTGGTGGAGCTGATTTGGAAGTGAGATCCAAAATGTTTGAGGTATGTTACCCAGATAGTGAGTCTGCTCTAGTAACATGCTTTGATATGCATTTCCTCCAAGATGTGAATTATGATCTTTGGTTCAAATGGAGAGTATATCTACACATATTCTATCATATTCCAGGTTTTCAAGAAGTTATGTTCAGCATGCAAAAATGTTGAAGTGACATAAGAGTCATTTTGCTTATCAGTAACCAATTGTGGTTCTGGAACTATGTGGCAACAACTAGTAGTGTGCGCCCTCTAAGGTTAGTGTGTGGATGATTGTTGGGACATGATAGGTCCTTGTTGGGAAATGCAAGGCATGTTCCTTCTTGTGGTGTAGCATGTAAGCTATTGGACCTGGCCTATTACACATTTGGTTAAGGAGTGTTTGTGTGGTTGACTTGCAGATATTATTTCTATGTTTTGGGCTAACATATGAATGTAATTGTAAATGTAATTCATATATATAGATGTCTGGGATTTTTGCGAAGTGAGTAGTTTTGGGAATGGTATGTAATTAGGGATTCAATGTGAATATCAGAGTGATGCAATGTGAGTTACATTTCAATCATTGTGTTCCATTATCAGAGGATCATATGTAGTATGGAAGAGTGTTTTGATGTTGATTAGATCAGAAGGAAGATGAGAATTCAACCTTGAAGGTTTACAATTCTTATTATGTATTTCAGCAGGATTGGTGTCTCACTAGTTGAGTTGGTGCTCAATTATTGGATTAAGGGATTGATGCCTCCAGTAGGTTGGTTCTTGCAAATGTAATTGGAGATTGGTGTCTCTGGTAGGTTGGTTCCTGCTTCATCTTGTAAGTTCTCGATATTTCTATGAGGTTGGATTTGGATAGTAGCTCCAAGTAGCTCTTCTCATCATGGTTTTTCCCATATTTCGTTTCCATGTATATCTGGTGTTCTCATATGTGGATGGATATTTGTGTTTATCATTTGAATATTTATTTTAATGATAAAGATCTAGAAATGCTACTAAGGATATTTTGGATTTGAAGTTGATATTTTGTATATACTGATTCACCCCCCTCTCAATATATTGTGTACCCTTCAATAGAGGGTTGTGTGGTACCACAAATGTTATTTAGGTCATTTCTAAACCCACATATCTATTATAGACCACTTAAATAGCCTTAAAATATCTCTAATATGTCTAAAAAAGCTATACAAGTGTAAAATAGTATAGAGAAAAAGGTAAATTTGTGGGTATAAGATAACTAAGTGTTATTATGCAAGAATATGATGGAAATTCATTAAGAGGATATATAAAGAGGGTAAAAGTGAGAGATATGAGTGGAAGAGTTTGGAATCATATGGATTAAATATCTATGAGAATAAAGAAGTGTGATATATATATATATATGTGATGAAGTATGATTATTGAATGATAAGAAATACATAAGACATTAAAGTATATTAATATATGATATTATGGATGCATATATATGAATGCATATAATTTATTAATTTGGTGTATAATTCTTGCATATCTAAGTTCTCCTTTTTTATTGCATCACATCAAGGTTGACTACATATAACATAATATTAAACCTTAGACTTTGGTCGGGGTTTTTCTATCAACACCCTATTAAAATTAAAATTACAAGTGATTAACATTTTATTGTTTAAACAATAATCTAATATTTCTATGAACTACAATATTATACATCAACTTAAACCATAAATCTAGTTGTTGAAGAAGTTGTGGATATTTAAAAAAATACACTTTCAACATACCCTATTCATACAATTATACCTAATAAAAATTTAAGTCTACCTCCAATTTATGCCAACCAATTACATTACTTAAAAATTTCCAAGTCATTAATCAAATCCATACTATAAATATCGAACAATCACTAATTCTATTAGATGACAACCCTTTGTGGAATTATGTTAAACAAGTCATGTTCCATGTCTATTATTCCACTTTTTGCATGAATATCTACCAATCCATTGCAATTTTAGAATCTAAAATTTCCCATTTTTATATGCTTCAATGGATACCTATACCATATTCATACATCCCCATTTTGATGTCAACTAGATGGATTCTTGTAGGGGTCTTGTTGAATACATTCAAAACTTCCATTACATTCACTTGGAGTTTTAAATCCTTTAGAAAACATCAATATGATATAAAAATATTAACCAAATATATCAATGTTTATTATAGTAATTGGATTTTAAAAATTCATAGTAACTAATCAGCTTATAGAATGATTGAAAATAAACTTTCAAAATTTTCATTGTAGTCTATATCTCATATGATATTCAATGTAATAAATTTTATAGAGTCATTCTTAAACTATAGCTCATATTATAAAAGGCTCTTGATCCTAATGGGCATCTTTTAGTTGTTACACATGCTTGTACTGAAGGTTTTAGGGGGCTACTCATATAATATGAAGGCATAATATCTAGTGAATCTAGAAAATTAAAAATTCATGAAATGAACTATGTGCCCCATTATTTGAATTTAACAACCATTATACACTCTCTACAAAAATGAAGGAACTTATTATTAAGGAATCACTTTGAATTAAAGGCTAACCATCAAAGAATCAAATATATCTTGAAAAGTCATTTAAATGCAAGGAAAAGAAGATGGTCAGAGTTTCTAAGTGAGAATGACTTTGAAATAAAATAAAGGGTAAGGAAAATAGGGTGGTAGACACTTTAAGAAAAAGAAGGAACTTGATGACCATATCAACATTCAAAACTACTTTCAAGGAACAAGTGTTGGATGAGAAAAAAACATGATTCAAGGTATGAACAAGTCAACTCAACCATAGAAATTACTTTATCTAATCCAAAATTTGAAGGGCACTCTCTTAATAAAGCTAAATTTCTTCCATACAATAATAGAATATACATCCCCGAATTTGGTGAATTGAGATTTTTGGTTTTGATTGAAGCCCATAATGACCCTTATTCAAGACACCTTGGGGTAAGAAAACTATACTCAAACCTTAAGAAGCTATATTTTGGCAAGGAATAAAAAATATATTTAACTCTTTATTTAGAATATCAAAGCATAAAGGTTGGGCATAATCTATTAGAATTGACTATGGAGATAGCCTACCAAGATCTAGAGGCCAAATGGAAAGCACAAAGAGAGAGTATGAATATGACAAGAATAAACTGTATTCTTATCAATTATGCAAAATATGATTTAATGTTGTACAATGTATGTGAGACCCCTTGGTTATATAGCCAAGGTGAGACATAAGATGTCATAAGATTATGCCAAGTGTCTTAATCATATGACATGAGACAACTTATCACAATGACCTAGGTCACATGTGTTACAAGTCAAAAGATAAGATAATAACTAATGACAAATAATGCCTTCTAGAAATATTCCTAGGACCTAAGTAAACTTAACATTTAAATAAGTCCCCTAAGTATCCTAGTAATGAATTAACTAGGTACAAGACTATTTACACCAACACCCCCCTTAAGTGCAACTTAGTGAGTAGTAGATTATTATGCAAATGACACAAAGATGCAATGATGGGTCTTGGCTACTAGGCCATGTTAGGTACCCATGTATGAATGCAAAATAAAAACTCCTCCCCAAAAAAGAGATGAAATACAATAATGAAATTATCTCAATGATGCATGAGAAGGCTAAAACCCCATGTGAGGAAAAATACCCCCTCATAAGGGAGAAGACTTGAAGAGAGACAATGTAGCCCCACCTCAATGTTGGGTCTCCTCCAATGGTAGAATCTCGACATTGAACGCTAAATATGATCCAATCTCACTGGACAATGTTCCTCCCCTTAGGAAGACAAAACCATGAATGTATGCAAGAATTCTTCCCATTCCTAAAAGGAAGATGACAGAAGATAGATGGTGTATGATGTCTTTGAAGCATGCTCAAGTGTCTCCATGTCGATGCTAAAAGCTGACATAGGCATTCTAGGCCACACTACTGAAGAGGAAATTATAGAATCTAGTAGACATGAATGTAGAACATGATTCAAAGACAATGATATCTCCTTTGAATACAAATACGCCTTCTCCAAATGTTGTCCAAAATTATCCATAGTCACTTCAAAATGCAAAGAATGATCATGTAGATATTGAACAAGAGGGTCAAAGTGTTCCCTCGCAACAACTAAAGAAGGATCTTCTCCATCAAAGTGAAGATGAATGTCATCAATGATGTCTCCCAAATCTGCAATATGAGACTCTAAAAACAAGTCTGAAATACTTGTCAAGAAGTTAGCCAAAGTAGCCAAATTTGAAAGATAATGAATATCATATTGCACTGAATCACAAGAAACCATATATGTAGCAATACAAGCATCATCAGGTACAATAGTAGATGATTCTGCCAATGCTGGATTACAAGAATCCTTAGTCTCAAGATGTTGAGTCATAGATGAAGAAGATGAACCCTCTAAATCTATATTAGGAGCCATAGAAATTGAAGTCTTAATGGATGTCTCTATAGGAGGAGAAGGAAAAGGTTTCGTGTCATCAAAACTACCATACCTTTCCCAATGAGCAAGTGTTGAATAGTTGTTTTGTCATCAATAGGTTGAAACTCTGCAAGTGGAACAACATAATCTACAACAAGATCCCCTAGGAATGGAGGTTCATCTGATTCTCCATACATCTCCCAAAGTTTGGTCATAAGCTCATGAGTGATCTCAATACTATCAGTGGCCATTTGTGTATCAATATCACAACTACAACCAATTAATCCCAGGATATGTTCTATTTTCATGTCCCACACAACTCTCTTCCATTTTGATGAAGGTTTAGGAACTAGTCCATAGAGATATGGTAAAATATTAAGCCACCTACAATGTGTTAGAATTCCATCTCACCAAGACTTAAAGTTCCATCGGTTTAACCTTATTGCAATAGGATGATTTTTTATGCCCATATTAAACTCCTCAATTTTAGTCACACAATAGATCAATTAAGAGAAATAAGCCAACAAAGGAAAAATATTACCCCCCAAAATTACTCAATCATGAAACCCCCCAAGAAATATCTAATTTGTGGCACTTTATAATTAGTGTGTTTACAGATGCCACTTGCCAAAAACAAAAAAAGTGGTCTTGATCTTGGTACATGAAAATTCCAAAACTAGGCCATAGAATCAAGTACATTTTTTGGTACAAAATGATGTCAATCTGATCATACCATTGAAAATTACACAAAATTATAAACTTTCAAAAAAACTTGCACCCAAAAATGTTACCATAGGAGCAAGATATGAGACCCTAAAGTTCCCAACATGAAGACGAAGTAACAACGCTTGTGAGAATCTGAAATTTATGTACATCAAACCAAGGGGATAAGGCACATATTGAAGGAATAATTTGATAGAAATAAAATATATGCAAATAGAAATGGAATATTGAAGGAAGCATCTGATAGAAAGGGAACTTTCAGTAGTAGAGAAATTCCTCTTAAGAGTCAGGCTTCATAAGAGATCCATATCATTAAGAAGGAATGCTAAGTTATAACTTCACCATGTTGGACCATTTAAGATCCTATAAAAGATAAACCAAGTGGCTTACCAACTAAATTTACCTCCACAACTAAGTTGAATCCATGATGTTTTCCATATATCACTTCTTAAGAAATATGTACCTAAATATAAACATATATTAAAATTGAATGCACTATAGGTTTAAGAGCTAGGAAGAATACTAGTAGAGCCATACAAAATATTGGAGAAGCATCAATATTGATTTTCTCGATAGGATGGTTGATCAACTGTGTAAATTGCAATAGGGTCAATACAAAAAACAGACATGTGGGAGGATATAAATGAAATTTTGTTGTTGTTTCCCTTTTACTTTGAAAGCTTTGTTAATAAGACATGATACTATTTTACTTTGATTGAGACTATTAAATAAGAGCATCGAAACGATGCACAATATAAAGGGGGGAGAATTTCATGACCCCTTTCTTGGCACATTACAAACATTTTCATTAAGCTAGGAAAATATTTAAATTATGATAAATAAACTAAGAGTATGTATTATTTAATAAAGATAATACGTAATAGTAAAAAATAAAGTAAATAAATAAGTAGTATAAAATAATATAATAATAAAATATTATTTTCATTGAAAATTAAATTAAAAATGAATTATGGAAATAAAACTTAATTAAATAATTCAAACATTAGTCAAGTGATAATCAAAAAATGTTAAGGGGAGTTGAACTAAGTTGGTTAATTATTCAAGTGATTATTGTTTTGAGTTAACTATAATTTGTTGTTTTCCATAATTTACTTCATTGTTTTGTTAATTTGAGTTAATCAAGGAATTTCATGGGAAAATAATAGTTGAACAAAAGATAAACTATTTAAATTTAATTGTTAACTGAAATTTACACATGAGTGCGTGAAAATATATTTTTTCTAAATTCTATTTATATTTTTTCTCAACCAATTAATGAGACAAGGAGGAAGATAAATACTTCTTTGTCTTAGTTAGCACCTAAGCCAACTCCCTTGATTTATTAGATATATGTGAGAGATTATTTTAATTATTTTTAAATATAATTATTCTCTACTAGTTAGGAGACTTAATTAGTGGAGATAAATCACTAAATTTATTAAATAATATTTTTAGAAAAATAAAAAAAAATTACAAAATAAAAATTATAAATAAGAATG
The DNA here is from genome assembly GCA_007115665.2 of Sequoiadendron giganteum. Lineage (NCBI taxonomy): Eukaryota > Viridiplantae > Streptophyta > Pinopsida > Cupressales > Cupressaceae > Sequoiadendron > Sequoiadendron giganteum. The sequence continues at coordinate 216,891,510 of CM021104.1, forward strand.
GAGGAAGAGAAAAAAATGTTAGTAGGGTACTAAGAGAAGATCATCAAGTGCAAGTAAGCAAACGAATCAAAGAAAAGGACAAATATATGAGAAGTTTGAATGACTAACAAAGGAAGCATGCCAATGGTGTGAGAATTGCAAATTTATGTTTGCTGAAATATGTTGTTGGATGTTATATTATGTTGCGTATCTAGAAGGAAAGGAGGTTGGAAGTTTTAGTCCAACAAATAAAATATTAAGCCTTGATAAATATGACATATCCTTGTTGCGCCATGCATAGAGTACACAAGTTGAGTGAGAGTAAAAGGTGCATTTAATTTTAGTTACTATCTCTAATTTATTATCAAAATCACAAATTAATATAGTTATGTGCAACTCAAAACTATATTTTACTTTATTGCACTTAAATTTTAATTTTGAAGCAAGAATATATATATTTTAAAGCAAGGAGGCTGGAAGTTTTAGTCCAACAAAGAAAATATTAAGCCTTGATAAAGGCGGCATATCCTTATTGGGCCATGCATAGATCATACAAGTCAAGCAAGAGTAAAAGGTGCATTTAATTTCAGTTACTATCTCTAATTTATTATCAAAAGCACAAATTAATATAGTTATGTGCAACTAAAAACTATATTTTACTTTATTGCACTTAAATTTTAATTTTGAAGCAAGAGTATATATATTTTAAAGCCATGTTTTTAACAAAACATTCAAAATTTATAAGGAATATTTTTTATAAAATGGAAAATAATGCTTCTTGACTCAAATTTTGAGAGGAGATAATTATGTTGTTTGAAAGATAACAGTACAAACCCAACTAGAGTCTGAGGACCTTTGGGATATAGTCTTTGAGAACATCACAAAACTTTAAATGCTAATACAAATCAAACTAGGTTTGATAAAGCCAATCAAAATGCCAAATTGATAATTATATTTGGAGTGTCTAATGTGATACAAACTCACATTAGAACAACCACTATTTCAAAAGATGTTTGGGGTCATCTTAAAATAATTTGAGACAAAAAAATTATAATCAAATTCTCCACTTGAAACGCCAATTGCATTGCCTTCAAATACAACATGAAGAGAAAATAAAACTATTTCTTAGAAGAGTAACAAAGATTAGGACATCATTATAAGCATTAGGGGAAGAAGTCATAGATGCATCTCTTGTACCCATAGTATTGAGAGCACTACCTCCTTTGTTTCTCATGTTTGCCACTTTTCTCAATATGGCAAGTAGATAACCATCCTTTGAAGAGTTGGTAAACTTGCTTAAAAAAGAAGAAGCAATCCATGGTGAGACCTCAGACTCTCAAGACAATTAGGCCCTCATAGAAAATCAAAAAGCAAAATAACTCGAGCATTGGATTGGTCCATCAAGATTATCAAAATCAAACTAGGAAAAATCTTCCAAGAAAAAGAAATGTCTCATTTGTGGAAGAAAGGGACATGATATCAAAGACTGTTGGTACAATCCATATGCCAATAGTGAATCCAATTATAAAAAGCCAAAAAATCCTTCTTAGGGGGATAAGAAGAAGAATTCCCATTGGCAGAAAAGCCAAAGAGACAACATGTCAATGTTGCATCTACATGAGATTTAAATGAAGATGATTTATTGTATGATTCTAAAATAAAAGCCTCCACTTTCAACATTATGTTGATTATGGTTTATCCAAACATATGATAGGCAAGCAAGAGTGGTTTTGTGATCTGATTTCATTCACCTCTATGGGCAAGTATCTCTTGGCCATGACTCATCATATGAATTTAAGGGATTTGGAGATATATCATTGCCCCTTAAAAATCACAAATACGAAATTGCTGTAGATTAAATGTCTCGCAACTTAGGCTCGAGCTCTTTCATTGCAATTCATTCATGCTTTTGGTAAATTTCGTGGCCTTTTATTTCAATTTTGACTTGTTTCTAAGCAGCTCGTGGACTTATATCAATTATTTGCATATCGGTCTCAGAAGGCACCACATGTCAATGTGGCATAATTTCTAGCAAGACTACAACCTCTTACCCTTGCAAAGGTGCACAAAGGTGACACATGGTGGCCCCACACGATCTCTCTAATGTATTTTTCTCTTTAAGGCATTTGAACACAGAGCATGCCACGTGTTGGAACTATGAAATTTCTTGAAGGTTATAGGAAGGAAAGCCTTAACAAGTCTTTCCTACATGTTATGTGTTTGGGGTGTGCATTTATTAAGGGGAGAAGTGAAAGGAAGCAGAGTAACATCAAAATGCATCACATGTCAAAGCTTGAAGAAATGCATGACAATGTCACTTAAAGCCCACTTTTCCAAGCAGTTACAACAAGAAAACATTGACTATCCAAGTGTCAGTGCGACCACAAGATCAGGAGGATGAATTTTTTCAATTCCAGATGACTGCAATGATCGCCATCATGATGATCCACAGGTGGCAAGTAGTGGGGAATCTTTTTAGTTGCGTTCTTGGAGAGACAACCAAAAGATCACTAAAAAAGAGTGGAATGGACAAAGAATACAAGAAAAAATATGAAAAATTAGTGTAGTCTAAAAAATCTGATTATGTTAATGGCAGAAGGAAGGAGCTAATCTCTCTTGGAAAATAGAATCCTAAAGGCTTTTGGAGAGAACTGCAGCAAAGGAAAAAGAAGACTGAAAACAGTATTACGAATGTTGAATGGTTAGAATATTCTAGGCTTCTTTATGAGTGGGTCCACGAAAAAGACCATCTGCTTGTTCTTAACACATCAATGGAACTATTCACGGTGGAGGATATTAAACAAAGAATACAGAATTTAGCTAGTGGTAAAGCTCAAGACATTGATGGGTTACATGCTGAATTTTTAAAGTGGGGGATTGAGACTCTTGCCCCTCACATAAAAAGAATTTTCAATAATGTCAATCACGATGGTTTCCCTGGGGAATGGACTACCAGTGTGGTCATTCCTTTATTTAAAAGTGGTGATATCAATAATCCATCTAACTACCACACAATTATGGTCAATCCTATCTTTGGAAAGCTCTTTGGGAGCATGGTTGAACGAAGGATCAGGAATAGGGCAGAAAATGAGGGCAAAAGGGCAAAGGGGCAGGCAGGCTTTAGGTCGAGACACTCTACCATTGATCATTGTATCACCCTTAGACATTTGATTGAAAGTTTTTGGAACATCCAGGGTGAGGAGGCTTACTGTTGTTTTGTAGACTTTAAGAAAGATTTTGACATGGTACCTAGAGACAAACTATGGAATAGAATGGAGGAATTAGGTATCCCAAATGAGTATAGAGTAGATGTTCACAGATTGTATGAGAAGGTTAGAGCTAAAATCAGAACTAGTGATGGTATGTCAGAGTGTTTTGGTAGCAGCATTGGATTTAAACAGGGTTGTCCTCTATCCCCCATGCTTTTTGGGTTATGCACATTAACAAGTTGGAAGCTTGGTTAAGAAATATGGACAGGGATGGTATTCAACTCACAGGCTATGTGGTGAAACTTCTATTATATGTTGATGATCTTATCCTAATTTCTAAAACAACTCATGGGTTAAGAGAACACTTGAAATCTCTTGAACTCTATTATAAGGAGGTTGGGATGCAAGTGAATATCACCAAGACCAAAATCATGATTTTCTCATTGAACAAAAAAGATAAACAAAATACCTTTCTTTTCGAAGGTAGCCCACTTGAAATTGTGAAAGAATACAAGTATCTTGGAATAGACTTTCATTATAAGCTTAGTTGGGAGACTTGTCGTATGAAAAGGATGCTAGGAGGTTGGAAAGCCTCCTACCTTTTGCAGAATAGGTGTAGAAAAGTCGAGCTTTGGGATTGGAAAACCAAGAAAACCCTTTTTGGGTTGCTTGTTGTGCTGATTGTTCTTTATGGGTGCAAAGTGTGGGGAAGCAATATGTCAAAGTGTAGTTGGAGGCAACTAGAAAGAATCTAGAAACATATAATAACAAGCAGTCTCAAAGTTAAAACCACAGTCCCATATGAAATTCTTTTAGCTGAAGCTGGGACTTTTCCATTGGAAGCATCGGCGTTAACTTGGTTGATAAGCTATTTAAAGAAGGTTGAAAACATGGATGACCACCGTTGGCCTAAAATGGTTATGAAGGAGACGCTAGATGATAGGAAAAAAACTTGGATGAAGTAGAACAACAAGTGGATGAACAAGTGGGACATTAATTTGTAAGAGTGTCCCAACACCAATAGTGAAATAAAAAGCTATGTGAATGAAAAATTTAGAACTGCCATGTGGGCAAATCAGATTGGGCGTAAAAAGGCTTACTACATCAAAGAGTTTAACCCGGAAAAGGATCATGGTGAATTTTTTTATCTAGGTGCAGCTATTAAAGGAAAAGCACGGTTGTTAGTTGCACAATTAAGGACGGGATCACATCACCTTAGGTGTGAGACCGGTAGGTGGAAGATACCCAAAGAAACTTGGGAAGAAAGATCTTGTATTTTCTCCAATAAGGGGACTATGGAAACGGAATGAAACTTCATCATGGAATGCACTGCTTACGAGGATATCCGTACTTAGCACAAAAATAGTTTGAAAGTTGATAATATGCACCAGCTCTTTGGGGAAGACAAGATTAATCAGACGACTAGCCTTCTAGCCAAAATTAATAGTAGGAGACTCGACTTGGAAAAGAGCATGAAGACAGATTAGGCCTGGTTTTGTCTTGGTCCCTATTGGTACTCAAAAATGCAGGTTTTAACCAGAAGAGTTTGCCAAGCTCTTACTACACTTTTGGTCAACATACAAGGCCAATTGATACAATTGTACCTTCTTCGCTTTAAGTTCTGCTAGACCAAGGCGGGTGAACCTATTGAATGATGTAGATTGAAAAGTATTTCCTGATGCATCAATCTACCCACAATGGCAAAGGTAGTGGATAGATGAAAACCTCTACAACTAATCCTACTCCTACTACACAAATGAAAGATTTTGAATGAATTGTTTGATATGAAATTCTATCTCTAGGTTGAGGCAGATTAGTGCCTTCTATCCACATGGACAATGGAGTCAAGAATACTAAGAACTGAAATTATTTCCCTCTTTGTCATAATTCAAATTGCTAGGCACCTTAGAAAATGAAATTATATGACTGGCATAAAACCTCATTGATTTATGACTTGCATAAATAAGGCTGGAATGTTTTCTTATTAAATTCTACTTCAACTATCCAAAAGAAATCCTAGATCACTGTGATTTACTTGAAGGAATTTAACTCTGGCTTGCAGATACCAACAAATAAAATCACACAAATGAATCTGACATATGCTTGATATTTTAATTTAAATGATCAAAGAACTTCAAGTTGGAGACAATTAAATAAGAAATATATATTATTGCAACACAATAATTAACAACAGAAAGGTTTATGTAATTCAAAATAATCTCTCCATTGATCTGTTTCACAGAAAGATTTTTCATTGTTTTCATTCCCAGTCCCTTCTCAGGAAAAAATCTCATTCCTACTCTAACCTCCAACCCCTGAATTTCATCTCCCCTGCAACAGATTTTTTTGAAATATGTATACAGAATAAAACAAGGGTTGTGACCCTTCAATTTTCTAGTTATATTTGTTTTACATTCCATGGCAGTAAATAAAATATTTAATTGTGCTGCCTATCGGCAAATTAAATATTTGTTTACAATAGTTCTGCCTCTTGATTTTACCTTAACACTTTTCCCGCCATTATAATTTATGCCTCTTTGGTCGCTCTTAATATTTCACTTTATACTCTATCCACTCCATGATTTTCCTGTCTTCATGGCCTTTTATATTTATACCGCTCTATCGCAGTCAAACATTTGACCGGTTGCGGTATCGTGGTGGTCGGCCCCACACTGACTATCGCGGTCTTCATCGTTGCTTACTGCACTACCGCAGTCTCCTCCATGCCCCTCTGTAGTATGGCAGTATTAACCGTCACGACCTTCTCCACTGTTCACCACGCTACCATGGTCAACTTGTTGACTGACTGCGGTATAGCGGTGACTGCTTCCCACCGGTCTCCACTTCCTCTCACCGCCTTACCACGGCTTTATTTTTGCTCACCTGTGGTATCGCGGTGTAACTGCTAGTTGTCCTACCTTTACCGTTACCACGGTTACCATGTGAACTGGTGGCAGTACAACGATAATCGCTACCTATAACCGTCACTGACCATTGGCTCCATCGTCGTTGCCGCTCGTTGACCATCCACCTTCGACCGCTAATTGTTCATTGCGGCCATCGGGGTTTGTGGTTTGACCACGCGCGGTACCGCGGTGAGCACTTCATGCCCGCCTATTAACCGTTACTGCCATACCGCAGGCCCCTTTATAGGAGGTCGTGGTAAGGCGGTAAACACATAAAAACAAAAAATTAAGGGAGCGGTAAGGTGTAAAATGAATAGTGGAATGGACGGTGATTGAAATAAATCATTTTTATGAAAAGATAGGAAAATGGTGGATAAAAATGGATTAAATCATTTAGGCTTTAATGGTAAATATGAGGTTTAAATGAAAAAACCCTTAGGATTTTAAAATGGAAATTTTAGTCCTAACAGTGGCTCCTGTTGGGGATGAGTGGTTTTCAAATCATTGCAAGAATCCAGAATATCTGTGGTAGAGCAAACCAAGCTAATGATAGAAAATGATATGAAAATGAAGGAAATAGTAGATGGAGGGAAAGAACAGAGCATGACTGGTATGAAAGATGGATCATGGAGAAAGGCAAAACCCTAGACTACTGTGCATGGAAAATATTTTTTTAAAGAGGCATTGCTAAGAATTGTCTATGCACTGGAAATCCTTAATCCTCTGTACTTGCTATGGTTCAAAAAATAAAACCACAAGGAATGGCCCCAGGCCACCCAAAAAAGAAAAACTTGCACTTTCCTCTGTCATAGAGTTTGTTCTGATTAGAGCTCATCAGGTTTATTTTGAAACTATCCCTTTCAACTGCCCTGCAACATGCATTGCCATTGAAAATCTTTAGGAAATAATTGTATTCAATCTGATTCATATTCATCTCATCACTCTGCATCTCATCATTCTCATTATCATATAAAACAAATTTATCACCCTCAGCATACAAAGTGTAACCACAATCAACAAAACTTTCATAGGCATGCTCACTATCATATGTTGTTGAGTGTGCCTGCAATTGCATTGGGAACTAAAAGTCTGAATACTCCTTATGGCAACCAAAAAATCCTGTCTTATCAACATCTTTTAAAATAATGAAATCAAAATTACTTCCCATTTCCTTTTTATTTCCAGTTGGCATTAAAACATATCCTTGATCCAGGAAATCATCCTTATACATACTTGTATCAACAAATGCTGGAAATCCATCATCAATAATATGCAAACCAATATCATTTTCTTGCAGGCATAAATCATTCAATTCACATACCTCTTCCTGGACACAAACAAATTCATGATCAACTTCAAAAAAATTATCAATGTGAGAGATGGACATGGAACCATTTGAATCACTACACATAGTATCTTCCCTATCAAAGCATATATAGGCTGGGACCAAAGTCTTGGAACCATCTTCATGTGCATACTTCTGGTATTCCAGAGTTAACAAATCTGAAACTTGTTCACTGCTAAGTGAACAAGTCTCTGCTTCCATATCTTCTACCATGTCTCCAACTTCCTCTTGATCTTCATAATAGCTGCAACAATCATCCTGTTGAAGATCATCATCCACAATTTCACCTTCACAATCTGAAATACAATCTGTCATACCAGAATTACTCTCCATATCTTAATTATTTGACAACATGATATGTTCTTCTGTTTCATCTTCTGAAGCACTTCTAATGTATTCTCCAGATGGTGTGTCCCTATCATCCTGCAAATCAGTATCCATGTATATTGTCCCAAGCATGGAATCAATGAATTCATGTGTTGCATCCAAAGCATACTGCTTTGATGATTCTGGCCAATAAAATGATTCAGGCTCTGATGGTCTCAAAAATTGTGCAACAAATGTGGGTCTTGTGGGCCTATGATGGGGAGGTAATTGCATACAAATTTCTACCATCCTATTGTATAGAGAATTTACATCTTCTCCCTTATATCTCCTTATATCAAAAAAGGCATCCACAAGATTTTTGTTTCTTTCTTCTATTTGAATATACTCATCAAAAATACTTTGTCGTGAATAGAGTATATTACCTTTGTTTCCAGAATTCTCCTCAGTTGCATCATAGGGAACTCGTGGTGTCCAAGATCTTCTGGCACTTGTATCTTCATTCTCACTATATGATGGCCTATTTGGTGATGCACTTTGAGCACCTTTGACTCCCAATTGCAGCAACTGTTGGTTCACTTGTAGCATCTGTTGGTCCAATTGCAACCTTTGTTGTCTCAATTCCTTCAACTCCCTTATTGACTGCTGTCTCCTCTCTTCTTTTGCCATCCTGACAAAATATTATTGCTTTTACAACATCCATGCATTACTTATCAAAATAAAATAGAGTCGCCACCTACTTTTCCAAAAGTAGGAAAATGAAATGGATTGCTTTGATTTTCCCCAACGGAATCTCCAAAAACAAATTTGTAAAAATTTGCTGACTCTATAAATGGAAAGGCTGAAAACTTCCTAAGTCATCCCCAGCGGAGTTGCCAAACTGTTGGTACTCAAAAATGCAAGTTTTAACCAGAAGAGTTTGCTAAGCTCTTACTACACTTTTGGTCAACGTACAAGGCCAATTGATACAATTGTACCTTCTTCGCTTTAGGTTCTGCTAGACCAAGGTGGGTGAACCTAATGAATGATGCAGATTGAAAAGTATTTCCTGATGCAACAATCTACCCACAATGGAAAAGGTAGTGGGTAGATGAAAACCTCTACAACTAATCCTACTCTTACTACACAAATGAAAGGATTTTGAATGAATTGTTTGATATGAAATTCTATCTCTGGGTTGAGGCAGATTAATGCCTTCTGTCCACATGGGCAATGGAGTCAAGAATACTAAGAACTGAAAGTATTTCCCTCTCTGTCATAATTCAAATTGCTAGGCACCTTAGAAAATGAAATTATATGACTGGCATAAAACCTCATTGATTTATGACTTGCATAAATAAGGCTGGAATGTTTTCTTATTAAATTCTACTTCAACTATCCAAAAGAAATCCTAGATCACTGTGATTTACTTGAAGGAATTTAACTCTGGCTTGCAGATACCAACAAATAAAATCACACAAATGAATCTGACATATGCTTGATATTTTAATTTAAATGATCAAAGAACTTCAAGTTGGAGACAATTAAATAAGAAATATATATTATTGCAACACAACAATTAACAACAGAAAGGTTTATGTAATTCAAAATAATCTCTCCATTGATTTGTTTCACAGAAAGATTTTTCATTGTTTTCATTCCCAGTCCCTTCTCGGGAAAAAATCTCATTCCTACTCTAACCTCCAACCCCTGAATTTCATCTCCCCTGCAACTGATTATTTTGAAATATTTATACAGAATAAAACAAGGGTCACGACCCTTCAATTTTCCAGTTATATTCATTTTACATTCCATGGCAGTAATTAAAATATTTAATTGTGCTGCCTGTCGGCAAATTAAATATTTGTTTACAATAGTTTTGCCTCTTGATTTTACATTAACACTTTTCCCGCCATTATAATTTATGCCTCTTTGGTCACTCTTAATATTTCACTTTATACTCTATCTGCTCCATGATTTTCCTATCTCCGTGGCCTTTTATATTTATACCGCTCTACCATGGTCAAACATTTGACAGATCGCGGTATCGCGGTGGTCGGCCCCACACTGACTGTCGCGTCTTCATTGTTGCTTACTGCGCTACCGCGGTCTCCTCCATGCCCCTCCTCGGTATGGCGGTATTAACCATCATGACGTTCTCCACTGTTCACCGCACTACCATGGTCAACTTGTTGACCGATCGTGGTATAGTAGTGACTACTTCCCACCAGTCTCCACTTCCTCTCACCGCCTTACCGCGACTTTGTTTTTGCTCACCCATGGTATCGTGGTGTAACTGCTAGCCATCCTGCCTTTACCGTTACCACGTTACCATGATCACCATGTGAACCGGTGGTGGTACAGCGGTAACCGCTACCTATAACTGTCGCTGACCGTTGGCTCCATCGTCGTTGCCGCTCGTTGACCATCCACCTTCGACCGCTAACTATTCACCGCGGCCACCACAGTCTGTGGTTTGACCGTGCACAGTACCGCGGTGAGCACTTTATGCCTGCCTATTAACCGTTACCACCATACCGTAGGCTCCTTTATAGGAGGCTGCAGTAAGGCGGTAAACACATAAAAAATGAAAAATTAAGGGAGCGGCAAGGTGTAAAATGAATAGTGGAATGGACGGTGATTGAAATAAATCATTTTTACGAAAAGATAGGCAAATGGTGGATAAAAATGGATTAAATCATTTAGGCTTTAATGGTAAATATGAGGTTTAAATGAAAAAACTCTTAGGATTTTAAAATGGAAATTTTAGTCCTAATAGTCCCTTAGACTGTTTAGTCTCATGGACATCATTAAAATCTTTCATTCATTCATTCATTGGCCTAAAGAGTTTTCTCTATATAAGCTTGAGGGTGCTTTGTAAAGGGGGTTCACCATCTTTGTAAAAAGAGACTTGGAGAATCAGTAGAAAGAAAATCTCATTCCATTGATCTTAGCATTTTGTATTTTTCCGATTGATTAATAGAAAGAAAAACTTACCAGATTGTGCCCAAATTGCCTTTATTGTGTGTTTTATTTTTGTTTATGATAACTACAATGCTTTGTGTCATTTACTAATGGATTTTAATAAGTGATTGATGTAAGTTTTAACTTTTATGGTTTCTAGCATAAGATTATAGATTATTGAATCATGTCTTGTACTCTTTCATTCTCTGCAATGATTTATGGTTAGCTATCATATTATGCTTGTTGATGAGAAAGATTTACAAGAGTTAAAGGTTTTAGTAGAATAATTAGGTCACATCATACTTTAGTGAGCCTTAGTGGGTGCTTCTCATGAAAAATATCTAAATGCTATGCTCTGTTTATACTCAGTCTTAAGCATTTCATTCTCTTTTAAAAAATGAAGAGTCTGTGGCACTTTGTGCTCGTTTATTTGGAGACTTGTGCTTCTATTATTTGAAAGAGAGATTTGAAATGTTATTAAAGCTATGGTGTGTCACCTTAGGTTATATTTTCTTATGTTCTTTTCCTCTTCCCCTTTTCTTCCTCCCAACCAAGAATGAAGAGTTGACTTCTAAAATCTTGGAGGTTGTTCAGTGGAGCACAATTCATCTCCCATCCACTACACTTACAATAAGGTTGTTCCTGCGAAGCATAAGCTTTAAGGATCAATATTTATTTTTCTAGTACACCTAGTGGGACTATTTTAATTGCTAACCACAAGAAAGTGCATGAGTCATAGGCTCATTATAAGATCACAAACATACCAAAATCGAAGCTTATTGCTACCTCTCAAAGTAATTGTGTTGAAAGAATGGAAAGAATGAAGGTGTTTTCATTGATGTCAAATGGTCAATTGATTATCAATTGGTTTTTGTTGTCATTAATGTCATGATTGCAGGTTATTGGTTGTATATGTTGAGGATATTGAGAAAATTGTATTGAAGAAAGTTTGTAAGTGTTCAGTGGTTGCTCTAGATTTTTCTCTGGGATTTTCTCCTATGTTTGTATGGTTCATATATGTTGATCATGATTGTTGAAAGTTTCTAGACCCATAGTTTTGGTTGCTGATTCATTGTACAATGCGAGTTATGTTCACCAGTTGTGAACTGTGGTTTTTTATGTTTTTGGTTGAGGTCCGAGAGAAATGTTGTTGGTCAGGATTTCTCTTTGTTAAAGTCTTATGACTTGTGGTTCTAGAGTTGATTTGTTATGATTGTATTGAAGATAATTTTGGTATCTGAAAGGTTTGCACCTAATCGCTTTATATGTTTTTCACTGGTTTGGCCGACCTTGTGTTAAACACTAGCTTCAGAATCGATGAAGCATGTTGGATCTATTTGGGTCCTTATCAAGTGTGTGTTTGGGTCACTCTCATTCTAATTCCACCCTAGGATGCTTTGGCGCTGACCTAATTTGTATTTAATTTTGGATGACCGACTTTGGATATGTTTCAAAGTTGAAGATGGTATAAATACATGATGAGTTAGTGTGAAATGAAGAAAGCAAGCGAAAAGAGAGATAAATGAAAAGAAATAGAGAATATAGATGCAAGATTGATGTGAATTAGTGAGGGTGTGTGATGTGAGTGTGGAAGATCAGTGCAAAGCCTAAATGTTGAGTTTTTAAATGCAGTGAGTAGATGGTGTACTTTATCATTCATGCATGTCTGCAAGTGGTTGAGAAATTGTGGTGGATTTCTCTGTTGCATTGAGATTGTCTTCTCTCTGTAACATATCTCTTCTATATTATTTGTATCTCTATGGTAGTGATCCCTCTAGGTTGTTATCCTTGTTGGATAGTGAGTCTTGATTTGAATAGTGATTCCTTGTTTTGGCAGTGAGCCTTGTTTCTCAAGAAGTGAGCCTCTTGTAATCGATTTTGATATTCTCTATAGTGTGAGTTAATTCTCACTGTGGTTTTTCCCTTATTGGGTTTTCCATGTAAATCTGGTGTTGTTGGGTTGGTGTGATGGTTTTTAGTTTCTGTACTTGCACTTAATGTTTAATCATTTAAATAGTGTTAAGGATTAGTTTTTGTGAATGCATTAAGGTTTAAATTTGTGACAAATGATTCACCTCCCCCCCCCTCTTAGTTGTCTTGTTCAAAAAGTTGTAGCCTGTGCTAGAGCTACCTAGCCCACTGCACAACAAGATCAACCACAACTCCCTATGGCCACTCAAAATCCCAAAAAAATTGTAACCTAGAAAGTGACAACCCACTCACTCCTATTCCTCCTACGATATGGGATCCTATTCCTACGGATGGTCTAAAAGAACTCCCTATGTTTACTGAGGAAGACTTCAAAACACCAAAAAATCATCTTCAAGATGTTGTTGACATATACATTGTTCATAATATCACAGTGAAGAATGTGGCACTTGGGTTATTGGTGGCCTCCTTCAAAGGAAAAGCTGAACAATGGTACAAATATCTAGCTCCTAACTCTATTTGCACCTAGGATCAACTTGAAAACTAATTTTTTAAACATGTTTCGAAAAAGGGTATTCGCTCATCTTTGCCACAATAGTTCACAACAAGAGGTCATTACAAAATTCAATACAAGGTTCCATAAGACCTAGCAAAGGATCCTTGTTATAGCTTGGCCCCAGTAGATATGGCATTTGTTTTCTATTTGAAGGATTTCAACTTTGATATATCAGTCATGATCTAGTCTCTTGGGGGTAACACTCTGTCGAATGCATATGATGTGGTGGAAAGAATTGAAAAACAACTTAATAGACGCTAGAAAGATCTTGCCTAGATCGCCTATGCCAATGCTCCCAAAAATATTAGCTTAGTCTCAAGAAGAAGTTACTACTGAAAATTCCACTGCACCTCCACCTTCTATGTATGTGTACCTATTGTCACATAAAATTACACCCTACTAAACAAGAGTTCAGTGTTCTAATGACATAATGGAAATGACCTCAAGGTGTGGAACCTTGCAAATTGAGGTCAAATCTTCGGAGAAGGCAATATTCCTCTTCCAAACTAAGTGAAAATGACACAAAGATGCAAGGAGAACATAGAGGAAAAGGGATAGAAGGAGAACATGAAATGTGAAAGAAGGTGATGCACCGAATTTAGAGTTTGTTCCTTCTTACTTTAAAACAACATATGTCAAAGAAAGAACTAAAACACCCACTCAGATATGAAGGTAAATTAATTTTACTCAAACATGCAAGAGATAATGGTGATAACAGTTGAATTTAATTGACATAAAGCTTAAAGTAATCTTTACAATGGTAGAATTCAAGAGTTGTAGGTCTGCAAAAGAAAAATCCTAGAGAGGCTAGAGGGAAAAATGAAAGGAATTGAAGGAGCATCAAAAGGCGTCACATGTCAAATATTGAAGACAAGCATGCCAGTTTCGCTTAAATCCCACTTACCCAAGTAGTTACAACAAGAAATCATTGACTATCCAGGTGTTAGTGCGGTTAAAAGATCGGGAGAACAATGTTTGTTAAGGAGACGACTGCAACAATCGCCATGATGATGATCTACATGAAATGAGTAGTGGGGATTCTTTTCAATTGTGTTTTTGTCTTAAAGATTTTTCTCTATATAAGTCTATGAGCGCTTTGTAAAAGGGGTTCACCATCTTTGTAAAAAATAGACTTAGAGAATCAATCGAAAGAAAAATCTTATTCCGCCAACCTTAGCATTTTGTGTTTTTCCAATTTATTAATAGAAATAAAAAAATATCAAATTGTGCCCAGATTTACTTTATTGTGTGTGTGTTTTTTTTTTTATGATAAGTTTAATGCTCTATTTCATTTACTAATGGATGTTAATGATTGATTGTTATAAGTTTTGGATTTTATATGGTTTCTAGTATAAGATTGCAAATTATTGAATCATGTCTTATACTCTTCATCCTCTACAACAATTTATGGTTGGATATGATATTATGCTTGTCAATGAGCAAGATTTGCAAGAGTTAAAGGTTTTAGTAGAATAATTAGGTCACATCATACTCCGGTGAGACTAAGTGGATGCTTCTCATGAAAATATCTAAATGCTATGCTTTGTGCCTACTCATCCTTGATCATTTCATTCTCTTTTCAACAATGAATATTTTGTGGCACTCTTTGCTTGTTTCTTTGGAGTCTTGTGCTTCTGTTAGTTGAAAGAGAGATTTTAAATCTTGTAAAATCTTTGGTGCATCACCTTAGGTTAGATTTTCTTATGTTAATTTTCTCTTGCCCTTTTCCTCCTCCCAACCAAGAATGAACAGTCAACTTCTAAAATCCCAGACGTTGTACTCCAATGGAGCGTAATTCATCCCCCATCCATTGAACTTCCCATAAGGTTATTCCCATGAAGCGTAAGCTTTAAGGATAAACAATTACAAAGGTTCTTTACATTCCAAGTCTCACAAAGAACCTTATTTTAATCAGTTAGTTACTTGAGTGCAACTTTGAAGTTGAATTTGATTGTTACAATGGTGGAAATTTGTCTCATTAGAGATAAATTTAAAAATGGTGAAGTTGTTTCTTGTGCTTCAAGGATCGGAAATATGTTTCAAATTTTTGATGTCAGACATGAAGATAACACCCTTGCATTGAAAAATAGTGCATCCACAACTCTTTGGCATCAAAGATTTGTCCATCTCAGTTTTGGCTATCTTCTTGCATTGAGAAAGAGAGATACGATACGAGGACTTCCCCCGTGCAAAAATTAGAAGTTATTTTTTCATATTGTCTTGTTGGAAAGCAACATCAAGCTCCTTTTCTTGCTATAGAGAATAGAGCCTCAATTCCCTTAGAATGTGTTCACATTGATCTATGCATAAGTCATAACAATGCTAGGTATTTTCTACTCTTTATGGATGATTTTTCTAGAAAAAGTGGGTTTATTGTTTGGCTCAAAAAAATCAAGCACTTGATAAATTCAAACAATTTGAGCCCTTGTACAAAGTTCGTCCAATAATTTTCTCAAAGTCCTTCACATAGATCAAGGGGGGGAATCACAAGTAAGGAGTTTTGAAACTACCTTCATGGACATGGGATCATAGACAATTGACCACTATTTACATGCCTCAATATAATGGTGTTGTAGATAGGCATACTCATACTGTCGTTGAAATGGTATGATTTATGTTGAAAGATGTAAATCTTTCTCTTGCATTCTAGGTTAAATCAATTCACACAACAGTGTATTTAGAATCAGTCACCCACAAAAGTGATTAAAAATATCACTGTTGAAGAAGCATTGGTAAGAAGCCCTCTATATCATATTTCAGAGTGTTTGTCTGTACAAACAAACACTTGATAAATTCAAAAAAAATTGAGCCCTTGTAGAAAGGTCATCTGGTCATTCTCTCAAAGTCCTTCACATAGATCAAGGGAGGTAATCACAAGTAAGGAGTTTTCAAACTACCTTCATGGACATGGGATCATAGATGATTGACCACTATTTGCATGCCTCAATATAATGTTTTTTTAGATAGGCATAATTGTACCATTATTTAAATGGTATGATCTATGTATGTTGAAAGATGTAAATATTTCTCTTGCATTCTAGGTTGAAGCAGTTCACACAACAATGTATTTGTTGAATCGATCACCCATAAAAGTGCTTGAAAATATCATAGTTGAAGAAGCATTGGTAAGAATACCTCTATATCATATTTCAGAGTGTTTGTATGTACAAATTACATGCATTTTACCAATGTACAAAGGACAAAATTAGATGGTAAGTCTTTGAAATGCATTTTCCTTGGGTACAATTCTTATTTGAAAGGATATCAACTTATGGATGCATTAACCAAGAAAGTGTGCATTAGTAGGGATGTTATTTTTGGTGAGGAAACAAGATGCAATGTTTCTTCCTCCCTATCTCCTAATAGTTCTCAAACATTAAATATTATTGAACATGATGATGAGGTTCTTGTTGAAGAGGAACCAGAAGAGGCTTTGTTTTCATAAGAGGGCTCCAAACTTACTGCAAGTCTCATGAAGAGGTAAATTTGGCTCTCATATGTATAGTTATTCAAATTTTAGAACTAGAAACAATTCAACAATATCTTGAGTTACTGCCTTGGAAGAATTTCAAGGATGCATAATATCAGGCCTTATTGAGGAATAATACATGGGAACATTTCAATCTTCCACAAAGCAAGAAGGATATTGGGTGCAAATGGGTTTTTTGAATAATACATGGGAATGTGTGAGTGGTCCATTAGGATATTTAGATTTGGTCTCAGAATTTGACTTTTAGTTTTCAGTTTCTCTGTATTTGCATTAGAAAAATGCATTTTCATAGTCATTTAGCTACATCATTTCATTTTCATCAAAAATACATCTCAAATCCCTCAAATAATTTAGATCCAAGGTTGATTGAATCACCTTTCAGGTTGCAAGTTAATCTACTTCCCTTATCGATCTAAATTCTATTGTTTCATAGTGAAAGGTAGCCAATCCTAGTAAAACCCTAGGATCACTTTTCCCACATTACATCATTGTAAAACCTATGTTAAATATATTTATGAAATTTTTCTTTGGGATTTCATACTCATGAAAATATTTCTCAAAATTCTTGAAAGAATAACTTTAGATTGGTACACAGTTACAATAGTAGGACTCTTGTTAATGTCTTCTTTTGTGGCTCTTGTTGCTCATGTGCATATCCCCTCCTCACTAGAAATGTTTAGCTTGCTCAGTGGCCCTCCTAGGCACTCCTCTCTCTCTCACATGGTTGCCCATTCCTCATATTCTTCTATTCCTTCCACATCTAGGTCATTTTTTAGGGATTCACAAGGCTCTTCCTTGCATCTGCCCTCTAATCCCTTTGCTCGAGTGCTTCCTATGGAAGCTCAATCGTCCAATGCGATTCCTATAGTTCCTACTACTACTAAGGGTCTCTCCTTCTCCTTGGTGGCTAGTTTTGGTTCTGCTCACCCCCATTTGGTGTCCCTAACCCATTGAATAAACCTTCTATGGTAGTGATCTACAAGGCGGAAGTGGTTGAGAATGAAGATTTTTACCAGAGGTTTGGCTTAGCTTTTTGCTTTGTCAATCTTTGGCCAGGTCTCTCCTTGACCTAAATAAGTGGGTTTCGAAGCATTGGAGGACATTTGTTTTGGGTAAGATGAAACTCTTCCCTTACATACTAAAGGTTTTTTTTTTGCTACTTTTGCTTAGATTAAGGATTGTGGTGCAGTTTTGGGTCATATTTGGGATTGGGGAGTTCACTCTCTTATGCTCAAACTTTGGTCCTCTTCCTTCAATCCCCTTACCGAACCACTCAATATATATTTGGTATGGGTTAGACTCTCAAATTCCTCCCTTAAATTCTGGAAGGAGACTTGTTTTGAAGCCATTGGAAAATCAATTGGTCACTTTTTGAAAACAGATGATGCCACTGCTTTCATGTGCCATTCTACACATGTGTTTAAATTTTTTGGTGGATATCGAAATCTCTTTGCCTCTCCACAAAGAGGTGGTTTTGTTGGTCAGGGATCATCCATGGTCTCAACTGATTGACTATGAGGGTCTCACCTTTAGATGTTGTTATTGTTTCACTATTGGTCACCTAGCTTCGACTTGCTCTCTTCAACACCAGAAGGGTGCGACAACCTGGTGGAAGGATGTGAATGTTGATCTCTTGATTGTTCTAGCTTCTAACTCTCCTATGGTGGTTTTCCCCAGGCTTTTTTGGAGCCTTCTACTCTCAACACAGATTTGATTTTCCATGTTGTCCTTAGTGATTCTCCTGAGTGCACTCCTTATGCTCCTCCTACTGCTACTACCTTGCCCCAAGTTTTTGTTGTGGCTAGTGACTATTTCTCTCTTGGTTGTCCTCATGTTCCCCCTCAAGTGCTCTTGGTCTCCCTATGGAGGATCCCTTCAAGTTCTCGCTTGCAGTGGGTGTCTTGATGATAACATTGCTTGGGCCATCATTCATAGAAGGTGTAAAGGACCCTCCTCCACCCCTTCTAGATCTCTTTATCATGACTTAGTGGTTAAGTCCATTTGTAGAGGGTTAAATCCCTAGCCTCTTGTTTATTTTTGGTTCCTAGATCCGATCAAAAGCTTTGCACTGGTATTTGTTTGTTTCCTTTTGGTCTTACCTCTAGTGAGATTTGCTTTATTTTCCTTGATGTTTGTCTTGTATTGGGTACGAGGCCTTCCTATATCTTAATCAAAACTTTAGATTAGTACTATAGTTTTCCTAAGTGTTTAATTCATTCCTTTAAGAAAATAATAAGTAAGTTCATAAAATAATTTGACATGAATAAGTTGCTCAAGATAGATGTATGAGAATTCTTATACATAAAACAAGATCCAAAAAATCAACTACTCATTTTATTATTAGATGTAGACAAGTTCACTATTCCTCTATTGGTTCTTCTCACATGGACCACAAGGAAATGTGTGACTCATTTCTAAATTCCTCAAATATATTTATTTGAGAAGAGGTTCATAAGTTTTCTTGCAAAACCTCTATCTCTCTCTAACTCTAACTCTTTCTCCCTATAAATATATATGTTTGTTTAAAACTCTATATAACATGAGCATGTTATAAAGTGTAATTGTATTTTTTAATACAAGTGTGTTATATGAACTTTTACATAACGTGCTTGCATTTCTGAACATTTTTTTTTTATTTGGCTCTTTTTTTGTCTCCTAATTTAGTGCACTTTCCTACAATTTATTAGACATATAAGGCTTTATTGATATATATTGGGTGATCCCACAATACTGGTTTACAATTTTTGGGCAGACTAGACACTGAACTAATTTTTTAAAACTAAATCTTCACTTTCAAGCTCCTATAGCGGCTAAACTGTGAGGAATTTGAAGATGATGCAAAATAGTGATTTGTGAAGTTTTGTCTGTAGATTCTAAATATATTTTTTTCAATTTTTTTGGAATCAGATTGCACTTTTTTTTCATCTCCTTCGAAAACTAGTTTTTATCAGTAAATAACATTTTTAAGGAGTGATGCTCACTATATACAACATATATTTTATTTTATGAAGGATAAAACTCTAATTTTTTAAAATTTAGATTTGTAACTACAATATCTAACCAATTCATTTGGTTTCATACTGTTTTATTAATTTTTTTTCCTTAATCAAGTTTTGAAATCAAACCAATTACAATTTAGACATAGGTGGACTGTATACAACATAACTTTTTCTGTATGTATCAAAATTCAATTTTTTTTTTAATGGATCAAGGAGATCAATACCCAGCCTGAACATATTTTTAATTTTTTTTTTAATAACATTTTATTTTTACACATGTGCAGAACAAAGAGCTTGATTTTCGGTGAAGAACCTACATTCACAAGAAATAAAAAATAAATATAATAATAAAATTTAATTTAATTAAAATTATACTGTTTTTGGAAGCTTATAATAAGGACTACATAATTAGAAAATATAAATTTTAAATGAATTCATTTGATCCCCCAAAAGATAAATGAAAAGCGGTTTTTTATCAGCATTGTGATAGGTGTAAAAGAGACTCTGTTATAGGTATGGTTTAAAAATAGCAGGGTTCTATCCAATGGGGCTTGGTCTAAGGTGGTTTGATCAAACCCTCTTCAATTGGAATCCTTTAAATGGAACTTTTCAAGGCTTAAATCATTATATTTTCTAAAAATATGTGATTTGAGCAAAAAACAGGATCTCCCAGAAAGTGTAAACCACTATTGTGGTAGCACCTTATTGGGCTAGTGACTTGAATTGTTAGAAATTCACTAGTGCCTATGTGTTTTCTCTATTTGACAATGTTATTAGTCGGATGAGTAAGAAGCATGCCATGATTACTTTGTCTAGTATCAAAGAAGATTATATGACTGCTACAAAAGCTTATAAAAAAGCAGTATGGTTACATAGATTATGTTCAAGAGCTTAAATTCTTTATTGTAGGGGGTTTCAAATTGGATGTGACATTCAGAGTGCTACTTGTTCAGTTAAAAATACCATATACCGTGCTTCTACCAAGAACGTTGATGTATAGTATTACTTTGTTTGCAAGATGATGGCGAATGGTAAGGTTAGGTTACAAAAGGTTTTCGCATAGAAGAACATTTCAGATTCATTAATGAAACTAATGGACGGGAATAAGTTATCTTAGTGCAAGGAGGCAATGGGCCTTGCTTCTTTTACTTGATTTATTGATGATTCTTTATTATCTCATTGTCACATGGATAATATCAAGTGGAAGGGTATTAATATAGTGTGATATTTAATTATAATCATACTATATAATACAATATCTCCAGGTTTCTTAGAAAGGGTATTTAAATGCTCATGTAGTTGAGAGATTATTATTTTATTATTATTTTCCCATTTGGTTTGGAATATTAGTTGTATTCACATTCAAGAAAGAAGGTGGATTATGATGGTGGCACTTACAAACTAATTTGAACCTATTTGTGCCACTTTCTCATTCCTATGCACTAGGTAGGGAAATGTAGCATCTTCTTCATTATTAGACCCCTATGGGTCCCACATGTGTAGTGATCTCATATTGGAGCAATTTTTTTAATGGAGTGTCCAGTCATGAAGTGGAGTGGTCAAACATGTTGAGAGTTACATTTGTAGTTCATGGATGCATTTATTTTTTACATGAGGGTGTTGGATTTTTCTATGTCATGTTTTTGGACGGTCTTGGTTTCAAGAATCCACTTTTGGTTTCCTCTGGACTATTCTCCATATATTATATGTATTAAATATGTAAGGAAATCAGAGTAGAGGAAACAATTTCGTATGCCAATCTTGAGAAGAGATATTATGAAAACTTTAAAACTGATCTAACAGTTACAGAAAATCTAGAAATATATTCAACATAAAATAAACAATGAACACAAGATATACGTGGGGAAAACCCTTTCAGGAGAAAAAACCCCACACTCCAAAGCCTAAACAATTTATTATCTGTAAACAACAATTAAAATACACTTGTAGCACAAGCTTCTATAGGCTCGTATTACCAGTAAAAAATTCTAGAAGAAATCTGGCAGCATAACAGTTTCTCAACACAACTTCATTGCTCCTCCAAAATACACAAGTGCTCAATATATAAGAGTTTACAATGCATAAAATAAACATTTCTAAAGCAACTTCCAAAGGTTGAAGATGCAACATGGAAAGCGCAAAAAATACTACAGAGGCACACCAGTAAGTTTCCAATTGCCACCATATGCCAATCTATAAAATCTGCACTTGCCAAAACAACTACTCTTCAAAAACTCACATTCCATGTAAACTCAACACAAAAATAGAAAAAAAAATTATGCACAATTCCTCCTGTAAATGTCAACTTTCTAACTTGACTCCTCATTTGAATAGAAACTGCAAGTTGTAACTCACAAAGGCAAAGTGAGAAAATCAGCAACATTTAATGTTTAGAAAAATAAAATCTTTGGAAAAATCAAAGGTTGAGATACCTTTTTCCTAACATTCTCCCACTTGTCAAACACCTCTAAAGAGCCAATGAAAGTAACATGATTTAACTGCTAGAGGTCGTGAGGCCCATATACTCCGAACACCATCTAAATTTAATTGTGCTCACGAGCTTAGTTAATGCATCTGCAACATTCACCATTGTCTCTACCTTTTCCAGCTTCACCCTACCATCCTCGACCATATCTCTCATGAAGTGATACTAAACAACAATGTGTTTGGTCTTGGCATGAAAACTTGGGCTCTTCGCAAGGAATATTGCTCTTTGACTATCGCAATAAAGTGTAACTATACCCTATTTCAATCCAATATCTG
>CM021104.1:216914052-217020209 GCA_007115665.2 Sequoiadendron giganteum
CAGGTTTTAACCAGAAGAGTTTGCCAAGCTCTTACTACACTTTTGGTCAATGTACAAGGCCAATTGATACAATTGTACCTTCTTCGCTTTAGGTTCTACTAGACCAAGGCGGGTGAACCTAATGAATGATGCAAATTGGAAAGTATTTTTTGATGCAACAATCTACCCACAATGGCAAAGGTAGTGGATAGATGAAAACCTCTACAACTAATCCTACTCCTACTACACAAATGAAAGGATTTTGAATGAATTGTTTGATATGAAATTCTATCTCTGGGTTGAGGCAGATCAGTGCCTTGTGTCTACATGGGCAATGGAGTCAAGAATACTAAGAACTAAAAGTATTTCCCTCTCTGTCATCATTCAAATTGCTAGGCACCTTAGAAAATGAAATTATATGACTAGCATAAAACCTCATTGATTTATGACTTGCATAAATAAGGCTGGAATGTTTTCTTATCGAATTCTACTTCAACTATCCAAAAGAAATCCTAGATCACTGTGATGTACTTGAAAGAATTTAATTCTGGCTTGCAGATACCAGCAAACAAAATCACACAAATGAATCTGACATATGCTTGATATATTGATTTAAATGATCAAAGAACTTCTAGTTGGAGACAATTAAATAAGAAATATGTATTATTGCAACACAACAATTAACAATAGAAAGGTTTATGTAATTCAAAATAATCTCTCCATTGATCTATTTCACAGAAATATTTTTCATTGTTTACATTCCTAGTCCCTTCTAGGGAAAAAATCTCATTCCTACTCTAACCTCCAACCCCTGAATTTCATCCTCTTGCAACTGATTTTTTTGAAATATTTATACAGAATAAAACAAGGGTCGTGACCCTTCAATTTTCTAGTTATATTCATTTTACATTCCATGGCAGTAATTAAAATATTTAATTGTGCTGCCTATCGGCAAATTAAATATTTGTTTACAATAGTTCTGCCTCTTGATTTTACATTAACACTTTTCCCGCAATTATAATTTAAGCCTCTTTGGTCACTCTTAATATTTCACTTTATACTCTATCCACTCCATGCATTTCATGTCTCTGTGGCCTTCTATATTTATACCACTCTACCACGGTCAAACATTTGACCGGTCGCGGTATCGTGGTGGTTGGCCCCACATTGACTGTCGCGGTCTTCATCGTTGCTTACCGCAATACCACACTCTCCTCCATGCCTCTCTGTGGTATGGCAATATTAACCATCACGACCTTCTCCACTGTTCACCGCTCTACCACAGTCAACTTGTTGACCGATCGCAGTATAGCGGTGACTGCTTCCCACCGGTCTCCACTTCCTCTCACTGCCTTACTGTGGCTTTGTTTTTGCTCACCTACGATATCACAGTGTAACCGCTAGCCATCCTACCTTTACTGCTACCGCGTTACCGTAGTTACCATGTGAACCGATGGCGGTACAAAGGTAACCGCTACCTATAACCGTCGCTGACCATTGGCTCCATCGTCGTTGCCGCTCGTTGACCGTCCACCTTCGACCACTAACTGTTCACCGCGGCCACTGCGGTCTGTGGTTTGACCGCGTGCGGTACCAGGGTGAGCACTTTATGCCCACCTGTTAACCATTACCGCGATACCACAGGCCCCTTTATAGGAGGCCATGGTAAGGTGGTAAACATATAAAAATGGAAAATTAAGGGAGCTGTGAGGTGTAAAATGAATAGTGGAATGAACGATGATTGAAATAAATCATTTTTATGAAAAGATAGGAAAATGGTGGATAAAAATGGATTAAATCATTTAGGCTTTAATGGTAAATATGAGGTTTAAATGAAAAAACCCTTAGGATTTTAAAATGGAAATTTTAGTCCTAACAGTGGCTCCTGTTGGGGATGAGTGGTTTTCAAATCATTGCAAGAATCCAGAATATCTGTGGTAGAGCAAACCAAGCTAATGATAGAAAATGATATGAAAATGAAGGAAATAGTAGATGGAGGGAAAGAACAGAGCATGACTGGTATGAAAGATGGATCATGGAGAAAGGCAAAACCCTAGACTACTGTGCATGGAAAATATTTTTTTAAAGAGGCATTGCTAAGAATTGTCTATGCACTGGAAATCCTTAATCCTCTGTACTTGCTATGGTTCAAAAAATAAAACCACAAGGAATGGCCCCAGGCCACCCAAAAAAGAAAAACTTGCACTTTCCTCTGTCATAGAGTTTGTTCTGATTAGAGCTCATCAGGTTTATTTTGAAACTATCCCTTTCAACTGCCCTGCAACATGCATTGCCATTGAAAATCTTTAGGAAATAATTGTATTCAATCTGATTCATATTCATCTCATCACTCTGCATCTCATCATTCTCATTATCATATAAAACAAATTTATCACCCTCAGCATACAAAGTGTAACCACAATCAACAAAACTTTCATAGGCATGCTCACTATCATATGTTGTTGAGTGTGCCTGCAATTGCATTGGGAACTAAAAGTCTGAATACTCCTTATGGCAACCAAAAAATCCTGTCTTATCAACATCTTTTAAAATAATGAAATCAAAATTACTTCCCATTTCCTTTTTATTTCCAGTTGGCATTAAAACATATCCTTGATCCAGGAAATCATCCTTATACATACTTGTATCAACAAATGCTGGAAATCCATCATCAATAATATGCAAACCAATATCATTTTCTTGCAGGCATAAATCATTCAATTCACATACCTCTTCCTGGACACAAACAAATTCATGATCAACTTCAAAAAAATTATCAATGTGAGAGATGGACATGGAACCATTTGAATCACTACACATAGTATCTTCCCTATCAAAGCATATATAGGCTGGGACCAAAGTCTTGGAACCATCTTCATGTGCATACTTCTGGTATTCCAGAGTTAACAAATCTGAAACTTGTTCACTGCTAAGTGAACAAGTCTCTGCTTCCATATCTTCTACCATGTCTCCAACTTCCTCTTGATCTTCATAATAGCTGCAACAATCATCCTGTTGAAGATCATCATCCACAATTTCACCTTCACAATCTGAAATACAATCTGTCATACCAGAATTACTCTCCATATCTTAATTATTTGACAACATGATATGTTCTTCTGTTTCATCTTCTGAAGCACTTCTAATGTATTCTCCAGATGGTGTGTCCCTATCATCCTGCAAATCAGTATCCATGTATATTGTCCCAAGCATGGAATCAATGAATTCATGTGTTGCATCCAAAGCATACTGCTTTGATGATTCTGGCCAATAAAATGATTCAGGCTCTGATGGTCTCAAAAATTGTGCAACAAATGTGGGTCTTGTGGGCCTATGATGGGGAGGTAATTGCATACAAATTTCTACCATCCTATTGTATAGAGAATTTACATCTTCTCCCTTATATCTCCTTATATCAAAAAAGGCATCCACAAGATTTTTGTTTCTTTCTTCTATTTGAATATACTCATCAAAAATACTTTGTCGTGAATAGAGTATATTACCTTTGTTTCCAGAATTCTCCTCAGTTGCATCATAGGGAACTCGTGGTGTCCAAGATCTTCTGGCACTTGTATCTTCATTCTCACTATATGATGGCCTATTTGGTGATGCACTTTGAGCACCTTTGACTCCCAATTGCAGCAACTGTTGGTTCACTTGTAGCATCTGTTGGTCCAATTGCAACCTTTGTTGTCTCAATTCCTTCAACTCCCTTATTGACTGCTGTCTCCTCTCTTCTTTTGCCATCCTGACAAAATATTATTGCTTTTACAACATCCATGCATTACTTATCAAAATAAAATAGAGTCGCCACCTACTTTTCCAAAAGTAGGAAAATGAAATGGATTGCTTTGATTTTCCCCAACGGAATCTCCAAAAACAAATTTGTAAAAATTTGCTGACTCTATAAATGGAAAGGCTGAAAACTTCCTAAGTCATCCCCAGCGGAGTTGCCAAACTGTTGGTACTCAAAAATGCAAGTTTTAACCAGAAGAGTTTGCTAAGCTCTTACTACACTTTTGGTCAACGTACAAGGCCAATTGATACAATTGTACCTTCTTCGCTTTAGGTTCTGCTAGACCAAGGTGGGTGAACCTAATGAATGATGCAGATTGAAAAGTATTTCCTGATGCAACAATCTACCCACAATGGAAAAGGTAGTGGGTAGATGAAAACCTCTACAACTAATCCTACTCTTACTACACAAATGAAAGGATTTTGAATGAATTGTTTGATATGAAATTCTATCTCTGGGTTGAGGCAGATTAATGCCTTCTGTCCACATGGGCAATGGAGTCAAGAATACTAAGAACTGAAAGTATTTCCCTCTCTGTCATAATTCAAATTGCTAGGCACCTTAGAAAATGAAATTATATGACTGGCATAAAACCTCATTGATTTATGACTTGCATAAATAAGGCTGGAATGTTTTCTTATTAAATTCTACTTCAACTATCCAAAAGAAATCCTAGATCACTGTGATTTACTTGAAGGAATTTAACTCTGGCTTGCAGATACCAACAAATAAAATCACACAAATGAATCTGACATATGCTTGATATTTTAATTTAAATGATCAAAGAACTTCAAGTTGGAGACAATTAAATAAGAAATATATATTATTGCAACACAACAATTAACAACAGAAAGGTTTATGTAATTCAAAATAATCTCTCCATTGATTTGTTTCACAGAAAGATTTTTCATTGTTTTCATTCCCAGTCCCTTCTCGGGAAAAAATCTCATTCCTACTCTAACCTCCAACCCCTGAATTTCATCTCCCCTGCAACTGATTATTTTGAAATATTTATACAGAATAAAACAAGGGTCACGACCCTTCAATTTTCCAGTTATATTCATTTTACATTCCATGGCAGTAATTAAAATATTTAATTGTGCTGCCTGTCGGCAAATTAAATATTTGTTTACAATAGTTTTGCCTCTTGATTTTACATTAACACTTTTCCCGCCATTATAATTTATGCCTCTTTGGTCACTCTTAATATTTCACTTTATACTCTATCTGCTCCATGATTTTCCTATCTCCGTGGCCTTTTATATTTATACCGCTCTACCATGGTCAAACATTTGACAGATCGCGGTATCGCGGTGGTCGGCCCCACACTGACTGTCGCGTCTTCATTGTTGCTTACTGCGCTACCGCGGTCTCCTCCATGCCCCTCCTCGGTATGGCGGTATTAACCATCATGACGTTCTCCACTGTTCACCGCACTACCATGGTCAACTTGTTGACCGATCGTGGTATAGTAGTGACTACTTCCCACCAGTCTCCACTTCCTCTCACCGCCTTACCGCGACTTTGTTTTTGCTCACCCATGGTATCGTGGTGTAACTGCTAGCCATCCTGCCTTTACCGTTACCACGTTACCATGATCACCATGTGAACCGGTGGTGGTACAGCGGTAACCGCTACCTATAACTGTCGCTGACCGTTGGCTCCATCGTCGTTGCCGCTCGTTGACCATCCACCTTCGACCGCTAACTATTCACCGCGGCCACCACAGTCTGTGGTTTGACCGTGCACAGTACCGCGGTGAGCACTTTATGCCTGCCTATTAACCGTTACCACCATACCGTAGGCTCCTTTATAGGAGGCTGCAGTAAGGCGGTAAACACATAAAAAATGAAAAATTAAGGGAGCGGCAAGGTGTAAAATGAATAGTGGAATGGACGGTGATTGAAATAAATCATTTTTACGAAAAGATAGGCAAATGGTGGATAAAAATGGATTAAATCATT
Organism: Sequoiadendron giganteum; assembly: GCA_007115665.2. Classification (NCBI taxonomy): domain Eukaryota; kingdom Viridiplantae; phylum Streptophyta; class Pinopsida; order Cupressales; family Cupressaceae; genus Sequoiadendron; species Sequoiadendron giganteum. The sequence goes on from CM021104.1 coordinate 216,919,792, forward strand.
TAGGCTTTAATGGTAAATATGAGGTTTAAATGAAAAAACTCTTAGGATTTTAAAATGGAAATTTTAGTCCTAATAGTCCCTTAGACTGTTTAGTCTCATGGACATCATTAAAATCTTTCATTCATTCATTCATTGGCCTAAAGAGTTTTCTCTATATAAGCTTGAGGGTGCTTTGTAAAGGGGGTTCACCATCTTTGTAAAAAGAGACTTGGAGAATCAGTAGAAAGAAAATCTCATTCCATTGATCTTAGCATTTTGTATTTTTCCGATTGATTAATAGAAAGAAAAACTTACCAGATTGTGCCCAAATTGCCTTTATTGTGTGTTTTATTTTTGTTTATGATAACTACAATGCTTTGTGTCATTTACTAATGGATTTTAATAAGTGATTGATGTAAGTTTTAACTTTTATGGTTTCTAGCATAAGATTATAGATTATTGAATCATGTCTTGTACTCTTTCATTCTCTGCAATGATTTATGGTTAGCTATCATATTATGCTTGTTGATGAGAAAGATTTACAAGAGTTAAAGGTTTTAGTAGAATAATTAGGTCACATCATACTTTAGTGAGCCTTAGTGGGTGCTTCTCATGAAAAATATCTAAATGCTATGCTCTGTTTATACTCAGTCTTAAGCATTTCATTCTCTTTTAAAAAATGAAGAGTCTGTGGCACTTTGTGCTCGTTTATTTGGAGACTTGTGCTTCTATTATTTGAAAGAGAGATTTGAAATGTTATTAAAGCTATGGTGTGTCACCTTAGGTTATATTTTCTTATGTTCTTTTCCTCTTCCCCTTTTCTTCCTCCCAACCAAGAATGAAGAGTTGACTTCTAAAATCTTGGAGGTTGTTCAGTGGAGCACAATTCATCTCCCATCCACTACACTTACAATAAGGTTGTTCCTGCGAAGCATAAGCTTTAAGGATCAATATTTATTTTTCTAGTACACCTAGTGGGACTATTTTAATTGCTAACCACAAGAAAGTGCATGAGTCATAGGCTCATTATAAGATCACAAACATACCAAAATCGAAGCTTATTGCTACCTCTCAAAGTAATTGTGTTGAAAGAATGGAAAGAATGAAGGTGTTTTCATTGATGTCAAATGGTCAATTGATTATCAATTGGTTTTTGTTGTCATTAATGTCATGATTGCAGGTTATTGGTTGTATATGTTGATCATGATTGTTGAAAGTTTCTAGACCCATAGTTTTGGTTGCTGATTCATTGTACAATGCGAGTTATGTTCACCAGTTGTGAACTGTGGTTTTTTATGTTTTTGGTTGAGGTCCGAGAGAAATGTTGTTGGTCAGGATTTCTCTTTGTTAAAGTCTTATGACTTGTGGTTCTAGAGTTGATTTGTTATGATTGTATTGAAGATAATTTTGGTATCTGAAAGGTTTGCACCTAATCGCTTTATATGTTTTTCACTGGTTTGGCCGACCTTGTGTTAAACACTAGCTTCAGAATCGATGAAGCATGTTGGATCTATTTGGGTCCTTATCAAGTGTGTGTTTGGGTCACTCTCATTCTAATTCCACCCTAGGATGCTTTGGCGCTGACCTAATTTGTATTTAATTTTGGATGACCGACTTTGGATATGTTTCAAAGTTGAAGATGGTATAAATACATGATGAGTTAGTGTGAAATGAAGAAAGCAAGCGAAAAGAGAGATAAATGAAAAGAAATAGAGAATATAGATGCAAGATTGATGTGAATTAGTGAGGGTGTGTGATGTGAGTGTGGAAGATCAGTGCAAAGCCTAAATGTTGAGTTTTTAAATGCAGTGAGTAGATGGTGTACTTTATCATTCATGCATGTCTGCAAGTGGTTGAGAAATTGTGGTGGATTTCTCTGTTGCATTGAGATTGTCTTCTCTCTGTAACATATCTCTTCTATATTATTTGTATCTCTATGGTAGTGATCCCTCTAGGTTGTTATCCTTGTTGGATAGTGAGTCTTGATTTGAATAGTGATTCCTTGTTTTGGCAGTGAGCCTTGTTTCTCAAGAAGTGAGCCTCTTGTAATCGATTTTGATATTCTCTATAGTGTGAGTTAATTCTCACTGTGGTTTTTCCCTTATTGGGTTTTCCATGTAAATCTGGTGTTGTTGGGTTGGTGTGATGGTTTTTAGTTTCTGTACTTGCACTTAATGTTTAATCATTTAAATAGTGTTAAGGATTAGTTTTTGTGAATGCATTAAGGTTTAAATTTGTGACAAATGATTCACCTCCCCCCCCCTCTTAGTTGTCTTGTTCAAAAAGTTGTAGCCTGTGCTAGAGCTACCTAGCCCACTGCACAACAAGATCAACCACAACTCCCTATGGCCACTCAAAATCCCAAAAAAATTGTAACCTAGAAAGTGACAACCCACTCACTCCTATTCCTCCTACGATATGGGATCCTATTCCTACGGATGGTCTAAAAGAACTCCCTATGTTTACTGAGGAAGACTTCAAAACACCAAAAAATCATCTTCAAGATGTTGTTGACATATACATTGTTCATAATATCACAGTGAAGAATGTGGCACTTGGGTTATTGGTGGCCTCCTTCAAAGGAAAAGCTGAACAATGGTACAAATATCTAGCTCCTAACTCTATTTGCACCTAGGATCAACTTGAAAACTAATTTTTTAAACATGTTTCGAAAAAGGGTATTCGCTCATCTTTGCCACAATAGTTCACAACAAGAGGTCATTACAAAATTCAATACAAGGTTCCATAAGACCTAGCAAAGGATCCTTGTTATAGCTTGGCCCCAGTAGATATGGCATTTGTTTTCTATTTGAAGGATTTCAACTTTGATATATCAGTCATGATCTAGTCTCTTGGGGGTAACACTCTGTCGAATGCATATGATGTGGTGGAAAGAATTGAAAAACAACTTAATAGACGCTAGAAAGATCTTGCCTAGATCGCCTATGCCAATGCTCCCAAAAATATTAGCTTAGTCTCAAGAAGAAGTTACTACTGAAAATTCCACTGCACCTCCACCTTCTATGTATGTGTACCTATTGTCACATAAAATTACACCCTACTAAACAAGAGTTCAGTGTTCTAATGACATAATGGAAATGACCTCAAGGTGTGGAACCTTGCAAATTGAGGTCAAATCTTCGGAGAAGGCAATATTCCTCTTCCAAACTAAGTGAAAATGACACAAAGATGCAAGGAGAACATAGAGGAAAAGGGATAGAAGGAGAACATGAAATGTGAAAGAAGGTGATGCACCGAATTTAGAGTTTGTTCCTTCTTACTTTAAAACAACATATGTCAAAGAAAGAACTAAAACACCCACTCAGATATGAAGGTAAATTAATTTTACTCAAACATGCAAGAGATAATGGTGATAACAGTTGAATTTAATTGACATAAAGCTTAAAGTAATCTTTACAATGGTAGAATTCAAGAGTTGTAGGTCTGCAAAAGAAAAATCCTAGAGAGGCTAGAGGGAAAAATGAAAGGAATTGAAGGAGCATCAAAAGGCGTCACATGTCAAATATTGAAGACAAGCATGCCAGTTTCGCTTAAATCCCACTTACCCAAGTAGTTACAACAAGAAATCATTGACTATCCAGGTGTTAGTGCGGTTAAAAGATCGGGAGAACAATGTTTGTTAAGGAGACGACTGCAACAATCGCCATGATGATGATCTACATGAAATGAGTAGTGGGGATTCTTTTCAATTGTGTTTTTGTCTTAAAGATTTTTCTCTATATAAGTCTATGAGCGCTTTGTAAAAGGGGTTCACCATCTTTGTAAAAAATAGACTTAGAGAATCAATCGAAAGAAAAATCTTATTCCGCCAACCTTAGCATTTTGTGTTTTTCCAATTTATTAATAGAAATAAAAAAATATCAAATTGTGCCCAGATTTACTTTATTGTGTGTGTGTTTTTTTTTTTATGATAAGTTTAATGCTCTATTTCATTTACTAATGGATGTTAATGATTGATTGTTATAAGTTTTGGATTTTATATGGTTTCTAGTATAAGATTGCAAATTATTGAATCATGTCTTATACTCTTCATCCTCTACAACAATTTATGGTTGGATATGATATTATGCTTGTCAATGAGCAAGATTTGCAAGAGTTAAAGGTTTTAGTAGAATAATTAGGTCACATCATACTCCGGTGAGACTAAGTGGATGCTTCTCATGAAAATATCTAAATGCTATGCTTTGTGCCTACTCATCCTTGATCATTTCATTCTCTTTTCAACAATGAATATTTTGTGGCACTCTTTGCTTGTTTCTTTGGAGTCTTGTGCTTCTGTTAGTTGAAAGAGAGATTTTAAATCTTGTAAAATCTTTGGTGCATCACCTTAGGTTAGATTTTCTTATGTTAATTTTCTCTTGCCCTTTTCCTCCTCCCAACCAAGAATGAACAGTCAACTTCTAAAATCCCAGACGTTGTACTCCAATGGAGCGTAATTCATCCCCCATCCATTGAACTTCCCATAAGGTTATTCCCATGAAGCGTAAGCTTTAAGGATAAACAATTACAAAGGTTCTTTACATTCCAAGTCTCACAAAGAACCTTATTTTAATCAGTTAGTTACTTGAGTGCAACTTTGAAGTTGAATTTGATTGTTACAATGGTGGAAATTTGTCTCATTAGAGATAAATTTAAAAATGGTGAAGTTGTTTCTTGTGCTTCAAGGATCGGAAATATGTTTCAAATTTTTGATGTCAGACATGAAGATAACACCCTTGCATTGAAAAATAGTGCATCCACAACTCTTTGGCATCAAAGATTTGTCCATCTCAGTTTTGGCTATCTTCTTGCATTGAGAAAGAGAGATACGATACGAGGACTTCCCCCGTGCAAAAATTAGAAGTTATTTTTTCATATTGTCTTGTTGGAAAGCAACATCAAGCTCCTTTTCTTGCTATAGAGAATAGAGCCTCAATTCCCTTAGAATGTGTTCACATTGATCTATGCATAAGTCATAACAATGCTAGGTATTTTCTACTCTTTATGGATGATTTTTCTAGAAAAAGTGGGTTTATTGTTTGGCTCAAAAAAATCAAGCACTTGATAAATTCAAACAATTTGAGCCCTTGTACAAAGTTCGTCCAATAATTTTCTCAAAGTCCTTCACATAGATCAAGGGGGGGAATCACAAGTAAGGAGTTTTGAAACTACCTTCATGGACATGGGATCATAGACAATTGACCACTATTTACATGCCTCAATATAATGGTGTTGTAGATAGGCATACTCATACTGTCGTTGAAATGGTATGATTTATGTTGAAAGATGTAAATCTTTCTCTTGCATTCTAGGTTAAATCAATTCACACAACAGTGTATTTAGAATCAGTCACCCACAAAAGTGATTAAAAATATCACTGTTGAAGAAGCATTGGTAAGAAGCCCTCTATATCATATTTCAGAGTGTTTGTCTGTACAAACAAACACTTGATAAATTCAAAAAAAATTGAGCCCTTGTAGAAAGGTCATCTGGTCATTCTCTCAAAGTCCTTCACATAGATCAAGGGAGGTAATCACAAGTAAGGAGTTTTCAAACTACCTTCATGGACATGGGATCATAGATGATTGACCACTATTTGCATGCCTCAATATAATGTTTTTTTAGATAGGCATAATTGTACCATTATTTAAATGGTATGATCTATGTATGTTGAAAGATGTAAATATTTCTCTTGCATTCTAGGTTGAAGCAGTTCACACAACAATGTATTTGTTGAATCGATCACCCATAAAAGTGCTTGAAAATATCATAGTTGAAGAAGCATTGGTAAGAATACCTCTATATCATATTTCAGAGTGTTTGTATGTACAAATTACATGCATTTTACCAATGTACAAAGGACAAAATTAGATGGTAAGTCTTTGAAATGCATTTTCCTTGGGTACAATTCTTATTTGAAAGGATATCAACTTATGGATGCATTAACCAAGAAAGTGTGCATTAGTAGGGATGTTATTTTTGGTGAGGAAACAAGATGCAATGTTTCTTCCTCCCTATCTCCTAATAGTTCTCAAACATTAAATATTATTGAACATGATGATGAGGTTCTTGTTGAAGAGGAACCAGAAGAGGCTTTGTTTTCATAAGAGGGCTCCAAACTTACTGCAAGTCTCATGAAGAGGTAAATTTGGCTCTCATATGTATAGTTATTCAAATTTTAGAACTAGAAACAATTCAACAATATCTTGAGTTACTGCCTTGGAAGAATTTCAAGGATGCATAATATCAGGCCTTATTGAGGAATAATACATGGGAACATTTCAATCTTCCACAAAGCAAGAAGGATATTGGGTGCAAATGGGTTTTTTGAATAATACATGGGAATGTGTGAGTGGTCCATTAGGATATTTAGATTTGGTCTCAGAATTTGACTTTTAGTTTTCAGTTTCTCTGTATTTGCATTAGAAAAATGCATTTTCATAGTCATTTAGCTACATCATTTCATTTTCATCAAAAATACATCTCAAATCCCTCAAATAATTTAGATCCAAGGTTGATTGAATCACCTTTCAGGTTGCAAGTTAATCTACTTCCCTTATCGATCTAAATTCTATTGTTTCATAGTGAAAGGTAGCCAATCCTAGTAAAACCCTAGGATCACTTTTCCCACATTACATCATTGTAAAACCTATGTTAAATATATTTATGAAATTTTTCTTTGGGATTTCATACTCATGAAAATATTTCTCAAAATTCTTGAAAGAATAACTTTAGATTGGTACACAGTTACAATAGTAGGACTCTTGTTAATGTCTTCTTTTGTGGCTCTTGTTGCTCATGTGCATATCCCCTCCTCACTAGAAATGTTTAGCTTGCTCAGTGGCCCTCCTAGGCACTCCTCTCTCTCTCACATGGTTGCCCATTCCTCATATTCTTCTATTCCTTCCACATCTAGGTCATTTTTTAGGGATTCACAAGGCTCTTCCTTGCATCTGCCCTCTAATCCCTTTGCTCGAGTGCTTCCTATGGAAGCTCAATCGTCCAATGCGATTCCTATAGTTCCTACTACTACTAAGGGTCTCTCCTTCTCCTTGGTGGCTAGTTTTGGTTCTGCTCACCCCCATTTGGTGTCCCTAACCCATTGAATAAACCTTCTATGGTAGTGATCTACAAGGCGGAAGTGGTTGAGAATGAAGATTTTTACCAGAGGTTTGGCTTAGCTTTTTGCTTTGTCAATCTTTGGCCAGGTCTCTCCTTGACCTAAATAAGTGGGTTTCGAAGCATTGGAGGACATTTGTTTTGGGTAAGATGAAACTCTTCCCTTACATACTAAAGGTTTTTTTTTTGCTACTTTTGCTTAGATTAAGGATTGTGGTGCAGTTTTGGGTCATATTTGGGATTGGGGAGTTCACTCTCTTATGCTCAAACTTTGGTCCTCTTCCTTCAATCCCCTTACCGAACCACTCAATATATATTTGGTATGGGTTAGACTCTCAAATTCCTCCCTTAAATTCTGGAAGGAGACTTGTTTTGAAGCCATTGGAAAATCAATTGGTCACTTTTTGAAAACAGATGATGCCACTGCTTTCATGTGCCATTCTACACATGTGTTTAAATTTTTTGGTGGATATCGAAATCTCTTTGCCTCTCCACAAAGAGGTGGTTTTGTTGGTCAGGGATCATCCATGGTCTCAACTGATTGACTATGAGGGTCTCACCTTTAGATGTTGTTATTGTTTCACTATTGGTCACCTAGCTTCGACTTGCTCTCTTCAACACCAGAAGGGTGCGACAACCTGGTGGAAGGATGTGAATGTTGATCTCTTGATTGTTCTAGCTTCTAACTCTCCTATGGTGGTTTTCCCCAGGCTTTTTTGGAGCCTTCTACTCTCAACACAGATTTGATTTTCCATGTTGTCCTTAGTGATTCTCCTGAGTGCACTCCTTATGCTCCTCCTACTGCTACTACCTTGCCCCAAGTTTTTGTTGTGGCTAGTGACTATTTCTCTCTTGGTTGTCCTCATGTTCCCCCTCAAGTGCTCTTGGTCTCCCTATGGAGGATCCCTTCAAGTTCTCGCTTGCAGTGGGTGTCTTGATGATAACATTGCTTGGGCCATCATTCATAGAAGGTGTAAAGGACCCTCCTCCACCCCTTCTAGATCTCTTTATCATGACTTAGTGGTTAAGTCCATTTGTAGAGGGTTAAATCCCTAGCCTCTTGTTTATTTTTGGTTCCTAGATCCGATCAAAAGCTTTGCACTGGTATTTGTTTGTTTCCTTTTGGTCTTACCTCTAGTGAGATTTGCTTTATTTTCCTTGATGTTTGTCTTGTATTGGGTACGAGGCCTTCCTATATCTTAATCAAAACTTTAGATTAGTACTATAGTTTTCCTAAGTGTTTAATTCATTCCTTTAAGAAAATAATAAGTAAGTTCATAAAATAATTTGACATGAATAAGTTGCTCAAGATAGATGTATGAGAATTCTTATACATAAAACAAGATCCAAAAAATCAACTACTCATTTTATTATTAGATGTAGACAAGTTCACTATTCCTCTATTGGTTCTTCTCACATGGACCACAAGGAAATGTGTGACTCATTTCTAAATTCCTCAAATATATTTATTTGAGAAGAGGTTCATAAGTTTTCTTGCAAAACCTCTATCTCTCTCTAACTCTAACTCTTTCTCCCTATAAATATATATGTTTGTTTAAAACTCTATATAACATGAGCATGTTATAAAGTGTAATTGTATTTTTTAATACAAGTGTGTTATATGAACTTTTACATAACGTGCTTGCATTTCTGAACATTTTTTTTTTATTTGGCTCTTTTTTTGTCTCCTAATTTAGTGCACTTTCCTACAATTTATTAGACATATAAGGCTTTATTGATATATATTGGGTGATCCCACAATACTGGTTTACAATTTTTGGGCAGACTAGACACTGAACTAATTTTTTAAAACTAAATCTTCACTTTCAAGCTCCTATAGCGGCTAAACTGTGAGGAATTTGAAGATGATGCAAAATAGTGATTTGTGAAGTTTTGTCTGTAGATTCTAAATATATTTTTTTCAATTTTTTTGGAATCAGATTGCACTTTTTTTTCATCTCCTTCGAAAACTAGTTTTTATCAGTAAATAACATTTTTAAGGAGTGATGCTCACTATATACAACATATATTTTATTTTATGAAGGATAAAACTCTAATTTTTTAAAATTTAGATTTGTAACTACAATATCTAACCAATTCATTTGGTTTCATACTGTTTTATTAATTTTTTTTCCTTAATCAAGTTTTGAAATCAAACCAATTACAATTTAGACATAGGTGGACTGTATACAACATAACTTTTTCTGTATGTATCAAAATTCAATTTTTTTTTTAATGGATCAAGGAGATCAATACCCAGCCTGAACATATTTTTAATTTTTTTTTTAATAACATTTTATTTTTACACATGTGCAGAACAAAGAGCTTGATTTTCGGTGAAGAACCTACATTCACAAGAAATAAAAAATAAATATAATAATAAAATTTAATTTAATTAAAATTATACTGTTTTTGGAAGCTTATAATAAGGACTACATAATTAGAAAATATAAATTTTAAATGAATTCATTTGATCCCCCAAAAGATAAATGAAAAGCGGTTTTTTATCAGCATTGTGATAGGTGTAAAAGAGACTCTGTTATAGGTATGGTTTAAAAATAGCAGGGTTCTATCCAATGGGGCTTGGTCTAAGGTGGTTTGATCAAACCCTCTTCAATTGGAATCCTTTAAATGGAACTTTTCAAGGCTTAAATCATTATATTTTCTAAAAATATGTGATTTGAGCAAAAAACAGGATCTCCCAGAAAGTGTAAACCACTATTGTGGTAGCACCTTATTGGGCTAGTGACTTGAATTGTTAGAAATTCACTAGTGCCTATGTGTTTTCTCTATTTGACAATGTTATTAGTCGGATGAGTAAGAAGCATGCCATGATTACTTTGTCTAGTATCAAAGAAGATTATATGACTGCTACAAAAGCTTATAAAAAAGCAGTATGGTTACATAGATTATGTTCAAGAGCTTAAATTCTTTATTGTAGGGGGTTTCAAATTGGATGTGACATTCAGAGTGCTACTTGTTCAGTTAAAAATACCATATACCGTGCTTCTACCAAGAACGTTGATGTATAGTATTACTTTGTTTGCAAGATGATGGCGAATGGTAAGGTTAGGTTACAAAAGGTTTTCGCATAGAAGAACATTTCAGATTCATTAATGAAACTAATGGACGGGAATAAGTTATCTTAGTGCAAGGAGGCAATGGGCCTTGCTTCTTTTACTTGATTTATTGATGATTCTTTATTATCTCATTGTCACATGGATAATATCAAGTGGAAGGGTATTAATATAGTGTGATATTTAATTATAATCATACTATATAATACAATATCTCCAGGTTTCTTAGAAAGGGTATTTAAATGCTCATGTAGTTGAGAGATTATTATTTTATTATTATTTTCCCATTTGGTTTGGAATATTAGTTGTATTCACATTCAAGAAAGAAGGTGGATTATGATGGTGGCACTTACAAACTAATTTGAACCTATTTGTGCCACTTTCTCATTCCTATGCACTAGGTAGGGAAATGTAGCATCTTCTTCATTATTAGACCCCTATGGGTCCCACATGTGTAGTGATCTCATATTGGAGCAATTTTTTTAATGGAGTGTCCAGTCATGAAGTGGAGTGGTCAAACATGTTGAGAGTTACATTTGTAGTTCATGGATGCATTTATTTTTTACATGAGGGTGTTGGATTTTTCTATGTCATGTTTTTGGACGGTCTTGGTTTCAAGAATCCACTTTTGGTTTCCTCTGGACTATTCTCCATATATTATATGTATTAAATATGTAAGGAAATCAGAGTAGAGGAAACAATTTCGTATGCCAATCTTGAGAAGAGATATTATGAAAACTTTAAAACTGATCTAACAGTTACAGAAAATCTAGAAATATATTCAACATAAAATAAACAATGAACACAAGATATACGTGGGGAAAACCCTTTCAGGAGAAAAAACCCCACACTCCAAAGCCTAAACAATTTATTATCTGTAAACAACAATTAAAATACACTTGTAGCACAAGCTTCTATAGGCTCGTATTACCAGTAAAAAATTCTAGAAGAAATCTGGCAGCATAACAGTTTCTCAACACAACTTCATTGCTCCTCCAAAATACACAAGTGCTCAATATATAAGAGTTTACAATGCATAAAATAAACATTTCTAAAGCAACTTCCAAAGGTTGAAGATGCAACATGGAAAGCGCAAAAAATACTACAGAGGCACACCAGTAAGTTTCCAATTGCCACCATATGCCAATCTATAAAATCTGCACTTGCCAAAACAACTACTCTTCAAAAACTCACATTCCATGTAAACTCAACACAAAAATAGAAAAAAAAATTATGCACAATTCCTCCTGTAAATGTCAACTTTCTAACTTGACTCCTCATTTGAATAGAAACTGCAAGTTGTAACTCACAAAGGCAAAGTGAGAAAATCAGCAACATTTAATGTTTAGAAAAATAAAATCTTTGGAAAAATCAAAGGTTGAGATACCTTTTTCCTAACATTCTCCCACTTGTCAAACACCTCTAAAGAGCCAATGAAAGTAACATGATTTAACTGCTAGAGGTCGTGAGGCCCATATACTCCGAACACCATCTAAATTTAATTGTGCTCACGAGCTTAGTTAATGCATCTGCAACATTCACCATTGTCTCTACCTTTTCCAGCTTCACCCTACCATCCTCGACCATATCTCTCATGAAGTGATACTAAACAACAATGTGTTTGGTCTTGGCATGAAAACTTGGGCTCTTCGCAAGGAATATTGCTCTTTGACTATCGCAATAAAGTGTAACTATACCCTATTTCAATCCAATATCTGAACACAAACACTTCAGCTAAATGGCTTCTTTATAGGCATGAGTAGCTTCCATGTACTTTTCCTCAGTAGTGGACAAAGTGACCACATCTTGTCGCTTTCTCATCCAACTGATTGCACCACCATTAAGAGTAAAAAAATATGCACTGGTGGACCTTCTGCTATCGACATCACCAACCTAATCTAAATTCACAAAACAATGGATGCTTAGGGAATGTTGATCTCCTATACCATGAAAACATATAGAGTACTATGTTGTACCCCGCAAATATTTGAAGACCCTCTTAACTACATCCCAATGCACTCTTCTAGGATTAGACATAAAATGAGAAAGAAATCCCATTGCTTGGGCAATGTCTGGTCTTGTACAGACCATATGCATACATTAATCTTCCAACTACACTTTGGTAAGGCACTATGCTCATGTCTTCCATCTTTGATGGGGATGTAGGACATTGTGAAATAGAGAGCTTCATTCCCAATGCAATAGGAACACAAAGTGGTTTACAATCCTGCATGTTGAACCTTTGCAAAAAAGAACAAACATACTTACTCTAGCCAAGCCATAGATTTATGTTCTCACGATCTCTTCTAATCTCCATCCCAAGTATGTGTTTTGCTGCACCAAGATCTTTCATTTCAAATTTCACAGAGAGCTTAAAGATTTCAATTCTACAATTAAACCTTTTCCTTTCCCAATGAACATGTCATCAACATATAAAGCAATTAACAAGAAATAATCACCATCAAATTTAAAATATACACAGTAATCAGATTTAGACCGCACAAATCCCAAACTCAACACATATGAATTGAATTTCTGGTACCACATCCTAGGACTTTTTTTAAGGCCATACAAAGATTTATTTAACTTACAAACCAACTTGCTTTTACCTTTTACCACGTAGTGCTCTGGCTATGTCATATAAATTTCTTCCTCCAAATCACCATGAAGGAACACAGTTTTTACATCTACTTGTTCTAGCTCTAGATCATAAGCTTCTGCAATAGATAATAAAAACCGAATGGATGTCATTTTAGCAACATGAGAAAAAATCTCACCTTAATCAATACTCTCAACTTGAGAGTATCCCTTCTCAACCAACCATGCCTTACACTTTTCAACATTTCCATCTGAACCAATCTTTTTCTTAAACACCCATTTACATCGAACAAGTTTCCAACCTTCAGGCAGTGGTAAAAGGTCCCATGTTTCATTCCTTTTAAGGGCTACCATCTCTTCATCCATGGCTATTTTCTAGGACTCTGCATCATTCATACCAAAAACCTCTTTCATAGATCTCGGTTCGTCAATGTTAGTACTCAAAGAAAATATACACTTCCAATCATTAGGTGAATACCCATACCTTTAAGGTGGTCACCTTTGCCTTGTAGACCTTCAAACAGGCTGAGGTGGAGGTTCTTCCACTTCTTCCTCCTCTTCTTCCTCTCTTGAAGATTCAAAGCTTGATGAACTCTCCTCAACTTCTTGTCTATTTTGGGGTCTCAATTCATCTTCCTCAAGCGTAGAAGGAAGTTGAACCACATCCTTTTTTTGTTCAATTTCTAAAGTTATACTGTTCTGGCTAAAAATTAACAGGAGAAGATTTAGTCTCTCTAAAAAACCACTTCTGGAATAAATTACCTTTTGTGCAATAGGGTCCCAAATCTTGTATCCTTTCACACCATAGCCGTAGCCGATGAAGTTACATTTGACAACCTTATAATCCAATTTTGTTCTCTTCTCCTTAGGCACATGTGCATATGCCTCACAACCAAAAACTTTGAGATGTCTAAGTGAAGGCTTTTTCAGGCCGACCATGCCTCCATTTGCATTTTATCAACAAGCATTGGTGTAGGAGATCTATTTATCAAATAACAAGTAGTGGCAACAGCTTCAGCCCAAAATTTTTGTTCTAGACCAGCTCCACTCAACATGCTCCTAGCCTTCTCCATCAACGTTCTATTCATTCTTTCTGCAACTCCATTTTGTTGTGGAGAATACAAAGTTGTCTTTTGTATTTTAATCCTGCAATTTGTACAAAATCTGTCAAAGTTTGTAGAAAAGTACTCACCACCATTGTCAGGACCCTCAAAAATTTAATTTTCTTTCCAGTCTAAGTTTCTACCAAAGCCTTGAACTCCTTAAAATGACTGGAAACTTCATATTTACTCTTTAAAAAATATATCCATGTTCTACTAAAATCATCAATGAAAGTAACATAATAAACTAATTTACCAATAGAAGCAACATCAATAGGACCAAACACATTAGAATGAATCAAATCCAATATACATGAAGACTTATGCAAAGATGAGTAAAATTGAACGTGGTTTTGTTTTCCATAAATATAATATTCACATAAATCAAACTCTAGATTGCAATCATTCAACCCCTCAACGAGGTTCTTATTTTTCAAGGCTTTTAAACCCTTCTCTCCAATGTGGCCAAGAATTTGGTGCCATAACATGGTCTTCTCTATAGGCAACTTTGATTCGATAGATAGAGCACCCTTGGGTACCCAAAAGCCATGACCATTTGTAGAAGAGGAAACCATCTCTTTTTTCAATGAAGTATTTTGGTTTAATCTTATCAGAAGTGCTATTGCATTCAACTGTGCATGCATTGAGTTGGTACAATGTACCCAATCCACTTCCTCTCACTTTCACCATAGCACCTCTCACCATTTTCACACATGCTTTAGAAAACTGTACATGCACAATCACATCTATTAGCTTGCTAATAGATAATAAATTTCTTGCTAGTACTAGGTTATGCAAGACACCATCAAATTATCTAAATCTATCATCAAAAAATTTCACATGAATACTACCATGGCCAACAATATCAAGGAAAGAATCATCACCCAAATACACCTTACCACCATCATAGTTTTCATACTTACTAAACTAGTTTTTGTTATGAGTCATGTGGAAAGATGCACCCGAGTCTATCAACCATACATCATCACCCGCACAAGTGGCCAAGGCTGCAATAAAGGCATCTCCATCTTCCTTTTCAGACTCATAATCAGAATATTTCTTCTTCTTCTTCTTCTTTTTCTTCTCTTCTTTACAGTCCTTTTGAAAGTGTGCGGGTTTGCCACAGTTCCAACATATTGCCTTGGACTTACCAGGACATTTTTATCTCCCCTTATTTTTGAACTTAGAACAACCATGCTGCTTCTCATCTTTGCCTCATTCTTTTTGTCTTCCTCAAACACTCAAAGCCTCTTTGGTGTTCAGAGAGACCTTCCTTATCATCTCTTCAGAGAGTAGAGAACCAACAACATCCTCCATCTTCAAGATGAAAAAATTTCTCCCAATGGCCATGACTAGGCTATCCCATGAGTCTGGCAAGGAACACGAAAAAAGTTTGGAACCTTTCTTCTTCATCCATCTTAACCCCAATTGAGGTCGACTGAGTCACCAACATATTGAACGTTTCCAGTTGCTTATAAATTTGTCCACCTTCTTCCATTCTCAAGGAATATAAATTCTTCTTCAAGAAAATATTATTTACTAGAGATTTGGCTTGGTATATCTCACCCAACTTCTTCCAAAGATTCTTCGAAGTAGGTTCTTTGTAGACATTTATTAGGATTTAATCTGCAAGACATAGTCTAATGAGACCTTTAGCTTTTCTATCCATTACATCATATTTTGCAGCCAAAGTTGGATCCGTAGGCCTATGGACATTTTCATCCATTGCATCCATTGCATCCCATAGATCCCGATCAATCAATAGATCTTCCATCTTCAACTTCCACATTTCAATGTTCACGCTAGAAAACTTCTCTACCTCAATCCTCCTAGATGTGTTTGCCATTCACAAAAGATATTTGCAACAAGATCACAAAGTATCCTCTACACAAGCTCCCACTCAAACCTTGATTAGCTCCCAAAACCCAACAACCCACAACTGGAACCAAAGGTGATCAAGCTCTTATACCACTTGTAAGGAAGTTAGAGTAGTGGAAAAAATTTCCTACACCAATCTTGAGAAGAGATATTATGCAAAGTTTAAAATTTATCTAACAATTATAGAAAATCTAGAAACATATTCAACATAAAATAAACAATGAACACAAGATATACGTGGGGAAAACCCTTTCAGGAAAAAAAACCCCACACTCCAAAGCCTAAACAATGTATTATCTATAAACAACGGTTACAATACACTTGCAATGCAAGCTTCTACATGAGTATCACCAGTAAATAATTCTAGAAGAAATCTGGCAGCATAATAGTATCTCAACACAACTTCATTACTCTTCCAAAATACACAAGTGCTCAATATATCAGAGTTTACAATGCCTAAAATAAACATTTCCAAAACAACTACCAAATGCTGAAAATGCAACATGGAAAGCACTAAAAACACTACAGATGCACAATGATAAGTTTCCAATTATCACCACATGCCAATATGCAAAATATGCACTTGCCAAAACAATTGCTCTTCAAAAACTCACATTCCATGTGAACTCAACACAAAAATAGAAAAAAAATTTATGCATAACTCCTCTTGTAAATATCAACTTTCTAACTTGACTCCTCATCCAAATAGAAATTGCAAGTTGTAACTCACAAAGACAAAGTGAGAAAATCAACAACTTTTACTATTTAGAAAAATCAAATCTTTGAAAAAATCAAAGGTTGAGACACCTTCTTTTTCCTAACAAAATAAAGGTTTCATGGTTATTTTTTATAGGTAGATAAGTTTTGTGGAATGATATCAAATTGAAGGGATTTTTTTATTTATTATGTACTCTTGATTTAAAGATTGATATATAGAATTGTACTCTCCTTGTAGTAGAGTTTTTTCCCAAAAGGGTTTCTCCATGTACATCCAATGTTGTGATTAAATTTTAATATTTTTTAATTTCTTATTTTTTGACTTGTAATTCCATGCATTCCTTTTGTGGTAAATAAATTGATGGTATGATCAAAATTACAAAATTACACTCTATTAACAACCTTTCATTTGTAGTAGTTTACCCTATTTTACAACAAATGACATGTTATATTACATGTCTATGTAAGGACATTAGTATGCTACTATTTATCTACATTGAACATGATTATGGGAAATTGTTTAATTAGTTGTGAATGTTATCCCCCCTCCCTCTCTATCTATCTATCTATTTGTCTATATATTTTTTGTGTATCCATCTATCTATATATACATTTGTATATCTATCTATTTGTATGTCTATTTATTTATCTATTTGTCTATCTATCTACCTATCTATATGTTTGTTTGTTTGTTTGCTTGTCTATATATCTACCTACCTACCTATCTATTTGTCTGTCTATATATCTATTTATCTATTTGTATATCTATATGTTTGTTTATTTGTCTATCTTCCTATCTATCTATCTATCTATCCATTTGTTTGTCTATCAATATGTCTCTCTTTTTGTCTATCTATCTATTCATCTATATGTGTGTTTGTTTGTATGTCTATCTATTTTTATTTTATTTGTATGTTTGTTTATCTATATTTTTATTTGTTTGTATGCATGTCTATCTATCTATTTTTTTGTCTGTCTATTTGTCATTTTGTCTATATCTATCTATCTATCTATCTATCTATCTATCTATCTATCATTCTATCTATCTATCATTCTATCTATCTATATGTTTGTCTATCTATCTTTTTATCTATCTAAATAACTGATCGTGGTAGTAAAAAAAGAGAGACAAAATAGATAACACTTAACAATACAATCATTATATTAGTTATAACTCAAGGTAATTATCTAAACTACAAAAGCAACAAAACATCAGCTTGTGTGTATGCTAAAGTTCTCAGGTTCATAGTGTGCATGTGATTCTTTCAATTTTGCTTCCCTCTCTTTAGCGATGCTCTCCCTCCTCATCTGAGAGGGGGAAAAATTTCTCTTCCATCCACCTCTTTAAACCATCAAGGTCGTTAGTCTGTTAATATCCCCAAACATAAAATAAATCATTTATTAATCTCATAATAATCAACTTACTTATACATCTTTTAAAACAATATCTAACTATTATCTTGGCTTTAAAATACTAAAACAAATCAATCATAGTATAGACAATCTTAAAAAAAAAAATTTTGACGTCATATTTTAAAGCATAGATAACTTGGTCCAAAAATGGGGTGTGACATATAAAGACTTTGACAAATTCATTTTTTCTTCTACGAAAATTATTGAATTGACTCTTATGGTAGATGAAGTTTCAACCCCTTTAAATCACACTAGACAAAACTTCTCATGTTTCATCCTTCGTCTTTTAAGAAAAACTAATAAACATAATCCTTTATTGGATGAAGTCATCATGTCATCCCCTTTAACTCACCCTACAAATAATAATTATGCTGAAGGCGTGTCCCTATATGAACTTTCCAAGTTCATTTTCTCCTTCAACGGTTGAAACATAACAAGAGGCCCTGGTTGATAGTGAAACAAATCTCAACCATCCATCATTTTTGTGCCATACTAAAGTTGCGTGATAAAAAGGGATAGTGGATTATTGTGCACAACAGTCCCTTCTTGAGATTGAATTAATCATGTTTTTCCATACTGAGGATGCGTGATAGAAAGGGATAGTGGAGTATCGTGCACAGTGGTCCCATCTTGAGATCGACTTAATCATTTTTCGCCATACTGAAGTTGCGTGATAGAAAGGGATAGTGGAGTATCGTGCATAGTAGTCCCATCTTGAGATCATCTTACACCTCCTGCTTGGACCATGCCTTACTTGAGGATAAGTGAGAGCTTGAGATCTTTGGGAGGGAAGGATAGCCGCTTGATCGAGAAGTGGATCACCTTGATTCAGATTAAGTGACAACATGAGATACCAACATTCATCCCTTGCTAGGCAAGCATCCCGGACCACCTCATCCCACCTCCTGATCCACCACACGAATAACAATACTCATTTTTTTCCCTGATCCAGTTGAAGAGGGAAGAGAACCCGAAATGGGGAGACGAGTGCATGCAATAAATGGATTATTCATTCCTTTAGTCCTTAGATAATTTGTGCCCTAGACTTGAGGACCCAAACTTTGGTTTCGCGGGGCAAGGAGGTTTTCTCATTTTTCGACAAAAGAAATGCCAATAGTAGAATTTTGTGGCGGTGACAAGGATATGGATCCCTTTGTTGAAATGTACCCAACTAGAAGGTATGGATGGTATGATGAGGTTCTAGCTCGTGGTGCCATGAAGACAGTATACCGAGATTTTGATGAGGAAGAAATAATTGAGGTTGCATGGAACAAGGTGTCTCTGAAGTGCCTTGAAGACGATGCAATAGAAAGACTCTTTGCAGAAGTCTGGCTTTTGGAATCACTGAACAATAAAAATATAATAACTCTTTATAATGCATGGTTGAATGAGAGGGTTGGACATGTGAATTTTATTACTGAGGTTTGCACTTTTGAGACCTTGAGACAGTAACGATAGAAGCACAAACATGTTTCCATGAAAGCTGTAAAGAACAGGGCACGAAAAATTCTCAAGGGTCTACATTATTTACATAGTCAAGAACCTTGCATCATTCATAGGGATTTGAATTGCAGTAATATTTTGTGAATGGAAATAGCAGCACTTTGAAGATTGGGGACTTGGGTCTTGCGGGCACCCTTAGAAGTGATCAAGCTACTCATACTGTGATTAATACACCTAAATTCATGGCTCCAGAGTTGTATGAAGAGGATTACAATGAACTGGTGGATATCTATTCCTTTGGCATGTGCATGTTGGAGATTATTACTTTTGAAATTTTGTATAGTCAGTGCTATAATGTTGCTTTGGAATAGTATGTACATCCATCGAAGCATAAACGATAGAGAAGCTTTGTCAGATTTTATAGTAGCAACAACCCTAGTAGATATGCATGCAAAAAGTGGAAGCATTAACAAGGCACGTGAACTGTTTGACAAAATACTTGAAAAAGATCTCATCTCATGGATTGTAATGGTTGTAGGATATGTACAAAATGGATTTGTTGAGAAGGCTTTAGAAAATTTTAAGCAAATGCAATTGGCAGGTGTAAAGCCAAATTCCATAGCCTTTGCCAGTATACTCCCATCATTGAAGCATCATAGATGGAGGAAATTTTTCAGATATTATAGTTGGAAATGCTTTGGTGGACATGTATGCAAAATGTGGAAGCATAGAAAGGGCACGTGAACTGTATGACAAAATGCCTCAAAGATAGGTTATCTCATGGAATGCAATGATTGCATTGCTGAGACATTTATCCATCTATGTGATGTAGACCAAAGCCAAAGACATGCTTCTCCTCATTACAATGGTTGTGTTATAGATGTGTAAATATTGGATTTGTTGATTACCATGGTTTCCCTTTATTCAAGAGCTTTATTAGGCACTAAATAATTCTACAAATTTGGACTTGCAAACTCTTTCAATATAAGCATTTTCATATTAAAAAGATTCTCATTACCTCAACAACCACATGAATGGATCAAGTTGATTTCATCATTGATGGCCCCCCTTGTAGGAATACCTTTTCAAAATGTTATATCACTTCATATTATATTTGGTTCCACTATAGATTTCATAAGGCACACACAAGTGAACTCATCTAAAGTAAATTTGAATTATTCTGAAAATTATTCTATATAGAGTGCAATCATCATCTCTTGTATAATTTCAATTGGAGGTAATTCTTCTTTGTTGTTTTGATTCAACAGACCAAATAATGTGTTGGTTGTTAATTACAAGAAAAATTGGTGTTTGAGTCCCCATTTTTTATCGACCTCTCCCTAGGTTTCTGCTCACCTTTGCATTAAGGAGTATTATTAAGGAGCCATATCATCTGAGAAACCTTGCTCTTGGATCGGTTTTTTGTTGATTCCCTAATTAGGGATTAGGTTCCACTTGAAGAGATTGCCAAAAACCTTATGGCACCAATCTTTTATTTTATGTTCAAGGTGCTCCAAGAGTCCAACGTTTCCTTGAATCCATACTTTAACTTCCTTCCACCATTTCCCAATGCCCAAAGCAAATTTTGAGTGAGTCAAACACATTCTCTTATATGAATTGATAGGGTTTTGGAGCCCATGTACCTTTTCCAATGTGGATTGAATAGTATGAATTTGTGCACCTTGGTTTGAGAACTGAATAGAACCTGCAAGCCACTACCACATGAGCATTCTTTCCAATTTTCTTCAATATAATGTTGTCCTTTTGTTTGTTATTCAAAGTGAATGTACCATCTGCATATTCTATGTCAGCCAGGTTGTTTTTGGTGAGTAGTTGTCTCAGGTAAGTTGTCGTATCATTACTAAAGAACTGGCCACCTGTCTCTTCTTCAAGAAATTGATGATATTAAAATCCCAAATCAGAATTGGCTTTGCTATTTCCATTAGCAAGCCAAAAGCAAGAAGTTAATGTGGTCAAATTTCAAATTGTTAATTATTGATTCAACTGGTAAATAATAATTCCCTCAAAAAAAATTTTGCCTCATGATCTGTCATAATTGCACAATATGAAATTGTTAAAAAAAAATCTACGAACTTCCAAGAAAATGCAATTCTCAGATGTTAAGCCAAATCTAATTAATTTTATCAACATTTTATTTGTGTGTGGGAACTTTGGAACAAAGTATGGACATTAGGGAAAAAAAAGTAAGTACATTTTTCTTACAGCTGGACATTATTGTGTCCCCATTTCTTATTTTTTTTTCAAGGTCAACATCACTTCAAATAGTCGCATGAGAGTTTTTGGTTGTCTGTTGGTGTGCTATGTATTTTGAATAATTTTCACCTCTTTATTTTAACTCCTAGTGGATGACATTGCTAACAATCACATTTGACAGTTAAATTAATCAAAGTTTCCAAACATTTAAACTATGTATCAATAATGCCAGACCTAACAAGGGAAATTTATAAAGACAAAATAGAAAAATCAAACAAAATGGACCCATGCATGTAGATATTTATGGTTAAAGAGCTTAACTATTTTCCTTATTCAAAAGTTTTGTTTCACTCCTATTTAAAAATTATATCTTATTTTTTAACAAAATTATCAAATACATATTATTAGGTTTAAAAATTTCGGCATCCTTTATTCTAGGTAGTTAAGTATTAATTAGCATAAATTATAGTCCTAATAACAAGCACATTTAGGTTTTAACATTGCGACATAATTAATTAGTTTTATATAATAAATAATTTGATTTATAATATATAATGCTATAAATTATTTAATAATATAATAGTTAATACATAAATAATAAATATAATAGATTAATATAATAATGACATAAATAATACAAATTCAAAAAATAAATATAATAATATTATTCTATAATTAAAAATTAAATAATTATTTTACAGTAGAAGATTTTTTTTTGAAACATCATCATCAACCCTTATGTGCCAAAAACTAAGGATCCTAAATAATTCTACTTTTAAACGCAATCCCAAAATGGAAGACCAAACCGAGCCTTCGAATCGTCCTTAAGGAATCTCGACTTACGAGGAAATAAACTGAAGCAAGGTTTCAGATCCAGCCAGCTCTTGGTGTGAATCAGCCATTTTGCTGAGCTGCCTTAATTTTAATGGGTCAAACAAGCTCTTCCCAAACCAAATAAAAACATCATGCAATTCAGTGTATACAAATACATCCAGCTTCTTGAAGTATACAAACATTTGACTATACTCTTATGATTGAATAAACACAACCCATAAGAACTGAACTAAGTACATAATACCTGAATAATCTTAAACAACTATACCTTTAATACAGGGTTAAACTGGTCCCATGCAAACCACAAGACTCTGCAGTATCTCCCAATAACTGAGTAACCCAAAAAAGAAGTAACATACAATACTGTACAGTTTAGAAAAACTAATTGTAATCTGATGGACGATACCATATACCATTACTTCATACATTGAGAGTGATAACCCCACATAGAAAGTCATCCTCACAGATGCACAAACCACGGAACATCAGAATAACAAACACAACTGAGGAAGCACAGATTGGGATTTTTACCACACAGAGATTTATGGTATGTCGAAAAATCCAAGCAGAATCCCAATGCATACACCAGATTTAAACAGCACCCAAATGCAGACATCGAATTTAAATGGCAAACAAATGCTCACACCAAATTCGAACAACTCCCATTTGCTCACCATGTAACTTTGCGCTTAGATTCGACACACAGTTCCCTTCAGAAACCCGAACTCGATGCAAAAAAATACAATTTTCAGTTAAAATAAGATAGAATAAGCTGGCGGCGACGCTGCATTGCACCCAAAATAAACTTTAATGTTGACCTGAATCAATCGCTCTTATAAAGCATTTGATAATGTTTACACCTTATGGTGAATTATGTGAGACACTGTTACAGATGGTGGCGTGCAAGGTTGGAGATATAATTCTTGTTTGGCTTGATTATGCTTAAAAGGTATATCTACTAGAAATATGAGTAAAAATAATGAAGGTACAACTAACGTCGATATGTCCGAGTGGTTAAGGAGACAGACTTGAAATCTGTTGGGCTACGCCCGCGCAGGTTCGAACCCTGCTGTCGACGTTTTATACATGTTATTTTTAAATGTTTTAACCATGAATATAACTGATTTAAAAAAAATAGCATTTGACAATTTATAATCACACGTTAAATGTCTCTAACCGTACGTTTTATATCGTAATTAACTCCATTTCATGAAATTTTGGTCATTACCACATCTTCAATCTATGTCCTTGTATGTGAGGAATTTGACTCACCAATATTGCACATGACTATAAATAGTATGTAGATGTGTTATTTGCATGAATTGGATAGCTAGCGAACTATAAATAGTTTGGAGATGTTTTAATGTTTTATTTGCATGAATTGGATAGCTAGCAAATTAATGTTGCTCATGTGGTATGATAGGTGTAGTGGTGGAGACTTTGATGGACTACTTGAGGAAAGGTGTTCAATGGATGGTAAGGATGTCTAGTTGATGTGTGGTGGTTGTGTGTGTAATAACATTTATATGCAAAATGTTAAGATATTGTTGAGTGTTCTTAAAGAGAGTGACTACACAAGTAGTTTCTCTTGTTCAAAAATTGCATTAAGATGAGCAAGTCTAATGACAAACAAGTGTGTATTATATAGTGAATTAATTAAATAATTCAAGATTATTTAATTAATAGAGGAAAATAGGGTTAATGATGCAAATGATGTTAAAAAGGGATAGTGTTAGAGTTCTATTTAAACATAGTTGACACTTTATTATAATTTGATAACGTTTTTATTGCATATTCATGTGAAATGTTGTATGACTTTTTTTACGCTTGAAGAAAAAATTTAGCATGTACTTTATGGTTTTTAAATAGTCAAATAGATGGGTTATTATATTTTAATTATTCCTTTTTCAAATCTTAATAAAATCTTATGTCTAAGAGATGTTTCTAGATAGTTGTATGCATGAACCATGTAAAATGACAATCATAGCTAAGGAAGGATAACTTCACCATATATTCTCTAAGCATCAACAATTAGTTTCAAGATTGGATTTTTTGTTTTCATAATTTTAATTTAATTTATTGTAATTAAATTATTATATTAATGTTAGAGTAGATTAGTTTAATTGGTTTTAGATAGATTATAGATTTGCTTTCCTTTTCATTAGTGTTGGACACTTTTCAACATATTTAAAAGTGGATTTTATTTCTTTCTTATTAATCTTGGATGTCAAAGATTTAGATTGGGGTCATTCAATATCCCATGCCTTACTCTTTTCAACCAAAAATAACATTTCTATTACTTTGTCATTACATTTATTTCTAAGTTTGAAAACATTTATTAGAGGTTCAAGGGAGACTCTTTCGAGGCCTCTTTCCACTCAAAATTCCTATCAAACATCAAAATCACTAAGGGAGAGGGGCCCATGGTGGAGCAAGGTCCAATAGTGGGGATAAAAGTAATCCTCAGTGGGCCCCATAATGGAGCACCTTAATATCCAATTGCAAAATATTTTTTATCCATAAAGTACACAAACTAACAAATCATGTGATGCCACATCAATGCACCAATAAAACATGACTTAGTGCACCACTATCGATCTCACCTTTTTTTTGGGCCTTTTTGGATATCTCAACAAAAAACATGTTGATGGGGCCTTAAAACGAAATATAGAAGCACGTGAGTTGCCAAATAAACTGTTGTACAAATTTGGGAATGATTTGAAATGTCCACATAGGATTCTGAGAAACACGAAGTTAGGGTGCTCCACTATGGGCCCCTTCTCCCCTAGATAGCATTGTATTTCATTATTTCTTAAACAAATATTATTCGATTGTTTTTTTCAACAATAACTTGCTTGCACTATCATTCCAAACTATCTATTAGAGATTTGGTAAAGGCCAACCTTTTTACCTTATCTTTATACTTCCTACTAGATGCTTACAAACAACTTATATTCATATTATTCGATTATTGGCATGTTATTTTATGACATGCTAGTCATATTTTATGCTTTCCAAATAGCTCATAAGGAACTACAAGTAGATTAAACAAAGTTTAATCATTTATTTATTTATTTCTTGCTTGCAAAGAACTACTTAGCACATATATGTTTAAAGGATTAATATTTTTAGAATTTTAATTTGACTTCATTTTTAATGAAAGTAAGCTAACTATTAATTTCTTAAAAATCCCCCTAGCCATAGAGCCTTTAGGTTGAATCAAACTTCAAGCTTTATAACTTGCTCTATCCTATATGAAAGAAGTTAGGTTATGTTATGTTTATGCATAAAGAAGTTGATGTCTATTTCCTACACTACTATTAGATGAGAACACATAATTATGTCTTGGTCTTGCATGATTCTATCTTGGCTATCTTGGCTATTGTGATTTGTTTACGATAGTTATCTATCTCTAAACTTTGTTTACTGTAACACGATATATGTTTTGACATCATGGTAGTGTTAATGAACACATTTTGAAGTCTACTATGCTAATAATCAAGTTTTGAACTTCATTTAGCCTTGCTCAAAACACTTGTTAATTTACATGTAAGAGTTTAAAGGTACAAATGCCCCACAAAATTTAAAATGCCTAGAGCAACATCCACTTATGCCAATGTAAATGATTTAAATGATCTAACATTCTCTAAGATGTGATGACATGATCCAACTAATAGTTGATTAGTGATCTAAGGCTTTGTCTTTAAATATGACAAACAATAGTCTACTTTTGGAAAGGAGTTAGCTTTAGATAAGTATAACTTAAGCTTGAATAAGGAAAACAAGATCACATGTGTAATTATATGAATGAAATAGACTCACGCTCATAAAGGTTTAACAATTTATTTTTTAATCTCCGAAGCCCAATTTGGGTCCTAGTATCCTTGGCTTTTCATTACCAACCAAACTAGGAAGATCATTTTCTCCTACAAAAGATTTTGATGTAAAGTGCAAAAACCTTAATAAAAACCAATAACTTTGAAAACTCAACAATTGCACAATTGAATATGGGAATAATCTATCCACCGTTTTTCTAAACAACCAAGTTCAAGATAGAGAGATCAAAGCCAACAGTGCATCATTGAACAAATTTTCAGCTGCATTATCTTTCATAGTTAGTTGGCCCTGTAGGGGGGTCGATTGCCTTCAGTAGGCCAACTCACTAGAATCTACCTATTAGAATAGTAGGGGCCAGCCGCCTGGGGCCTGACCCACCCGCCCCCTACAATTCTAAGGGCTCCCACCTGCTATAGCCCTACTATTCTAAGGGGGCATGCCTTCGGCAGCCGACGCCCCTACTATGGCAAAGGGGCCCCTTAGAATAGTAGGGCTATAGCGGGTGGGATTTGTTGTCAAAGGCTATCTTAGGGCTGGTCGGTCCCGAAGGGTCGGTCGGTGGGGCCCAATTCTCCAACTATAGTCAATGGAGTTCCATCTAGTTCCCTACTATTCTAAGGGTTTTCTGAACTGAAATCGGAGTTGAGTTGAGTTCTATAGTTGTCTACTCCCTCCCTAACTCTTCCATCCGGGGGGACCTAACTACTTCTATACCAAGGGACCTACCTTCGGGTTAACGCAAAGTCTACAACCAGCTTCAAATCAATACTTCAGGATGGTCCTTCACAGTCAATTAAAGCCGTACAACCAGCTTCAAATGAATAACCACAACCAGCTTCAAATCAATAACCGTGCATGCATGCATGCAGGGGTGCACTATCTTTGTTAGGCTAGGGCTCCAACTAGAGTAGGTAGGCTACTTCATCTGGGGGTGGGCTATAACTGCTCCTCCTACTCTTCTCTGCTCCTCCCTTTCTCGACCCCACCTTCCTTCAATCTCTCTATCCATCCTGAGCATGCTTTCATTTGTCTTGCCTCCACTTTTGAACCCTAAACAACTATTCCACTGGATCGACCTTCCTTCCATCCAGTAGTTCAAAAAGCAGTTCAAGTTCTAGAATTCCACTTCCTTCTTTCTCTGGATCCTCCGGCAGCTTCTTGCCTGGGGCTTCCTTCCTTTCATCCTCCCATAGAATTGTAGGGCCTGACTGGTTCAACATAGCCTTACTTCCTGGCCGGTTCAACATAGAACTATCCCTCACTCGGAGTTCTCCTTGCCTCTCACCCATGGGGAAGAACTTCAATTAGGAAGGCTCACTGTACCTTTCTATCCTCCTAAGTTTTTGGGGACCCAGACTCAATCTCATTCTCATGCTGATGCTCGGACTAGAGAAAATGAAAGCTTAGGTAGGCCGGCCATTAAGTAGGTAGGTTTCAGAATGCTATCCCTAAGGCGCCTTAGAAGAGTAG
Source organism: Sequoiadendron giganteum (assembly GCA_007115665.2). Taxonomy (NCBI): domain Eukaryota; kingdom Viridiplantae; phylum Streptophyta; class Pinopsida; order Cupressales; family Cupressaceae; genus Sequoiadendron; species Sequoiadendron giganteum. Next base: position 216,947,471 of record CM021104.1, read on the forward strand.
GGGGGTCGGTGGGGGCCAACAAACAACTACCGAGAATCAACTCTTCTCGCCAACAAACTATAACTAGCCCAAATGTAGGTGTAGCACCCCTACTATTCTCAGGGTCTCATCGATAATCAATAACCAATAACCGGATGAGAAGACCCAGGTTCCCGACGACCAACAACTATTATTTCCAGCTATTGAACTATCTTGACGAGTGAGGAGTAATGGACAGCCTAAACTGAAGGAAGCTTTCACTCAGCAACTGAACACCTGTTTGTTATAGCCGCCTTCGAACACTATTTATGAAGGCAACTAGGGCACCGACTCCTTCATCCTTGACAGCCTGAACTAAACACAGCTATCCCACCCTGCCACCCCCACCGATGTCACTATCCCGAGTGACGAGTGAGGTTTCGAGAGTCGCGTTCGCTCTATAACTATTCATCAGATTCCTGGGGGATCGAACCCCAACCCGAGGAGTAGATACACTTTTCCTTAGGGCAACCAACCAATCTGCTACGTAATATAACCTAGGGTGGGTGGGGTAATAATAGAACTTAGTGGGGGGGCGCCCTAACCCTAACTTAGTGGGGTGGCGCCCTAACCTGCTGGAGGTGGGAGGTAGCCCTCCCTAAGTTTCTAGTCGGGTTCAAAAAGGTAGGCCTTCTGGCAGATACCAGCTCATACGAACTACATTGCATTAGAGTCGAGTACCCCAGGCGGGGGTGGTCTCCTCGGCCTCCCCATATATAGATAGGCTGACCGGTGCCTCCATCCCCCATATATGGATAGATAGGGGTGCCTGCCAGAACAAAGCTTCTTGCTGCTGCTTAACCAACTGAATCCGCGGCTTCAACGACTGTTGCAGCTCTAGTAGCTACCTCTACCTTAGATGCTGCTGGTGTATCTAGTACTGAACTTGGTCTAGCTAGCTGCTTACCATGCTTTGCTACTGGCTATGGGTCTGGATCTCGCTCATGAAGGTCAGAATCTGAACCACGAGTATCTTCATCATAATCTCGCTTATGAGGGTCTCACTCACTCTATAAAGTCATAGCAGGTGGGTCATTGATGCAAGAACATCAGAATCTTACTCTCTAGCAATGGATGCTGTTGGATCTACCATTGCTCTTGGTGCCTCTCCCGGCCCCCCCAAGACCCCACCACCCCACCTATAGAAGAGTAGGGGCCGTACCTAGTAGAAGGGGAAGGATTCCCTTTCTATAGTAGGGGATTCCCCCTATCCTAACAGTTGGGTCCCTCACCAACCATGGCATGGATAGCCATCCATTTGATTGAGGAGCTATCCCATACCTATTACCGGAGCTCACTAACTAACCCACTACTGAACCAACGAAATAATCTACTGAATCAACTGCCTCTCCCTCCACTACTGAATCAACAGAATGAACAACTCCTTATTCATTGAGGCAAGAAGGATACCCTGTATAACTGTTCAAGGGGTGTGTTGAGCATGCTGGGAGGCAAGTCCTAGTTGAGCATGCTTTCATGGAAGTCAAGGAGGCCCTAGCTATTATTTATCGTTAGCTATAATCGTTCAACCACTAAACAAATGGAGAATTGGAGAGCAAAGAATACAAGGTTGTTTCTCGATCTCTATCCATTCCTGCTCATAGTTGAACCCCTTCCACACCTTAGGGTTGCATTCTTGCTCATAGTTGAACGGGTTGTTTTAGACAGGCAAGATTTGAACTGCTAGAGGAGGAGAAGGAATTGGTTTCTTTCATCCAGGAGTTCACCAAGACAGTTCCTACCGACAAGGAGCTATAGTTTCTTTCTTGCCGACAAGGTCGGATAGTCAAGTTGGGGATTGGTTTCTTTCCAGTTGGATTGGCCGGTGGGTTGCTCCATCCTCATCCATGGTCAAGGGAAGGCTTTCTTTCCTGCTTTTTCCATCCTGGGTTGGGTGGGACTATAGTTCGATTGTGCTTTCCTAATGAACCCCTGCTAACATTCTGAAGTTGTGCCAACATGGCTAGAACTAGACTTCATCCAACTGCTTCGAAGGCAATCCGGACAAGGAGAAAGAAAGAGAATCCTGGAGAAAGAGTTCAAAAGAGAATCCTGGATAAAGAGAATTCCCCCTTCCATACATAGTAGTTGTTCGTTCAACCGTTTCTTGAAACTCCACCGATAAACCGCCCTATATCTTAAGGTTCTAGTTTGGCTGGAATCTATAGTTGGCTGGATGGAACTCAATGACCTCCTGGGAGCAACAGAATGTAGATTGATTGATTGATTGACTGAATGACGAGGAGAAGAATGAGATCCAACTACCGCCAGTTGGGGAATCGTTGATCACTAGGCCCCGCCATTAGCAAGAAAGACTAAATAGCTGCTATTTGTTGGGCTCACTCACCCAGGTCGGAAAGAAGGATGGAGTGGGGGTGGTAGTGAATGAAGGACTCATTTCAGTGGGGCCTGTAGGGGAGGGCCCCCGATGGACAGTGGGAGGAATAGTGTCTTGAACTCCCTAGTTTAGAAGTTCTCGATGGGAGGCAAGATCCAAATGAAAGCATGCTCAACAACTATTCCCCCCCTCCCGATAGTTGATTGTTTGTTCAACCGGAAGGAAGATGGGATGTTCAGTTCAAGCGTCCCTACCCCCTACCCTTCCTACAGGGGGTGAGTCTGCTCCCATGCACTCTTATGGTTCTGCTCTGGCCGAGAAAGATGAACAATTAGTTGGTCATCCCTTACGCTTATGAGGCGGTGGGAATAGACAGGTGGAGCACGATTAGAGTTGCCTAGGATCGGCCATGGGTAGGATGACTTCTCAACTCGGCTAGAATTCCCCCTCACCCTACAGGGGCAGATGGCGAAGTGACAAGCGCTCTTTCCATTCCAAGCCATGATTGGGGCAACCAAGCCTTCGACACTGCCTCATGAATCAATTGGATAGATGCTCTAGAATGACAGGAAGCAGTAAAGAATAGTTGGAAAGGGACGCGCCTAGAACTTGGGTTTGGTTGGCCAAGTAGGCATCTCTTGAGCTCAGTTCCATTCCCTTCGATGCCCCAACTACTAAACCCACCCGGGGTGGGTGGGGGGAGATAGGGTGGTATTCGTTCAATCGGGGTTGAGTTTGACCTATCTGAGTCTGGCATATCCATTGGAATGGATGAATGTTAGTCATATTAACGTAATATGGATGGATGGATGAATGTTAGTCATATTATGTACGGGTTACCACCGATCATTCACCCAAGTGGAAAATCATCTTCTCGTATTTGAGAAAGAAGTGGGTGTATTCAATTCAAGAAGATCCTTGCTCCGACCATATTCGAGAAAGAAGTGCACCATATCCATGAAGTGGTGGTCAAAACCGTATTCTGGCGATACAGGCATAGATGTCGACTTTATCTCTCGATACGAGCCTATCGATCAGTTGGCTCTATCTCTCTTGGACCTATTGATCAGTCGGCTCTATCTCTCTTCTTCGCTCCAATCTGGAAGCATAATGGTGTATTCAATATTCTACACCGATTCTTCAATCTGGAAGTGGTGACCGGCCTTTCTCTATCTGTGACGTGATGTTTTGTGGTGACCACTTACGGTCCATTTCAGGCCTAGGTGTTTGATAGTGGAGGATAGTGGTAACTGGAGATAGTGGTCAATCCCTGAAATCAATCCTTTGGCGGGGGGGTGCAAACTCCACCAACCATATATGCCTTACCCACCGGCCCCTATTATTCTAAGGCAGGTGGGTCGAGTGGGCGGGAATCAGCCGTTTCGGCCCATTAAAATAGTAGGGGGAGTTGACCACCAACACCCCCCCCTCCACCCCTATTATTCTAAAGTGCAAGTGGTTCTCTTGTAGTCGGTAGATTCTTGTTGATACGCAACTACTATAGTTGGGATATAAAACAAACAAGTGAGTAGTACAAAAAATTAAAACTTGAAACTAAAGCTTCACCTCATTGCAAAAGGATGTGGACAGGACCTAGTTTATGAACACTTCTTGTTTCATTGAAAACCTTTTCTTTCACATCATCTTGTGGTCTTTAAGACATTAACCCTTGAACTACTAAAATTTGTAAGAACCAAACATTAGAAATTATGACAATAAATTAAAATTCAACAATATTGAGTATTGCTAGATTTTAATTAATAGTTATTTTTGTGAACAATAAATCCTTAATGCTGGTTAGCTAGTGGAAATTGACTAGACATTCTATGAGATTGTACAAACCTGTGTCAAATGTAAACTATATTCAAAGCAATCCATCTGTAATCTACCCTTTCAAATCTGTCTATTAAAATCTGAAAAATCAGAAAGTCGGTAACAATACCTACATTTATGTTCAAATAATTTCCAACCAAAACAATCGAGTTTATCCATCGCACGACTGCTCCATTGATTTTATAATGATAAAAATTAGTTTTACTTATAAAAATCACAAGGACAAAATTCTAAAATATTTCTGCAAAACTCAGAAGCAGATTACGTGATATGTGCCTGATGTTTAAGGGGAGAGAAAGTGGCATTTACCATATTATTTGATAAAAATAATTAAAAAGATAAAATCAGATATTTCCAGATTCTAATATTTTCTTAATCCGCAGCACTCAAGATATAACCTTTGAAAGAGGGTAAATTTGATGACCGTATGGCCGTGTTAAGTTAAGCCGTAAATACAATCAAATATTCAGGAAGAATGATCATGTGAAAAGTAAGACTTTAGATAGATCATTCTATGATAGTTATGTATCTCTAATTTATATGATAATTTTTTAAATAAAATATTATTTTAACAGTTAAAATGGCAATTTTGAATAGATACCCATCATACAAAATTGATTGACAGGCAAGATCGACCGTGAAACTTAGACCCCTTCAGTCATTAGTAAATTTTTAATTAAGAGAAATAAAAATGTTCAAAACATTAGCTGTTCGTTTGAATTTTTACCTGAAAGATTTACAATGCCATCAAATAATTACGGTGGTCAGGACGAATGATAGAATGGAATAATATTTAATCTGCTGTTCAATACCATACAATAATATTGGAATACCAAAACTCTACAAACATATTACACATATTGACTCTACAACCATGAATTTTCAAATTATGAACTGCAGATTACTAACCGAAACAACATAAGGGAGATAAGAACTACATATATTTCGCAATGGCTTACACACTCTGGGATCTGCTCTTCAACCATATAAAACAATGGAATGCTAAAAATCTACAAACCTATTACATATATTGTACTAAAATAAGACTCTACAAACAACAGATTACAACATGAAGGAGAGAAGACCTTATATTTTCCCTATGGCTGGCACACTCTGGTAAGAGCATAGCTCATACTTAAATGCAAGATAAGATTAACTCTCTCCAATGCTCCCTCAAACACAAAAAATACGAGCATTCCAGCAGCAACAATGGCAGAAATATTATAAAAACTGCCCATCAGTAGTAGCAGATAAGGACGTTGTTATTCAACCCTCCAGATGGAAAGGTACCATCAGTTTTAACTGGATTTCCAGGCACACTTTAACATATTTCCACAGAGACAAGGCCATGGTAGCTTACTGGAGCAAGGAGACAATTGATTTTTCTTCGTGAAGGACATCTTGGTTACATATGGGACATTATCAATTCAAGAAGGATCCTTTACGAAGAGAAATCAAGTGGCTCCTTACTCAAGTAAGCTCCCATGGCCTTGTCTTTCTGGAAATATGTTCAAGTGTGTCTGGTATTTCAGTTAAAACTAATGGTAATCATGCTGTCTGGAGGGTTGAATAACAACACCCTTATCTGCCACTAATATCACCAGTTATGTCCCCTGTATCAGGATGTTATAACCAGTTACTGATGGGACATTATAAATTCAAGAAGGGTCCTTCGTACATCACATCATAATTTGTCTCAAGGTAGGAATGATACAATTAGCTTAGTATCATGCCTGAACAGGAAGGGTAAATGTAACCACTTAAACAAGCAAAAAGCAGCTCATCGCTATTAGAGAAGCCACCCTCTAAGTTACATTTCAAGTGTGCAGCCAAGCTTTCAAAAACCAAGATGCAAAACCCCTCAAACAGCCTAGATTATTTGTAAATGCTGACAACATATTCAACACTAATAGATGCATTACTACCAACGATGCAATAGAGTGATACTGCAAGCTTATTAGCACCATACTCCTATGAAAAATCTATTGTAGTTATATTATTAATCTCCTATCTATAAAGATTATTTGACTGTCAAAAATTAATTTACAGCAAATACTGAAAAATAATATAACTGCAACTTCACGAATAAAACTCATAGGAATAGAAAAGAAAACATGCAAACTAATAAACACAATATTTTTGGACAAATTGTCCTTGGAAAAACCCCGGAGGGAAAACCAGTACTGCAGATGAGGAATTATATTAATCTTTAGCAAATCAAGAGATACAAAAGAAACTGCTTGCCTCTTACTGACAAAGCTCCGACAATATTTTTTACCGGATATTCTTCTCTCAATTTCTCCTGCTGAAATTCCACTATTGCTACCTCCAACGCTATCATTGTGCCCTTGCTATCACTGCAAGACTATTTGCTATCACTGCAAATATTTCTCCAACTTGTGTCTATCAGTATTGTTCTCCAAATGCCCAATGACCCCCTTTTAAACTATTCTCATTGGAAAACCAATGGCCAAGATTTAATCTCAATCAATGGCTAAGATTAATCAAACTCTAACAAACCCTAACTAACTGGTTTCTAGAAGTCTCTAGAGGAATCAATTATTTAATTAAATAATTAAATATCTGGACCTAACTAACTTCTATCTAGAAGTCTCAAGAATTAAATGCTAATTCTTGGAATTGGAAAAACAACTGCCGAGCTACAATATTAAATTAACACTCCCTCTTAGCGAGGAAGGTGTTATGCATAACACCTAACATATCTCTGAAGAAGATGAATTTTTCCTTCCCCAATGCCTTTGTCATAATGTCTGCTACCTGCTGATCTGTAGGTATATATTGTAGCTGAATAATCCCTCGCTGTACACAATCCCTGATGAAATGATACCTGATGTCTATATGCTTAGACCTATCATAAAACACCAGATTCTCAGACAACTTGATGCAACTCTGATTGTCGTAGTGTATCACTGTAGTCTCAACCCTCTGACCTAACAAGGCTACCAATAACTTTTGAAGCTATATCGCCTCACATGTCGTCATGCTAGCTGCTATGTATTCTGCCTCTGCAGAACTCAAAGCCACAAACTTCTGCTTCCTGCTGTACCAAGAGACAACTCTTGATCCCAAGCTAAAACAACACCCTGAAGTGCTTTTCCTGTCCATTGTACTACCTGCCCAATCTGCATCAGTATAGCCTATCAACTTGATACCATCATCTCGAGTATATTTGATCCCATACTCGATTGTACCACACAAATATCGCAACACATGCTTTGTCGCTATCCAATGCACTCTCTTCGGCTCAACCATGAACTGACTAAGAGAATTTACTGCAAATGATATATCTGGTCTGGTGTTAACCAAATACATGAGAGACCCAATCAACTGTTTGTATAAGGTGGGGTCTACATCCTTTTTCCTAGATGAGTCTACTTTCTTCCAATTCGTGATCATAGGAGTAGACATGGCTCTGCAATCCTCCATCTCGAACCTCATCAAGATTTCAATGCAGTATTTCCTTTGACCAAGGAAAATCTCACCATCTATCTGCCATACTTCCATGCCTAGAAAGTAGTGCATAAGCTCCAAATCCTTCATCTCAAACTCTGCTACAAGGTCCCTCTTGCACTCCTCTATGAGCCCCAATGAACCTGTTAAAAACAAGTCATCGACATATAGAACAAGAATGAGAATCTCACCCCCAACTACCAAGTAGTAGAGATTAGCATCTGCCTCACTCTTCACAAAGCCCAATCCCTGCAAGTATTCATCAATGTGCTCATACCACACCCTGGGAGCTTGCTTGAGTCCATACAAAGCTCTCTTCAATCTGCACATGTGGGTTTCACTGCTGTGTGCTACAAAGCCCTCTGGTTGTTCTATGTATACTTCCTCTTTCAATTCACCATTAAGAAACGTTGTCTTGACATCCATTTGATTGATCTGCCATCCCATCTATGCTGCAAGAGAGATCACAGCTCGTATAGAAGTATACTTGGCCATTGGAGTGAATGTCTCCTCATAGTCTATTCCCTCTTTATGAGAGAAACCCTTGGCCACAAACCTTGCCTTGTATTTCTCGATGCTACCATATGCATCGTGCTTGATCTTATAGATCTAGCGAGATCCAACCACTGCCTTATTTGTCGGTCTAGGCACAACCTCCCACACATCGTTCTACACTATTGAGGTATATTCCTCAACCATTGCATCTCGCCACACTTGTTGTTGTGCGACCTCCTAATAACTGGAAGACTCACTATCTACCAATTGACTAACTAAAGCCATATAGTCATTATACATGGCTGGTTGTCTCCATTGCCTACTACTCGTCCTAGGAGCTCCCACAAACTCCTGAGTATCCTGTTAGTTATTGCTACCAACTGTAGAGGATGAAATATCAACCCCCATGTGTTCCTGATGCATCTCTTGGATCTACTACATCTGTTGCTCCATACTCTGCGAACTCTCAGCGCTTGACCTGTGCTTGTACTAGTCATTGTACTCGAGCTTCGTTGTCCATGATTTGATTGCTCAATCCTTGGAACTTCTGCTGGCTGCTCACTCTAATCATCTGCTGGCAAATCTCTGGACCTTCTAAATGCCTTGTCTTCCATGAACTTGACATCACGCCTAGCTATAATCCTCTTAGCCCCTGGAATAAATATCCAATATGCCTTTGAGGTCTCCCTGTACCCCACAAAGTACCCTCTCTCTACAGTCTGATCTAACTTGGAACGTGTAGCACCTGGAATGTGACAATATGCCAAACTCCCAAATATGTTGAAGTGGCTAACATCTGGCTTCTTCCCTAAGAATGCCTCCTCTGGTGTCATCTTGCCCAATACCTTATGTGGAACCCTGTTTTGTATGTATACTGCTATACTGCATGCCTCAACCCATAAGTAACGTGGCATATCCTGGTCATACAACATAGCCCTTGCCGCCTCTGATATAGACTGGTTCGTCCTTTCAGCAACCCCATTCTGTTGTGGGTTGTAAGGAACAATCCACTCTCTCTTGATTCCTTCCCTGGTACATAACTCCTGGAACTCTTTCCCTTTCTACTCACCTCCATTGTTCGACCGAAGAACCTTTATCTTCCTGCCTATCGAATTCTCCACAAGAGCTTTGAACTCTTGGAAATGACTAAAAACCTCATCCTTGGTCTTCAAGAAGTATATCTAGGTCTTCCTGGAGAAATCATCAATAAAATTAACAAAGTACTCGTATCCTCTGAGAGACTTCGTCGACATTGGTCCACATATATCTGAATGTACTAGATCAATAACACCCTTGAATCTGGTGTCACTCCTTGGAAAAGCTACTTTCACAAACTTCCCCAACACACATCCCTTACATACATCATCATGCTCTGTGCTCACCTCTGAAACACCTATCACTGTCTCACGAAGCAATTTAAGTGCTCCATGATGTATATGGCCCATCCTCTTATGCCATAGCTCCCTTGATCTCTAGAATTACCGCTACTCATCAGTGCCTTATGAGTATCAAACTGCAACTTGTAAAGTCGACCGCTCCTAACTCCAATAGCTATGGGTGATTTCCAATCCTTGTGCTTGATTAACACATTTGCCCCTCTAAAGAGTACATTGTAGCCTTTATCCTGAAGGACAAATACGAAAATAAGATTCATACCCAAGCCTGACACATGCAACACATCATGAATGGGAATTGGCTTGTCATTCTCCCTCTGAAATAGAATAGTCCCTTTTCCAACTGGGTTTAGTTTGGACATGTTCCCTATAGAAATCTGAATTCTGATGTCCTCCTCCTTATAACTGGAGAAGTATTCTCTAACTCCTTTCATTTGAAATGACGCCCCACTGTCTATATACCAAACAACTTGTGAGGTTGAGCTAACCATACAAGCTATGAGTGCAAACTCATCTTCCATTCTGCTAGAGAGCTCATCTGCACTTGTTGAAGCTGTCATCTGCTTCTTGCCTTTCTTCTTTTGTGGGCAATTGCTAACATAGTGGCCAAACTCATGACAGCCGTAACACTTGACTTTAGACAAGTCCTTCTTCTTCTCGCCTTTAGGATTTGATCCTTTGCTAGACCCCTTCTTTGCTTTACCTTTTCTTGCTAGGGCAACGTTTTCCTGTTCTACCTCACTTTTCTAACTCTTACTACTGGCACCACTGACAAGGCTTAGTCTAAGCTCCTCTTGAGTGAAGTCACTCCATAGTCGATCCCAACTCGGTAAGGTGTCTCATCCATTAATAACTTGAACAAAGACATCCCACTACTTAGTAAACCCATTTAGGGCTATCCATACTAGCTCGTCATCATCTGATTTATCTCCAGCAACTGCCAACTCATCCTTAACAAGTCTAAGTCTGGTGAGATAACTTGTAACATCCTCTCCCTTGTTCATCCTGGTATTTCTCAACTTTTCTCTAAGAATCAACTTCCTGTTAGTGGTAGCATTCTAGTACAGATTCAAAATGACGTCCCACATATTCTTCGCTATATCCAACTCTGTGATATGTGGAACAATATGATTCTTAACACCATTAAGAATCAACCTCCTTGCCTTGGCATCTTCCTTCTTATATGCTAAGAGCTGTGCTGGATCTGTAGGTACAGCTACAACACTGGTAACATATTCCTTGATACCATTCTCTTCCAACAATAAAGAAATTCTGGCTTTCTAGACACCAAAATTTGAGGCTCCATCCAATATGTCCTGATCTCTTAAACCTGCTAAGGCCATCTCAAACAAAAAATAGTAATAACAAAAATAATAATACTGAAGAGGTAGAACTGGGTTTTATAAACCCTCTATTTTTTCTTCCTGTGCCTGCGCTGAGCTCTTTCTTCCCTTAGATCTGCTCTGATACCATGTGAAAAATCTATTGCAGTTACTGATTATTAATCTCCTATCTATAAAGATTATTTGACTGCTGAAAATTAATTCACAGCAAATACTAAAAAATAATACAACTGCAACTTCACGAATAAAACTCACAGGAATAGAAAAGAAAACATGCAAACTAATAAACACAATATTTTTGGACAAATTGTCCTTGGAAAAACCCCGGAGGGAAAACCAGTACTGCAGATGAGGAATTATATTAATCTTCAGCAAATCAAGAGATACAAAAGAAACTACTTGCCTCTTACTGACAAAGCTCCGACAATATTCTTCACCGGATATTCTTCTCTCAATTTCTCCTACTGAAATTCTACTGTTGCTACCTCCAACGCTATCACTACGCCCTTGCTATCACTGCAAGACTATTTGCTATCACTACAAATATTTTTCCAACTTGTGTCTATCAGTATTGTTCTCCAAATGCCCAATGACCCCCTTTTAAACTATTATCATTGGAAAACCAATGGCCAAGATTTAATCTCAATCAAACTCTAACAAACCCTAACTAATTGGTTTCTAGAAGTCTCTAGAGGAATCAATTATTTAATTAAATAATTAAATATCTGGACCTAGCTAACTTCTATTTAGAAGTCTCAAGAATTAAATGCCAATTCTTGGAATTGGAGAAACAACTGTCCGAGCTACAATATTAAATTAACAACTCCAACCGAACTGAAGCTGAGATTTTACTTGGAAAGGAAATTTCGTTTTCAGGGGATAGGTGACAACTTTTCAAAATTTCTGCCAACTTACAAAACCCATGTAATGGAAAATGATAATACAGTGCCTCATCTAGAACTGTAAAGAATAATAAATCTATTTTGAAATCCTGAAGAATTAGAAAACCAAAAGATGTATTCAGATTATTCAAGAACAAAACTGAGTCAACAGAAGAGTGAAAAGGATGAAGTTCTAAAGTTCAGAAAAATAAAAGAGCAGCCCAAAGATTGATGTATATGAATTTTGCACATCCAATAAGGAGAGTACAATAAACACACAAACCTTTGCTCTCAAATGAGCAACTTGGCTTCTAAACTCAGGAAATACATGCTGCATTAGCATTTGTTCCAGCTGAGATTTATATGGCTTAGTCTGCTTCAACTTATAACATAAGGCTCCAATGGCTAAAAGAGCACCATCTTTCTGCCTATATGGTTTGCGGCTTGGAGCTGCCTCATCATAGCTGCAAAGAGGGATTGAAACAGTACACTTTTAGGAACCATAAAATTTTCTCGAATCATTTTGTGCAATAGCTGGGAAGTTGAATTTTCAATATGTCCAATTCTAAGCACAGATTCCTCAACTGACAATTTTTTTTCTAACAAAGGAAAGGAATCTCTGGAGGCTTTCTTTTCCACGTTTCCGCACTATCTCTGCAATGAAATCAATGGATGCAGTGCAGGGACTGTACAAATCTACAATAATATCTGCAAGAACCCATACATTGTGAGAATGGAAAGCTTTGCCAAACAAAAATACAGAAGAAATGAATTTGAGAAAATGCTTAGTTGTTAAGTTTTTCTAAGCTCACAGATTTTCAAAAAACTTCTAAAATAACAGTTTCATTTTCTGGACAATTAAAAAATGATCTGTTTTTCAAGAAAAAAAAAAAGACAGCAACCCACCATAACCTTTCCTGACATATTCATAAGGATCTTCACACCAAAGAGTTTAATCATTATCATTGAAGCACATAAGAGGGAAGATAATTTAAAAAAGCACTATATCAAGCTGTGGCTTTAAAAGTTGATATGTACTGGACTTGGTGATGCTATAAACAAACAACGGATAAATTAGGTACACATTTCCATTATTTATAAGCAATCAGTTTTGAGCTCGTAACACATCTAATTATCAACTTTTCAAACTCTTTGAACGTATAATAATATTGCTTTAATGACATTAATTCATTATGATATTGCTATCAGGATTCAACCATGTAGTTTTCGAGTCAAACTCATTGACCCATGATTCATGAGTAGTGGTTCACAAGAACCCATCTCTCATGATAATGAATGGTCCACTTAGCCCTCATTGCATCTAGGTGATGCTCACAGAGGTGAAGCATTGGTCCGTCCTGGGAGGTCACCCATCCCAGTACTGCTCCAACTCAAACGCGCTTAACCACAAAGTTTCCCCCAAGATTAAGCCCACTTAGCTTGCTACCCCATTTGCAAAACCTTCAGCAAGTGTTATGCCTTATGAACCATTCATTATAGAGCCCCTTTAAGACTTTTGAATAGATCATTCTATGATGGCTGTCTATCTTAAATTTATATAACAATTTTTTTTAAGTAAACTATTTTTTTAATCTTTGAAATGATAATTTTGAATAAATAGTTGTTTGACAAACAAATTAACACTCATCAAAAAGTTGCTTGACAAAAAAAAAATACAGTTGAATCCAAAAGCTAAATTTGCAAACAATTTCGTGTGAAACTTTTAATGAATATTTTATTGAGAAATATAAAAATGTTTCAAACATTAGCTGTTCGTTTGACTTTTTAACCTGAAAGATTTACAATGCCATCAAATAATTACGGCAGTCATGACAAATAAGAGAATGGAACAATATTTATTCTGCTTTCAACAACATATTGACTCTCCAACCATGGACTTTCAAATTACGAACTGCAGATCGCTAACAGAGAAACCGTAAGGGAGACGAGAACTACATATTTTTGACTATTGCTTATACACTCCGGGATCTGCTCTTCAATAACATTATTTGGAATACGAAAACCTTACAAACCTTTTACGTATATCGTACTAAAGTAAGGCTCTACGAACGGCAGATTACAACATGAAGGAGAGAAGAAGTTCATATATTTGGCTATGGCTGACACACTCCGGGAAGTTAATAGCTCATACCTAAAACCACTATACTGACGAGGGTGCAGAGAATGGTGATGATAATATCTCTCCAATTCTCCCTCGAACGCGAAAAATACGAGCATTCCACCAACAACAATGCGAGCATTGCAGCAGCAACAAGGGCGGAAATAATAAAAACTTCCCGCCTGAACCCTCCAGACAGCATGGCTACGATCAGTTTTGACTCAATTTCCAAGCAAACTTGAATAAATTCCCGCAAAGACAAGGCCATGGGAGGTCACTGGAGTATGGAGATACCTATTTTCGCTTCGCAGGACCAATTCTTATACAAAACACACCGTCCGATATCTCTCTTTATAGAAAAGAAGAACACAACGTCTTGTGTTAGTAATAGAGAAGAGAGATATCGGACGTCTACATCATAGACGGCTAATTTCCACACGGTGCTTCTACTATGTCACAGGTCGTCTTATACAAAACACAAGACAACGTCATCGTGACGTTGTGTTTTGTTTTGTATAAAGAAGACTACATCATAGATGACTAATTTCCACACGGTGGTTCCACCATTATAAGGTACAATCCATTATGTAGTTGTAACTTAGTATAAAGTGTGTGTTAGAGATGTGCTAGAGATGCTTACGTCGCCATCAGATTGACACTCAAGTGAATATCAATATAAATATATGTTCCAATAGTTTCAACATAGCACGATATGGGATATAGGATTAGGTAATTATTTATTCTAAAGAAATGAAGTATAAATTGGAGTTTAAAAAATAAAAATAAAAATAAAAATATTTAGTTGATTTTTCTGGTCAATAGATAGTTAGTTGTATGTGATTTTCATGATATTTTTTTTATCATATTTTTTTTATTTTGATGATATTTTTCTGGTCAATATATATATATATATATTTAGTATAAAGTGTGTGCTAGAGATGCTTACGTCACCATCATTTTGACACCCAAGTGGTCTCTATCACATCTCTAGCACACACTTTATACTAAGTTACAACTACATAATGGATCAAACATTTCTTTGGCACCCACCAAACTTGTTTACATCACCATCAGATTGACACCCAAGTGAATATCAATATAAATATATGTTCCAATAGTTTCAACGTAGCACGATATGGGATATAGGATTAGGTAATTATTTATTCTAAAGAAATGAAATAGAAATTGGAGTTTAAAAAATAAAAATAAATATATTTAGTTGATTTTTCTGGTCAATAGATAGTTAGTTGTATGTGATTTTCATGATATTTTTTTTATCATATTTATTTTTATTTTGATGATATTTTTCTGGTCAATATATTTATATTTTTTAGTATAAAGTGTGTGCTAGAGATGCTTACGTCATCATCAGATTGACACCCAAGTGATCTCTAGCACATCTCTAGCACACACTTTATACTAAGTTACAACTACATAATGGATCAAACCTTTCTTTGGCACCCACCAAACTAGTTTCCATCACCATCTGATTAACACCCAAGTGAATATCAATATAAATATATGCTCCAATAGTTTCAATGTAGCACGATATGGGATATAGGATTAGGTAATTATTTATTCTAAAGAAATGAAATAGAAAATGGAGTTTAAAAAATAAAAATAAATATATTTAGTTGATTTTTCTGGTCAATAGATAGTTAGTTGTATGTGATTTTCATGATATTTATTTTATCATATTTGAGAATCATAAATTTTTGTATGCATTAGATGTAAATGACAAAATATGAAGTCAAATGCTATTCAAGGTTTGATGATTTTTAATTTTCAATCGTCAAATTTCAATTTGGATTAAAATAAATTTGGTTTGATGGTTTTTATTTTAGGTTATTAAATTATAGGTAAGCCCTTAAAGTCATAAGGTTTTAGTAAATAAAGTAATTTTTGAGCCTAAGTTGGCTTATTTTGCTTCAAGTGATACATGTCTTTCAAAAGATAGTACGATGGATTGCATAGATGAAGAGGCTAATATCATTGATACATGTCTTTCAAAATATAGTAGGATGGATTGCATAGATGAAGAGACTAAGTTCACCTTAGATCCCCCCTTGTTAGAAGATCATCAACAAGACGTCAAATTTGTTGAGGTTATGAATGCACAGTTGACCACTAGATCTCCCTTGATTATTGGACCCCCCAAAACTCCTTTTGGACCTCCCAAGAGTCCTCTAATCATTGAACCACCTAAGATTCCTTTTGAACCTCCTAAGAGTCATTTAGTTATTGGATCTCATAAGCCAATTCTCATTATAGGACCTCCTAAACCTCAAGGACATATCACATAGTGCTTCATATTTACCTTTAAAAGACGGATTTGTAATTATATTACACAGTGCTTCATATTTACCTTTAAAAGGAAGATTTATCTTTTTTATTTCTAATTTCCACACGGTGCTTCCACTATGCTATTGCTTGACGTATGATGTAGACTTCTAATTTCCACATAATAAGAATTGGTCCTAAGTGAAGCGAAAATAAGTATCTCCATACTCATTTCAAAACTTTATTTCCTTATTAAAGATAACATTATTTTTTATAAAATAAATAAATAAATAATATTAATATTTTTTAAAATTAATTTGATATAAATAGGTTTATATATAATATTTTTAAATAAAATATTCTTAATATTTGAAGAGTAATTTTGAATAAATAATTGTCATCAAAAAATTATTTTACAAGTAAGGTCGATTGTTGCAATTAAGTCACAGTAACACTCCAATCTATGTGAATATTTTAACATTAGTACTATGGTATGGATTTTTGACACATGGCAGGTGCATGGAAATGGGTAGCCAATTTGTGGCCAATTTACTTTTTTTCATCCTGAAATAGTGAAAATGTGAGCGTGTTATAGTAAAACGCACTCGCATTATGGCTTGGTAATGACCGAACCTAGGATCGGTCATTACCAAGCCATAATGCGAGTGCGTTATAATGCGCTCGTGTTATAACGTGCTCGCATTATGGTTTAAATTTTGAAACATGTGCGCATTTTGAGTTCAAAAAATGTGCATTTTTTGAAATAAAAAAACATTTCCAAAATGCGCGCGCTCACATTTTGGTCTACATTAAAAAAAAGTTCTCTTTTTCTTGTCTCTTTCTTCTTGTTATCTTCTATAAGTTGACATTTACATATGGACGTTTACTTTCTTATACTTTAAGTTATATTTCATGTATATAGGTAGGATGTTTGATAGTGGTTTTAGATCTCTAGGAGTTATAATGCAAATTCTAATTTTTGAAAGATCTCAATAATTTTAGACTTAGTCAAATTTTAGTAATCAGCAAGTTGTATCATCTTCCTCTTTCTATCTCACTCATTTTTTATCCCTTATGCTCTAGACCTCTCTCTCACACTCTCTCCTTCACTCTATACTTCTATCTATCTAGCCTCTCTCTCCCCCTCCCTCCTTCCCTCCTTCCCTCTCTAATTTTCTAAATCTCCCCCCTCTCTCTTTCTTCATCCCACCCACCTTCCCTCTCTACTTCACTCTATCTAACATATCTCTCTCTCTCTCTCTCTTCCTTCATCCCAACCACCTTCCCTCTCTACTTCTCTCTATCTAACCTATCCCTCTCTTCCTATCTCTCACCCTCCCTCCTCTCTCTCTCAATCTCCCCACCTTCCTCCTCTTCTCTCTCTCTCATTCTATTTATCACACTTCTCTCTCCCTCTATCCCTCCCTCCTCCCCTCTCTACTTCTATCTCTCTCCCTCCCTCCTCCCCCATCTATCTCTTCTTCACTATATACTTCTCTCTACCTCTCTCCATCTCTACCTCTCCCTCTCCCATTCCCTCTCACTCTCCCTCCCTCTCTCCCTCTCTCTTAATCTCCCAAACTTCCTCATTCCCTTTGTGTTTCTCTCTCTCACACACTCTCCCCCTCCCCCATCTCTCTCTCTTTGGTTTAGGATTTATGGTTTAGGGTTTAGGGTTTAGTATTTAGGGTTTAGGCTTTATGGTTTATGTCTTAGATTTTAGGTCCAACCCCCTCTCTCTTAGGCATATCCCTCCTTCTATCCCTCCCACCCCCTCTCTCTCTCTTAGGTATATCTCTCACTCCCTCTATCTCTCTCTCTTAGGTCTCTCCCTCCTAGGTCCCCTCTCCCTCTTTTAGGTCTCTCCCTCCCACCCTAACAAGAGAACACACACACACACTCTCTCTCTCTCTTAGGTCTCTCCCTCCCACCCCCTTCCCCTCTTCTCAAGTATCTCCCTCCCACCCTAACTAGAGAACACACACACACTCTCCATCTCTCTCTAAGGTCTCTCCCTCACCCCCCCTCTCTCTCTCTCTCCCTATCCCACTCCCTCTCTCCCAATTCTCTCCCTTCCACCCCCCCTCTCTCTCTCAAGTCTCTCCCTCCCACCCCAACTAGAGAATCTCTCTCTCTCTCTCTTCCTCTCAACCCCTATATCTCAGGTCTCTCTCTACCACCCCCTCTCCCTCTCCCAACCTCGCTCCCTCTCTTAAGTCTCTCCCTCCCACCCTAACTAGAGAACTCTCTCAGATTTCTCTCTCCCTCTCACCCTAACAAGAGAACTCTCTCAAGTTTCTCTCTCCCTCCCACCCTAACTAGAGAACTTGTAGGAGTTGTCAAAACCAACTTTAGATTCCAAGAACACCTGCATGCAAATGGATACCTGTCACAAGGAAGAGAATGGATGGAGAAAAACAAACAAGGGTTTGAAGCTCTAAAAAATGGAGAAATTATCTTATCAGAACAAAAAGGAATTCAATAAAAAATACAATGAGATCAATCCTTATAAAAAGAGATCATGCAAACCCTGAAAGAAACCCTAAAAGAAACCCTAATAGGAAAACCCTAATAGGAAAACATTTAATAATTAATATAATTATTAAATGTCACTTTATGCAAACTAAAGTGAAATATTAAGAAGGGAATAAAGGTAACTTAATCAACATAATTAAGTTAAAACCTTTACTCTAACACCCCCCTTTAAGATGAGCAAGAGTGCAGCTACAAAAAAATGCAAGAAAGCAAAGGTAACTACAATGGAAGAAGACAAACATGGGTCCTGACAAGAAGGCCAGATCAGGTACCCAAATACAACCAAATCTCTGTAAAGAGGAGAAATAGAGAAAACCTCATTGGAAAAACTCTACTCCAAAAAGAGATGCAGAAAGCCATGAAGAACATCATTGAAGCAAAAGAAGCTGCAAATAACTGTCAAAAAATGACTGCTATGGTGTTGAAGAACCTCCTCTGAAGATAGGATGATCAGGATCAAGAATACAACAATCTGCATGAGTGCCCCAAACGACACTACTCGAATCAGATGGCAAACAAAGGCAAACACCTGGAACGAAGATACAGATGGAAAAAGTACCAATAGTCTGAAAAAAACTAATCAATTGAGAATGGAAGATTCCTTCTAAGGTGAAGCCAAGGAAGCATTAGCACGAACAGTATAATACCCCCCCATAA
Organism: Sequoiadendron giganteum; assembly: GCA_007115665.2. Taxonomy (NCBI): domain Eukaryota; kingdom Viridiplantae; phylum Streptophyta; class Pinopsida; order Cupressales; family Cupressaceae; genus Sequoiadendron; species Sequoiadendron giganteum. The sequence goes on from CM021104.1 coordinate 216,966,835, forward strand.
TGTTGAGCTAGGAGAGCTTGAAAAATCCATTGAAATGGTGTGTAACACCTTGTAGTGCATGAAGGAGAAGATACAACATCTAAAAGTGCACAAGAAAGCACCTGCAACTAAAAAAGTGGTGTGCAAAACAAAGCACAAATGCATGAGGTTGGAATCATATGGATCCACTGTCGTCGTGGAGGGACATTCATTAGACAAAGGTGTGATGGAAAAACAAAGGCACTACACAACCCCCCATGACACTTTATAATACAGTGCGAGTACAAAATATGGCACAACCTTATGTGCAAAATCCCCAAAAATACATGTACAATAGTGTGGCACTTTTTCTCAACACATTTACATAAAAGATTACTTACAAATGATGCTCAAAAATGCCCACAAAGGACAAAAAACTGGAAATACATGAAGAACAACAAAAAATGAAGCATCCCATGCAAATGAAAAGTTGTCAAGAATGAATATGTCTAGGTAATTCACCAGAGTGTGAAAACAAAAAAAAAATTGAATAAAATATACCTGGAGTGAAATCTAGAAATATTTCATGGATGGAACTGAAGAGCTCTGAAATATGGTTCCAACGCCGCTGAGATCACGAAAAATGGAGAAACTGGTGAAAAGTTATGAGCTCGGGACTAAAAGCAGCTCCTTTGACTTCAACTGGCTGTAGAATGTACCAATAGAAAAATGAAGCAATGAAACCCACACCACTGGAAAGTTGACAGAACCAACTTTTCGACGATATCTCGTTTTCCAAAAAATGATATCGTATGCCCATGTTATGACAAAATGAAAAAAAAATTGTATTAGGGCACTTTGGGGTACATCAAAGGCTAAATGGGCGCAAAATTTGTAGCTCCTGGGTGCTGGCCGGTGGTCTCCCATATGACCACACCCTACACAAATGCAAAAAAGAAACTTCCCGCTAGGCGGGCGGCGAGCGAGCTAGTCAGAGGTGGCGTTGCTCCTGGCACCACCGACAGCGATAGAGCCCCCCCAAGGCTTATGATGTGACCGGGGTTGATGGCGGAAGGCATAGGGGCGTGGCAGGAAGAGTCGGTGGGAGATGGAACAGGGGCCGGCCGGTGACTGGAGGTTGAACAAACACCAACTGAAGGAAGTGTTGACCGACGGGAGGACGGAGGGAGAAATATGCCGACTAGAGGTAGGTGGGGTCGGTGATGCTGATAGGCCTGGCAAAATAGGTACGATGGTACCTTGAATGTACAAGCCGCAAAATTTGAAAATTCAAACCACCGAATATAAAATAAAATGCCACCACAATATTTTTAATAGCCAAAAAAAATTGCAATAAGCTCAAATTTTTTTGAATAAAGCCGATGGAAAAAATATTGCAGAACATAAAAAATTAAATAATTTTTTATTCTACACAATCATACCCAGCCCTGGGTGGGTCGTACAGTCGCCCAGGGAAAAAAATAATTTGCCCCTCAAATCAACTTTATCCAAAATGGACGAATGAATAGTCGATTCAGGGGTTTTGGACCAGTGCGGATCCAACGGTGAGGTTTGTTTGGACTCAAAATGCTTTGAAATTTCAAGTGATTCCCTGGATCAAAAAATGCAAACCCCAAAACTATGAATGCCCGATCCAACCTTGTAGCTCCAAATAGCTCCAAATTATTCAAACAAGAATAGGCATGCAGTAGGAAAGCTCTGATACCATGTAGGAGTTGTCAAAACCAACTTCAGACTCCAAAAACACCTGCATGCAAATGGATACTTGTCACAAGGAAGAGAATGGATGGAGAAAAACAAACAAGGATTTGAAGCTTTGAAAAATGGAGAAATTATCTCATCAAAACAAAAAAGAATTCAATGAAAAATACAATGAGATCAATCCTTATAAAAGGAGATCATGCAAACCCTAATAGGAAAAAATTTAATAATTAATATAATTATTAAATGTCACTTTATGCAAACTAAAGTGAAATCTTAAGAAGGGAATAAAGGTAACTTAATCAACATAATTAAGTTAAAACCTTTACTCTAACAAAACTCAGTATAGGATTTGAACCCAATTTCCGATGACCTTTTGTCGGAATATCGACGAAACATTGTCGGTCGACCGACGATTAACAGAAGTCAGCGTCATCGCTCAAATTTCGTCTACATCCCGACGGGCTGCAAAACATCGACCTCACGATGCACGCTTGTCGAAACCGCGACGCCAACTTCATCGATCGCACGACGAACAGTGCCCAGATGACAGGAGGCATACCTTCGCCAAACCGTCGGATTAACAACGTACGTCCGTCGCCATTACGACAAAAATTCGACGTATTGGCAATATCGTTGAGAGATCAATATTGTTATAGTGATCAAAATTGCCTGAGAAGATATTTCGAGAGGACTGGATTTTTGTCTCAGCAATAACTTTTCATCATCGAGATACACATCTTGTCTCATCGACAAAGCATGAGGGAAGCATATCGGCAAGATATATATTATCAGAGTAAGTTCTGAAGGTCTACCCGAGTAGCTATATGACGCCGATAAGATTACATCGGCAGGAGTCTTGGAGACATAATTTAGATTGAAATAGCGACAGAAGTTCGTCGAACGAGCGATCAAATAGGCAAGTCATTACGACGAAACTTCATCGGATAGATTGCAAATTCATTGGATGTTTTTGCGGTTCGTCGTATATTTGACGAGAAAGTACACATTTAAAAAAAAAAACCTATTCGTTGAAAGATCAAGACTATTACAACGATTAAAATTGCCTAAGAAGATATATCGGGAGGACTGGTTTTTTTGTCTCAGTGATAACTTTTCATCGACGAGATAGACATATTGTCTCACCAAGGAAAGCATATCGGCAAGACATATATCATCGGAGTAAGTTCTGAATGTCTACTCGAGTAGCTATATGACGCCGATAAGATTACATTGGCAGGAGTCTTGGCGACATAGTTTAGATTGAAATAGTGACACAAGTTCATCGAACGAGCGATGAAATAGGCAAGTCATTACGGTGAAACTTCGTCAGATACATTGCAAGTTCGTCAGACGTTTTTTCGGTTCGTCGTAAAATCGACGAGAAAGTGCACACCTATTCATTGAAATGTAGGCATATCGGTGAAAGATGAAGACTATTACAACGATCAAAATTGCCTGAGAAGATATATCGGGAGGACTGGTTTTCTGTCTCAGCGATAAATTTTCATCGGTGAGATACACATATTGTCTCATCGAGGGAAGCATATCGGCAAGACATATATCATCGAAGTAAGTTCTGAAGGTCTACCAGAGCAGTTATATGACGCCGATAAGATTACATCGGAAGGAGTCTTGGCGACATACTTTAGATTGAAATAGCGACAGAAGTTCATCAAATGAGTGACGAAATGGCAAGTCATTACGATGAAACTTCATCGGATACATTGCAAATTCGTCGGATGTTTTTTCGGTTCGTTGTAAATTCGACGAGAAAGTGCATTTTTTTTTTAAAACCTTTTCGTTGAAAGATCAAGACTATTACAGTGATTTGAGGCCTGTTTGTAGCAGCAATAATGATAACTATTTTCTTGGCTGTCATACAAGCCATCTCCATCAACAGAGCTTTGAAACCAAATCCACACACAACACAATGTTCATAGTGAAAAGTTAGCACTTTCTTTCATCTTTGCGGATTGGTTTGATGCTTCAAATGATGCATTTCTTATATTGAAAAGTGCATTACTTACCTTTTTGAGCTTCTCTTTGTTTTGAGAGTAGTTTAATAATCTCTACTTAACAAGGCCAACCACGTGAAGGTGGAAGCTCATTTGGCCCTTCCCCCCCCCCTCACATCACTCTCAATTCCCCATACCGGATCATATAACATTAATCATTCATTCATCCATTAATAACATATAAAATTCATTTATTCATCCATTAATAACATATAACATTCATTCATTCATCCATTAATAACATATAATATTCATTCATTAACATATAACATTTTTTTATTAACATATTCAGATTCATTCATTAACATATTTCATTTTTTCAGTTTTTACACATTATCAAAAATATGGCTGTCATAATATGATTACAATCACTTTTTTTTTTTGTTTCTTTTTTGCAACTAAAAAAAGCTGAAGTGGAGTATCGTTTTCAAAATCATTTGTCCCCCCTTGAGTTGTTTCGAGCTCTGCTCATGATCTTAATGTATGCCTAGTTGTGTACTCACAACCGTGTGGACGCGGCTAAAAGGGGGGGGGTCTGCTGCAATAGCAAAGAAATGTTAAATTGATATGTTTTATTATTATTGTTACACGTATTTCATTAATTAAAAGAACATCAAAGTGGTTCTCTTTACCTAATTGGGCCACATCATGTTCCTGATATTGTCTTATAGCCTCATGCTCAACATGTTGAACACCCTCTAAATCCTGATCTAGAGTTGAAACACGAAAGATTACATTAATTAATACACCAATTGCAATTAAAAGTGTTTAAAAGAACATTAGAGTGGTCTTGCTTACCTGATGGAGCCACATCATGTTCTTGATCTTGTCTAGCCTGATCATGCTCAACATGTTGATCACGCTCTACATGCTCTAAAGTTGAAACACGAAAGGTTACATTCATTAATACACTAAATGCAATTAAAGATGTTTAATTGTATTAATCCATACTGCGTTTTGTATAGCACATGAATACATCTAGTACCGGGTTGCACACCATGGCCTTCATCGGCATGTTGCACTCCACCCTCACCAGGTTGCATTCCAATGTCATGTGTAGGATTATCATTGCTTATCTGTGTAAAACAAATAGGCACATTGTTATGGTGGAAATTAATATTGAACAGATTGCACAAGTATTTAATTTGAAATAAACTTTATTGAGTTTACTTACCTGCGTGTTGGATGCAGTGGAAGATTGTGTTTGCCTAGTCGAGACTCTTAGCTGTTCAGTCAGGGCTCCATAGCCTTGGTCAAAGGCAATCTTTAGGTCCTCTTGTGTGGGCACTCTATTGAAATCAAAGCCCTGCATTTTTGCATGCGATCATGAATTTTGCTTCTATGATGTGATAAAACCAAAATTGTTTGCAATTTATTATTTGGATGCAATATTTCATTTATTGATACTTACAAATCGTGCGGCTACTTTCATATAACCACCAGAGCCAAGTTTGTGCTGCCCGTATTTTTCTAGTCTTGCCTTTGTTGCCTTTGATGTGTCAGGCAGCCTATGAAAAATTTGAAATATGTTAGATTGTGTAAAAAGAAAGATTAATTAGTATATAATTAAATTGTTGATAGTATTACATACTTTCCTTGGCCTGGTAGTATCTTTCCTTTCTTCTTTTCAGCCTTCTCCTTTCCATCCGACACCAAGTCCTTCCACTCCCTTTCCGAAATCATGGGGGGACACTCGTACTTTCTGTTCTTCTCTAAATGTGACCTATATTGGTCCCTCACATACTTTAGATAGGTAATAGCTTTCTTAAGGACCTTGGTTCGGTTGAATGTTTTATCACTGAACAACACAACTAAACGGCTAATGAGCTCATCTTTTAAATTTTGATTTTGGGCATTCCATCGTGTACATATGGTGGGCCCGAAGAGCTCCAATGAAATATCACTTAGATGTTTATAAAAAACATCATTTCCTGCAATTATAATGTAGGCAAATATTGCCATTTTGTAAATCAATATAATAGGGCGCTATCCCCACTGTTAGCACTTACTTAAAAAATTAATAATAATAATTAAAACATTTTAAAGTACCCGGGACCTTCTCTATCTTTATGGGAAGGAAATCCTCGGTCACCACAAATGTGACCGGCGATGTTCCCGTACTAGTAATACGGGAAGATCCAGGAAATACTGCTAAAACATCACCAGTAGTAGTGGCCTCTGCATCCACAGGTACTGACACATGTAGTGGCATGTGTTCACTCCCAGAGGGTGGACTATTGAATGCTTGCATGGTATGTGTTGCCGATATTTCAGATGACAATATAGGCACAGATGATGGGGTCGGATGATGTGTTGTATGTGTAGGAAGATCAGGATTGACACTTGTACCGTCCCCTACTTCCTAAGAAACACTTGCAGTACCTTGATCACGGCCAGCAGCATAATCATGAGGACACAAATAATCCTGTAAAAATAACACATATTTTACTTCATGACATAAAAGAGTACAAAATATAAAACCATGAATGAACTTATGTTATAATTAAAGATCTCATGAAAGCTTACTTCCAAGTTCTATGCTCTCTGAGACAATATTTTAACCCTTTCTCTTATCTCATCTGTTTGAGGCACTACGAATACCAACTAAAGGATTTCTTGATTGCATTTTTTTTGGGCCTTCCTCATCATATCCACAGGGTTTGTGGAAAATGCGATGTCATCTTCGCATAATAGTGACTGCACCTCCATGTGGATGCTCTCTTGTACTGCTGGTGCCTTTCCCCGATCAGCCAACTACAACAAGAATATTAAAAACATTATCAAAATTAACCCAATAAACTCATGAAAAAAACATAATAATAAAACATTTTGCTCGTATCTAATTTGTACAATTACAATGACATAAACCTGTCAGATAGAAGCGCCTGAAGATGGATCACGATCTGTGCTCTGCGCTAGAGCCTTCCTCGTATGATCAATGTCCCACTGTGACAAAAATTAAATATAAAAAATATTACCGAAATGAAACCAATAGACTTACGAAACAAAAACATAATAATAAAATGGTATATTGGAGTCATTAATTGGAGGTTGGGTTAAATGGTATATATATAGTACATACCACCCCCATAGTAATTGTGTTTGTATCTAAGTGATTGAAATTGTAATCAATTAGCAACTCTTCCCCTGCAGTTATTGATTTTATTGCACATACGAATACACAGTTTCCCTTTCGCGCCTTGAATATACAATTGGGTTGCTTATTTGTTGACCTATGTTGTGTACTATTTATAAACTTTGAAATATTCCCTGATGCTTTTGGCCTCCCATCAATGTACCTAGCCACTCCTTTATTTTGATCCTTATCTTTTAGTTTTATATAATTTGCTGATAGTGCATACCTACGCATACTTCGTGTATATCAAACCAGCTGCGTCCAATTTTTGTAACTGTAACAGGGTCCAACATACTCCATCAACTCAGTAACTTTTTTGTAACAGACTTTTATGTCGTCCATGCAAAATAGGCCCAAACCATGTAATGACGATGGTGCTATGCGATATATCCTCTCGTTGACACAAAGATCAGTGTTTATTGGAGGAAGTTCCTTGGGTACCCATTGTTTCCATAGATGTTTGTACTTCAACGGCACCTCGATGTCGCCTATGCTCTCATCATCATAAGAACATGACCCCCCTTCAGTAAGAAAAAATTCCATGCGTTTACGGAATTTTCTTCTAATCTTTTGACCTCTAGTTGATCTCCCTCTTTTAGACCTACTACATGTCTCACTTTCCTCTTCTCTTCCTGAATTTCCCTCGCTTGAGGAAGAAAAATCTAACAAATACCTATTTTGTGGTGCCTACACTCATAAGGATGTTGGATGAAGTTATTTCATGGTGATGTGATCCGAAGGTGACATTATGATTAATTTATCATTTCATCGCTAGAAATTGACAGGTTATAAGGTAATCAAGTCTTGATAGATTGCAAGTTATTGTTACTACTGTCCAAATGTGTCCATCACAAATCAAATCTACTTAACATCTTTGTGCAGCGTCTTTGCAAGCATAAAGTAACTTCAAATGATAGTTTGGAGTTAGTTCTTTCTTCTTTCAGCAAGTATTGTAGCTCATTTTTGGAGCTTTCAAGAAAAAGATAGCATTGTAACTCATTTTCACGGACTTGTACTCAGCTGTATTTTTACCTTTCAATCAATAAAAGCAAGCTATTTTTCCTTCTCTCTTGTCTAAACTTATTATCCATGAAACAGGACAATCATAAAAAAGGTAGAAAGGTTTGAAGAATGTAGTCATGATAATATTATATCAACCTTATCGAGTTCTTTGAAAGAAGAAGAAAACCATGAAGTTCCAAATCAATTTCTTGTACCACAAGAGCACCATAAGAGTAAGATGAAGGATATGATCACACCAAAAGAGGAAAAAGGAAAAACCAATCTAAAGATTTCAAGGGGATGTCCTATCAGGCATCTAACTAGGATGGAAACTAGCAATGCATCACAAGTCATTATTGCACCCAAGCATGAGGACTCTATCCTACTATCCTATCCATTTTAAGATAACATGAATGGTAAGTGGATTTGTGGATTTGTTTTCTCCATTTATGAGGCATTGCAATAGTTGGTTAAACATCTATCATTTCTTCATTTCCTCTTTGATGCTCACAAACATATAGAGCATTACAAGTTGCAAACAAAGGGTAGCTACTTTCATGAACCAGTTAATGGTTTTATTTAGGTATTCCTTTCCTCAGTTAGTCTAGGTTAGGATAGTTTTTGTTTTAAGTGAATAAGTTTTGTTTGCATAGTTAGTTTGTTTTGAGTCATTTGGTAGGTGTTATGTGGTGCAACTTTTGTTTTCCTTCCCTTTGGGGTGGTTTTATCTTCGTTATTTTTCTACTGGTCTGGTATTTGGGGGTTTTTTCTTTCTGGCCGTTGACTTGCTATCAGCAGTACTCAGTCACTTAAGTCGTGTTTTATCCCTTTTGGCCGTCACTTCACCGGCCCCTTTTACCTATCCTTTCGGTTTTGCATTTTGACTTATGCGTCCCTATGGTTTTCGGCCTATTAACCTTTACAATGTAGCCTTTGAATTATTTTTTGACCCCATGGGTTATTTCCCCATTTGACTAGTGGTCCCCTTTCTTTAAGGTAACTATTTCGCATGTGCAGATTTGTATTAGCCGACGAATGCAGGAACTGTAATCTTGACCATTCATGTACACCTCGCAAGGTTTGTGCTTGCATCATAGAAAATGCTGCGAGGCTTGCGAGATGCTGCCACCTATTGTGTAACTTGGTGGGGCCAGTTTTTGAGTGCTGACTGATGGACGGGTGATGATGCTGACAGCTGTGTACTATCCGATGCATCTGGGCTATCCCTCGTTGACCTCGCGCAATTAAAACTTCAGTTTCAATAATGCTACGAGGTACGCAATGTGTTGACGCGTGGGCACCGGTGTTATCGATTAACGAATGAGGTGGGACCCGTTCCATGCTGATGTGGTACCTAATGGGCAATATTCTTGCTCGCTTGCTGACTGGAAGGAGGATGTGTCATTTTTAAACTGCTGTTGACCAAATCTAGACCGTCCGTCTGGCCAACTGTATCTTTGATCAATGACTTGTTTTCAAACAAACTGGTGCTGTACTATAGCCGTTCTATCTCGCATGAGCGAATAGTAATGGTCAAGTTCGACTCGGCCTGCGTAATTAAATGCTAAATAACCAGTGGATTGCTATTTCAGTGTTACATTCTGGTTTATAAGAATTCCTTGGTGTTTAGAAAAGCGGCTATTATCTTAGTTCTCCATTATCGTGATAGTTGACGCTCTGCAAAATAAAGAGTAAGTGATACGAATGCCTTCTTTTGTAATTTCAAAATATATTAGCGTTGCCTATTGAATAATTAGCGATTGTGTCCTTTTCGATTCCTAGTGAATTGTTAAGCGAATTGGCTGTTAGAGCTTATATAGGTCATTGCTAGTGATTTGTGTGCATATAAAAAAGTTTTCTATAACGACAGTCGAGAATAGGGTGTAATTGTTTATTTTTCTTTAAGAAAACCCTAGTTCAAATCCCCTTCTATTTAAAATATATGGCATCCAAGGCACAAACTGTTGGTCCCCAGGCTACGCCTAGGGGTTGATCACAAGATATTATTGATCTGTTGAAACCTTCTACGAGCAAGAAGCAAGAAGGAAGGACATTGTTCTATGGACCCATGGTTCATGAAGGTTTAATGGACAAACAGTGTATAATCCATGATGCCGAATTGCCGTATACTGGTTAGCAGCTCTTTTCCAATTGGTTTGGAAATAGAAATTTGCCTGTTCCTTTGTGTAATCCATGGAGATTGGACTTGGGTAAGCTAGTGGTACTGAATGTCTATGAAGATGTAGACTTATTAAAAGATATTGCTGTAAGGTACGATCCTGTGACTCGAATTGTCAGAACACATCTTGGCAAGCCTATGATTAAAGTAACCAGAGAGGAAATTGCAGAGATTTTTGGCTTACATGAATGGAGCTAGGATATGATTCCCATCAAGTTGGAGGTCTTCAAGGAAGAATATAGAAACACTAAGGGTTTGATAAGGACATCCCTTTTGATACCCCATTTGGTTATGTCGGGAAGAGGGAAGAATCAAAAAAAGGTTGTTATTGGCAAGAATGAGCGTGAACCTTTCCTGGTAGACTACTTCACCCCTCATTTCAAGAAGACCATCTATGCACTATGTCAAGTTTTGGAGATTGACTTGTAGAAGACTGTGCCTATAGAGATAATGTATATGGATGTCAACCTCCAACACCCTGGTTATAATGTGGTATATGACTTTGCCACTTACCTTGTAGAGAACATAGATTTTGGCTTAGCAGCTTTGAAGCTGGGAAAGAATTGGGTAAAATTCAGATGGTTTTCACTGTTGATTCATATGTTTTTATATAGTGGTCAGAAGGTATTTGAAAAAGATATGGAGTTGAAGAAGATGGAAGGAGATATTGAAATGCCCGTCCAATATTGGACTAGGGTCTTAGACAAAAATGATCATAAGTTTGATTATGTCACCTTTCATAATATTTTTGGATCTAAGTTAAGGAAGGCTTTAGTTGTTGATCCACCTAGGATTCCAAAAGAAATTCATGACTTTCTAAGACCTATGGAGAGGAGGCCTGAGTTGAATCTAACCCACAATTGGGTGATATTATCCCTAATCACAATACTACAATCTTCAGGGTCTTTGGCACCAATGCCATCCCGTCTGTCCTACCTAAAGAAGTTCCTCTCAGACTTGGTTTTGTAGAGATTATGAGGCAATTGGGAGCATCTCAAGGTTTCCATTTGCCTGCTGAACACAAGAAAGGAACCTTTTTCCCTGAATATATAGCTTTTGCAGATTTTGTTATGATAAAGGGAGGGTGGAGAAATTTACACTTGTTACTCAAGCCATATAGATTGAATACTGTACGCCCTAGGAATTATGATCCTGAGGGTTTTATCTCCCAAATGAAGGCTAGACATCGGACTGGAACCTTTGTTCACAATTTCTACTATCCTGAAGATATCATTAAGAATATTTTTGATGAGGACTTACAGGATGAGAGAAAGGCAATGTACATCGCCTATTCAAAAATGGTAAGAAGTAAACAGGAGAAAATACCTGGTTTTGATCCTGTACCTGATGCTAAAGATGAGCTCAGCAAGGCAATCTATGTTCTTGATAATTTTGAGAGAATAGTAGGAGTCTTCAAGGAGGAAAGGATTGTAGAAGGAAAGGGAAAGTCACATGTTACTGAGCAGCACCCTGAGATAAGAATCGAAGAAAGGCCTACCTACCAGCCTCAAGGGAAAGTAAAAGTGTTTTCAAGAAGGAAGAGAAATAGGATAGAGGAAGTTACGATGAGTGGTGCATCATCCATCCTAAGGAAATTAGTATCTGGTATTATTAATCTGGATTCGCCTCTGAAGAGTTTAGAACAAATTAGCACATCATCCCCAAAGAGGCCTAGAACTGATAGTATGGGGGATGTTGGCCAGAAAGGTAATGATGAGGAGGATATTATTGTAACTCCGGATGAAATAAATCCAGAAATACCACTAGATCCGACTGACATTGCAACGAGCTCAGGAGCCATCACCCTAAGATTGGGGAAGGATGAGATTAAAGGAATTACAAATAGTGATGATTTGAGAATGGAAGCCTGCAAAGAATTCATGATGGATGACTCTTTTATCCATACCCGTGCTTTTGAATATTTTTCTATGGAGAGCTCATCTCTCATCTTATACTGAGCAGGTAGCACATGAGAGAAGTTTGCACCTAGAGCTTCCAGAGCAAGTAATTCAGTCAAAGGTCAGAGTACAATTGAAGGAGAGGTTTAAGGAAATCACACCAGAACAGGGCAGAACATTGGTTCAAAAGTGTGGGATATTGTTGATGTTGTAGTATTTGATACAGTAAGAAGGGAAAATAAACCGCTTCTTGCAACAAAGGAGGAGGCGACATTAGCACTTAAAGGATCAGCTTTCAGTGAAGAGTGGGATTCTCTGGCAATATGGTCACTATCTACAAGGTCTCGAAAACCTATTATTGTTGAAACATCCAATTTTAGTGGTCATTTGATTGTGAAGAGAGTTGTCGATACCCTTGCCTTGGAGGCTGTTGACATGGTTGTGAATGTTGCCAAATTTACTAGGGCAACCATGGAGGATTTAACTAAAAACTGAGATACTCTGAGGAACCAATATAATGACATTATTATTGATTATAATAAGAGTCAGCAAAGGGTGGCGGAATTGGAAACAAAAATGGCCTTATTAAGGCAACAAATGGAAATCTTGAGATCCCAAAAGTAGGTTAGCTCTAGCCAAATTATTGCTGACCCACCAATTGATCAACCCCAACCTCCTGCACAGGTTCAATCTTGGGCTATGGTCCCATATAATATGGGACAAGTGCCTATTGCAGTTGAGAAGGCCAGTACCTCGAGCGAAGATCCTTCTAGGGAAAAGTTACTCCAGTAGATTGAAGAATATAAGGAGATGGTAAATCAAATCCGGGATGCAACAGGAAGGAATAATTCAAAAATTATTGATACTGTGCTAAGGCATCTACATAAATGGGTCCAAAGTAAGCTGAATGGTGTTCATGCGAATTATGCCTTGATGTTGCAAGCACTTGAATTGTTTTCAAGGGACAGAGAATTGGCTATCCCTTTGCTAAATAGATGGGGCCCTAGAATGGAAAAATTGAAATTTATGGCAGTTGGAGCAAAGCAGCATGGGAATAAGTATCCTACAGTCATGAAAACATATCAATTTGTTAAGACTATTGTTGAGCAAAAGTTTCAGGGGTCTGTTGCTCCTATGGAGTCCAAAATCAAAGCACTGGAGGATATTTATGATGGAAAAGATTTGACTCCACTACCTCATATTTTGCATAGTCAGGATAGTGTCAAGCCTTTGCAGGAGTGGAAGGAGCAAATGAATAATCTAATGACCGCCCAAACTCATGAGATATGCAAAAATGCTAATATTCGCATGTTGGAGAACACTTCAGAGAAGTTATCACTTGTCATTAGTTTCCTAGAGAATTTTGACAAGACAGCCATGTCATTAATGATAAAGTATGTACCTTATCGAAAAATGATGGACCAGGTGGTGGCTTTCAATTGGCCGTCGGAGGAAGATTTTGAGTCATGGAAAAAGATGTTTATTGATGAATTTGAATTATAAATAATGGGGATGAGAGTTGCAATTTGGTCATGTAAAATACAGGTCTGTCCTATGGTATTATATTTTGAAATGCATTCTCTTCCCGGATTCAGGTACAAATTGCACAAATAAAATCAGCACATGGAGCAGTTAAAAGATGCTTTGGTGTCAGGGAATCAATACTTGGAACCATGCTTTCCTTTCCTCCGTAACAAATTAATCATCATTTTGTTTTAAGCTTTTCTTCTCTTACCATGCAAATGATGTAAAGATAACTGATTAGGAATTAGTGGTCCAGTAAAAATTGGACATGTGTATCCTCCGACCTAAAGCTTGTTTGCTCCCTTGTTTTTATAAAAGGGAATTCTGGGCCGAGGAATAGGTCTGTTGAAATTACTTAAGATACGTAAGAGAAGAATCAAATAGAGAGAGAGGAAAGAATATGTCCAGTTTTTTGAAGCTTTGAGTCTGTTTGGGAACTTAGTAAATCATGGGGTTTTGGAGCATACTTATGCAAATTTTGTGATTTTTTTGAGTCTATTTTCTCTCCTATTGTAATAATTTGCATGAATTTTTAATGAAAAGACTATCAAAGATGATGTTCGTTAAATTTCATTTGTCATTTCCTGTGGATTATGTTCGACTATAGCTCTGGTTCAATGGACCTGTTAAATGCTTCAGTTGTTCAATAAGTTCATGCAAATTAGCACATAGGATTTGTTAAAGAGTAATAGATTCATGTATTGATGAATGGATTGTAATGCCTTACATACAGATCATAGATGCTCTAGATGAAAGTTACCCTATAGTTTAGTTTCCAGTTTGACTCCGTGCTTTAGGATATGGCACTGGTACTCTGACTGCTTATTGTTCTTGTATTTTTTGTTATAGCTTCAAGCAATTTCACTTGAATATTTCATAAAAACACACTTAGGTGTTATTTCAATTCCTTGTTAAATAAGAGTTGAATTCTCCTGAGAAATAGCCAATTTCTTGAAGGATTATCTTGTTTAAACTTAGACTGGAATTTATCTATTGTTTATCCACGTATGAGAAAATCATTCTCATCATGAATGACAATATATTTTAGGGATACCATCCTGGATCTTATAGAATCTGAAGTGTAGGAGAGATAACAGTTTTGTTGCATTTTTCTCGTTAAGTTGGCACAGTGCCTTCAGGACTTTTAAAATTGAGTATGGCAAGCTCATAGAAGCTTCTGCAAGTTCTACTTGGGTTGTAAAAAATGCCAACATTATGCACTATTTTGGATGAGTTACAACATTATGCAAGACTATTTCTCAAGTCTTGTCAAGTTCCAAGAGTCGACACCATGCCCAATGGATAAGTTTAGGCAACTGGTGAGGATGTTTAGCAAGCAAACATATAGAAGATGTCACCAATTTTTTTACCTAATTTAGCTTCTAACTCAATCAAGTAAAGTTGGGATAGTTTTTGCAAAAATAAAGATAAAGGTATACATTCAATTCTACTAAGTTCCATTCATATACACAAAAGTATTATCAAATGAATTGCAGTTCATTATGCAAATGTATACAAGAGAAAGATTGCACAAAATTTTCACAAATGTCTTTTATTGATAATTACAAATGTATGGTGTCCCACACAAGTTGTGGGAATAACTATTTCAATACAATATAAGACATAAACTATACATTTGAAGAAATAGAAAAGAAAGAGCATATGGAAAGAGTAGGGATCCGTCATTGCCTAAATGATGAACCCCAAAGTTGAACTATTGCCTAAATGATACACCCCAAAGTTGAACTATTGCATCATTGGAAAAGTATGATCAAATTCATCTATTATGAAGAATTGGTCTATGTGCCTCTAGTAATCACTATAAAAATGTGAAAGACAAAGCTATTTTATTTTTTCTGTCTTATCTTATACCATTTTACAAGAATGGGGGGGCCAATGTGCGAGAAGATCTTTGGAAACTAGGCATGAAAATTGCAGGTTAAAGAGAATGGGGGTGCCAAACTTACAGTACTCATTGTCCCTTGGTCGTCAATTTTCCCTGAGTGCCCTCAACCTGGTCCTCGGAGCTGGTATTGACCTTGTTTGAGCTCCAAACTCTTCATCGGTGCTGGTATTGACCTTGTTTTCACTCCTCCAAAGTCTTCATCAGCGCTGGTATTGACCTTTCACTTGTCCAATTTGACGAGCTACAACTTGCTTTAGTTAGGTTTTAGAGTATGTTAATTAAATTTTAAAAAATTATGGCGCCATTTAGAGTAGTGAATATAAAGCAAGCAAAGCCTATTATGGCGCCATTTAGAGTAGTGAATATAAAGTAAGCCAAGCCTATTATAGTCATGAGGGAAATAATAAAACTCCTAGGATACTTTGTGAAACCATTTTCCTTGGTTAAAGGGAGGCCATAAAATATACCTTTGGATTTTTTCAATCTTCAAATATGAGGATTTGCAAGGTTCTTAGAAACATGAGTAATGAAAATATGTGCAATAAGAATTTTTGAACACACATGGAATCTCCTTGCCAAAGAAAGGGGCTTCATAATTTAATGTGATAATTTTTCTCAGCTCTAGAATCAACTTTTAAATCTTCTCGTAATAGGGCCAAAATCACATCTTCTTGTGTTTGAGAAGTCACCAGTACTGAACATAACCGTCAAGCAACTTTTCATCAAGATTATAACATCACCGTCAATTTTGAGCATGTGCATCTCGAAGCCACTTTAGTAACCTGTCATATAATGTACTAAAACTCGACATAAATATTCAAGCACTTTGATTAATAGTACTGTTATAATATTAATATATTATATAACAATATTATATTACATTATATGAATTATAATGATATATTTGATATATTAAGATTATATATAATCTATATATAGATTAATAGTAATTATATTAGATTATTAATATTATTGGTATATTATTAATAATATTAATATTGTATTAGATTAATAATAATTATAATATTGTTAAATGATTAATTATATTACAAATGAACGCTGCTTTCAAATTCTTAGCTTTGAATGAATGGTTGAAGCACCAATGTTGAATGTTGCAACTCTAGTAGGCATGAATAGAAGTAGAGGAGATTTTTTGGGAGAAGAATTTTTTCTAGTGCTAGGTTATGTGTTAGGTTATATAGGGTTAGGTTATATAGTGTTTGAGCCTAGCCTCAAACACTACAATTAGGGTTAGGTTATGTGTTTTCTTTAGGGTTAGGTTTGGGATTAGGTTTATGGTTATGGTTAGAGTTTAGGGTAATCCAAATCATAACCTAACCCTTTCTCTCGAAACCTTAACCTTGACCCTAACCCTCACCTTTATCCTATCTTTATAACCCTAACCACAACCAAAACTCTAACCCCAACCCTAACCCTAATTACCTAACCCTAAATATTATTTATTTTATTAATTAGTTGCATTCACTCTAATAACCCTAAACCTATCCCTAAACTTAACCCTAGCCCTATCCCTGGCCCTAATCCTAACCCCAACTCTAAGCCAAATATAAAAACAACCCTTAATCATAATTACAATAACCCTAAAACTTCATTCTAGATATAACCCTAATACTATAATCCCTAATTGTAATACTAAACCCTAACCCTAATTTCATATCTAATCCCAACCATAACCAAAACTCTAAATCTAACCCTAACCATAAAACATAAACCCTAATCTAACCCTAATCCTAACATTATTTTCCTAACCCTAACCCTAACTCTAAACCTAACACTAACCCGAACACTAAATCCTAACCCTAATTAAATACCCAATCATAACCCTAAATTGTAACATCATCCTTTGAATTGGATACTACATCAAAAATTATGTGTTACAATCATTGCTTCCATTGTTGGCATTTTTACATTGGGATGCATATATTTTTAAAATCAACAAAATCTTTTAATGTCTTGCCAAAATTAATATTATTAATTGTAATATCAAACTTATAAACATGTATCCAATTTAGAACATAAATAAGAAATATATGGTATTAGTTTCTTCAAAAAACAAAGTGATGTGGACTAGGACTATAAGGACTATAATGATTTTAGAATATACACATAATGGATTTGTTGAAAAGGTTTTAGAAACTTTCAAACAAATGCAATTGGTAGATGCAAAGAAAAATTCCACAACCTGATGGAACTTCAGTAAATTAAAGCTAGGGTTAGAGGGTTGGACCGGTCACTTAAGTGAGGTTTCATCCCTCTCGGGTCGTGCTTAACCGGCCCTATTTCACCTGATTTGTTATTCTTTTTGGCGTAATGGCCTAGGTATTACACCGCTAGAAATTTCAATGCGGGCCCCACTTAAATGTTCCATCTGAGGGTTGATGAGCCGTCCGATCACATAATTCGATCTTGACTGCTTCTCGCAGACCTCGTAGGTTTGTCTGCTAGCATCATCAAAGTAGTGCGAGGTTCACGAGATATGGCCACATGGCATGAATGGATGAATGGGTTTTCTTCCTGAGGTGTTCGATATGATAGGGGGCCATCTTTTCACTGGTAATAGCCATCCCCACTTAAATGTTCCATCTGAGGGCAGATGAGCTGTCTGATCACAGAATTCGATCTTGACTGCTTCTCACAGACCTCGTAGGTTTGTCTGCTGGCGTCATCAAAGTAGTGCGAGATATGGCCACGTGGCGTGAATGGATGAATGGGTTTTCTTCCCGAGGTGTTCGATATGACAAGGGGCCATCTTTTCACCGATAATAGCCATCCCCACTTAAATGTTCCATCTAAGGGTAGATGAGTCATCTGATCACAAAATTTGATCTTGACCGCTTCTCACAGACCTTGCAGGTTTGTCTACTGGCGTCATCAAAGTAGTGCGAGGTTCGCGAGATATGGCCACGTCGCGTGAATGGATGAATGGGTTTTCTTCCCGAGGTGTTCGATATGATAGGGGGCCGTCTTTTCACTGATAATAGCCATCAATAACGGGGTAATCATGATCTCTCACACACCTCGCACAGGCAGAGTAAATATCTGGGAGAGTGTTGCGAGGTTCGCGAGGGAGTGGCATGTGGCTTTTCTTTTCATGCCAGTGGGATTATATGGGACCCATTGTGCAGTCTGGGTCTATTCTTCTGCTGACGTGGATTGTCAACATCCATTGACTTGATCTCCACCCTCTATTTGTTAAAGTGCCTCCCGAATCGGTGGTTCATTTATAGGGAAGAAGTGTGTGAGTTGCCTGCGTGGCATGTATTACTTGGTTGTTGCTCGTGTCATTAATGATATAGGTTTCTTTTCTCCTGAGGATCTCCACCTGATTTCCTCCTGCATGCGAATAGTGTCATCCTATTGAGGGTATTCATAGTTATCCGAATCATTAACTATGCAAGTCCTTGAATCACCTTCAAGTAATTGTACCCTGCATACTGGCTTGCTCTATAAATGCTAACTAAATTGTATGTAATTTGCATTGCATTCTCTTGTGTCTAAGTGCAGTAAGGTTTTTCTTCTGTTTGTGGTTGTGCTCTATTTCTATCATGAGTAAATCAATTAAGCGAAGGAGTGCGAGGCTGGCTTCACCAGTCATGAAGAAATCCGATTCTCCCATGTCTCCCAAGGCTATTATTAGGAACACTGGGAAGAGGCCAGTACATTGTTCATCCCTGATAATCATCTCGGATTTTGATGAATCTGAGACTGATTCTGATTATCGGTACTATTTGGCTTCCCTGGCCAATCTTATGGGAGTGGATGAGGAGGTTCTAGCAATTGAGCTAGTGTCTACATTAGCACCAGGTCCAGTTGTTCGGGAATGTGCTCGCAAGGTTGGCAAAGAAGAGGTGGTGCCATCGCTATCGTAGGCTCGAACTCGGAGCGGTTGCTTGTATCGGGGCTGTGTTGCTTCTTCATGATTACTGGCAGTGGGTCTGTTGGATGTGTCTTCTCTTCTCTTGTTTTTCTATCAAGTGGATGTGGATGTGGATATGGACGTGCATGTGCTTTGCATGAAATTTTATTTTTCGACTAGTTATTTCATAACCGTTTTGATTCCTTTGTTCATGCACGGTATCATTATGACAAGGAATGTAAATTTGAATTTCATTTTGGTGCTGAAATTCAATTTGGTGTCACAATGTAGCCTAATTCTTGTTGCTCTCCTATTCTATAAAGGAGATTTCACAGCTAATTGTGAAGGGTTAGAAATTTTTTTCAATCCGAAGCTTGGAAGTTATACAGTCCTCTTTATTGTTAAAGTGTTATGAACATTTTGTTTCAGGAAGTCATCCTGGGGTTAGGTTTATATATAGATTAGTGTGATATGCTTTTTTAATTACTTATATCGAAAGAAATCTATAAAATTAAGATGGTTTACTCTCCTGGGTGTGTACCATGGATTATGAATAGCTTTATCAAAGATTCATCTGTTCAGTTTCAATAGTTAATTGAAAATGTGATTCATTTTCTTGCTTTAACTCAAAGAGTTAATCAAATTCTTGAAAAATAAGTTACATGTTCATAGTTGTATATACTCAGGATGCTTGAAGAAGTACTATCTTAATATGCTAAAATATCTCATGATAGTAATGCTATATGAGATGGGTTCATCGTATCAGGATTTTGTTCTGTATGACTCTGTTGCCCTATGGATGCATGAAGCACTGGATAATGTTTGTGTCATTTTATTAGTTCAAGACTGTAGGTTCTAAGCAAGGATATCCAAATACTGAACACAAAACACTTGAATACAACCTTGTCCTCCTCAGGGAGGTATTGTAACAAATAAGTGGGTCAGTTCCGTTGCTCTTTGGTACTGGTAGTCATTCTCTGGTCTGCCAAAACCTTGAGATGATCACTATCCCTTTGAGTGTGTAGGAATTGTAATCTGTACACAGGAAGTGTTCTTACCAATCATGAGACATTCATGTGAACACGTTTAGGTTTACCCACCTTGGTCCTACAGAGCCAAAAGTGTAGGAGAAGTTAGTCCTTTACTAACTCTCGTTAGTTGGCCATTAGTGGTTGTAGTTGTCCTCGATAGGGGTTGGCTACCTCTTAGATATCTGCAACCTCTACATGGATTGTATTTTAAACACCAACACAACCTTCACCAAAATCCTTATTGGTTTCCTTAATATGGGAAATTTGGAACAAGGTATAGACATCCATCAAAGCATAATATGAAGATGATTTTTTTCAAATGTTGTGGTTGTAGATGCCCTTTTAAAATTTATACAAAATGTGGAAGGATAGAAAAAGCTTGTGAACCATTTGACAAAATATCTCAAAGAATTGTAATCTCTCAATTTATTTTAGTGTCTATTTTGTTATACCCCATGTCCAAAATTGGGTATAACACAATAGACACTAAAACAAATTGATAGATTGTTATGAGGACAGTGATGAGACTTTTCTAATTAGAGTGTATTCCATGACATTACAATTATTCGAGGCATTGTGTCAAATAGTTCATGAGCTTTGTCTATCCTCCCACATTTTGCATAGATTTCAAAAGGGCATCTACAACCACAAGATTTGAGAAAATTCATCTTCATATTATGTTTTCCTTATGATTGGTTGACTCTTATACTAAATTAATATGTTCAATTTATGTTTCCTACTTGATCTAACTATCCACAAATGGCAATTTAACAGTGGAAAGATATGATCCTACTTTGGTATAAATTATATATGCAATATCAAGGTATGGATTAATATGTTCAATTAAGAGATGTTAAATGAAATGAATAAAACTAATGTAATGTAAATAAGGGAGACCAGTGCCTTATTGGGTAAAACGGAGTCAAATGAAAGCCTTTAATGAATGGTTTCTATCTAGCAGGTCCTCTAATTGTTTGGCATATAACTATGAGTTTACAACTGGTATAAACATGCAAGAGTGTAAATGATAAACCCTAGTTGAGGTAGAATATCAAATCTAATAATCTGATTCTTCTTAATGATCCAAATGGCATTCCCAGATTACTGTAATTTATTGAAAGGAATTTTAATTCTTCTTTAAAGAATCCAATAAACCAAATCACACAAAAACAACAAATGTGTACTGATAAATAGAATATATACTTGATACTTCAATTTAAACAACCAAGAAACATCAGATTGGAGACAATCAAATAATCACAAGAATCCAACAAACAATTGATACCAGAATGAAGCCACTAAATCAACAGTCTTTCATTATCTCCTTCAAAGTTCATACATGCAACATAGTCTCCTTGAATGTCATCATTTCTGAAAATTTAATGCTTACAATAGTCTATCCTATTCTAATTCTATCTTCTACCCCTTAAATTTATCCAACAACGGATACTTATACATCAATTTGCAAAAGGACGTGCCTTTTCAAAAAGGTTTAAAGCATAAAAGGTTTAACAAATCCACTATTAACTAATTTCTCTTGAGCCACAAATGGACTGCAGACATATGCTTCGTATAATCCTAGTGCTCATGAGTGTCGGCATCTCCCAATGCATCGTGGATCACAATCTCCATCATTATCATTTGCTCATTTTGCTCACATGCTGCATCCAATATCACATCTTTCGCAGTGGCTGTCTCTAGCATCCCTTGGAGTATTGTTTCGCACTCACTTTTCCATGTAGTCGCTTCCTTCATTTTCCCTTCATCATCACATAACTTGGTGAATCTATCTTCGGCAACCTCTGTCAATTCCTGCATATCCCCTTGTAACTCCACATAGAAATCCCTGTGCCTATCCATAATACAATTGGCATATTTTTCAATCTCTTCATTACTAGTAGTGTCCTCCTCCAATTCCTCAATTCTTTCCTGAATTCTGCTATCCACTCTCCTGTGTTCCTTTATTGCATCTACGTACTGTGAATGTTTTCCCCAGAGTTTATTTAACCAAGTGGTTAAAACAACCTTCCTTCTTTTTATTATTGCAGCAAATGCATCCATTCTCCCTTGAGAGTATGCAGTTGACCCTTCCCAACGGTCTTTTTTCTGTGAACTCTCACCTTGAGTGAGCATCCTTGTTGGTTCTGTTACACCACCTACCAAGTCTTTCAAGTGTTCATTCTCTCTCAACATCCTCTCATTATTGGTTTTGTACATCTCCCTTTCCCTTATCAATGCTTGGATTTGGGCTTTATTCAACTTGGCTATATTTATCCCAATATCAGCAGTCGCTACAGGATCAACCTCCCCAGCCTTCAGGGTCATGACATGTTCGAATGCCTTTTCAGTATCAATAACAATTGATTTCTTGTGAGGAGGATACAAGGCCCAAATCATCAATGTTTCATCATCAGGATTGTATCTTGATCCTGTGTATACCTCTGTCACCTTCTCTATACTGAGCTTGTGGGTAGCATTGTTATCTTTTAAGAAACTATCAAAAACTAATGCAGAATTCATATCCAAACCTGGAAAAATCATAACACCTGCCTTTTCAAGCAGCTCCCTCCCCTTTTCAGAGGTCATGTCAATCATCTCTTTGTCCACTTCATCCTTTAAGCTTTTTAACAGTTGATCCTCATTCCCTGGAGTGACATTGTCAACCTGTCCCCTTATCTCTTTCCCTTTTTGCTTATATAAAAATGTCTTAAACTCTGAGGTCTTTATAAATTCATCATCTGATATGAAAGACCTATAGTCTTCATGTCTTGTATCTACATCCATGGTTTCCTCAATGTCTATTTCTCTGGCAACATAGGCATACTCCCGAGTCTTCATTCTTGAAACTTTCCCAGATGAGCTTTGTGGCCTGTCTATTTCTGAAATCCCCTTAATGGAGGATAACAAATCAACATCCACCAACTCCTGATTATGTTTTTCAATGACAATTTCAACTTCCTCTGCGTCCAGGTTTCTGATTATGTCATCAAATTTAAAGGGCACATGATGGTACCCTCCGAGATTTACTTTTTGTCTGACATATTGGATATACCCTTCTGGATCAAATTTCTTTCTCACTGGTGCTCTGCTCATGTTGTAGTGCAATAATTTGCCCAGAATCAGATCATAACCTTCCTTGGCTAATACAGTGAAATCACTAAAACACAATGTATTGGGCATAAAAGCCTATTTCCCATATGAACTTAAGTTCATAACATAGGAGTAATCCATTTGCCTAACAATTTCAAGGTATGCAATTCTATCTGGGACAGTTCTGGGTAGAATAAAAGGTGTATCCTCAAAGCCATAAACCCTAATCATTGTGGCATTCTCTAAGCAATACCAATCCCCCCACTTGTGGTTAATTGGTCCATTGTAATCTCTAGGCATAAGAAACCTTTTTACTTGTTCAGATAAAGAATAATCACAAGGATGGCTAAAAAATCTATACAAGGGTTTCACAAAGAATTCTTCAAAATGCAAGAAATTTGAATTGGCAAACCTGCTGTCCCAAACAACAGTCCATAATTGAACAGGCAATGGCCTACCTTCCTTGTCGGATTGTGAAATCCTCAGCTCCTAGGGCCATAAACCTAACTCTTGTCCAAAATACAACACTAACTGCATCAGCAGTGAGTAATTTCTGAGATGGAGAACAGAAGCACCACTCTTTATCGCCATCAAACCTGCATCCAGCTCCTTAAAAACATGTGCAACATTTTGAAATGATCTGGAATTGTGGTACTGAATGTCTGTAGAAATCACCATGGGCACAACCGCCATATGCTCAGGTACCTCCATCCCTAATACCTATCCCACTGAGTAGTAAGTATATTTTAGGTAAGGTTCGAAGAGGTCTACATGAAAGGGTGGCCCCTCACTGTCTTCCATTGGAGTAGGTTTGCCATGACACCTAATTCTGTGCAGAGGTAACCTCCACCCTTTATAAATGGTGTCCATCCTTCTGAACTCACTATCGAGCTCTTCACTCACTACTTTGTCACTGCATATTCCCTCCATTCTAAAAATCTCAGCAATTGCATTCTTAGATACATGTATCAATGGATTCCCTGACAAATCACATATAGCTTTCTTTTTCGAATCATAGTGTCTGACCAACAATTTTACCAGTTCGACGTTAATAAAAACATTAGGGCACACTAATTTTCCTAAATTGAGCCTCCATGGATTGCATACTGGCTCAAAGAAATTTCTTCTGTGGTAATGGAAATTGAATAAATCATAGCCTCTAATCGGAGTCCAAACATCACCTATAAATTTGCATTTGTCATCCAATTTGTGAAATTCCGCTTTGAGCTGTGCAGAACGCCTAGCTTTAGGTCCAGAACTAGGTAACTGGTCTATGAGGTCTTGATTTAGCTTCCTTTCAGTACCTTCTAGTTGCAACTCAGTCTTTTGCATTTTTGCTTTTGATTGGCTTCCCTCCCCGGGTTTTCTTCCTTTTAGTTTTCCTGAACCAGTGCCTTCCATAATTCAAATTTTTACGAATTTTGAGAGGACGAGAAACTTACTGTAACTTCTTCCAAACTCAAGCCAGGTGAATGCCTTAATTGCTCTACTGGTTCCCTTGCTCTCCTTCGCTTTGAATTCTGTGAGACAATGATTTCAATTGATCATACTTTGATATGCAAAATCTCCTACGCTTCGTGGCACCATTAATGTCTTTTACCGATCGAGACATGAATGCTGCAAATTTTTTTTTCAAAATTCTCGCTGTCACATCAGGGTTCAATGATCACCCACCCGCCAAGACATCTTGCAGTTTCCCCGACATCACAAGTCTCCCCGATAGTTTCTTTCCTTTTGCTTTTATATCACCATGACTTTCACGGAAACAACTATCGCTCAGACTTAATGAATCGAGCCAACGGTTCTTTGCCTTACTTCGAAAGTCCTTTGTCTCACCGAGATGTTCACTTTATCAAGTATGTTTCTGAGACCAAGCAATTTATTCTAGTGATAGAATAATACTCGCTGTGATGTCTCTTAGATCTTCCCTTGGTGACATGTCTTACCGATACGCTTTTTCTTCGGCAAAACCATGCGCATTGTCTTCTCGACACCCTTTATCTTCATATGCTCAGTTCTGTCAGTGTAACCTGAGGGGTCAGTAAGACTTTCTGAATTCTCCCTGGCATCGTTTGTCTCACTGAGTGAGTCCTCCCCTTGCTTTATCGGCAAAACTAATAAGGCTACGGGCAGTGTTTTGAAATCTCTCTCTGATGACCAAAGTCTCTCCGATAGACTTTACGTTACTCCAATCGGCAAAAGGTAATTTAGCTCGATGTGACCTTACATCGTCTCACCGATAAGATATAGAAACCCGCATTCTTTCTGTGTATAACTTGATCGGTGTGACCCTTGCTATGTCTTGCCGATACATTTAGGATATGTATATTATCATCGATGAGACCTGCATCAACTTATGCCGATATTTTCATATGTAAAGATTTTAATGTCAGATGAAATTTATGGGGCGTTATGGCACAATTTTACATCGAATTTTGGTAAAATATGCTATGTGAGGATATTTTTGTCTGCATTATGAATCTTTTTTCGGAGACTAATAATCATGAAGAAATAATAAATTTGTCAAAATTTGACAGTTCCAACAGCATGAAGGTTTGATGTTTCAAGACAGTACTAGCATTTCAGTTATAATGATATATTTAGAGCTCATGGCTCTCCTTTGTATAAACATATCACAATTTTGAATAATATAATCAAGGGTTATGGCATTCACCTCACTATTATCATGGTGTGTATGATTTCCATTTTTTCTTTAATTCAAAGAGTAAATTAAAATGCTTGGATGGAGTCATAGATGGATATGTTTGTAAAGGGATTTGATAAGAAGTATTGAGTTAGGATAGAAATTGACACTGTTGTAATGCAATATTTTCAGAGATCTTATATGTTATGTGTTTGAACCTATTATGGAAATCTAAATATTTGTGAATTAATTCGACTCCCCAATAGTATATGGCACTGGCCTAAATCGTATGTGTTTGTAAGGTTCTGTGTATGTTTGTCTTAGCTTGGAGCTTGCTGCCAAATTGCAAATTAAATGACTATCTTATGTGGTGAAATGTCATTGTAATCATCTCGTGTTCGAAGTAGTTGATACTATTGATGCTTTTCTGTTGTTTAAATTGATATATCAAGCATATATATATATATATTCAGTTTACTAATACACATTTGTTGTATTTGTGTGATGTGATTATTTGGCTCTTTCAAGTAAAGATTAAACCCTCCTAGTCAATCATAGTAACTAAAGAGTATTAATTGTATCAATAAGAAGAATCACATAACTAGGATTGTCATTCTATATCAAGTAGAGTTTGTCAGTCATTTACTTGAACATTTATACAAGTTATAAACTAAATCTGTGTGCTAAACACTTTGAATTATTGCCATCATAGATTACACTTTTATAGATCTTCATTAGACTCCATACACCCAACAAGGCAGTGGTCTCACGTTTTCATCTTTTGGTTTATCCATTTTATTTTTTACATCTGTTAACTGAACATATTCTAATATAATTCAAATATAATTAAAATTAAAAACATCATAAATTAATTATGTAACCACATAAGTCAAATATAATTCTTTCAAGAAATTAATATCAAATAGACAATACAAATTAATGTCATTGATATTCTTCTTCATCCAACTCTTTGTCTGTATCATCCGATCCAAATTCAACATTGTAAGGATTGGTCATATCATCATCATTGTCATTGATATCAGTTTTGATAATGTCATCATCCACACGGATATCATCTTCATGAACATTAACTCCTACATCATCATGATCTAGTTCCTCCTCTTCGACATCTTTGTCAGGTACATCATCAACTAACTGTTGATCCTGATCATCATCTACATCATCTTCTATTTCTTCAGTATCTTCTTCTTCCACCATATTATACTTTACCGACCTTCCTCTTGGATCATGTCTAACAACATATGACCAACCCGCTTTACCTAGAACCTCTAAGTAAAATACCTGCTCACATTGGCTTGGAAGAACATAGGGCTCATTTCCAGCTCGCTCAAAATACCTTGTATTAACCATGGTAAATCCATTATCATGTTCAATAATAGTTCTCTCAGGATCATTTTCATTCACTCGTAGCCTATACCATAGGACGACGAACAAAACTAATTTGAAGGACTTAAAGTCACACTCAAGTATATCATCCAAAATCCCATAGTATTGATTTTCTAAGACTTCTAGATGTATGTCGCTTCTAGATGAAACATTAGTCACTTGGAAGACTGCAGTTATCCCAGAATCACAAGTTTTCTTCGTGTCATCCAACTTTTTGATTCAAAATTTATGACCATTGCACCACATAGCCTTGTGGTGTTTCACCTACAATATGTCAAACATGCAAAACTTATTGCAATATCGTCAGTTGATAAACATATTTATTCTTGGCCGAATGTATGCAAAGAAAAAAATCTCAACATATATATACATCAATATAATTGAAAATAATTAAATAATATGGGTGATTAATATATTTATACATACCTGTTTATCTCTTAAACCATATGCTAAATCAATTTCCCTTGGTGTAACATTGGAATCTCCATTACGATGAGCTTCTTTAACCAATGAAGCCACACCTTCCCATGTTAATGCGCGACCATATTGTTGACATCGTTCAATCCATACCGTCATCCAATCAATATTGTTTGCGACGTACAAATGTAGTGCATCCCACTCTCGACCAACTGTCTCAAAAAAAATAAAATTCACAAACGACGTATAATTAGTTAATTACCACGGTATACGACCTTAATTTATAAGTACAATATACATAAAAACCAAATTTAAAATGTATTCTAATTAATCTTTGGTGTAGGAGCACACCTAGGCTAACCTCCATAGTTAGGATATTTTGGGCTTGTATCTGACATTAGCCAAGTTAGAGTAATTGTACATTTGTTTTGGACCTTAGAAGGTCATTGTTGTGGCTAGGTGAGTTAGTGATTAGGACTAAGGTCACCAAAGTTAGTCATTGTTAATAGATTTTACATTGCTTAGCCTTAGTAGCTTAAGTTGGGATTTGAGTCTTAAATGTGTTCTAAACACATGAATGATATTAGAAAGATTCCATGAGGCCTTTAATGGTGTTGGTTACTCGAAATATAGGAGATAGAGGTCCTAAGAGTTAGGAAGGTGGCATAATGACAGAGTACTTGCCAAATGTTGTTACAAAATTGTCATGACAACAGTTTCCATTATGGCAAATGTTGCATGCAACTCGGTTACATAGGATCCCCTAAAGGATAGGAGTGGGGGATCGACCAATATACCCTACAAACATGGTGAATGGCATCTGATATGAAGCAGGCTCGAATTCAAGAAAGAGGGATATTGTAATCAAGTTTTTGGAATAGAAGATAGCTCTACAATTTCTGTTTTTATGTGAACTCCGAGTGTTATTGAGTGACAGTGATACTAAGTGAATTGGATGTTTTGATTTAGTGTTAGAGTCATATTCATGGGATAGTATTAAACTTTTTTCATTCTGCAAGTAAGTTGATTTAAGCTGTTTTAGCGTCCTGAATAGATAGGTTAAGGTTTAAGGGTTTTACTGGTCCTATCCTGACCAACTTGTGTTTTTATGGCTCCCCCATGAAATCTAGTAACGGGATTTTCCTGAGGGTAAATGGATGTGTTAGGGGAGCCATTAGTCTGTACATATGTAGAGTTAGGAGTCATGGAGAGTGGAACAACTGTGTTTAATGTCAAGTCCTAGGCGAGCTTAGAGTGCCCAGTTAGAGGTTTGACAATAATGAATTGAAGAATTTAGGCAGGGGATTGAGGTATAGTACGGAAAAAGTATAGTTCCAGGTAGTGTATAGACATATCCTAACATGCTAGAAGGATTGAGGTTCTATCAATCCATTTGACTGAGGTTTGAGCAAGAAAACCAGTGGAGTCCTACAAACTAGGCCTAATAGCCCTATTTAACCTAGATAATAGGAAACCAGTGTACAGAGGACTTAGGAGTATAAAATCTTTTGAATCCTTCAGAAAATCCAAAAGGGTATTCAAATGTGGAATTGGTTTTTTAAGTTGTTTGAAAAGTTTGGGCAGGAACGAAGTAAAGGTCTCTGTCAAGGGCTACAAGAAATAGGCCTCCTCAAGACCAATTCTTGAAACCGGTAGGAAAGGAGTTTGGAGATCCTCCAAGATGGATCTAGTTGGAAGTACATGACATGTTTCCAATGTGTTTGACACCCCTACAATCAGTTCAATGTTTGTGTGATGTTGGCACTTAGAGTCTTCTAAGTGTAGGAGAGAGTTTGC
Organism: Sequoiadendron giganteum; assembly: GCA_007115665.2. Taxonomy (NCBI): domain Eukaryota; kingdom Viridiplantae; phylum Streptophyta; class Pinopsida; order Cupressales; family Cupressaceae; genus Sequoiadendron; species Sequoiadendron giganteum. The sequence continues at coordinate 216,996,441 of CM021104.1, forward strand.
ACATAACAAAGTGGTGTTAGTCCTTCAAGGTGAAGCACAAGGTGTGAGACTCTTGGAGAGGAGTTGGATTAGGACTTAGTTAATTATCTAAGCCTAACAAGGACCTAGAAAATATTAGGTTCCCAGAAGAAGACAAGGAAAGGTCTTCTTAGCTAATTGTGCAAGAAAGTCTTGGAACACTTACACCAATCTCCATGACCATCTTATAGTTACTTAACACTTTCCTCAATCTACCTTTTCCCATCAAGTACTCCCCTTCGAATTTGTTAATGGAGTTGGGATCCCAAATGTGATCTACATGGATCTTTGCTACAAACTTAGGAAGATATTCAGTAATGTACACCATGGTTTGGTATACCATATATCCCTCCACCATAGATCCCTCGAGATGTGCTCTTTGTCTAACCAAAGCCTTCAAAAATTTCCAGTGCCTCTCAACCATCCACATTGACCTTGTGTGTACAGGTCCACACAATTCAATCTCCTCAACTTGGTGTATGAGGTAGTGTTCTTGTGCATTGAAAAATGTCGAAGGTAGACACTTTTGCATTTCACACATTAGACGAGGAATTCTTCTCTTCCAATAATTTATATCTTCTTTATGGATTGCTTTAGATGACAACCATCTACAAGTGATTCAAGGCACAAATATATTAATGAGATTTAACAAAAATATACAACGAATTGAACAAATATCGCTACTTACCTCATGTATTTTTCAAGATCATATATAACTTGCTTGACATTGTTGTCGAAGTTGTCTGGGAGAGATAGAGGTAGAACCTACTACAACAATTATAAAATGATCTTTTCATTAATATTTTTCCAAAAGTAGTAAACATAATACATTGAAAAGTACATGCAGTATACAAATATATATATAATATACTAGAATAATTACCTTAATGAAGGTATGTCAATCATGCGTTTTCATCCCTGACCCAAATTCACCTTTCTTTGTTATGATATTGTTTATGTTGGCAGCAAATCCTGTGGGAAATCGAATTTTTCATATGACTTGTTTTATAGCATTGCTTTACTGCTCTGTTAATAACCAAGGAAGGGCACTTATATTAATTTGGTCTCCATCGCTATTTAATTGAATGACATTTTTCATTGCATGACTAACTTCCTAAATGTCACTACAAATTTTGACAATTTTTTCTTTGTCATGCCTTCCATCCAATATTTTCTATAACGTTTCTGTCATATTCTTTCCGATATGCATTGTATCAAACAAATGCACAATTTGTAGCTACTCATAGTAGGGCAACCTACTAAATTGTCTGGGATAACTTTTCAATCCCTGTGGAAGCGGACCATTAATGCCTTAACGACCTTCATGAAGCATATAAGTTAAACAAATTAACAATGACAATTATTGTCAATTACAACATGATCACAAAATAAAAATAAAAATTCAAAACATATCATAAATGATAGATAAACAATTTGATCCGATGTATAACCTTGACGATTAATTCTATTATATTCCAACTTCCATAGGCGAGGTGTCATTCTTCGTGGTTTTGATGTAGTCTCTTCTTTCCCATTGAAAAGATGTTTTTCAATAGTTCAATGCTTATGATTTTTGTAGAGGAAGTGCCTATACTCATCAAACATCTGCTTTCCTAAACTTGTTGAATGACGAGATTTCATCTTTGGACCATAAATTGGACATGCAAATTTTTCCTTTGTTTGAAGACCTGCAAATCATATATAATTGGATTAAATATGTCAATTTTTATAATTATATACAATGAATAGATTATTTCAAAAACATGCATGATATCTAATTCATAAAATTAAATATCGTTAAAGTCATGCAGTCAAACGTTATAACATACCAGAAAAATGTGTCAGCCCTGGGGCATCATGAATTGTCCATTCAAGTATTGCATGGAATTGAAATTTTCTTTGTCCTATTGGTTTAGATACATCATACATAGTGACGCCATTCCATAACTTTAGTAACTCATCGATAAAAGGCTCAATATATACATTCATATCTTTAACTTGGTACTTGCCTAGTTGAATGAACATAAACATTACATAATTATTATAACCATTTTACTGCAATATATATAAATTCATGTACATGACTATTAAATGAAAAAACATATAAGTCATTATGCAACAAATAAGACAAATGAGATGCTACTACGTTAAAGAAAATTGATGTAAACAAATACCTGGAACAATCATTGCCAACATTATGTGTTCCCTCTTTATTGACATCCATGGAGGAATGTTATTGTTGATAACAAAAATAGGCCACACCGAGTAAATAGATCTCAGCTCTCCAAATGGATTGACACCGTCTGCTGCCAATGAAAGCCTGAGATTATGAGGTTCTTCTTTAAAGTGTGGCCATTTTTTCCTCCATGTCCCTAAATACAGAACCATCCGTAGGCATTCGAAGAATTTCATCTCCACTTCTATTACGTGCATGGTAATCCATAAATTGCGCTAAGCTTTCGCACTTAAATAATTGTTGCATATGTGAAATAATGGGAATATAACAAAGAACCTTACGAGGCACCTTTTTTGTTAGTTGATCTGTTCGATATCTACTGATATGACATTCTGGGCATTCTGTTGCAAATTCATGTTGTTTATGATATATAATATGATCATTGAGACATGCATCTATTGCTTGATACTCCATTCCAATATCTTTCATAATGCCAGATAAATCTCGGTATGAGCAAGGTAAAATATTTGATGGTGGTAACAAAAATTCACCAATCAATCTACAACAAAAAATAACTTTTTAATATAAATAATATTAAAGGTACATACTTCATCCTTTATTTACTAGCGATGAACTAACAACAATTAAAATAGATGAAAAAAAATGACATATATGACATACCTTAACATCCGTGAGATTGCTATGTTGGATAAACCATTCATAACCTTCAACTTCACCAACATCAATACAACAGAGAGAAGAGTTGTTTGGGAGCCTTCATAAAGCGGCTCGTATGCCTTCTCAAATACAGGTAAATCATGAATATCATCAAAGTCATCTCGATCAACATGATCAGATGTGCCACTACATGTGTCATGGATCAATGTATTTGTACCATCATCTTCAATTGTGTTTTCTGGTGCATGATCATCTTCTTCCATAGGATTATTAACTTAATCTTTGATATTCACAGCTCCATGTTGCTCTGCTTGCAAAACCACATTTTCTGGGCCGTGATAATTCATATCATGTGCCCTAGGGCGCCCCACCTTTATAATAATGATAGACACAAATAAACCATGATCATGATCAAGTGATTTTTTATATATATATCAAATGTTAAAACAATATAAACATTTACAAATTCAATCAATATAAACACATATAATAAACAACTTACCAATGGATGATAATCATGCCCCCCTTCAATGTGACCATGCTGCCTACAATGTTTCTCAGCTGTTGTGATTAAAAGTATTCTCATCTTTAAGCCCTTGCAATTATTGCAAGGACAATAATGTTTCCCATCACCCTTTCTTTTCAATATAGCCCACAATCTAGTAACTGTCTCTTCATTTTGTTCTAGACTAATATTATCTGACATGATTTTTTCTTTACCAAGCTTGAATATTTAGATCTTCAAAAAATATCAAACTCACACGCACTCCAATAATTTTTAATCGTACACAGGTAACAAAATATAATAATTATGATATTTTACACCAAAAAAAATCGGCATGCGACCACCCCTACAAAAGAGAAGATAGTCTGAAGTTAATGACCCCAAAAAACACTTTCAAATGCTAATTCCAGAAATTATTAAATTCTGATTTTACATTGATTTCCAACTGTTATACTTCTAAAATCAGAATATTGAACTTGCACAACAAAATCTAGAAATGAAATTATCAAAATGCAGCTAATAGGCCTCAATAATTAAGGCCTACTCAAGAATTTTTGAAGTCACTGCAAGGTTTACAGGCCTTACCTGATGATTTGAGCAAGAGGATTAAAAAGTTGGTAAAGAGTTTTGATGACTGGAGTGTTTACCAGATATTGTAGATGCCCAAGGAAATGTTAGATCACTGCAGCAATGACAAGACAGGGTAGATGAAATCATTAACACTAGCACATTTTTGGAATCTTTTGAAAGGGAGGCGAATCAAGTAGTAATAAAGTATACAATTTACAGTGCAAAGGTAATGTTGTGCATATTTTGCACACACGCCCTGCCATAGGTAGGGACCCTTTTTTTTTGTTGCTCCCGACGGGCTTCTTTGCTCTTGTCTCGTTTTGCATGCCCCTCATTTTGTTGTCCTTGTTGGTCAACGTGACCTTCAAGGTCTCTTTTTGGCTGACCATATTTTTCCCTTAAAATAAAAAATAGCTAAGTCATGGGTTTTTCGAGCTTCGCCCATGCCCGCTCACTCGATTCGCTTTTTCCTTCATTCTTTGACTTTGGGGATAGATTTCCTATGAATTTTGGATGTTTTTGTGGTGTCTAAGTGAACTGACAAGGTTTTATTAAGTTTCAAAAAGTTTTGAAAATTCTAAAACTATGTCCCTATAGTGGCATTCCTTGCAACGGCTTCCCTACAGTGGCTTCCCTGCAACAGCATTCCTATAGTGGCATTCTGGGCTCATGTTTCCGGAATGTACTAGCGCACCTCAAAATCAAAAATAGACTTCGACCCATATGCTAAAATGGGGTCTTATCCTCCCTTGGCTTTTCAAATTCCAAATTTGCATCAGGGAAGTACCATCTAGAGTTCCGTGCTCTCGCTGTCATTTCAAAACAACATTCCTATAGCGGCATTTTAGCCTTGTGTTTCTGGAACGTACCAGCGCATCTCCAAATCAGAAACAGACTTTGAACCAAATGCTAAAATGGGGTCTTATCCTCCCTTGGCTTTTCAAATTCCAAATTTGCATCCAAGAAATACCATCTAGAGTTCCGTGCTCTCGCGACCGTTTCAAAACAGCATTCCTACAGTGGCATTCCGGGCTCATGTTTTCGGAACGTACTAGCGCACCTCAAAATCAAAAATGGACTTCGACCCAGATGCTAAAATGGGGTCTTATCCTCCCTTGGCTTTTCAAATTCCAAATTTGCATCTGGAAAGTACCATCTGGAGTTCTGTGCTCTCGTGGCCGTTTCAAAACAACATTCCTACAGCGGCATTCTGGCCTTGTGTTTCTGGAACTTACCAGCGCATCTCAAAATCAGAAATGGACTTCGACCCATATGCTAAAATGGGGTCTTATCCTCCCCTGACTTTTCAAATTTCAAATTTGCATTTGAGAAGTACCATCCGGAGTTCTGTGCTCTCGCGGCCATTTCAAAACAACATTCCTACAGCGGCATTCCGGCCTTGTGTTTCCGGAACGTACCAACGCATCTCAAAATCACAAACGGACTTCGACCCAGATGCTAAAATGGGGTCTTATCCTCCCATGGCTTTTCAAATTCCAAAGTTTCATCCAGGAAGTACCATTCGAAATTATGTGCTCTCGCGGTCATTTCAAAACAGCATTCCTAGAGCCGCATTTCGAGCTCATGTTTCTGGAACATACTAGCGCACCTCAAAATAAAAAACGGACTTCGACCCAGATGCTAAAATGGGGTCTTATCCTCCCCTAGCTTTTCAAATTCCAAATTTGCATCCGGGAAGTACCATCCGGAGTTTCGTGCTCTCGCGACCGTTTCAAATCAGCATTTCCAGAACAACATTTTGGCCTCTCATTTCCGGTTTCAAGAAACCTACCATGGGTTCGTCGATAGAACCATTTGATCCAATGAGGAATGTTGAAATTCCAATGGGAGAAGGTAGCTTTCAATCAGTTTTAGCTATAGTAAAAGGGAAATTAGCTAGAAGACAAAACTGCTACAGTGACTGGCCACTATAAGACAGAATAGGGAAAAGACAACAAATGTATTTTAAATTGCTGAATATTGTGGATTAGGTGAAGCCCTAATGTAATTAAATTTGGGCCACACAATGTAACTCAATCATAGCCATTTATTTGGGCTTTGGTAAACTATAAATAGGGGTCTTCCCCTCATTTGTAGTTGTTGGAGAGTTGTTGTAAAAATATTTTGCAGTAATAAAAAGCAACATTGTATGATCTATGGGTGTTACTTTTGAGTTTGCTCATTATGTGTGCATGGTTCTACCTTCCAAGTTAGTTTTAGTTGTAGTTTCTTGAATGGAAGTGATGATGGTGTTTGTTGTTACAGTATTTGATGAATTTTCAGCCCATACTTTTGGCACTTGTTGATGGCAAGTTGCTGTGCAAAGTTAGTCTGGGCTTCTTTATTTGATTGTTGCAACTTAGTTCATTTGCATGTTCATGTTGTGTGTGTGCAAATTGAAAATCTGCAGTCCTTAGAAGATTGCACTGGTTTTGTGTAATTGTAGAATCCTCTTGGCCAAGCAAAACCTAGTTTAGGGAGTTTGTCTACTATAGCAACCTCCATGATCACTATTCATTGGTAGTTTCAAATCTAGGAACCTTTTCTCTTCCCTGACTTTTTCTTTTTTTTTAATAAGTAACCTTAGGCAAGGTTCATTGCACATTGTAAAAGCTAAATTTAATGTTGAAATGGAGTTCTAGACTGCTGTTTGAACCTGCAGCAAACACTCAGCAACTTCCCATCTTGAAAACTCCATTTGCTGATCCAACTTTCCCACTTTGTAACTCATCCGTAAGTCCACCTTGTGATTCCAGTAAATCACATAAATCAATTGAGATATTCCAAGCATTGTCAAGACCTGACATCTAAGAGACCTTGGGATAGTGTTTTGCAATTTGATTGTGGAAGATTGTCTTTCAAAAGAGGTAATGCACCTACACATTACCTGTGTTGTGAAGTGCATGAAAACACCATCAACAAAACTGGCGCTAGAAGGAGGGCCTGACATGTTATGGCTACAAAGTTGAATGTTGGATATTGATAAGAGAACTTTCAAAGAAAAAATCTAAGATAAGGAGATCTATTTTAATGTTGAAGCTTAAAATCAAAAAATTTTGAAGGAAAAAAAGAAGCTGAGTTGAGATGGAGCAGCATGTGCAAATCAACATTGCTCAGTTACATGCAAATTTAAATAGGAGGTTGAAGAGGCTATTGCAGTAGTTTGCATTGGTGGATAAGTGTAGGATTCATGGCACCCAGAGGCACAATGAATTAGAGTGTCTAACCTTCTTGAGCAGAATTGAAAAAGTCTTGCAAGGAGATATTCCCTTTTGGGAAATATATCAGCCTTTAGCCCTTCCAGACCTGGAGGAAGAATTGACAACCATGGTAGCTAAGGCATTTGAAGAGCTAATCCAAAGATTTTTGGGCAGTAAAGACAGACCAAGATCGGAGGGGGTGTTGATGTCTACTTGGTGCAGATTTTACAATGCACCACATTCAGAATTTACTTGTCCTTCATGTGCAAGCATCATCACCCAAGTCAAGGGAAATTTGAGCAAGTTGGAGCAGCCAACTGTCAAGGAGAATGAGTCATCCCATGAGGCAAAAAATCTACCAACATCTGAAGGACAAAACCTTCAAGTCAGACCAAGAAGCTCCATACAAATAGATGCTGGGATAGCAAACGTTGAAGCAGAAAATGAAAAGGAAGAAGTTGATTTTCTGGGGACAACAAAAAGCTTTGGTGAAGGTTCACTAAGAATGGAGTTGGAAAGCCTTTCTTCTATCAACAAAGAGCAGTCCTCCACTCCAAAGAAGAGCCAATGGAAGTTGATGATGAATCAACGAAGTCTGCAACAGTGTATGTTGGGGCAGCCAATGAAGATACAAAAAATCAGCAAGAGGAAGAGGTTGATAGCCTTGGGACAACAACAAGTGATGATGAAGACCCAATAGCAGAAAGATATGACTAGTTCGTCTCTAGATTAGCAAAGGATTGGTCAGAGCTGAAATATTAGGTGGATTTGGAGGTATTGCTGCTACCAAATTAGTGCAGGCTCCATGATTCATCCCACTCTGAGTTCACATGCAGACTATGCCAAGAAGCCATGAAGCAAGTCAAAGAACAAGCAAGGCAGCCGAGCACACCACTTCCTGCAGTGGCTTCAAGAATGGAACATGAGGACCAAGAGCCTGAACTAAGTGACAACTCAGCTGAAGGTAGTCCTCAAGAGGATGTTGGGACAACAATAGAAGTACAACAATATAATCTCGAGCTTTTGAGTGATCAAGTAGATCAAACTCGAATGTTGTCCACCAGTCATCAAGAATTTTTTCCTCTTGAAGAACATTTGTGCACCATGGACGATGGGCTTTATGGTGAGTCTTTGGGGGGAAATCACATTGTAAATTTTGGCCCCCTTGATGAGGTGCCATCAATTGATGACTTCTTTCCATTGGAAGTTGTGTGGCAGAGGTATGCTCCTGTCGAGGAAGAGCACATCCTAGAAGATGGTAGTGATGAGGGCATACTCCTTGAGCCTCTGAATGGTGATGCACAAGAGTTTCTGAATTGGGAGAGGGGTTCCTTCTCTGTTTATAGCGATAGTGAGCAAGGGGAAATGAGTGAATGTCATGATGAGTTGCATGAACAGCAAAGAGAAAAAGACAAAGGCGGGGGTGTTGAGATAGCTGCCAATAGAGATGAAGCACCCGGTCGACTACAAGATGCAACTTGGAGTCCTTCTGCCATGATCATTGTTGATCCTCCTTCATATTCAGATCGCTGCAATAGGACAAATTCGTACATGTCATCATCCCATCATATTGAGCATCATGAAGATAGGGTCGACACTTGGGAAAGGAGATGGGACAGTGTGCCACCTTTTGAAGGCAACAATCAAGTGGATCCCAAGTTTGTGGATGATCAATGTGGAGAAGTACTTCTTTTTGAAGAACTACCAAGGGAGATTGCTAATCTCACACAAGACGTGGAAGAAGTGTTTGCTGCCCTGTTCTCCCTACCTTATGCAGACTTGATTCCTGAAATGCTGGATCCTCCACCATTGTCGCCCAATGTTGCTGATGCAAAGACTGATGATGTAGTGCTTGCTCTTGATTGTCAAATGTTGCCACCTCCATGTGATGAAATCCAGGTTTTATCCTTCCTTTCTCCTGTTAATTTTCATAGCTGCACTTATCATTTTGATTATGGGAATGAGGAAAAATGAACATGTTTATGGATTAATCACAGGTTTAATGAGCCTCCTCAATTGTTGATTCTTCATGATGTTGGGGTAGAATTTGAAATCTGCCATATTGACTTTATTCCCTCTGAATATAAGGATACATTTGCATGGTTGAGAACTATAACGACTTCCCGTTTGCTTGTGCACGCGCTGCAAAATCCAATGAGCATGAGCATCAGCTCACCTTACCCGAACGTAGTTCTTTGTAAATATCTTTGTACATAACTCATTTTGAGTAGTGTAGGTTTCTTGTAAATACTCCACTTTCCTGCTTTCCTTAGGTTAGTTGGTTTGTTGTAGGTTGCTTGCTTTGGGGTGTTTTCTTTCGTTGTTTTCTTTCGCTGTCTCGTTTTGGTGTTTGTTTTTCATTTGCTTTCGTTTGCTCTCACTTTGCTGCTGCTTTGCTTGGGGTCCCTCTGCTTTTAGCTAGGTGCATCTGTGCGCACAAAAATCATTCTTATTTCCTGGGGTTGTTCTATGTATTTCTTTGTCAAACTCTAATCAAGTTTTTAGAGTGGATGGTGAAGATCTTCTGTTAGTATTAAGTGATCTAGATGTTTGATTCAAAGTGGATAAGTCATTGGTCGGTCTGATTCTGAAGTATTCTTGAATCTTATATCTCTCACAAATTTTAAGAATCTAATGGTCACTGTAGGCCTTTTGTGAAGTCCAGTTAAGTGAAAAATCTAAAATTCTACTCTAGCGCCACTGTGATTCTCAGTCCTGAGTGCGAGCTTCATTGTTTGTGGGTTGAAATAAAAGAACTGAAAAGAGAAAAAGAAATAAAAGAAAGAAAACAAAATATTGAAAATCAAAAGAAAAGAAATTCAACTTTTTAAGGGTATATGAGCAACTCTACCGGGGCTATAGACGCCCGGCCGGCAGTAGAGCAATTTTCGGGAGAATCATAGCAACAACCTCGTCAGGGCTATGGACACCTGACTGGCAGTGAGACAATGTCCCGAATGCTTTTGGAGTTAGAATAAACTACATAGCTTAACTTGATGGAGCTTGGGTTCTTGCAACAACTAAAGGATGGGAATTAATGCAATTGCACAAACTTGGATTTTTAACATACTGAAGGTTGGGTTAACTAGTGATTTTGATCCTTTGGTTGAGTGTCTGGCTTGTTTTCCCTTGCATGAAGGTCAGAACTAGAGATTCTGGGTTCGTGATTCTAATTTGTCATCGAAGTGCTCTAGAGCATTTCCCCCAGCGAGTCACCATTTGTTGTGCATATTTTGCACACACGCCCCGCCATAGGTAGGGACCCTTTTTTTTTCGCTCCCAATGGGCTTCTTTGCTCTTGTCTCATTTTGCGTGCCCCTCATTTTACTGTCCTTGTTGGTCAACATGCCCTTCAAAGTCTCTTTTTGTCTGATCATATTTTTCCCCTAAAATAAAAAATGGCTAAGTCTTGGGTTTTTCGAGATTTGCCCCCGCCCACTCGCTCGATTCGCTTTTTCCTTCATTCTTTGACTTTGGGGATAGATTTTCTATGGATTTTGGATATTTTTGTGGTGCCTAAGTGAACTGAAAAGGTTTTATTAAGTTTCAAAAAGTTTTGAAAATTCTAAAACTATGTCCCTGCAGCGACATTCTTTGCAACGGCTTCCTTGCAACAACATTCCTACAGCGGCATTCCGGGCTCATATTTTCGGAACATACTAGCGCACCTCAAAATCAAAAAAGGACTTCAACCCAGATGCTAAAATGGGGTCTTATCCTCCCTTGGCTTTTCAAATTCTAAATTTGCATGTGGGAAGTATCATCCAGAGTTCTGTGCTCTCGCGGCCGTTTCAAAACAGCATTTCTACAGCGGCATTCTGGCCTTGTGTTTCCGGAACGTACCAGGGCATCTCCAAATAAGAAACAAACCTTGACCCAGATGCTAAAATGGGATCTTACCCTTCCCTAGCTTTTAAAATTCCAAATTTTCATCTAGGAAGTACCATCTGGAGTTCCATGCTCTCGCGACCGTTTCAAAACAACATTCCTACAACAGCATTTCGGGCTCATGTTTCCAGAACATACTAGAGCACCTCAAAATCAAAAATGGACTTCGAACCAGATGCTAAAATTAGGTCTTATCCTCCCCTAGCTTTTCAAATTCCAAATTTGCATCTGGGAAGTACCATCCGAAGTTCCGTGCTCTCGTGGCCGTTTCAAAACAGCATTCCTACAACGGCATTCCAGCCTTGTGTTTCTGGAACGTACTAGCGCATCTCAAAATCAGAAACGGACTTCGACCCAGATACTAAAATGGGGTCTTATCCTCCCTTGGCTTTTCATATTCTGAATTTGCATCCGAGAAGTACCATCCAGAGTTTCGTGCTCTTGCGACCGTTTCAAAACATTCCTATAGTGGCATTCCGGCCTTGTGTTTCTGAAACGTACCAGCGCATCTCAAAATCAGAAACAGACTTTGACCCAGATGCTAAAATGGGGTCTTATCCTCCCCTAGCTTTTCAAATTCCAAATTTTCATCCGGGAAGTACCATATGAAGTTTCATGCTCTCACGGCCGTTTCAAAACAACATTCCTACAGCGGCGTTCCGGGCTCATGTTTCAGGAACATACTAGCGCACCTCAAAATCAAAAATGGACTTCGACCCAGATGCTAAAATGGGGTCTTATCCTCCCCTAGCTTTTCAAATTCCAAATTTTCATCCAGGAAGTACCATCCGGAGTTCCGTGCTCTCGCGGTCGTTTTAAATCAGCATTTTCAGAACAACATTTCAGCCTCTCATTTCTGGTTTCAAGAAGCCTACCATGGGTTCATCAATAGAACCATTTGATCCAATGAGGAATGTTGAAATGGAGTTCCAAACTTCTATTTGAACCTGCAGCAAACACTCAACAACTTTCCCATCTTGAAAACTCCATTTGCTGATCCAACTTTCCCACTTTGTAACTCATCCGTAAGTCCACCTTGTGATTCCAGCAAATCACATAAATCAACTGAGATATTCCAAGCATTATCAAGGCCTAACATCCGAGAGACCTTGGGATAGTGTTCTACAATTTGATTGTGGAAGATTGTCTTTGAAGAGAGGTAATGCACCTACACATTACCTGTGTTGTGAAGTGCATGAAAACACCATCAACAGGTAAATTAGGTGGTAAATTTTAATTGGCCAACAGATGAGGAATATCAAGGATGGGTAGAAAAGTACTTAACTGAACAAGAATAGGATAGAGTCTACAATCGACAGTTAACAGCTCAGCGGTTATGGTTATAACAAATTTTGGCTATGTCTTGGTGGCAGTTTTGGTGCAAGTTTTCAAAATTTGGCAAATACAACAGTTATTCTCCAGTGGACGGGATGAACAAGAAGATTCTCCAGAGACTCAGCTGTTGTAACCAATTTTTGAAATGTCATAAGGCAGTCCAAGTGACCAGTGATAGGTGTATTTCTGGTCCGATGCTTGTTGCTCCTTCATTTTCCCTATAAGAAGGATTTCAGGACCAAAAATATGGCCAGTTAGCAAGTTAGATATCTTTAGGTCAAGTCTAACTGAAGTTACAGAGTGAATTTGTAAAGAGCCTGATGTTATAGTGAAGATACTATTCTTAGGTTTGGTGATGTGACTGTTCCAAGGCTTGCTTGCATTGCAACTAAGAGAACCAGCTTGTCTCTTCTAGGAATATATTGAAGCTTACTAGAGTTTACATTGATTTTTTATTAAAACTTAATGTTTTGAAATGGATCTTGATTAAAAATTAGTGTTGTTGATGTATTTTTATCAAAAATAAGAGTTTGTTATTGAATTTTGTGAAAAAGTATGGTTTTTTTTATTTATTTATTAAAAACTAAGGTTTTTTTACAATAATTTCATTTATATTGTGTAATTTCAATTAGTTTAATTAGTTTTTAACTTTAATCAGGTATTATGGCTGCGAATGTAAATCCACAAATGCCAAATGCTCTACCACCTCCATAGCTAAAATTTTTTATTAGCTCAGTTTAAAAAAATAAACATGTATAAAAATTAAAAAATTTGTTATAAATAATAATATATATAATTATTATTTTAATTAGTATTCAAATAATATTATATAAATAATATATAAATAATTAGTAAACACTATTTCTTTCAATAGTGAAAAAATGCATTAATTATTATTATGGTCCATAATTGATCTTTGGTTGGGGCTTCTTTCTTAATCAACTGCATTAATCACTTAATGTTATAGTGATTAATTATTATTATTTTTTTTGGAAATTTGGTTGTTGCATATGTTTTTGAGTTGATTAGTAATGTTTCTAGATTGTTCTCTATCAGTTAAGTACGTCTGCATTGATCAAAGTGTTCATTATTGAAGATTTTTCCTTGTGTGTTTAAGGTTAATCTTAAACAAATAGAGACATAAATCAATAGATTTATTTAAAAAAATAAATTATTAAACTAATTATTATATTATTATTATTAAATATTTGCTTATTTTTTATATGTTTGTCCTCACATATAATTTTGGACTAACACTTTATCCCATATCCCAAAATGCAACTTGATGACATAGCTACAGAAAGCATTCGTCATAATTCAAATCTAATATTTGGATTTCTTAAATTCATTCTCATTCAATAGGTACATTGACAAAGTCAAAGGCATGATAACAGGTTAACTCAAATAATCATTTAACCCTATTACCTCTTCCATTATTGGACGTTTGAAACAATTAAACTCACTTCCCTTTATGAAATACAGAGAAAATAAAACATTTAAGGCAATCATGAGGAAATTACTACTTTTGGATATTCTAAATCCATATCCCTTACATACTCCATTTACAATGTGAAGCACAAAGGATAGAAATCTTAGAGAAGAGTTAGAATTGGACTAACACCATTTGACAAGTTCAATTTCTCTTCCTCACTTAGAAAGTTCTAAGTGCTAACTTCTCACAAACGTCATTCTTCATTGTAGGGGTGCCCATCCTATTGAAAACATTCATAACCTTGCATATTTGAACCATTTTAGAAGGTTCTTCAACCCTATCCTTACCGGGTTCAAGGTTTCACCATTTGAGACCTTAAACAGGCCTATTCCTTGTAGCCTTTACCAGTCCTGTTTTGTCAATTCTTGCTAAATTTTTCCAAAGACCCTACAAAACTAAAGGTAGATTTGGATACTCATTTGGAAGTTTTAAAAGGTTCAATGGGGCTTAGGGCCTGACAACCTCCGTACACTAGTTTCCTACAACTTAGGACAATAGGGCTAAAAGGCCTAATTTCTAGGACTGACTATAATCTTGCTTGGAACCCGCTCAAACCATAAACTAAATGATTGACATGACCTCAGTCCACCTAGTATGATGAGCTATGATGAAACCCTACTTGAACTAATACCTGTTCCGTATAGTACCTCTTTACCCTGCAAGAAATCTTCAAAGACATTCCTAGACCTCTAACCGGGCTTTGTCTGCTCGCCTAGAGACTAGTGATAAAAAGAGCTCTCCACTCTTTCATGCTTCCTAATCCTAAATCTATATACACTAATGACTCCCCTAACATTTCCACCTATCCTTAGGTGTTTCCCAAGACTAGATTTCATGGGGGAGCCATGAAAGCATCGACTGGTCAAGATTGGACTAGTAAGAACTTAAAACCAAAACAATTTGCCGAACACCAAATATCCTACTCTAAACAACTTGCTTATCAAATGAAAAAGACTAAGATAATCCTATAGAACACTAAACAAATACTAAACTCAATTTCTGAATCCATTAAGCATCTCTATCATCACAAAAGTTTGGGTTGTTCTTGAAAACACTGTTGCAGAGCTCTCTATTTTACTTTCAAAAACTAATTACAAATTACATCATGTCATGAGATTCGAGTCTTGGGTCATAATAGATGCCATCCCCATGATTCTAGGGCTTGTTGGCCGATCTCCCACTTCCTATTCTCAAGGGAATCCAAAGGTAACCGAGTTGCATGCCCATGCTAACTTCTTTACAACATTTGGCATCTTTCTCTATGCCTTGATCCTATTTCTTAGGACCACTATTCCATCTAGATTCCGAGGAACCAACTCATTTAATGGCCTTAAGGCATCTTTACAACAACCACTAAGTGTTTAGAACATCTTTAAGACTCTAATCTCCCATAGACAACTAACATTAAGAAAATTTAAATTACTAACACTAGCTATTTGTGTGACCTTACTCCTAATGACTAACTCACCTAGCCCACAAAAGCAATGACCTTCTAAGGTCTGAAAACAAACTAACATCCTGAATGGCTAGAGTCAAGTACAAGCCAAAATAGCAAACATGGAGGTTAACCTAGGTGTGCTCCTACACCATTTGGTGTCATTCTGTTGTAGGTTTTAGTTTCATGGGTACTTAATTTTCAAGACAGTACTGGCATCTGAATGAAAAGTACTCATTTCAAGGTCATGTATCTCCATTGTATGAATATATTATTATTTTGAATAAAATGATCAAGGGTTATTCTGTTCATCTCACTGTTATGGTGTGTAATTCTCATTTTGGCTTTAATTCAAGGAATTAATTAAAATGCTTGAGTGAGGTTATAAGTGACTATGTTCATATAAGGATTTGATAAGTACTATTGGGTTAGAATATAGATTGATGGTATTGTAAGGCAGTATTATCTGATATTTTATATGCTATGTGTCTAGAAGATAAACTTGGTTACAGTAAAAAAATAACCAACACCTTTGATATTATCTAGCTATGGCTCCCAAATCTATTGCAAATTGATCATTAGGGTTAAAATTGAAACCTTGCAAATATAATCTTTGTCCAAATCCATCAAGAATTTTCCATCAGTTATTAACAATTCCCTTATAAAGAATTTGTGAAGCTAGGTCTAAAATCTAGAAATGAAATTCTAAAAATGCACAAGACTATAAATGAAATCTGATGAGATGTTGCTTTCAAATATGATTTTCAAACCTGGAAGTACAAATCTGACTTCACAAATGAATTCTGGAAAAATACAATGACTTCCCTCAACCTGGCGATATCTTCTTGAGTTTCTTCTGATTTTCCCCAAGAAAATCGTCGAGCAAAACACTGTCGCAATAAATAGTCGAGCTCATTTCAATTTATGCCCACCACAATTTAACTTTGCAAGACTGCCCCAATTTTGGCGAAAGATCTTTGTTGAAACGTACACAAAACAACGGCTTGTCGAAATTCCAATGAACGTGGGGGTAAAAATTAAAAAAGAAATGGAAATTCGCACAAGTGCCCGATGATACATCTGATTATATAGGTTTCGTCGGAAGGTTTTGTCAGAAATTGGGGTCAAATGAGTTAGTGAATCTCTCTCTCTCCCCTTCTATCTCCCTCTCTACCTCTCCCTCTCTCTCAGGTCTATCCCTCTCACCACCTCCCTCTCTCTCAATTCTATCCCTCCCAACCCCTCCCCTTCTCTCAAGTCTCTCCCTCTTACCCCCCTCTCTAAAAGGAAAAGTAGAGTTGCAGAATACACTTTTCTAATTCAAAATCCTCAAAAGAGAAGTGCAAAAACCATCATTTAAAACTTTTTTGTGTTTGAGATGCACAATCACAATATAATAGGAGAGACATAAATAAAAAACACACAAAGATAACACCAGATATACATGGGAAAGCCCTTACGGGAGAAAAACCCACCACACCAAGTAAAGTCACTTTGTATTATAGTAAACAATTACATACAGACTTACAGACTTCACTCTCAAATGTTAGCTCACAACAACATCCCTTAGTCGACCTCCTCACAAACTTCAGTTTGATACATTTCACTATTACAATGCTTCTACAACATACAATGAATTCACACTTACACCGTCACCTTCATCTCTATGCCTTCTTTTTCATTTGTTACAACCAAAAACCAATGGGGATTATTTAATTACATGCTTCACCGACAAGATATCTCGATCTCTAATCAAATCGGCCTACCAACAACCATCTGGCCACCCCAACATTAAATCCAGTTACAAAGAATTACCAAATCTACATTCTATCAACCCCGAATCGGATCATGCATTTAATGTAAATATATTGCTTCCAAAGATTATAACTTTCAGCTAATGATTGTTGATTTACAACAGTGATGTAAAATCAATAGATGATATCATGCCATGTGTCAACACGCCATTCATCCATCGCTTTGACTGTCAAATTAGACTAGTCAACTATGCCTCAAGCTCCTTCCACCGCGCTACTGCTTGTTGTTCATCATACCCCCAAGGTAAGGTGGTATACCACACTACCGTGCCAAGGCTTACAAGTACTCGTGATATGGCGGTGTCACCTCGCTACTGTGCCAGGGTTGTAAGACCACCACAGTATGGCAGTGCCACCATGCTATCGTGCCAAGGCTTGTTCACACCTTTGGTATGGTGGTGTCACCACACTACTTCTCCAAGGTTGGCAGGCATACACAGTATGGCGGTGTCACCGCACTATCACACCATAGTCAGTATACCTTTGTGGTATGGAGGTAACACCGAGCAACCGCTAGTTGACCATAAGGACCTCATGGTAAGGAGGTAAATGCCCATTCGCCAGACTGCCATGGTTCACCGTGCTACTGCCGAGCAGTGTGAAGCCCCCCATGCTATGGCTATAACACTGCCCAACTGCCAGACAGTGTGAAGTCCTCTGTGGCATGGCGGTAAAGGCATGAACAAAAGGTAAATTCATCAAGTCTTTAACAGAGGTTTGAGCCATCAAGTTGAGGCACATTTTCCAACAAGTTCCCACTTGACGAAGACTTACTAGCTTCATCTAGACTTCAAACTTATTGATGATCATAAGCCCCAAGGCCCATCGAACTTGCACACCACCTAAACTTGTTTGTGATCATTGGATTTTTCAATGCATCAACAAAATTCTTTAGAGTATCCACCTTTTATAAACAAACCTTTCCATCCTCCACCATATCTCTAACAAAGTGATACTCCACATTAATATGTTTAGTCCTGGCATGGAAAGTTGGAATTTTTGCTAGACAAATGACACTCTGACTATCACAACAAATAATAATCTGCCTTGCATCAAAACCAATATCAAAACACAAATGACTAAGACAAACAAGTTCTTTGCAAGCATGTGTTGCTGCCATGTATGTACTTTGCCTCTGTTGTGGACAAAGCGACTACAACCTGCCGCTTGCTCATCCAACTAATTTCTCCACCATTTAACATGAAAGTATATCCACTGGTGGACCTTCTACTGTCAACGTCCCCTACCCAATCAAAATCCACATATCCATGAATTTTGAGATTCCTCTGTGATCCAACCAACTTGCCATGGTAACACAGAGCACATTCTGAAGTACCCTAAGTAGATATCTAAACACTCTTTTCAGAACATCCTAATGTGTCCTTCCTGGATTCACCATAAATCGGCTAAGTACTCCCACTGCTTGAGCAATGTCTAGCCTTGTACAAACCATTGCATACATTAAACTACCAACTACACTTGCATAAGGCACTTTGGTCATGTCCTCCTTCTCAATAGAATATTTTGGACAATCTTCAACAGATAGCTTCATTCCTTGCAAAATTGGAACAACTAGCTGCTTCCAATCATTCATACCAAATCTCTCTAGAACAGTGTTAATATACTTACTCTAGCTAACCCAAAGTTTTCTACTATCATTATGTCCCTAGTTATTTCCATCCCCAGAATATACCTTGCTACACCCAGATCTTTCATTTTGAACTTTGTAGACAACCGAGACTTAAGATCAGAAATCATAGTCTTACTATTTCCTATGAACAATATATCGTCCATGTACAGGGTAATAATAAGCACATGATCATTTTTAGATTTTTAATACACACAATGATCAGATTTTGATCTCACAAATCCCATTGACAACACAAAGGTGTCAAACATTTGGTACCACATTCTAGGTGATTGTTTCAAACCATACAGAGATTTCTTTAACTTGCAGACCAGGCTTTCTGTACCTTTTTCAATGAAATGCTTAGGCTGGGACATATAAAGTTCTTCTTCCAACTCTCCATGGAGAAATGTTGTTTTCACATCTATCTTCTCAATCTCTAAGTCATCCGTGGCTGCAAGTGACAAAAGAAATCTGATAGATGTTAGCTTAGCTACAGGGGAAAATATTTCTCCATAATCAATTCCCTCTACCAGGGAATATCCCTTTGCAACCAACCTTGCTTTATACTTTTCAACACTGCCATGTAGACCAGTCTTCTTCTTAAATACCCATTTATAGCCAATAGGCTTTTTCCCTTTAGGCAAAGGTACCAAATCCTAGGTTTCATTTTTCTTCAATGATTCCATTTATTCATTCATAGCTTCCAACCAGGAATTTGAATCAGACATATTAATCACCTCTTTCATAGTCCTAGGCTCATCAGTTATAGGCACAGTTCGAATCCAACATAGGGAAACCATACCTATCAGGTTGATGTCTTTCACATGTAGACCTTCTCACTAGTTGAGGTTGTGGTTCTTCTTCTTCAGAGCTCTCAAAGCTGCTAGAGCTCTCCTTAGTTTTAGGTACACCATGTAGTTCCTCTTTTTCTAGAGTTTGAGGAATCTCAACTACATCATTCTTCCTTTCTCTATGATCTATCTCTAATTACAGATCAGCTGTTGAAGGCTTGAGCTCATGAAATATTACACTTTTTTTGTACAAAACCTTCTTAGTATTAGGATTCCAAAGCTTCTATCCTTTCACACCAACGCCATAGCCAATGAAGATACATTTAACAACCTTGTTCTCCAACTTAGATCATTTCTAATTCGACACATATGCATATGCCTCACAGCCAAAGACACAAATATGTCTCAGAGAGGGATTCTTCCTAGACCATGCTTCCAAAGGTGTTTTGTCAACAAGAGCAAAGCAAGGTGAATGATTTACTAGGTAACATGTTGTAGCCACAACCTTAGCCCAGAACTTCTACCCTAGACCAACACTACTCAACATAATCCTCGCCCTTTCCATTAGCATCATGTTCAACCTTTCAACAACTGCATTTTGTTGTGGAGTATAAGGTGCAGTTTTATTCCTTTTAATCCCATGGTCTTTGTAGTACCTTTCAAAATCTGCAGAACAAAAATCACCACCATTATCCATCCTCAAGCATTTTATTTTCCTTCCAATCTGGTTCTCTACAAAGTTTTTTAATTCTTTAAAATGACTAAACACTTCTAATTTACTCTTAAGAAAGTATACAAATGCCCTTCTCGAATAATCATCAATAAAAGAAACATAATATCTAGAATTCAATAATGAAGGAACATTCACTGGACCAAATACATCAAAATGAACATAATCTAGTACACTAGAAGATTTATGAGGACTCAAATAAAATGAAACATGATTTTGCTTACCATAAATGCAGTGTTCACAAAAATTGAACTCAAGGTTGCAATCAACAAGCCCTTCAACAAGATTTTATTTTTCAAGTTTTTAAACCTTTCTCACCGATGTGACCTAGTCTATGATGCCACAACATGGTCTTCTCCACTGGGAGTTTCACCTCCAAGGAATTTGCATCGAGAGGAGCATCATTCTTCTTCTCTACACGAGAAGCTTTGCTTGACTTTACAAAGACATTGTTACATTGAACAAGATGTGCATCCAACTTGTACATAGTGCCTGTTTGTACACCCTTAGCCAATACCATTGCACCTCTAGTCATCTTACAACCTCTAGTCGAGAAAGAAACTTGCATGCCAACATCATTCAGCTTATTGATAGAAATTAATTTATGAGCCAAACCTAGTATGTGTAGTACATCACCAATCCCTCTGATTCTTCCATCAGGGAATTGTATTTTGACTCTTCCATGACAAAAAATCTCTAGAGTTGAGTCACTTTCCAGGTACACATTTCCACCATCATACTTTTCGTACTTAGTGAACCACTCTCTATGAGACGTCATGTGGAAAGATGCACCTGAGTTAATCAACCAAACATCATATGATGCATGAGTTGCCAAGGCTGCAATGAAGGCATCTGCATCACTCTAAGAAGAGTCATTGTACGAAGAGTTATTATTATTATTCTTATTCTCCTTACAATCCTTCTGGATATGGCCAAGCTACCCACAGTTCTAGCATTTCACCTTGGACTTTTTACCAAGAGAATTTGATCTACCTTTAGATTTGGATTTAGACTTCTTGTCCTTCTTCTTGCCTCTCTCATTCGATCTACCCCGAACAACAAGAGCCTCTTTGGCCATATTTGAAGACTTCCTCCACATTTCTTCTAACAACAATGAGGCAACCACATCTTCCATCTTGAAAGTAGTTGTTGTACTTCCAATAGCCATTACCAGATGGTCCCAAGTGTCAGGTAAGGAACATAATAGAAGCATGCAACAATCCTCCTCCTCTATCTTTACACCCACAAATTCCAAATGAGCAACAATCATATTAAATGAATTCAGATGGTCTGCTACAGATGATCCTTCTTCCATCTTCAAGGAGTACAACTTCTTCCTTAGGAATAACTTATTCACCAGAGACTTTCCCTGATAAATATCACCAAGTTTCTTCCATAATGAAGTTGCAGTCTTCTCCTCATGGATGTTCAGGAGTATAGAATTGGCTAGAAAAAGTCTTATCAACCCAATTTCTTTTCTATCTACAAGGTCCCAATATTCTTGATTCATACTTTGTGGCATAGTTTCAGACACAACAACCCAAAGGTCTCTATCCACCAACAAGTCTTCCATTTTGAGTTTCCACAACTCAAAATTGCTGCCATTGAATTTTTCAATTTCTACTCTACCTAATGTACTCGCCATCTCAAAAAATAGACTCAGTAATTGGTTCTCCCTTTGCGAGACTCCCACTAAAATAGGATTAGCAAAAAAAACAAGCCCTAATCACAAGGAAAACACAACTGGCCAAGGTCTGATACCACTTGAATGGAAAAGTAGAGTTGCGGAATACGCTTTCCTAATGCAAAATCCTCAGAAGAGAAGTGCAAAATCCATCATTTAAAACTTTCTTGCATTTGAGATGCAAATCATAGTATAATAGGAAAGAAAGAAATAAAACACACACAAAGATAACACTAGATATACATGGGAAAACCCTTACGGGAGAAAAACCCACCACACCAAGTAAAGTCACTTTGTATTACAGCAAAAAATTACATACAAAGTTACAGACTTCACTCTTAGATGTTAGCTCATAGCAACATCCCTTAGTCGACCTCCTCACAAACTTCAGTTGATACATTCACTATTACAATGCTTCTACATCATACAATGAATTCACACTTACATAGTCACCTTCATCTCTATGCCTTCTTTTTGGTCAGTTACAACCAACAACCAATGGGGTGTATTAATTTACATGTTTCACCGACAAGCTATATCGATCTTTGATCAAACCGCCCTGCAAAAATGCATCGGTCTGCCCCAACATTAAATCTAGTTATAGAGCATTGTCAAATTTGTACTCTGTCAACCCTGAATCAGATCATGCATTTAATGCAAATATATCGCTTCCAAAGATTCTAACTTTCGATGAATGATTATTTATTTACAACAATGATGTAAAATCAATAGATGATATCTTACCACATGTCGACATGCCATTCATCCATCGCTTTGACTGTCGAATCAAACCATTCAACTATGCCCCAAGCTCCTTCCACCGCGCTACCGCTCGTTGTTCATCATACCCCTGAGGTAAGGCGGTATACCGCACTACCATGCCAAGGCTTACAGGCACTCACAGTATGGCATTGTCACCATGCTACCATGCCAAGGTTGTAATACCACCATGGTATGGCGGTGCCACCGTGCTACCATGCCAAAGCTAGTTTGTAGTTGCGGTATGGCGGTGTCATGACACTACTACTCCAAGGCTGGCAGGCATATGCGGTATGGCGGTGTCACCGCACTATCGTGCCATAGCCGGTAGACCTCCGTGGTATGGCGGTAACACCGTGCAACCACCATTTGACCATAAAGGCCTCACGGTAAGGAGGTAAACGCCCATTTTCCAGACCACCATGGTTTACTGCACTACCACCAAGCAATGTGAAGCCCCCCACGGTATGGCGGTAACACCGCCCAACCGCCAAATAGTGTGAAGTCCTATATGGTATGGCAGTAAAGGCATGAAAAAAAGGTAAATTCATCAAGTCTTTAACAGAGGTTCAAGCCAACAAGTTGAGGCACATTTTCCAACACTCTCTCTCTCTCAAGTCTCTCCCTCCCACCCCCTCCCCCTTTCTCAAGTCTCTCTCCCCATGCGAAGTAGAGAACACACACACACACACACTCTCTCTCTCTGGTTTCTCTCTCACACCCCCTTAGTATCTCTCCATCTCTATCTCTCTATCTCTCTCTCTCTATGTCTCCCACTCCCTATATGTCCCTCTCCCTCCCAACCCCCTCTCCATATCTCAGGTCTCTCCCTCCCACCCTAACTAGAGAAATCTTTGTCTCTCCCCTATCTCTCAGGTCTCTTTCTCCCACCCCCTCTCCCTCTCCCAAGTCTCTCCCTCCAACCCTAACTAGAGAAATCCATCTCTCTCTCTCTCTTCGATCTCCCTCTCCCACCCCCTCTCACTCTCTTAAGTCTCTCACTCCCAACCTAGCTATAAAACTCTCTCTCTCTCTCTCTCTCCATCTCTACCTCTCTTTCAATC
>CM021104.1:217020309-217092666 GCA_007115665.2 Sequoiadendron giganteum
AGACACAGATGAAGTATTTATTTGAAAAAAATGCAAAGGATAGGAAATTTGGAGAAAGTGATTTGGTACTGATGTGGAATGCGAGGTGCTAGGAGAAGAGAAAACATGGGAAGTTTGAAGCTTTGTGGCTAGGTCCATTTGTGGTGGTTGGAAAGAAAGGTGAAGACTCATACTACTTGCCAAATATGGTGGGTGAGGATCAGGAATTGCCTATACATGGGAAATTTCTAAAACATTTATTCTCCTAAGGCAACACAGAGGTTTGGGGGTTGCCAATGCATGGACAACTCTCAATGATCCTTTTCAAAATTCTTTTCCATGCACAATAGTCTAGGATATAAAGGAAACAGGATTTGCAAGTACATGGACAATCCTGGTGTTTTCTTTTTCAAATTCTTTTCCATGTACAGTAGTGTAGGGTCTCATCCTTTTGCATTACCATTTGTTCCATCATCCTGAGTTTGGTCTGCTCATCTAGAAATCTGAATCCTTGCAATGATCTTGCTATCATTCATCCCCAGATGGAGCCACTGTTAGAATTGTAAAATTTTGAATTTTTACAGTCTATTTCATTCATGAGTTTCCAACATTAAGTCCTTGCCTTAAGCATAAAGTTTCCTCTTTGTATTGTCTTGCGTATTCTATGTCATATGACCCATTTTGGATCCATTTACCTCTTCTTATTCCATTAAAAAACCATATCGGCAAGACATGGTAAAAGTCTCCCCGAGATATATTTTCACTAACATGTATTGGTTGCAGATAGTCGACAGGACTTTTCGTTTTGTTTCGGCGACTAAGAAGATTCATATCGGCATATGCTGGGGTGCCATCATAATGTCACAATGAATTCAGTTGGTCTTGTCGACTAGTAATGTGGAGGGGTCATTTCGGCCAAACTAATGGGTATCGACATGAAGTCATAGCGACATCATTGTGTCTTATCAATTGACTTGTAAGCAAAGTGTTTCAGTAAGACTTATGTCTTTGAGGAAGGTCTTGGTGAGGTTACTTTTGTCTTGCCAACTTAATGCAAGGGGATTCAAAATAATGTTGGAGAAAGTGTTGGGGTCTTGCTGATTCAGAAGTTATGCTGACATAGATACATATCGCCAGGAGATGAATCTTTCGGCATAAGCCTCACCGAAGTTCGAGTGTTATACCGACAAATAGTTCGGGGCGAGTCTCGCCGAATGGGAGTAATCTGTAGAGATGTTTTCAGTAAGACATTTTGGTATTGGTATGAGTCTTCCCGAAGATTTACTATCTTGCTGAGAGTGTGACTTCATTTGTAGATTTTTCGACGAGACAACTTGACGGACATGCCAAAGTGATAATTCATCGGTGAAAGGGTAATTTTGTCTCAGCGACTATAACTTGAAAGAAATGCATATCGATGTGACACAATAAGGTCTATGTGACATCTTCCCAACTCCAAATGTTACAGTGACATAGAAAACATGAGCAATAGTCATCATTTTTTTTGGATCCCAGGTGTCGATAAGACCATATTTTGTCTTGGTGAAAGGTGTAATAGACGTTGAAAAGGGATTTCGCCCCAAGATTTGAAAATATCTTATCGAAAGGACACTTGATGTGATAGTGCCAGTTTCAAATTGATGTTCATTCGTGTTTCATTAATGGTGCGATGGGATATCATAGTAAAGATTGAATCAATTCTTCATTTCCGAATTGATTGTAGGCGAATTAGTGTGTTGAACAGAGAACCGGGACAATTTTTAGTCTGAACAGCTCAAGCAGAAAACTGTAAGTGACTATTCCTTGGCTTTTGCATTTTATTCTATAAAGCTTGAGAATGGAGTCCTCTGGTTTAGGAAAAGGTAAGGGTAGAAAGCTTGCTGTGAGTAGTTTGTCAAAGGGAAAGAAATAGAAGGTTGATACAAAGCAAGAGGGCACTCAAAAGGAGGTTAAATCAGGACCTTATTGAATAGTTACCTGGCTCGGGTCCTAAAGCAAGAAGGTCTGCATAGCTTAGGGCATAGGTTGATAAGTTAGATGACAAGTGTAAATTCATAGGTGATGTCTGGACTGTAATAAGGGGTTATGAGCTTTTTAATTTCCACTACCACAGAAGAAACTATTTTGAACCAGTCTGCAACCCATGGAAATTGAATGTAGGGAAACTGGTGTGCCCTAATATCTTTGTAAATGCAGAATTAATAAAACTGCTTGCTGATAATTATGATCCAAAGCATAAGGCTATATATGACCCATCTGGAAAGCCACAAATATATGTGTCCAAAGAAGCAATAGGTGAGGTCTTCAAATTAGAAGGGTTTTGCAATGAGGAGATCAATTGTGAGGAGTTAGAGAAAGAATTTTCAAGAATGGACACAATCTATAAGGGTTGGAGGTTGCCTATCCATAGGATTAAACAGGGTAACAAGTCAAAACATTTGCAAGATGGTGAAGGGCCTCCTTATCATGTGGATCTGTTTGAGCCTTATATGAAGTACACATACTTCTCAGTGTATCAAGTGTTGGGGATGGATGCCCCGAAGCTCATGTCAATTGTACCAATGATTATCATAGCTGATATTCAGTATCACAACTCCAGGCCATTTGATTATGCTTCATATATTGCTAAGGAGCTTGATTCAGGACTGATGGCTATAAAGAGTGGAGCTTCTATTGTCCATCTCAGGCATTATTCATTGTTGATGCACTTGGTTCTGTATTACGGACAAGAGTTGGGAGTGTGGCCTTCAAAATTGAGAATTTCTCAAGTTGATAAAGAGGGTGAAGCATTGCCTGTTTAGTTATGGAGTGCCATTTGGGATAGCAGGTTTGCTAATTCTAGTTTCATACATTTTGAAGAGTATCTTGTGAAACCATTGTACAAACTGTATAAGTATCCTTGTAATTATTCATTAACTGATGAGATTAAGAGGTGTATTCGGCCAAAGGATTTCAATGGGCCAATTGGTCATAACTGGGGTGACTGGTACTGTTTGGAAGGAGCCACAATGATCAGGGTATATGGGTTTGAAGATGCCCCTTTCATTCTGCCAAGGATAGTTCCAAATAGAATTGCTTATTTAGAGATTGTTAGACAAATGGATTTCAGTAGTGTGATGCTTTTCAGTTCTTATGGGAAGCAGGCTTTTATGCCTAGTACATTATGTTTTGGTTATTTCACCGTGTTAGCTAAAGAGGGATATAACTCAATTCTGGATAAATTATTGCATTACAATATGAAAAGGGGGCCACCCAGGAAAACTTTTGACCCTGAAGGATACATTAACTCAGCCAAAGAAAGGATTAACTTTGGAAGGTACCAACATGTACCTTATCCTTTTGATGATATGATCAGAAATTTGGATGAAGAGGAAGCAGAGGCAGTGGTTGAAAGCTATAACCAGGGGTTGCAGGATACAGGAAATTTGTCTTCTGGGAGTGAGGAAACTCCAATGAATAAGGTGCCATAGTGCAGAACAAAGAAAGTAACTAGGCTGAGGACTCAGAGGTATGATTGCTCGATTAGAGAATAGAGTCTTGAAAGTGGTGATGTTGATGTAAGACATATGGAATATAGATCATTTGTCTCAGATGATGAATTTATAAATTCTCTAGAGTTCAAAGCATTCTTGTTCAAACAGAAGGGGAAAAAAATAAGAGAGGGTGTTGGTGCCATCACTTCTGGGAATGAAGGGCAACTATTGGATGAATTAAGAAGGTGTGTGGATGACGAAATGACAACTATGACTCCTAAAAAGGGGAGAAAAATGTTGGAGAATGCTTGTGTAATGATATTTCTTACACTTGATTTGAATTCTGCATTGGTGTTCGATAGCTTCTTGAAAGATAGTAATATTGCACACAAAATGGATAAGGATAAGGTGACAGAGGTGTATGCAGGCTCTAAGTTTAACATTGATGAAGGATCATTGATGATATCGGCTGTGTACCCACCTCAGAGGAAGTCAATAGTGATTGATACAGAAAAGGCATTTGGTCATGTTATGACCTTAAAAGCTGGAGAAGCTGATCCTATGGTAATTGCAAAGATTGGTATAGATATTGCAAAACTGAATAAAGCACAGATCCAAGCATTGATAAGGGAAAGAGAAATGTATAAGGCAAATAATGAGAGACTGTTAAGAGAAAACAATAGATTGAAAGACTTGGTTGGTGTTCCAGTAGTTTCAACCAAAATGCTCACTCAGGGAGAAAGCTCTCAGACAAAAGATCATTGGGTTGGGACAAGTGCTTATAATCAGGGGAAGTATGATGCCGTTGTAGCCATTGTGAAGAAAAGATAGGTCAATTTAACATTCTGGTTGAATCAATTATGGGTGAAGTATTCTTCTACTCTAGATGCGGTGAAGGAGCATGAGAGGATGTATGAGCGGGTTATGGATAAATTTCATGAATTGACCACATGTGATGAGGTTGGCAGTACTGCAATTGAAGCTGCAAATAGTATTATCAGTCACCATCAAAAATTCTATGAGGAATTGCTCGGGGATAAACAGGGATTGGTTGAAGCTGCCAAGACAACTGTGATTTCATTCTTTGATAATAAAGGGGAATTGAAAGATGCCACTAGGTGGAAAAATGAATGTGATAAAGTGCTGAAGGAAATCATGAAGACAACTTCTGCAGAGGATATGACATTAGAGGAAGTGAGCGAATAGATTGAGGAAATGATCAAGATGGAAACCACTATCAGGAATGCCGTTGAAGATGCAGATACTTTTAACTGCCAAAACTATTTGGATTACCTTGCTACGACTCACTTATGGTTAACTAGAGCTTAATTATCCTCTATCTTTGCTTTATACATTTGTTTTGTTTTCTCCTATTTCCAAAGGGACGCGTCCTTTCATATTCTCAATGTATAAATGTCCGCTTTGAAATCAATGTAAAGGAGCGAAGTAGAATTAGGTAGAGGATAGAGAAGACACAAAAATAATTTTTGAAAAAGGATGAGACTGGTAGGATATGTAAATCATGGATATATCAATGAAAATTTAATATGATGGTGCGATGTTTCTGGTATCAGTTGTTTATGATATTCGTTGAAGGGTATTATTGAAGTTGTCTCCATAATGGTGTTTCCTAGTTATTTGAATTAGTGTAAACAAGTTTTTACATAGTTCATCAATGCACATTTGCTGTACTTGTATGATCAATTAATTGTCTATTTCCAGTAAAGATTAAATTCTCTGAATTGATCATAGTAATTAGGGAATATCAATTGGATTATTAAGAAGAACTCAATAATCTCAATATTGCATGTTTATACAAGTTATAAACCAAATAAAATGCTAAACAACTTGAATGTTTGCCAGAGCAAGTAAACTTGTTTTAGATTTTCTTGACTCCATAAACCCTATAAGGCACTGGTATTTTCGTTTTCATCCTCTAGTTTCACTCACAATATTTTATTTGTCATTTTTGAGCATTTTAGGTTTTAGTTTTAAATATTATTGTGCTAGTTGTACCAAAATTGTTTTATTTTATCCATTTCAAATTGCCATCTTGGATAAATTAGGGCAATAGGAGAAGTTCAAAAGTCAAATCTGCTTAATTCAAATAGGTATACCCGCCTAGGTCTAGCAGCATCTGAAGAGTAGAAGGTTTAATTATTTCAAAACCTTGTTCTGTTACCCTAAAACGTTGTTGAAGCTTGGCAACCTTTCATGGTTTGAAACTTGCGTTTTTGAGAGCTGACACTCCCACTGAGGAAACCAAACACCCACACCCACAAATGGTTCAATTTGAAACAACAACCCTCATTCATGAAATATAAGTAGTATAGAGCAAGAGGGAACAACCATGAACATAAGGAAGAAAGAAACACCTACTCTCACAAGAAAAACCATTAGAACATACCATAGTAGGTACACACAACACCCAAAAGAGAAAAGAGAGGAAAATATTCCCACCCGAGTAGTAATCTCCTACCACAGTAGGGGCCAACAACCCATAATAGGTTCCAAACCAGGAGAATAAATATGAAAGCCCAATAGTTGGTTGGAGACCAAGAACTGGCTGATAAAAACAACACCGAGATGGGAAACCTCCAAATCAACCACCACTCCTAACACCAGGAGAGGCCAAACAAAATTCCATAGAGCATCACCACGATAAAGGAGGAAGCCCACGCCCATCCGCAGACAACAAAGCAGGCCTGTAGAAAATGCTAGAAGATCATCAAGAAAAAACTCCTAGCCGCTAACAGACCGCAAGAGACACCAGGCAGAAGTAGACCCAACAACATCTCCCTCTTCGTCCTCATCATCCCCATCTCCTTCCTCAACCACTTCCTCTGAATTCAAATTTTGTGTTTTTTTTTCAAAATATAAGAAGATAAGATTTAATAGTGGATATGGATTTTCTGATCCTATAGTGTTGCATTCTATAGTGCATGTCATTTGAACACAAATTTCTAACTAAATAATTTTTCCTTACACATTACTTTTTGATGGATGCCATTGTTATACGCTTCTCGGCATAACAAGGGTTTAGACCCTTACAATCATCAAATAAAAAACATATATAATTTTAGAAAAGTCTATGAGACCAATGTCTTTTACATAGATTAAAAAAAAAGGTATGCTAATAGTATTTAGAGTTGTACCATGTGAATAATATTATTTTAATGGACAATATTTTGCTAAAAAAATTGAACAAAAAAAACATTTATTTATTTTTAAAAATATTATGTATAAAAATGTGTTACAAATCATTTCATATTCATTGAAAGAAATTTGTAAATAATATTTTAATTATTTAAGAAACATCTCTCAATGTCATTCACCATTTTTTTCATATAACTTATGCACCTCTTATGTAAGTTTACATTACAAAAGGTTTTCCCTATATACGAATAAAACGACTCTTAACTAAATAAAAATAAAATAGTTTTCAATATTTTTAAAGTAAAATAAAATATTAAACATGATATATATAAACATATATAAAAATATATAAATTTTGAAGGCATTTAAAAATGTGTATAAGGTTTTTAAAATATAATATACATTTATATTATTATAATACTTTATATTATGTATGTATGTGTAAATTTTTGAAAAATTATATAAAATTTTATATATATTTAAAAAGTTTTATATATACAAAAAATCTCTATATATACAAACCTTGGCCTAGAGAATCAAAAGTATCACCCAAGAAATTGTTAGATGTGAGAAAAATGGTTTCCTTGAAAAGGTAAATTCATTTTGGATAATCTTCTCCTATCTTAGGAGACAAGTGAATGGGCACAAAAAACCACAAAAAAAGGACTTTGACAAAACCTACAATCGTATTTGTTGACCAATCATTCTAAATATGCTCAAGTGGTTGGGTTTTGGCTCCATGATTTTCAAGCATATCAAAATGCTATTTACGAATGACAATGCCAAAGTTGTGGTTATCGACTCTCTCACCCCATAGTTTCATTTGTAAAAGTCAATACACCAAGGTTTCTCACTTGCTCCTCTTATTTATGTCCTTAATTTGGATGCTCTTGGATAGCTCTTTCAACATGCTCTCTCTTCCAATCTCATTAAAGGCATCTCCCTTCCAGAGAGTCTTTTTAGATATCAATTTGTACTCGGTCGATGATAGTATGTTGTTCATTTAGAACATAGCTTCTTTAACCCATATTTTGTATATACTAGACATGTTATGCACTAGATATCAAGTTATAAATAAGCCATGCACAAAATTGAATACCTCATGACTCATCCTAACACTCACCCTCCTTGGATTCCTAATGATTGGAGAGAAATTAAACATGGCTCTATGAAAAGATACTTAGGAATCCACTTTTCCATCGGTGTTTCTCTCAAGGATACGTGGATTGGCTTATGATCACAATTTAAAAAATGCACTGGTCCAACTATTTCCTTTCAATGGCTAGATTGTATCCATCTTTCCAACAAGATCCTTTAGTCTATCCATGTCTATATTTCATTTTGTTGGATCCCTTCCAAAACTTGTTAGAACCAACTTACCCAGCTGATCAGAAAATTCATTTGGGTCAAGTGGGCTACTAAAAGGGGTTCCCTTGCTACCTCCTAGTTGCATCATATTCAACACAAAAATAAAGGTGGGATAGGAACATCATAAACCCATTCACATAATGCATTTAACTCATGAACAAATGGCTAGTGAGAGCCATGAAAGGAAATTCTCCATGAAAATAACTAGTTATAAATCATATTCATACTACTATGGAGGGAGGCCCTTAGAAGTTGGTCAACTAGTGAGATAAACTCCTTATGGTTCTATTATTTAAACTTCATCGTTCTACTCCTTTTAACACTATTTATAGAGCTTGGTAGAACACTTCCAAAAAGTTGGTTTGGTATGACTAGTTTCTCAAATATGGCCTAAGCTTTTTTGGGTCTTCCATTTGGTAGAATTGACTTGTACAACTAGAAAACAAACCCTTGGGGCTTATGTAATAGATCAATGGTAAATATCTATTCAAAAAAGGAATTTAAACCTTTAGAGCCTATACAATCCTACAAGTTTCAATTGGGAACTATTGATCATAAAATCTTGCGCCTCTTTGAACAACCTTATGAGAAATTTAGTGAGTGGGGGACCAGATTGCACCTCACTGAATAACCTTTGGGATTTTTATAGAAGCTGACTCTTCTCTATGTTTTGGGAAATGGGGAAAAGAGGAATGCAAAGAAAACAAAAGATGATGATGTGTCAAAGCCTTTACAATATTTAAAAATTTAACAATTCCTTACTCTTAATGAAATGGACACAAAATGCCACAGACCCTTCATTTTTGGGAAAAGAGTGAATGAATAAGGCATAAGAAAGCACAAAGCGGTCATTCAAATCTCCCCATGGGAAGCATCTATTATGGTCCAACATAAATAAGAAACCCTAAAATAACAGTCCAATATTTATATCTTTATAGAATCCCTTTGCCCTTATAGCATAATATGTACTTCAAAATAATTTTCACAGAAAAGAAAAGAGTATAATGAACATGATCCAATTTCCGAAAGATAACATTAAACATAAAAGCTAATGACATATAAAAAAAATATCGAGACTATCTACATAAAACTTGACATAGAGTATTCAACATAAATGATGTCAGAAAAAGAAATTTGTGATAAAGGCCATAAAATGCACAATCTCAAAAATTTCTCATTAATAATATTTTTTCTTGAAATAAATCAACTAAAAACAAAGGTCGGATGCCAATCTGATTAATAGTCTTGACAAATAAAACATGCCATAGAGTGTAAACAGTGCTCTATAAAAATCCTCCTATTCTTGAAAAATATATCTCCCTATTCTAAACCTATGATTCCCAATTTTTATCTTTTTTCTAACTCCCTTTTCACTTTGCTACAAACCCCTTTAAACAGCCAGAAGGAGGAGCCACTGCCATAACCAATAGAGATGAACAACTGCCAGGTGTTTGTGCCTAATAGACCACAATCCGATCCAGAGGATGATTAGATTGCAACAATCGTCACCAATAAATATTGAGATGATTCATTAATGGCTCCAAATGTTGTAGAAGTTTTGTAAAGATATTCCATCAAAGGATGACCAAATCCTAACATAGCTTGGAAAAAATGATTCGATCAACTATGAGGAATGATGACACCACCCTATAAGTCTAATTCCAAAGATAAGAACTCCGCCACACTATTTCGACAAACTCCGCGAAAAGAGATGCATCTGCGGAAGAAATAACCCACCTAACAAAATGGTTGACGTGGCATGCTGGTGGGCGATCTCTAAATTTGTGAGAGTGGCTTGGGGAAAATCCCTGCCAGACAGCCACATGTCCTGATTCAAGCCCAAAAGGAAGACAATGTAAAGAAAGTCATGCAACCACCATGTGGCGTATTGCGTGATTTTATGCAAGAGTAACATTTAGCCTTTGGGGTGTGGTGTCATCATAATGTGGAAAAAAAGTAAGGACCAAAAAATAATTGCAAGGGCTGAAAACAAGAATATTGAAGGAAAAATTTGATCCATAGTTTTTGGTGATTCGCAAGGGTCCTTCACTTACGGAGGTATGAACCCAAATATAAAATAATCCTCAAAGTTTGAGGAAAGTGGCATGTTGTGACTCCCAATCTTTTTTGGAAGGAAGGGTAAGGGCACGTAGTGTCTCATAAGCCTGATCAAGATCAAGGGTGTCTTTAAAGAAAACTCCTCCTCATCTTGATGAAATAGCTCCAATGTGGTAGTAGAGTCGAGAAAGGGGAAGAAGTGCCTTCTTGACCTCTTCGATTGTGGGTGATGAGCTCAATTTTTTGAGTACTGTGGAGTCTTGGATCTTGAGCTTGATTTCATCTTTGATCTACTCTACTTTCAATACTCCATTTGGCAAGAATAAGGTAGGTAATCAAGAGTAGATCAAAACTTTGAGGTCTTATTTTATCTCGCTGACCTTCTTAGTCAACATCGAGCGACAAGCTTTGCCTTTCAGTGTGACCTAGTTGAAGATGATAATTTCTTTTTCCTTCCTTACAGCCACTCTTCGGTCAGGAATCTTGACACATTTTAAAGCTTCCTCAATTGCCTTACATAGTCTTGTGATCAAGAAAGCTAATTCTTTAGCTATGGGAGTGATTGTGTGTAGAATTTGGTCAACCTCTAGGCTGACCTTTGTGTTTAACTCCTATGCATCTGTTAGAAATCACAAACATGGATTCAAAGCTCCTACTACAATTATGATCCTCTCCCAATAAGAAGATAATAATTTATGAAGCATCAGGGGGAGCTCAGATCCCCGCACTGCAGCCAATTTCTGTTGGAATTGGGATTCCCTAGCTCTCATGTTTTCCTCCAATTGATTCCTCTCTTGGAGAGTGTTTGAAAGTTCAAAGTGCAACTTCTCTATCTGTTCATTGCGAGTCTATAGAATAGACTCGACATCTTTCTTCTCTTCATGTATATCCGCCTTTTCCTTATCCATCTCCTGCAGCTCCTTTTGTAACCCCACACATATATTGTTTTGTCTAGCTATTGTGTCCTCAAGCTCTTTTTTCCTTCATTGATGCTTCATAGTTGTTTCATGCTTGACCTTAATCTCACATTTCAATCTTCACACCTTGGCATGGAGCTGATCCTTTTCACTTTGAGCTTCTTCAAGCAACTTAGTCGCTTCACCTTGTTGACCTTGTGCTCACCTTAAGCGGGCCATCTCCAAATATTTTCCTTTGACCTCCAGTTGTAGTCTATCTATTGTGGCCTTTATATTTATCAACTCTACCTCACACTTTTTCAATTTCTTATCCAATTTCTCATAGTTGGTATAGACCACTTTATGTGTTGCCTTAGCCAAACCCACTGTCACATGGAAGAATTTCACTTAAATTGAGACCCTCAACTTGGATGTCATAATCTTCAAAATAAGTTTCTCCTTCTAGTTTGGATACCTGTGGCCTCATAGCTGAGGTCATCATATTGTTCTACTCTTCATCAAAAAATTTCTCAAGCTTCAAGGTGGCAAGATTCTCTGTGACTTTTACTTGCAACTTTTTCTTCCTTTCTTGTTGGGTCTACCTGGTTACTTCAATATGAGTCTAGATGCTCTATGAAGACTCAATACTTTGTGTGGCAAGAGAAACACCAGTGGGGAGGCCAGAGAGGGTGATAGCAGGGGTACTCTCAACCGAATGAGTTTGTAGGGAGGCAAAAGGAAGTGTTATCATTGAAAATTCTGGGATGCCATGTATGACCTGAGAAGGAGGGGCACCTATTGGAGTAAAAAGGGGAGTAGGAAGAAAAAGAGTCATATTCCTGTAAGTAGGCATGGGCGATGAAACTTGCAGCATGAGTATCTCAACGTTTACAATTTTTTCCTTCGATAAGGCAATCAAAGAGTCAATCACGACTAAGGTGGAAGACATGCGTTCGACGTGTGGGGTTTCAGTATGGGAATCATTATCAAATATAGTCAGGGGTGTATTAAGGATGAGGATTTCATTCTATAGATGAGGGGGGCAACAACAACCAAAGATGTAGTAGAAGAAAGGATGGTGGGTGCAAAACTTACTTGGATTTTCGGGTTGAAGATATCGGTGGAATGAATTCGACCTCCTCTTCTCCTTTATCTGAGGAGCCTAGTCTTCCTAAGTCTTGAATTCTCCTTTTCTTTGCATGGGCCACACTAGTTGTTTGCAATCCTCCAACGATTGATTTCGATGAACCCTGGGTCTTTGGAGTTGTGGCTGATCTTTTTGAAAAATGTTGGGTCCTCTTACCCCTTGGTAGGATGTTGGTGGAGGATGAGATCTACGATTCCCTATGATTTGGTCCTTTTTCCTTCCACTTTGATACTTTAGAGGCCCGAGGTGGTGGATCCAAAATTGGTGCATGCTCCTATTCAGGATCCCGATCCGATCCAAGATTACTATTGAATGGAGTCTCATCATCATAAATCTCCTCAAAATGCTCATTTTTTTCTCTAACTATTTTGAATGGGGCATTTAGGTGTTTGGTCTCCTATCGATACCTCCAGAAATCAATTCTCTTTCTTTTTGACCACCCCAAATTTTTCAGCTGTGTTCTAAGGGATTTGTCTATTTGGACACTTTGTCAAAACTTTTCCACTCTTGGATAGAAGTCAAGCCATGGGGGTCATAAAAATGTAATGAAAAGATGAAATGCAAGGCCTAATTTGAAATGCAATTTTTTTTTAATATTCAAATGTAATTGTATGAGGTCTAAATGAGATGTAAAATGACTAATTTGTTTATGTATTTTTCAGATTTAGAGAAATGAAAAATAATGCAAATCTAAACTAGGCTATATGATATGCAAGATTTGAATACAAAACAAGTAACCCTAAATGAGATCTTAATTTAATGCAAATTTAAATACAAATGAATACAAGATCAAACTTAACATGCAATGAGAGACTCCAAAAATCAGAAAATTGCAATGTTCAATATGCCAGGCTCACCATTAAATGTATAGGGGAAAAATAGGGTCCACCAAAATGAATCAACAAGATGATGGACCACTAATTTTTCTAAGACCCTAAACACCACAATTATGTGTATGATAAGATGCAAACAATAATACAAAATTCTACCTAACTATTATAGCAACTATGGAGGATTTGTTTAGAGCACAAAAAGCTATGTACCTAGTCAAAAATTTATTTTTGAGCTACAAAGGACTCATTCACCTTTAGTGGTGAATGAGTCCTTTTAGGGTTTCAAAAAACTGATTTCAAGATCCTGTTCCTTGATGTCTGCACTCTCAAATTCCTTGTTATCAACTTGTAGAAGTCTATATGCAATTTTGTAGCTTTTGTTCTTTTATTTTTTACTTTGAATGACAAATTTTGCAACTTGAAAACTTTGATAATCTTGGGGTGATCCCACAATACTAGTTTACAATTTTTGGCCAAACTGGACACTGAACTGATTTTTTCTAGCTAAATCTTCACTTTCAGGAATCTATAGCGGCTAAATAGTGAGGAATTTGAAGATGATGAAAACTAGTGATTTGTGACATTTTATCTGTAGATTCTAAATATATTTTTTTCAAAAATTTTGGAATCAAATTGCACTTCTTTTTCCATCTTCTTCAAAAACTAGTTTTTTCTAGTAAACACCATTTTTAAGGAGTGATTCTCACCTATACAACATAATTTTTTTTCCATGAAGGATAAAATTCTATTTTTTTTCAAATTTAGATTTGTAACTATGATATCTAGTGATTTCAATTGGTTTCATAGTGTTTTATTGTATATTTTTTCCTTAATCAAGTTTTGAAGTCAAACCAATTATAATTCAGACATAGGG
The DNA here is from genome assembly GCA_007115665.2 of Sequoiadendron giganteum. NCBI lineage: Eukaryota > Viridiplantae > Streptophyta > Pinopsida > Cupressales > Cupressaceae > Sequoiadendron > Sequoiadendron giganteum. The sequence continues at coordinate 217,034,094 of CM021104.1, forward strand.
GACTGTATACAACATAACTTTTTTGTATGTATCGAAATTCAATTTTTTTTGTTGGATCAAGGATTTCAGTATCTAGTGCATTAATATTTTTCAATTTTTTTTTTTATAATCTTCTATTTTTCCACATGTGCAGAACAACGAGCTTAGATTTCAATGAAAAACCTACATTCATAAGAAATAAAAAATAAATATAATAATTAATTTAAATTTATTTAAAATTATACTTTTTGGAAAGCTTATAATAAGGACTACATACTTACAAAAAATAAATTTTAAATGAATTCATTTGATCCCCCAAAAGGTTAATCAAAAGTGTTTTTTATCAGCAATTTGATAGGTGTAAAGGAGACTCTGTTATAGGTATGGTTTAATACTAGCGGGGTTCTATGCAAGGGGGTTTGATCTAAGGTGGTTTGATCAAACCCTCTTCAATTAGCATCCTTAAAATGGAACCTTTTAAGGCTTAAATCATTATATTTTCTAAAAATATGTGGTTTCAACTAAAATCAGAATCTCCCAAAAATTGTAAACCAACATTGTGGGATCACCCCTTTCTCCAAACTTTCTCCACTTGATCTTCAACCTATAAATATAAAATCACACACTCAAGGGAAGATTTTTTTGTTTGTTTGTTAGTGAATGGGGTTCCCCTCAGTCAAATTCCTTGTAGGTAATCAAACCAAATGATGAAATAAAGGAATGAAGCATGAGGCATGAAATATGCAAATGATGTCACCTTGGATAATGTCTTGTGAAATAAATCTGCAACCTAACATGTAGTGGCCATGAAGAATGCATATTTTGGTCCTTGAATATGATATGAAACAATGCTTGCAATATATCTTCAATGAGCTACATCCACTTCTTTAGCTCAACAACATGAATGAATGCATCAAACCCTTGACATGATGATAGGATCTTGAATTGCTGCAATAAAATCTTGAATTTTTCCTTGAAATTCCTTATAAATTCTCTTGAAATGCTCTATAATGCTCTCTTGAAATTGCTAGGTGAAAACAATGTGAATTAACCCCTTATTTATACTAAATTAGGAGATTAACCCCAAAATTCAAACAATTAAGGTGGACACTAGATTTGGAAATAAAATTTATTAAATTACCACCAGAATGAAATTCAAAAAGGGGGGTCTCATTAATGGAGGACCCATTCTCCACCTAGGGCGAATGGGTCCTGGCTCAATTTACCAGGACCTAACCTCGAGGGATTGAAAGAGGGCTAAAAACCCATTCCAAATCAACTGAAAATTGGGGGTCCTATTAAGGGAGGACCCATTTTCCACGTAGGGTGAATGGGTCTTGACACCATTTTCCAAGACCTAACTTTTCCCAATGAAATATTTTGTTAATTAGATTATAAGTGTTGGGATAGATCTTCGGGAGGTGTCAAAAGTAAGGCTTAAATATGAATTAAAAGGTTTTTTTTTTTTTTGTAAAAGGCTAGAAGCTTATATTTATATTTATATTATAAGTATATAATTACATATAAGCCAAAATTAGTGATGATAACCATAAAAATTTGTATGTCACAAACTAAAGAAAATTGAAATTTTGAACTAAATCCATAACATTGTCTTGTCAAAGTCAAAGGGTTTATACTTTTCCTAACCTAAGTTGAGAGGTTCTAAAGTTTTATAACCTCTCGACCACCCGACTTATTTGTTGTCGGATCTAATCAAAGTTTTAAAAATCCTTATATGACCAACTCCTCTATTTATAATTTTGAAGGTTCTAAAAATGTTAGACTCGTCTTTGTCATTCCATCGATGGTTCTCAAAACTTCACAACCTCTAACCAAATGTTCTCAAGTTTGGATTTCTAGTGACTTCGCGACATATCCTTATATCATTGAATCCTCTATTTCTAAGTTCAAAGGTTCTAAAAAATCCAAGATCTTCTTTGTCAGTCCATCGGTGGTTTTCAAAACTTCATAGCCTCCGACAAGATGTTCTCAAGTTTGGATTTATGGTTACTTCGTGAGATAGAAGCTCTTTCAAATGTAGATTGGCTTAAATAATTGTTGTATATGTTCTATCTTAATGCACCCTAAGAAGGGTATCTCCCATGGATGAACTGGAATAGGTACTCTGTAGTTTCATGGCCAGAACTCCATATTGTTACCGACTAGCAGATGATGACCACCAGTTACCCTTACCCACATCAAAAATAGGTAGAAATGACGTGAATCCCTTAAAGAGAATGATGTCAGATCATGAGATCATACCTTCAAAACACAAAGCACTTTGCTAGCATAAAATTTTCCCTCTGTTGACACCACCATTGAATGCTTGAGTGTGCATTCCATACTAATTTGTACCATCAATGCCACACATAACTACAATCAACTGAATGCACCCAATATTATCCTTTACTAATGACACCATTGAATGTTTGATTGAACAAATTATACTACCTTGAACCCTCCATGACACGTTAGCTTCAACAACTGGCTACATTCCAATTTTATAACCTAACTAACTTCCCCCAACATAATTCCTTTGAATCTTTACTTTATCCAAACATCTAAATTTCCACTTCAAACCTTGCTTATTCCAAGATTTTTGGACATGCTTGCATTTCAATATCATCTAAAATCTCAACTTTGGTGTCTTGAAAACTCATACTTGCTAATTTATCTGCCATCCTATTCCCCTCTTGATAAATGTGTGTTATTAAAAAAGACTAAAATTTATCCAACAATGCCCAAACTATCTGCAAGATATATTTCAAATTCCAACGTTGAACTTTCTTTTCCTTACAAGAATTCATAATTATTAATGAGTCACCTTCAATGTGTCATTTCATAATTCTTAAATTCAAGGTAGCTTCTAGACCTAGAAAAATTGCCTGAGCTTCAACTTCATTATTCATTCCTATTGGAAGTTGGTATGACCTTGATAGAATTAGTTTCTCCACTGAGTTTCAAATACAAATGCTAGCTCTTGAAACTCTCAAATTACCTCTAGAGGCACTGTCGAAGTTAAGCTTTAAAAATTCAGAGGATGAAGGATTCCATTTTACTTCTTCCCTTCTCATCTTTGGCTTACTTGTTTGATGTAAACTCACTGCAAAAGGAAATACAATATTTCCCTAGCTCTTCAAAATAAAATCATCCCAACTTGTATAGATAGAAGAAGTGTTCTTGAACTTAAGAACATATACGTTAACTACGTCTGATATTGCGTTTTCAATTTTACCTTTAATAGCCTCTATTGAAGAAATTTTCTTGAAGATACACAAATTTTGTTCCCACCATATATTCCAAACTACAAGAGATGGAGTAACTTGCCAAATTGATGCAAAAAAAGAATATTTGAACAAAAGTGGCCAACTCTGAAACATGTCCCAAATTGTGTTTGGCAAGGGAATATATAGATTTAATTGCCCTTTGATGAATGTCCAACGTTCTTGTGCAAATGCACATTGTATTAATAGATGGTCCACACTCTCCAATACTTCTTCACATAGTGGAAATTTAAAGGGGTCATGTTGAATAGTCTGGATAACTAAGAGGGGGGGTGCATCAGTTATCACAAAACACTTTTCCTTTCATTAATTAATTTGGAGCAATCTTAAACCAATAATATATTAATTAAAACATATATGAACATGCAAGCACTTAACAACACCATGCACAATGAACACCAAATTTTACATGGAAACCCAAGATGGGAAAAACCACAAAGAATGCTAATTCTCAATTATAAAGCATTGGTTAAGCTGACATCGGTTAAGGTGATTTTTATAAGGGCTCACTGGTGGTAGGTTCACTGCCCAATTAGTACAAAAATCAATGATTACAAAATAGACAAAACATGAACTAATGAAGTTGCATCTACACATGCACAAATTCAGTTCCGATTAAGAGCACAATTTCTGACTGTAACAGATCTGGTGAAGAATATTTTGCATACCTTCCTTGCACAACCTCTACAATATATATTGCTTCTTCTTGACACTTGCCTTTACTTCATTCTTTGTTTCTTGTCGTACAATCCTTCACACCCTTACCACTATTCACACATTCCACACTTCTTGTTCTGATACCAAAAAGGATGTTCCACATACATATATATATACAGTCAAAGAACAAAATGAGTCAGCCTAGCGAGACATGTTGGCTTGAAGAACAACCTTGAAATATTCAATAAGGCTTGGCATGCTGGCATTGGACCCAAAAGATAGGTCACACATAAATATCTTCTTACCACGTTACCACAAGACCCATAAATAGGTCATACATAAGATATAGCATTATTAACAAAAGATAGAAAACTTTGAATTACATGAGATATATTCTGGAGCCAATGGGTATGCCACAACCAAGACCAAATCTTGATCAACATCAATTTCAGTACCATCGGGAGGAATGCAATTAGACATACCAAAACTTGTAACATGCTACATGAATGTTCATATAGCAAGGATACCTGGAATAAGCTTTAGGCACAACAACATGTATCGAAAGATTAGTCTTCATTATTTTGCATTAATTGTCTTCCACAAATCTACCAAAAAGAAATACTACCATATCCGGATCAAGGATAACATCCATATTGTGCAACTTCATAACATATGATAGGATATATAATTTTGGTATATCATTTGGAGCACAACCTTCCAGATCCTAGGTTTTGACATCAATGAACACAATGTCACATCAACAACTTCTTAACAGGTTAACTATCTTCAATTTTTCCAAACAATCACTTGTTATGATCTAATTTCTCAATGCCAACCATGCAAAATCCCCAGCTTCTGGAAATATTTTGTTACTCCAACAAAAAGAGTAATCCCTTTGTGCTACCAACTGATTACTTTGTTGAATTAATACTTTATAACCTTCCTTTACTGAGTAACACCCCATTTTCAATGGATCCCACAATATTCTATCATGTTTCCCCAACAAGAAAACTATCCTGCTATCTAAAACTTGTTGAAAAAAAGCCACTTGTGCTAAAAGAGCTGCCCTAGAATATTATTTCCAAATTACTTTCCTTGTTAGCCCTTTTATTTCTTGTACATAATCTAAAATATTTTCACACCACTCAAGAGACAAGACCTCTTTTAATGGCTATTAATCCAGAATATTTTGCAAAGGAGGCTTGTTGTTCCATGATTCATGCCAAAACTTCACACTTTGTCCATTATGGACTTCCCAAGTAATATATGAAATGATGACAGAACTACATGATAGCAAGAATTTCCATGTAGTTGAACCTTTTAGAGGGTTAGAAGCAGTGAAGATTCTCGAAGGACTCATATCATCAAACTATTTGGCCTACATCAACTTAGTCCACTTTGCTTCTAGTTTTGCATACATTTGCGATACTAATTTTGTCTCGAATACTTTGTTCCTTATTGAAAGATTGTGAATTCTTGCTCCTCCTTGAGCCTTATCTAGTGCCATATTCTCCATTGATATTAACGATGCCTTTTTTTGTTCATTTATATTTTCCTTCCAAAGGAAATTCTGAATAAGTTTCTTAATTTCTAAGATGATCAACTTTAGAGCCTTGAGTACTGCTAAAAAGTAGCTTGGGATTGCAGATAATACCAAATCTATCAAAAAAATTCTACCTAATATGGATAACCACTATGGATTTCATATTAGAATCCTTTCCTTTAGCCTTTCAATAACCTTAACCCAATAGGTGGCTTTATTTGGTCCCTTGAAGAAGGGAATGCCTAGATACTCACATGGCAGTTGTGCTTGATGAAAGCCCAATACTTGAACTATTTTTTCTTTTACCTCCTCATTTGTGTTAAAAAATATAATTTAGACTTCGAAGCATTCACCTTTTTACTCGAAGCTGAACAAGAATTCTATAAAACTTGTTTAATCTGCAAGGCTTCCTCCATAGTTGAATTCCCAAAATAGATAGTATCATCAACAAGGAGAGAGTGCGTCACAAAGATGGATGTATTTGAAATACAGATACCCCTCCAAAGGCCTATATTATATTTTTTAATGATAAACCTACTAAGTGCCTCAACCATAATAATGGATAGAAAAGGAGAAAGGGGGTCTCCTTGCCTCACTCCTTGAGATTCAGCAAAGAAACTTGAAGGAGAACCATTAAGAATCACAAAAAACTTGGAACTAGATAAACAAGAACAAAACCATCTATGCCATTTGCCTTTAAATCCAAATTTTGTAAGAACTTTGTCAGGAAACTCCCAATCTACATGATCATATGCCTTCATCATGTTTAATTTGACAATAAGAGAAGAAAAACAATTTGAAGTAATAAAATGAAAAGTTTTATGAACTATCAAAGCACCTTCACAGGTTTCCCGACCTAGGACAAAGCCACCCTTCTCAATAGATATAATTCTTGGTATAATTGGCTGCAATATAAGATAAATGGCCTTAGTAAAGATTTTATAAACCGTGTTACACAATGATATAGGTCTAAAGTCAACAAAAGATAACAAATTCTTTATTTTTGGAATTATCATAATATTGGCAACATTGAATTGATTGAGCATTGAATCCATGCACCTTGACTCCTCTAGTGCCCATAATAAATCATAACATATGAAGTCCCAACTTTTCTAGAAGAATATTACTTTAAATCCATCTGGACTAGGTGCTTTTTCCAGAGGTAAGGAAAAAACCACATTTTTTAATTCTTCCATTGTAAAAGACTTTAGCAAATTTTCATTGTCCTCTTCTTGGATCAATATTGGAATGACTTACAACATCTCTTTTTCATCCTCTCTTTTCTATTCATTTTTATCTTTCCAAGCTGGAAAAAGGTTTGAAAAGAATCTAACGACTTCACACTTGATTCCCTCTTGTGATGTTAACCAGTTTCCTATAGTTGCCTCTTGGATCGAAAAAATTATTTTTACAGTTCTTTTTATTTGTGTAGATGCATGAAAAAAAATTGTATTTTTGTCTCCCTCTTTGAGCCATAACTCCCATGATTTCTGCCTCCAATATATTTCCTCCCCAGCACATAACTCTTTCCACTTCTTCCTTTCATACAAATTATCATCTAGGCCATTATGAATGATCTGTTCATGAATTGTCATGAATTCTTAGAAAACTGACTCTATTTGTTGGAAGACATTTTTAAAGACCTACACATTCCACACCTTTATTTGTTGTTTCACATGTTTCAATTTACAATAAAGTTGATACATCTTCGTGCCTTATTCAAAGGGTGAATTCATCCACTATTCTTCCACTAAATCCATGAACTAAGGGTGTCTAAGCCACATGTTTTCAAACTTGAAATATGACATCCCTTTAGGTGGGGAAGAATTTGAGATAAATAATGAAATGGCATAATGATCAAAACCCACCATAGGCAAAATTTCTGATTCCAAACCCTGTTGTCCCAAAAACCAATTTGGGGACACTAAGAATCTATCTAATCTTTCTATGATCTGCAAGAAGCCTTTTTTTTGATTAGTCTAGGTATATTTCCCTTTAAGTGGAACAATATCTCTTTAAGGCATTAGAAAGGATGAAGGAAGAAAAATCCTTGATCACTTTGAGGGGTGGACAAATCCCCCCCAGATTTTTCTTGGAGGTTAGCTATTGCGTAAAATTCTCCCCCCAAAACAACCTTTACATCCTCCAAACCAACTAAGATACGTGTTAGCTCTTCCCTGAGATAATTTTTATCAGCACTAGTTGTAGGCCCATAAATATTGAAAATGCATAAATTCAAATTATATTTGGATACCTCTAGCAGTTTCTAGGTAGCCTCATTTCTTATTACCTTAACCTAGACTAATTTGGGGTTCCATAGTGTTACTAGTCCCCTAGAAGCTCCTTGTGTCAGAGAATGAGAGGAGGTCCACTTTACCCATTTCTGTATAGTAGCTTCATATGATTCCCTAGATAACTTTGTTTCTTGCAATAAAATAATGTCAGCTCCATAAGAATCAACTTGATGCTTGAGACGAGCTCTCTTGTTAGGGGCATTAATTCCCTTGACATTCCATGATAAGACCTTCATTATACTCGAGGAGAGCAGCATGCTCTCCTTAGATGTTTATTTGTAGAGTTGGGGATAGAATCAAATATAGTTTTTTGAACTCCTGCTTCAATTTCCTCCTTAAGTTTTGTCAAGAAATGAATTCCTCCCCCTTTGACCTATAAATCTCTTCATAATTGATAGAGATGGCATTTGTGATTTTTGAGAGGGGAGTTGAGCTGTCAAAATATTCCTTTTCTTGTTCCAATAAATGAAGACCTGCTTGTTGCTACTCTGATATTTTATGAAGATCTTGTTCAAATTCTTCTAAATCTTTCCAATCCAACATTTGAGCCCCTTTATCCCCTATACGAGAATGCTACTCTATTTTTTTAGGAGAACCCTGATCTGCCCTTCTACTTCCTTCCAATAACACTTATTCATCCCAATTTTTTGCATGTATTCCTTCCACTATTTCCTTACTTACTCTACCCATTATTGGTTCCCCCCAACCATCCTCTACTGCAACCTCGTTTGCTAGCTCATGAACTAATTTTGAACCTATTGATATGAGAATTTGTTCGGCTAATACTTCCAGCTCATATCTACCTCCTGGCTAGTTGGTACTTTTCATTTCTAGATTAGCCATACCTACTTGAGAAACATGTGAATTGAGCAAAGGAGGGTGAATATTCCCCTTAAACCTCCTACACCCATTTACAAGAATTCCAAGGGAAAGCGTGCAACCTTCAAACATTAACTTGCAAACTATAATATCCAAATTTTGTTTCGAAACTTGAGGAAAATCAAGAGAATATATATGAAGGGAGTATCCCCTATAAAACCACATCAAAAGCTCTTCATTGTTCCCAATTTTCAAAGAGAGATAGATATTCCTCTTAGGCTTACCCCACACTACCATCTCCATTTTAGACTTTGTTCTTGGCTCACTTTTATCATCCTTGTAAATATGGTCTTCCAACTTTGATAATGGTTGATTACTAAGTGATCTTGTAGTTTTGTAGGTGACATTTCACTATAATTCTTAGAAATGTGGTCTTTCATTTGTGGTAGTGGCTACTCGACATGAAATTTTGTAGGGTTTGTAAAAGATGGCTCCTTATTACTATATTTTCCTTCCCTAATTTCATAACCCTCCCCTAATTGATAGATTGTTTCCTAATGCCCTAATGTATATCAATTTACACAAACATTTTCTAGGGTTTCCACTAGAATATTTTGATACCATTTACCAAATTTAGGGATCAAATGAATCTGGGTCAGTAGGTCTTTTGAAATGTCAAATAATAAACACATTATGATTGGCTTTGAGGGATTCCTAAAGAAAGAATGATCATGCCTTAAGCATACCCCAATATGATTTTCTAGTATTTTCAATAAATTTAGTTCCCTGTATTCTAATGGTAAACCATGCAACTGAACCCAAAAAGGAAAAAATCTAGGCGCAAAATCTACAACCTTAAAAATAGGGATCCATGGTTGCATATACAATCCTGAACCTTAAAAAATCCATGATTTTACTTTATACACCACATCCCTCTGGTCCTTAGTTTGAAATAACACCACAAAAATTCCCTTTGATTGGTCTAAATAATTTTTTTAACAATCCCTTCCCACTGCAAAAAAACAAATCCCTTAATTTTCCTAAAGGAGGTAATAAGTTTAAAAAATTACAAATCACAACCTTCCCTCTAAGATCAACGATTTGAGGCTGCAACAACTCTTCAAAAAATGTGATTTCCACAAAACCCTTTTGAGTTGCTAACAATGACTATTGATCTTTTTGATTTTCTCCTCCTTCTGCATATAGCTTAACATATTCTCGAGGGTTTTTTTTACACCTTTAAACTTGCTTACTCACCCTTTTTCTCATTGATTTCTTATTTCCTCTTCTCTTACATCCTTTTTTCTTGTTGTTTTTCTTAATAGTCTTAATAGAAGGAGTCGACATATGATTCTACTGAGCATTTTAGTCAGTCGAAGCCTTTCCTTTTCCTGGTTGGTTTCCCTCCTTTCCTTTATCTTGCAAATCCTTCTGAATCCTCTGATGTCACTCACTTTAAACTTCCTCCTTACGATCCTTTGGTACAAAATCTTGTTGCTTGTGCAAAGGTGACTTAGCATAGAGATCTCCTTTATCCTTTTACCTTGAATTCTCCTCCCAAACCTTGAAACCCCGATTCTACTGAGCCCTGCCATGACCATCAGCCTTCTTTTTTTCCATGAGATACCTTGGCTCATGTTGCTTTGAAACCCTAAAATATTTCAAGTCAAGCTTTAAAGATTCGTATAGGGGATTAAAAAGTTTTGAATCTTTTTCATATTGCCTTAGAAAAGAACCATTCTTCTTATTTCCTCCTAAATATTTGTCATTTTCACAAATGTCAAGATTTGGTTGTCTAGTGTGATCCAATTTGTGAATAGGATGAAAGGGAACCCATTTCGGTCTTTTAAATCTATGGCCCACTCCCAATGGTCTACAAACTACATCTGGGGGCCTACGATCCTATAACAGTTGAGTCCAACTCTTGGTAGGTCCACCATTTCTCAAATTTTGATCTCCATTGCCACGAGGGAAATAAGTATACTAAGATTTGGTATTTTCTACAAAATATTTGTTACTGTACTACTGTCTCAAACCCATATTTCTCCAACCCATTGCTTTGTTGATACAAAAGGGGGTTAATTACTCCAATTACCAACAATTAATTAATGACCACCTAAATAAATGTGAAATTGTTTTATAACACTTTACAACATTGAAACAAGGTACACATTATGCACATTTTATTAGAAAGGGGTCCATTAGGCTTAATTAAGCAAATACATCCTAGAAAAGTGTGAAAATGTGTTACAACACTTTACAACACATTTGCAAAGGATCAATTAAAGCATGTTTTAGTCAAATAAAGGTCTTAGAATAGTGTGAATGTGTATAAAACATTACAACACCATTCCAAGACATCATTAGTTTAGTTTTAATGTAATTATCAAACCAAGCAAGGAAAAAGGCTTATTTTTTTTGTTACTACAAAGACATTACTTTTTGAGAAAGCAATTTAAATTGAAAATAAGAAAATTGAGACTTAAGTATATTTTCATGTAGCCTAACCTAATTAAAAAATAAAGTGATGGTTAGAATTAACATATATTAAATTATAATTTTGACATTAAATATACTAAAGGAAAAGAAAATTGAGTGGTTGATGCTCTTATTCACATATGGCACATTACCATGATGACTATTATTCAATCAGATTTTTAGAAGCAATTTTTGAAATTCTCATCAAGAAAAAATTTATGAGAAAAGAAAAAAATTCCTCTTAGAAAATTTGGAGGTTTACTAATATTATGGGTATAATTCAAGCCTATTGGTCTTTTAACTTGTTCCAAGGAAGAATGTATATTCCAAATCAAGGAGGTTTGATGTTAGAACTAAGAAAAGTTCACTATGCACCATATTCAAGACACCCAAGTGTAACCAAGTTGATGGATGATCTAAATCCACTATATTTCTAGAAAGATATCAAGTGAGATGAAGTTAATTTTGTGGCTATATTTTTAGATTGTTAGTTGGTTAAAGTTGAACAAATTTACCCTATAATATTACATTTTCCTCATAATGTACCAAAATAAAAATGGTAAGTTATTATCATGTAGTTTATCTAAGGTCTTCCAATGTCTAGGAACTATCATGACATGATTCTAGTGGTAGTACACAATCTCACAAAAATGTTTATTTTATACTATAAAAAATTGCAAAATAGTGCATTGATCCTTGAAATAATATTTGTTTATAATATCTTTAGACTTCACAGAGTTTTGAAAAATATTATCTCAAACAGAAATGTGTAGATGAATTTACAATTTTGTTAAACCTTATTCTCAATATTGAAAACTCAATTGAACATTAGTGTAACTTATTAGGAAAAGATTGATGGTAAAAATAAAAGGGTGACTCAAGTCTTAGAGGATATGTTGTTAGTATATTGTATGGATCAACAATATAAATGGGAGGAATATCTAATGTAGACATCCACATTTGACCACTCCCATATTTTCAAAATACTATTATTTATTTGTATAATTCAATCTATATTAATTAAATTATCTATTTAATTAATATTTCCCCTTCCCCTAATCTTTCTAAAAGTATTTAATTAAATAATTTATCTTTACCATTTCTTCTCTAAATTAAATAAATGTATCAATTTATTTAATTTAGTTATTTATCTTCTTCAATTTACCTTTTTTGGTATGTCCTTAAGTCAACCTTTCATAGGTACTTGCCTTATCAGATATTGATCTCTTCCACATGTGAATTAAAAATTTGCATTAATTCTTCCCATGCATTTCTCTTCCCCATAACCCCTCATAGGTCACATCAGTCACATTGGACAAGGACCTCCTTTTAGGAGGTCCTTGTCTTATCCACTTGGTACTTCCAATCATGTGAATTTAAAATTCACATTTATTTCTCCAACAAATTCTCCCATCCCCATGGTGACAAGAGCGGACTTTCTAAAATTCCTTACTTGTCACTATCAACCCCACATGGGGACAAGGACTTCCTTTTTGAGGAAATTATCTCCAATCCCAAGGTACTTGCAAGTACCTCCACCTCACATGTCCTTTTCCATGTCACTTGTCCTCTTTCCACCTCACATTCCACATGGCAAGATGTGAGGACTTATGAGTCTTCAACTCACCACAACCCTCCATCTTGCCCATGATGGCTTAATCCTAGCTGTCCATTCTTATTTTAATTGAGAGGCTTGGTATCAAGTTAAGGAGGTTATACAAGCATTAGAGAAAAGATCTATTTTCATTTTGCATTCATTCTAGCATTCAAGCCATTAGCACACTTAACATTTGCAACCATTTGAAGCCATTATTACATCCAACTACCATCTTCATCACAACGCCTACCTCCATTATTGCATTCACTTGCCATCAAAGGAGCATACAACCAAGCATCATCAAAGGGCCAACCAACTCATCAATCCGAACAAGGTATAACTTTCATTTATTTGTTCTTTTTGTCTGGATTCAACTTTGGCTAATCATTGATTGTTTGTTTGTGTATTTTAATTTTGCATCTCATTTTGTTTTGCAGCTTAGAGTAGAAAATCACTTGCACACATTTCTGGAATGCTTGGTGGGACCCACAAACGGGTTTGTACTTTTCATGTTTTTTGTTGTTTGATATTTTGCAGGTTCAGGAACACAAAGGTGACCTTGCCCAGAATATAGAGGCAACCCCGTCTAGAAAGAGGTGACCCCACCCTCAAAAGGGTGACCCCACCCTAACAAGGGCAACCCCGCCCATCTATCTATTTTTATTTTTCTATTTTTTTGATATTTCACAGGTTCAAGAACACAAAGGTGACCACACCCTAAAAATGGCGACCCTTGCCTAATAGGGGCGACCCCACCCATATGTTCTATTTTTCATTCTCTATTTTCTTGATATTTTGTAGTTTCAGGTATAGAGGTGGCCCTACCCAGCATACAAAGGCGACCCCACCCATAAAGGGGTGACCCCACCCACAAATAGGCGACCCTAGCCAAAGAGTCAGATGTGCCCACAAAGCCATCTCTTCCCAAAACATAGAGGTGGCCCCGCCCTGAACAAAGGTAACTGAGGTAAAATAAAGAGTTAAAATTTCATTTCCAGAGTTCAGTTGTTGTTGTTTTATTTATTACTAACCGTCTAATGTGTCTTGTTTGTGAGTGTGTTGTATTTTCTAACATTTCTGCAATTGTTTAATGATTCTTGAAGATCAAAAGCAAAAAATGCTAACGTATTTGCTATAGGGGGAGAAAAATTATTGTCTTTCATTAGAGTTTTGCTTATTGTTTTTAGCTTAAATAGGCACATAGATTTAACTAAAATGGATCAAAGAACTTGCTTGAGTGTTTGAAAGGTGGGCTATTGACATATCCAATCCCTTTGTGCCATTTGGCGATCTTGGGTGAAGAGAAATCATAGTCCACTTAAGTCTTTTTTGTAGCTTTTCTATTTCTTAGTAGGACCTGCTTAAGGATTCCATTACCCCAAGGGACGATCCCAACCACACATTATTGATATGGTATATAAAAGGGGTTGAGATAAAGTTGTACCTCAATCTAGTCACATTGTGTTTGGTGGAGCTTCGAAGCTAGGGTGATACCTAGATAAGACATGAAGAGTTGGTCTGAGCTTTTAGTGTCTCGCTAGAAGTTCCCGACTCATGCCTATAGATGGGTTGGTGTTCATGATTGTGCCCCACGAACCGTGCACATATCGAGGACTCCCTTAGTTTCCTTGTTTATCCTAGTTAGAGGACCGTGTTGTCCATACCTTCACACTAATCTTAGGATTGTTTTGGTTGAATTGTCTTCTTTGTGCAAAACCAGTGCTTCTCAGTCAGTCTTGGCCATTTGCTTGTTGTTTTTGTCCTTTTCCATAGCTATTTTTTCCTAATTCAAGTCCAAATCAACTAACAAAGGTGGCCCTACCCTCAAAGGGGAGACCTTTCCCTCAAAGGGGTGACCTTTCCCTCAAAGGGGCAACCCTGCCCTTCTGTCTTGGTTGTTTTCCACCCTGTCAAAGTCAAATTTGATCAACCTTCTGAGAATAGGCGACCCTCCCCTCAAAGGGGTGACCCTGCCATTAAAGGGGTGACCCTACCCTCAAAGGGGTGACCTTTCCCTCCAGAGAGTCATTTCCACCTTCGATTTGTCAATCTGTTTTCTCATTTTGAGTACCCGTTCACAGGTTCTAGATATATGTTTTCCTGTTCCGAATGTCGTTCCCTCATTTCAGGCATCCGTTCACCCATTTTGAGTACCCATTCACCCATTTCGGGTATCCGTTTTCCCTTTCCGAATGGCGTTCCCTCATTTCGGGCATCTGTTCACCCATTTTGAGTATCCATTTTCCCATTCCAAGTACTCGTTCACCCATTCTGAGTATTCATTTTCCCATTCTAAGTATCCATTCACTCATTCTATGCATCTAGTTGCCCTTCTTGGAAGTCCATTCACCTCATTTATCAATATCACGTGACTATTTTTTATACTAAGTAGAATCCAAAATTTGTTTGGGCAACCCTGCCCCTGTTTGGGTGACCCTGCCCCTGTTTGGGCGACCTTGCCCCTATTTGGGTGACCTTGTCCCTATTTGGGTGACCTTACCCCTATTTGGGTGACCCTACCCTAGTTTAGGTGACCTTGCCCTAGTTTGGGTGACCCTGCCCTAAAAATTGAGTGACCTTGCATCCGTTACACGAGCCTAATCTTTGTCTGAAAAGCTAGCCTAATGGGATTCCAAAAGGCTTGTTGTTTTCCTAGCCGTTTGCACATTTCATCCATGCATAATCCTCACATCATTCCATTTACATCCCAACCCATCTACATCCAATCATTATCCAAATCATATAGGTGCATCCTTAATCATCCTTAAGTTACACATCCATTATTTTTTTCTTAATCCAAATCCTCTAAACTTCGTTTGAAGTTATTATCCAAATTGACCTAAGTGCCTGAAATCGATCGTCATCCTTCAACATCTGATTAGGATTTCCATCCATCCTACGCTAGTCATCATCCTAGGCCCTATCAATCCCCTTCCCTCTCAAGATAGATTCGGTGTTGTGATCATCAGTTCATCCTTTAATCCGATTAATTAGCACCTTAAGTCACCTAGGGTGATTTCTGAACTCAATTTAGAATCCCTTCCAATCATCCAATCTCATCAAACTTATCAATCATTTTATTGGTCAATCTTATCCAATCTAATCCAATCACATGTTTATCCAACTATTCAATCAATCCTCCAATCGTCATCTTTGCATTACATATTAGAGATTAACCGCATCCTAGTTCACCTAGTAGTCTTGCACTTGCATGCCCGTTCAGACCCAATCACAAGAAAAGAAGCAAATGGCAGAACAACAAGCCCAAGGTTCCCAACCGAATATCCCACAAGACCCCCATAATGTTGCTTCGTTATAGTCCAATACTGATGTTCAAAACACCACACCACTTGGTGATGAAAACATGGTCAATCAACCCATACTCATAGTTGACGAATACCTTAGTGATCCTACTAATGTTTAGGTGACAGATCGCCTCCTCAACAAGAGTGGGGATAATATTCTTTCCATTTTTATCATGAGAGGAATCAAACCACCATCCAATTTTTATGTGTCACAATATTCCAGTACCCACACCCTTCCAACACCTACAGATCTGCAAACTTCACAAACTGTTCCACTGAATTCATATGTCCCCGAAGGTGCACCCATAGAGAATTGGTATCACTCTGAGTTTGGAAATTTTGTGATACATCAAGTTGCCAGTTATCCTCACCTCCCAACCACAGCCTCTGGAACACAACCTAATCATAACAACCCCTTTGCTTATGGAATGCCACAGTACATCCCATCTGATCCACCACTTCAACCTTTGCATCCTAGTTAGCCACTTGCTAACACTGGAGGCGCACCTATTCTTGCAGGATCTACATCTTCTAACAGTTTACCAACACGGCAGCAACATCCACCCCAACCTACCCATATTTCCATGCAAAGACAATGAAATTGTCTTACCCAATATCTCTATCATCCATCCAACACGTATATCGCCTATACTCCTCCATCCAATCCAAACTCCCATTTGGTCTCTCAGAATCCATCATGGACTCAACTACCCCTTTATACCAATTTTTCACAATCATACACACATCCTTACCAATAGCCATCAAATCCATAACCACCTCCATATGTCACGCAACAACCCACCGTTGTGTATCCATACCAATCCAATCCACCCTATCTTCAACAAAAACTATCTTATTAGCAAGGCACTCCATCCACATCTTACTATCAACAACCACTATCATATCAACAAGGGGCTTCCACCTCTTTGTACTATCAAAATTCTACACAATATCAGCATCGTGTGTCATCAACTATGTATTACCAACAAAAACCACCCTACCAACAAGCAGCTTCCACCTCTTACAATCAGAATTTATCATCTTCATATCCATCTTACATTAATCCGTAATTTGCTTATATCAATCAAAGACAACAAATGTCTCCTTATACATATCAACCCTCTTATGATCCAATCGCTACTACACCATCCTCATTATACCAGCAATATCATCTATATAATCAGCCTACCCCCACTTTTGCAGCACCTATCAACAAAGACTTGGAAGAAGTCAAAGTTTCATTGAAGGACTTACAAGTAGGGACAAGAAAACAATCATTTAAATTTGAGGACATTTTTCCTTATCCATTTGATTCCTTCATTTCCTTAGCACACTTCCCTAAACATTTCGAAATGCCAAAATTTGATAATTAGAAGGGAACCAAAGACCCCAAGGCACACCTGCAAGAGTTTTATGCCCAATTTCAAGAAGTCATGCACAATGAAAACTACCTCATGTGATTATTCCCTAGGAGTCTATTGGCACTCTCAAATTTTGCAAATTTGAGGTGCCCATTTTGAGAAATTTGCCTCTACACTTTCAGAAGTGCACTTGAGGGGTCAGTTTGAACGACCCACTTTGGAGAATCAGAACTTGAGGCATGTTGTTTTCCAAGCAAAACCCATTTGCAGACATAGTTGATTGACATATGTGAGTGTGTGTGTCAATTTTTAGCTTCCTACAATGGGTTTTGTCAGGGTTTTGAAAAGTGAAGCTGAAGGGTTTTTGCACTGTTCTGTTGTTTGCAAATTTGTCAGTTTGCGAAATAGCCTCTTGTTTGAGCTTGGATTTCGCAATCAGTTGACTGTTATGTCAAAATGAATTTTGTTCTATGTTCTCCATACCTAAATGATCTTGAGTGTCAGTTTTCAGAGCCTAATGATTTGATTTTCTATTTTTAGCCGACTGAAACCAAATGTTGTTTGCTCAGTTTCACATCTGCATTCCTGACAGCCCTTCTGAGTGGTCAACTTTGATCATTAATATCTTTTGATCAAAGATGTTTCATGAAAATTGCTTTTTGCACACATGCTCAGGGTATCTTAATGTTCCACTATATCTGATGGCAACTCGTTAGGAATTGATTTGCTATTTTTACAAATTGGCAGTCAGGTGTGTTTTAATTGTTTCAGAACAACTGTTCTTTCAGAAAGGTTTAATTGGGCAACTTTGCTGATTAATATCCTATTCCTCGGGATCCATTTCTCTGAGCCATCTTTTGCACTATACTTTGGGATCAAATAAATATATTCTTACAAGTTTGTATGGTTTCACGAGGTCGTTTGATTGGTTTCCTAGATTGATTCCTGAGCCTACTTGGCCTGTTTTGACCATTTTTGGAAAAGTGACAATAAACAGTTTTTAGTGGCAACCCAGTTTATCATTTCAATTCCAGAACATCTTGAAGCACTCAGAAGTTGTGTCAGGTCAAGTTGAGCATAAAACTTGTTTGAAAATGATTTTTTTTTTAGCTGGGCTCACATGGAGCTCGACATGCATCACACAGTGCGAGGTTGCAAGTAATGCATTGTCGCCTGTTAGAGAATAATTTGGTTGTGAAAGGCATGATTTTCAGATCCCTGTTCCATCAGTGAACTTTCATTCATCATTTGTCATAGGTTTCTCTCATCAACTTAATAGAGGGTGATGTTTTACTTGAGCTCTCATGGGTAAAATCATAATACATTTTGATCTTGATGTTTTGTTTGAGAAGTAACTTAATGCTGACGAGGCAAATCCTTCACCATGATAATTATGGTTTGGATTTCATGATAGTGTAAATACATTTTTTTTACTTACTGCCACATTTGGGGATGAAATAAGATCAAAATAAGTTTGGATGTAATTGGGACATGTATTATATGAGGTAACAGTCAGTCCTCCAACAGGGAATCATGGGGTGATTTGACTATTGTAATTGTATACAACCCACTGATGTTTACCACTGGTTGAGCATGAGAACGGAATAAATTTCATCATCTTTGGAGGAAATTAAATCAAAGAGTAATGAATATGGAAGCAGGACGAGTTGCATCCTAAGTAGAGGAATCCAAAGAGCTTGATGGGTGCCTGCAGTAAATGCGCCTCAAAATTGTTCAAAATCTGCTACCTTTTGTGTAGCCAGAGCTTGAAGCTTTTAAGCAAATGAAAGGAGGAGCCTTTTGCATAGAGGTATGCGCAGCCACCAAAGCATCAAGGGTATGGGAATTCATCAAGGGATTTAGAAATCTATAGAACAAGGAGTGGGATGCCATACTTGTAGTGTAGGCACAAAGTAACTGGCTGAGGAATCCTTAGAAATTTTAAACAAATGAAAAATGGTATAACTGAACAGCGTGACCTGTATGTTGGGCGTGAGTATCCATCAAAGTAGAAATGATAGATTATTGGGACTGGTATGAATATCTACCAAGCCATGCATAGGGTGCATATAACCGCTAGCATATAGTGAAGGGTTGGAGGGTGCGACCAACAAGTAAGGTAAAGATATATATTACTGCCAATGAAGGCCCGCACCTGGAAAGAGTATTCATGCCTGGAAGTCGGGGGTTTATGCACATAGCGGTGGAAGGTGCATCCAGTAGATCAAGGCATGGTTTTGCCAAGTGAAGAGCCACAAGCTAAATGTGGGCACGACCAATGTTGGAGGGAGCTCTGTGTGGTGCAGCCAATAGGCAATGGACACTCATCAAAGCATAAAATGGAGAGGAGGGCCCGTGCAGCACAAGGAAGTGGAGACATGAGGGGCACGACTTGCAAGAGGAAGGTAATGGAGGGAGCACACAGGAACAGGGGTCATTGCCAGTGGAGGAGGATCAGCGTGCCAAAAAATGGATGCTCACCAAGTGGATGAAGAAGCCCGTCCCTGGAAGATAAAGAGGAGGCACCAAGTTGGAATATGTGCGGCCATCAAACCAGATGAGAGGATGGGTGCAACAGACTCACGCGCCAGTTAGGGGAAGCTTGGACTAGTGGTGGTGGGCGAAACCGATAGTTGAAGGGGAGATACACACCATGGGAGAAATGAAGTAGGGTGTAGACATCCATTCAAGCAGAATGAGGATTGCTTGTCATCATGAACAATGAGTGCTCGGGAAAACAAACAAGGGATTAGGGCAACAAAAGAACAAAGAAGCAGATTGGAAATCAACGGTCAGAGAACAAGGGTGAATGCAGCCAAATCTTCGTCGTTGTCCGCCAAATCGTAATCCGTAAATGATCACGAGTTATTGTTTGTGGGATGGCGGGGAGATGGGAAGAGAATTGAATAAAACTTATAAGATTAAATGTTTTCCTAAAGTTCGGTCGAAGATATTAAGTGGGTGCCTCCAATTTAATATTAATTTTGTTTTACAGAGAGGAATGGGAGGTGGGTCCTGCCATAGTTTTAAATGCAAAGGAGAATCAACGGTAGAGAATAGGGTGGAAATGCAACATCATCTAAGTCGTTGCCTGCCATTTCGTGATCCGGAGATGCTCGGTAAATGCTGATTGTGGGATGGTGGGGAGAAAGGAGTAAATAAAACATTTAATTAAATGTTCTCCTATAGTTTTGACAAGTATTTTTAAATGGTGGGGCCCGTTTCTTTGTCTCTTGGGTGCTAAGTAAATATTTTAAATGAAATGTGGATAAGTAAAAGGAATGGGAGAAATAAATTATAAGTTTTTCATTTTGATTTTAAAGTGAAAACGCACGGGCCTGGGTAGATATTTAAAAAATAAATCAAGTGAAACATTTTACTATGCTAGGGTAAAATATTTTATTCTGGTAAATGGTAAACACTCTGTGTTGGGCTAAAAGTGAAATGTAAATGGTTTGTTGTTGGGTAAAGTATTCAAATACTTTGCATGAAGATTAATGTAAATGAAATATTTTATTTACTGATGGTAAGTAAAATAAAAAACAGCTGTAAGAAAATATATAGAGGTAAAATGCAGCAAACAAAGGGCAGAAATAGAGATAAGAGGATTTTCATGGGGGTGGAGAGTTTTTCTTTCTGCTGCAAATAATGAGCGAAGAGTGGACACATGTCATTTTTCTGTTGAAGAACGAATTGAGCACATGCTGTTTTGAGAACAAAATCAAGTTTGTTACAGGGAAATGGAGAAGATATTTTGCAGATCACTGTTCAACAGTGGAGATGTTTCCAGATGGTTGTTCTTGTTCGGATTTAGGGTTTCTTCTGGAATCTCTTCTCCTCTTCTTATTATTTTTCTTCTCTCATTGTAAAATGGGGGCAAGCTAGCAAGTTAGGTTAGCAAGTAAGCTAGTCGAAATTCTAGTGTGGAGCTACATAAAAATTGTAAAATCTGTAGTTACAAAGGCAATGCAAGTGGGTTTTGTGTCATTGTGCTGTAGATTTTGAGTTTATTGGGATTTAGTGTTTCATAACAGTATTGGCATTTGAGTTTAACTGACAAATCTAGGCTCATGTCTCTCCTATGTGCAAATGTATTCAAATTTTGAATGAAGTAATCAAGGGTTATTATGTTCTTCTCACTATTGTGGTGTGTGCATTTCTGGTTTTAGCATTAATTCAAGGAATTAATTAAACTGCTTAAATGAGATTGCAGATTGATATGTTTTGTACAAGGATTAGGTAAGAAGTATTGAGCTGAGGTACAAATTGGTGATACTGTAAGGCAGTATGATCAGAGATATTACATGCTATGTGTTGAAATTTGCTATTAACCATTAGGTATTGGTGAATTTGACTCCTCCAATGGATATGGCACTGGTCTGATTTGCATATGTTCTTTGTGATGCAGTGTTTTATTTGTCTTCACATGGGGCTTGCGACCACAAATTTTAAACATAATGATTATCCTTCACCATGAAATTGTGTTGTAAATATCTCATGCTCCAAGTGGTTGATATTACTAGTGAACAACCAATTCATTTCAGTTCTATCCCATTTATTGAGCTATTAAGTGAGATTATCTATTTTTTCAAGTTAATGATTGTTTATGATTTTTGTTGTAGAAGTTGTAAACTCATTACAGGGATCACCCTCTCGGGTCTTGCAGAGCCCAAAGTGTAGGAGGTTATTGTTAAAAAAAAATCCTTGTCAGTTGGTCCAAGTCCTCCGAGCTGCCCTTGATTGAAAATTGGCAATTCCATAGGTAGATTAGGAGACAAACCTGGTTTACATGAAAAAACACCAACAGAGTCTACATGGAATAGCTCTTGATTGGTTTATGGGTCTTGGGAAGGGATCCATTAAATCATTTGCACAACTTTCAAAAGAATTTGTCTCCCACTTTTCCTTTAATTTGGAGAAGGATGCTGATACATTGGATCTCTTGAAAGAAAAACATTGGGAGGGAGAAAAATTTTCAAGCTATCTTCAAAGATGGCGATCCTTAGCTAGTCGGATGAAATCCCCATTGAGGGAGAAGGACATGGTTACACTATTTATTTAAAATTCACATCCGAACATGACCCATAACTTCTGACTTCACTATGTCACAACCTTTATGACCATAGTGGAGAAAGGTCTTATCCTGGAAAGAGCCCTTATTGCTAAAGGGTAGGTCAAAATCTTTAATTTTGATAAAGAGAGGTCCTCTAGGGAAAAACCTCGTTATTGGAATAAGATTAAGAATTATATAAATGATAGTTTCGTTGACACCAAACATTTCCAAGTGGCTAATGCCTCATAGAAGCCACAATATCCTCCCCCACAATAGTTGATCCCAAATGCCATATCTGTGCCACAAGGAGCACCTTGTCCTCAACAACAGTTAAATCAAAACAACCAAGGGGGAAACATAATCAATTGGGAGAACCCCTTAGTTTTGTCTTTAACATGCTTCTTCAAGCTAACTATCCGATCACATACCCTGTAACTAAGCTCCTTGACGAATCCAAGCCTAAGCTTAACTGGTTTAAAGAAAATGAGTATTGTGAATTTCACAAGATTAAAGGGCATACATCGAGCAAGTGTCAAGGTCTAAAAGTGAACATCTAGGATCTCATAGATCGGGGTGACATACATGTGGATGCCAACATGACAACCTCATCTAATTCTCAACTGCAAATATATCAGAATGCTTTTCCCAAGCATAACCAAGGTCCTAATACATCCAAATCCTATCTCGGACCTAGCGACAACAACAATCAGAATAACAACACTAATAACATCAGTTACAAAAATGTATTGTTTAATTATCAAGGTCTTGTCATGCCCATCAAGCAAGTTTAACCCTGTGTATCTATGATATGTGTCAAAGGAAAGGACCCACAATGTGTTGTTACCACCCATCGTACTTGTATCATAGTCCCAAGAGCCTACACATCTACTCAATTGCCATATGTCAGTTCACAGTACAACATTCTTGATCATTTAGGAAATACCTCAACCTATATTTCTATCATGGATCTTCTTAAGTCTTCTCTCGTGCACCAAGAAATCCTAAACAAAGCCTTACAGAACACCTAAGTTCCCAATGACATAGACCCCACACAATTCCAAGCATTGGCAGGACACATCTCAATGACATACCAATTAGGCTTCAGTCAAAGAGATATGCCCCACATTGACTCAAGTCATAATCATCCTCTTCACCTTAAGGTTGGTATGAATTTTCATAAGGTAAAAAGGGTCTTGGTAGATAATGGTTCTACCCTAAATCTTTGTACGTTGAAATTCATAAAACAGGTGTGATACACCCAAGCTAACCTAAACAATCAATTTATCACCATCAATGCATATGATAACACATAACGAGATTCTGAGGGGACTATTTGTCTTCCTATTCAAGTAGGCCCCATTGTGAAATAGACTGTGTCATGTTTTGGACCTTGATCTTCCATATAAAATCCTTCTTGGCTGACCATGGATTCACTCTATGAAATTTGTTCCATCCACCTATCACCAATGTCTGAAATTTGCATTTCAAGGAATGGAAGTAACCATAGAAGCTGATCCTTATCCATTTGAATATTGCCACGCTTTTGAATCTTCATTTCCCCATTCTCATTACTACCTTGGGGTAGAAATGGGGGCACCTCAGACATCACCATCCCATCCATCAACCAAAACAACATCCACTATAGATTCCACCATCACAAAGGTCAAGATCATTGAGGGTTGTGGAGAGTACTAAATGCAAGCTGCACTTAATGTGGAAATAATGCCACCCTCACCACACACATACGGCCAACCTTCTCAGTCATCATCAAGTACAAAAGAAAAGACACTCACACTCACTTCCAAGAACATGGGCTCAACAACATTCAGATATTTGGGTACCCTTCAGGATCAAATGGAAGATGATATCAACCAATGGATTTATAGAGAAGAACTTGAGCCACCACATCTCCTCATAGAATAATTTTAGGAGGTGTATCTGTATACGTCCAATTTTTTTGAAAAGTGCAGTTACCAAGGCAAATGTCTTGGTATAGAAGAGAAAGGAAAATGACGTGTCAAAGCATCTATGTGTCAAAGACGTATAGGCATAGGATATGATTAGACATAGAAGGGTCATATGGCATCATCTAGTGCCTCTAATAACATTAGTGTGGATGAATCCCTTGAAGATATACCAAAGGAGGAATCCATCATACATGTGTATGATGATGTAGATCACATTGGCCTCCCTTCCATGTTCGAATTCCTATCCATTTGCACTATTAGCTTATCACTCAAACATCCTGAACTTATCGACTACAAACTACACGGTAGCACACCTCTCAAAACCATTCCCTCAGTGGATCAGTATGTGCATCTTATGGGATTGGGGGAGGATGAACGCCCCAACTGCAAAAATAAAAAGAAACAAAATAAAAAAGGGTCACCTAGTGAAAACCTCCCCGAGGAACTTTGTGACTTTGAAAAAGTAAAAATAAAGGGCATATCTAATAGTGAAAACCTTGATGAGGTGCTAGAAGATGGGGACGTTCATCTTCCCCTTGTAGGAACTCAACTATTTAGAAAATCATCCATCTTGATTGATGAAACACAAGCAATAAATTTGGGAACTGAAGAGAATCCCAAATTCACTTATGTAGCCATAGCACTATCAGAAGATGAATACTCTACCATCATCAAACTCCTCAAGGATGGCATAATCAACTTTGCATGGACATATTTAGAAATGTCAAGCCTTGATCTAGCTTTAGTAGAACATCACGTAGATGTCCATCCTGACGCTAGACCTATTAAGAAGAAAATCTAGAAAATGCACCCCCAAGTGGCTCTACTGGTTCAGAAAGAATTGGAAAACCTATTGGAGGCAGGATTCATCCAACCAATTGACTATTCTGAATGGATCTCCAATATAGTGCCAGTCACTAAAACCAATAGAGACATCAGGATTTGTACGAATTTTTGAAACCTTAACAAAGCTTGTCCCAAGGATGAATTCCCTTTGCCAAACATTGGTATGTTGGTCGATCTCACTGTAGGCCATGACATGCTATCCCTCATGGATGGTTTCTTCGGTTACAACCAAATTAAGATTTCCCCCAAGGATCAACTCAAGACTACCTTCACTATAGCTTGGGGTACATTTTTTTATAATATCATGCCTTTTAGCCTCAAGAATGCGGGTGCAACATATCATTGTGCTATGACAGTCATCTTCCATGACCTCATTCACATAATAATGTAGTATTATGTTGATGATTTTTTAGGGAAATCTAGAACAAGGGAAGAACACCCAACAATCGTCAAAAATATATTTGAACGTCTGGAATAGTATAAGCTACGCCTCAATCCAAAGAAATGTGTCTTTGGTGTCACATCTTGTAAACTCTTGGGTTTCATTATCTCCCATAGAGTAATAGAGGTTGATCCAGAAAAGGTCAAGGAAATCATGGAAATGCCTCCACCTCACAATCTAAAACAACTAAGAAGTCTATAGGGTAAGCTCCAATCCATCTGAAGGTTCATTGCTCAACTAGCCAACAAGTGTCATTCGTTCATGCATCTCTTGAAGAAAGATACTTCCTTTAAGAGGAACCAACAATGTCAACTCAACTTCAATCAGATCAAATAATATTTGGCTCACCCACCTATTCTTATGTCGGTAATACCTGGTAAACCACTCTTGCTTTATATTTTTGCTACTTTTGTGGCATTGGGGGCTAGGGATAACTTTAAGAAACCCCCCCCCTCGGTGCAGGTGTAAAATCCTAGCGAATCCTGTATACTTCTCAATGAAAAATATTAAATTTATTGGTGATTTTTTCGTTTTTCGAGAAAAAAAATAATCCCCATTGGCGAATATTTTATAATCCCTAGAAGTCTATGGAAAATCGTGGCGAATTGCAATCTTTTTAAATCGAATAAAATATTTTTCATTGGCGAATAAACCCGTTTTTCAAACTAATTTTTTTTTTCCATTGGCAATTAAAACCTTTTTTCAAAGCAAAAAGTATATTTTCATTGGTGAATTAAAATGAATCTAAAAATAATAAAAAAATCCAGTGGCGAAATAAAAATCATATGGGTCATTCGATGGACGACTATAGTTGCATTCCGGAAGTAAATCTATCAAGCAGTAGACTTGCGATTTGAAACCTCCGGAATATCACTAGAGCCGTTAGATTTCTAGAAATCAATGGTTGAGATTTTATTACCATACAAATGGTTATAAAGTTTTGTTTCTCAGTGATTGGGTGACCTCGGCGGGATGCACAACTTTCGAAGTGACAACCACATTTTTGGCATTAGAGAGATAAAATAATATATTTCTAAATCTTTGTATTTATCAATGCTTCCTTTTAATTATGAATGAATTGTGTTTCTTCACGATAATTGTTCAATATTTATTTGTTAGTGTTAGGTCAAATTCAAAATGCTTATTTTTTCATCTCTGAGACTTTGTGTTCAGATTAATTCATCGCTCATTCACTCTTTTCAATGCCTCAAGTCTCGATGTTGTACATTTCATTTCATTTAAATTCTCAATCTTTTTGAAGAAACTGTGGTTGGCAGTGGTAGTGGTGGCAATTAATGCCATATGTGATATGAACATCTGAAGCAATTTCTTGGACAACTCATAGCTTTAATGAAACAAGATTTGTAATGATTTCATATCATTTGAATGAGTGATTTTGATAGCTTTTCAGCTTCAAGTAGAGTTGGCACATAGCAAGACGTCAATCAAATTAGAAATTTTAATTATACAGGTTGGTAGCGACACTGGTGGCCCATAAATAGGGATAGTGATTCAATGATTAGTAGATAGTGCCATAAGGGTTTTTATTTTCTAGGGTTAATAAGGATTCACAAAGAAGATGATGCAGTATTGGGGATACTTTAAATTCTCCTACCTACAATTTTGTAGTTACAGAGTAATTAGTAAAAGATGAATTTCCTTCAAGTTCAGAATGGGTGGAATTGGAAAGAAGTTGATTTGGTTAACCTGAATTTTCAGATGGGTTTTGAACCAAGATGAGGAGCTCTGATGGAGATAAGTGCTATCCAAATGCATAGAGGCTGCAGGTAAAAGATGGGAGTAGATCTATTTCTCCTTCTGTATTCTAACAGCTCCCATTTCCCCAGCATGGTTGGCTAGGCAAGCTCCATGCATTTATTTTCAAGGAGACATTTGTTTCTCATCTTCTTTATGACTCTGGTTCTCGAAGGGGATAAGTACATTTTGTATCTTCACGACTCCCATTTCCCCAGGAGTGATTGGAACCCCCTTTGCCCAGCATGGTTGGAAAATCCACCAACAGAAGCTTGGAATCATGAATTTATTTTCAGAGCCACATTCATTTTTAGAGATAGATGTGTATTAGGTTTTCAACAACAAAGCTTGGAAATTGGAACCAATTTGTAATCCATTGTAACGAGCAACAACTTGGAATAAATTATTAAATTTTGTCTATGTAAAGTACTAAAGTGATACACTGACATATGTTATTTATACAAAATAGGAGCTACAGTGCTACTCGTCTGTAAAAATATATGCAATAATGTGACATTGAAATTCAGTTGCAATAAAATAAATGGTTGTGTTGTGTTATTCTTGAATCTTCGTTATTCATTTACGTTTAAGAGTAAAGAGTTTTTTTCTGAGTTCAGAACTTCAGTGTCACTGTCTATTAATAATTTAATATATTCAAATCAGTTTTTTTTCTTTTGAGAAATTAAGTAATATACTCTATGCAATATGCACTTGAGAATTCATGGTTATATCGGGCCATTGGGGGAATGCAATCATTCATTCCACTGATGTTTATGTGTTACAATGATGTGCATACTTTTGTTGATTCTATCAGTATATCGGGGACTGGGAGTGCTCAACACACCTTATGAGTTATGAGTCTTCGCTTTCGGGCCATCGGCGGGGCTGTGATGGGGGTTCCACCGATAAAGCATTGTTAGGCTGATGCCTATGGTATTGACTTTAAAACACGTGTCATGTTAATTTTTTTAAGTTAATATCATAAATTAGTAAATTACTAAAGTTTCAAGTTCAACCATTGGATGAACATTTGATGTATGGTTGTAGTTACATTCCGTAATGAAATGAACAAAGCGATGGGCTTCCCAACTTAAACCTCCGAAATTACCCTATATCCGTCAGATTCAGAAAGATCAATGGTTAAGATTATGACAATAGCAAACAGTCAATATGAAAATTTTATGACGGTTTGACTTTGGTCATTTAAATGCCTATCAAAAAAATTGTTTAATTTACGAATTTTTATATAAAATCTTTTATAAATGGATTATCTTGAAAAATTAGAAAACAATGATAATTATTAGTGATAAATATAAAAATCTACTGTTATAATTAACAATTAACAAAAGTTTCTAAAATCGTATTAAAAATAAATCTTGTTAAATATATTCTAAAAATTAAAAATAATTATGTTTTATTTTGAAAAGATTCTAAATTAATATATATTTTTATAATAATATTATAAATCATATATATTAATATAAAAAATGATAGCTATTATAAAAAAGTCAAAAGTTTCTAAATTCATATTAAAAATATTCAAAAAAGTTATATTCTATTTTCTTTTTATAATAAAAATTATAAAATTATATATATTATAAATTAAAATACTA
The DNA here is from genome assembly GCA_007115665.2 of Sequoiadendron giganteum. Classification (NCBI taxonomy): domain Eukaryota; kingdom Viridiplantae; phylum Streptophyta; class Pinopsida; order Cupressales; family Cupressaceae; genus Sequoiadendron; species Sequoiadendron giganteum. The sequence continues at coordinate 217,063,087 of CM021104.1, forward strand.
TATAATAATTTTTTACGGTTTAATAAAAATATAGCAAGTCAAACTATACGGTCTAATAAATTTTAAAGCTATAATATACGGTCTAAAATTGAAAAAAGGGTCAAATATGTAATAGACCATCAAATTCCGTAATGACATGCACAAAGCTATGGGCTTCCCAACCTAAACCTCTGGAATCACCCTATAACCATTAGATTTAAAAAGATCAATGGTGAAGAATTTGCAACTTGTAGACCTAAGACTTGTCATTCACTTTAATGTTCCAATTTCGAGAAACAAAGCATTTAAAGCACTCTGTACTGCTAAGTGTCAACACTGTCAAGTGATTAATGTTTATTTTAAAAGTTAATATCATTAACTACTCAAGTTTCAACCCTTGGATGAACATTTGATGTATGGTTGTAGTTGTATTCCGTAATGACATGCACAGAGCGATGGGCTTCCCAAATTAAACCTCTGGAATCACCCTATAACCGTTAGATTTAAAAAGATCAACGGTGAAGAATTTTCAACTTGTCTTGTAGACTTAACTCCGAAGACGTGCCATTCACTTTTACGTTCCAAATTACAATTACAAGAAAAAAAACATTTAAAGCACTTTGCATTTTGAAATTGTACTGATTTTTAAAGTCTTCAATCTTTAGATTGCTCATTGTAGTGCACCACCCTATTTTGGATTCCACAGTTCCACTTCCAACAATGCCATTCCAGTTTTCAAGCATCGAGACTCATAATCTAGGTAAGTGAAAGAATTCCTGCGGCTACATTTCAACTTTCATCATTTGACATTTCTTAAAATCTTATTTTGTCAAAGTTTGAAGTTTGGTTTTAGACTTTAGAGACTCAAGAATTCATTAAAATTAAGGAGGACTAATAGGTATTACTTATTAGGGAATTCAAATTACACAACTTCACATTTGTACAAGCATGTCTACCACCAGTACCACTATAGCAATGTTCGATAAAAAAATGCATTATGCAGAATTGCTTAAAACCCCAGGTTTCACCAATGGCTACCATGATATTTATGATCCTGAAATCCATGGTAGGCGTACCTCAGAACTTAGATTTTCATCTCAGAATAAGGCTGCAAAGCGAATAGAAGTTGATAGTATCAGTGCACCGTGGGTAACTGGATTAGGGCGCATGATGTTACATGAAGTTTTCCCTTGCCCATAATTTATCATGGTTTGTGCCAAAAATTATGATGATAAAAAAAGAGCAACTGTTAATAAAGATAACCAAGAAGAATTTTTATCCATTAATGCACAAGAACTTGGAAAAGTGTTGGGGTTTGCAACCGAAGAATTTGGAAACCACCACATTGACCTAGAAAAGCTTGCTAGTGATTATGAAGCAGTGGAAGAAAGGCTGAAAAACGATTTCTTAAATCAAATAGTTAAGGATAGAAACAAAATTGAAAGGTGGTCATAAGCCTCTTTATAATTTAGATTTTTTTAAACCATGGGTTTAGGATACTATTTCCATGCTTGCATTTCGCCTCGATCTGGATAGCAATTTGGAAGTGGGTGCAAGCCTCCTTGAAATGGTATATAATATCCATTATACTAAAGAACATTTCAAATATAATTATAAACAACACATTGTAGAATCCATGCATAAACATTTTTTAATGATTAAAGCAAGTTCCACGAAGACATTTAGGTTCACAACCTACTTGTGCTATCTTTTTCTATTCAAATTTAGAGGAATGTTTCAGACCAACAAGCTTCAGATTCAGCCCTACAGTAATGCAGAGGAAAATAAAATGGCTCTAGTATATGAATGGACCACTGAGATAAGGATGCATGATTCTCGAAGGAACTACAGTCATTTTGTAGACTACTTTTTCGCTCCATTGCATCAAGTAATTACAAATAATCCAATGCCTAGATTGCCTATGTCATGTAGAAACTGCATGCAACTAGGAAAAGAAATACAATTGGATGATTGGTACTTAATGGAAGAATATACTATTCTAAGATTTTATGGATCGGGAGTACAGCCATACAAACTTCCAATACATGTGACAGAAAGGGTTTTTTCATTGGAATATGTAAGGTAGGTGCAGAGTGCTGATGAACTGCACTTTCTCAATCAGCAAAAGAAGACCTTATTTCCTTCTTTACCTTTTTCATGTGGAGGGTTCACATTCGAGAGAAAAGCATTTACTGTGGCACATAATCTTTTGAATTTTTTTGCATTTGATGCTATCTATCACTGGCAGTATGATCCATGTGACATCATTAAATCAATGATTGTGGCCAATAGGAATGCTGCAAATAGAATTCAACATCAAAGTAAACCCTTGCTTGAAAACTTGAGAAACAAGGATTCTTGGGATGAGGTCAAAATAGCAATGGAGAAAAGTGCTGCTGAGAATGGTATTCCTTTTGAACAATTGTCAGGCGAAATTATGGCATTGCACCGAAAGACAAATAGGACATACAAAAAATTTTATGAAAAAAGTGATAAACCATCTAGTAGAGTAAAAATTCTAGGTTCTCTAGAGAAGGATGTTATAGATAAAAAATGATCACGATAAAAAATTGCTGCTTTTTGGTCTATGAGGAAGGACCTAGGAGAAGAAAGAGCTCTTGCAGAGTATGATGATAACGAAGAAGATGAAGAGTTTAGCAAATTGTGGAATATAGAGCATCCTGATGGATGTGATGAATCTGATGATGATATTGATATGGAAGAAGAAGAACAAAGCCATGCCAATTACAAACCTATTTTAAGTGAGGCCGCAAAAAAAGAATATGCTGCAACATATACTACAGGGGCAGCCATACTTCAAAAAATTGGTTATGAAGGTGGTCCTTTGGGGTCCAAAGGACAAGGCCCTTCGACAATACAAAGTGTTGAGCATAGAAAACCAATTGATAAATCTGTCCTTGGGTTTGGAGGTGAAAAAGTAGACCAAGGGGATACAAGACAAAATCATTTTGTTAGAGCTTCTACTCCTCATCCTCATGGTCAGATACAATAACAACTAGGACATGCCCTTGGTGGATAGCTTAGTGCAACTAGGAGTGCCATTGGTGGCGATGGTATGGGTAGTAGTACTAGTAGTGGTCAACATTTGCTACAACGACAAATTACACACAATACTAAGAGGAAAATAAAAAAAGATACCACAGAAACACCAGGTGATCAAGGCAATCAAAAGAGGCAAAGGATTTTGACAGGTCCAAGTCACACTATCAGTGGATCCACCAGTACCTCAAAGGAGTTATTTCCAAAAACTCCCACAAATCTAGTTAGTGTGGGTGCGACATCATTAGCAATTGCAAGTACTTCTATTCCTTTGCCATTCAAACATTCCATTGTTCCCGCCTCCCCAGGTTATGATTTCATTGAAGAGTTTAAAAAGAAATCAGACTTGAATAAAAAAGAAAAGAAGCAACTGATGGAGAGTACGTCTGTTGTAACTTCAGAGACTGCAACAACCATGGTATTACCCACATTTGACACAAATAAAGAAATCATGGAGTACACAATTGTTGTTCCCACAGTTCAAAACAAACCAACAAATCAGATGGATCGATCTGAATACTAGGTAACCAATTTTCAATTGGATTTTTCTGGCCTAAAAAATATTGACAAAATTAATGTATCAAAAAAGAACAATGAATCGGTGTACACATCATTGCTAAAGCAAGATAGAGAGAAGAAAAGGTTGCAGACCCAAATAGAAAAGTTACAGGCAGACCTAGCAAGTGAGAAAGCAAACAGGAAAGCAGTAGATAACAAGAGCAATGAATTAGAAAAAAGAATAATAAAATCTACCTCTACATCAATAAGCAAAGAGGATAAATCAAATGAGAGAGAAGTGAATGACCTGAAGCGAAGGCTAGATGAGAGCAACAAGAAATATGATGAGGAAAAATCCACTTCAAAAAAACTAAGAGTAAGCATTGCGAATGGAAATGTACAGTGGGAAAAAAATTGGAGAAACAGAGAAAAACAATTGAAAGATTGGAGAAAGAGCTGACGAAAGCAAAATAAGAAATTAAGTCTTCTCAAAATAAGTTATTTGCATTTTTTTAGAGATACGGTGAGGCATATGAAACAAAAGATCTGGGATGAAATAATGCAGAGGTTTGATCATTTTTGTGACTTGTTTCAATTGATTGATGCTATCAGACAACATTATAAGAAGCTCAACAAATATTTAGTGGACAACAAAAAGGTGCTAGAATTAGAGAAATCTGCAAATGAAGTTCTACAAACAGTCTACAAAGCCAGTGACAATGATCTGAAATCAAAAGGGATTACTAATCGGATTGAAACCTCAATGAAGTTGTCATCTATCATTGAAAAGTGTTCGAAAATGTCTGAAACAAAGGAATATTTACATTTGGTTGCAGACAAGATGAAGGTGGTGGATGAAAAGGTAAGGAACTTCACAGAGCTTGGTTTTCCAGAGGCTTTTGACACAAATGAGCGATTCATTGGAAAGGATGGTTTCAAAAAGAAGATGGAAGGTGCAAGGAAGATTGATTTGGACCAGTTTCCTCAAAACCCATATGTGAACTATTTTAATTTGGATTCAATCAGAACACTGATAACCTTGAATGCAAAATTGACTTAAGAATTCAAGACAGGTTCCACTTCTAATTACAATCATGAAATGTTAACAAAACTTCAAGTCAAACAACATCAGTTAGAACAAATGGCAATTCCACCTCCTGAAGAGTGGAAGCTGCTAGAAAAGGTGATACAGTGACTTGATTTTTAATTTTCAACCATTGATAATATGAGTTTCCAAGTTCCAACTCAGCTCTGTGCAGATTTGTCTTTGGGCATTGGCAAGATTTTGCATTGCCAGTGCCAATATGTACTCCTTCATATGAAATTCAATTAAAAAGCTCAAATTCAAACTTCAGTAATATGATGATGTTCAATTATCTGTATTATTTATTTTATCATTTGAACTACTGATGAACTTGAAGGAACTTCTAATTTTGCTCTCTGAATTCCTGTTTGTCTTGACCTTGTCCTAGTCTGTCAATGTGTCATATTGTTTGGGAAAGAACCTAAGGTTGGGGTTTTTATTTTGGTTTTCATGAAAATCCTAATGTCCTATGTAATACCTTGGGTGAAAATCTATTCGGATGTTACCTTTTGTGGGTGGGTTTTGTTGGTGTTTTCTAACGTAAACAAAGTTTATCTCCTAATCTACCTATGGAATTGCCAATTCCAATCAAGGGCATGGGATGATTAAAAAATTATTTCGTAACTTATGATAGTCATTTTATTTTCAATTTGGCAGCAAGCTCTAAGTAAAGACATACAGACACATGACTTCACAAACTCGTACAATTTAAACCAGTGCCATATACCATTGGGGAGTCAAATTCACAAACATTTAAAATTTAACAACAGATTCAATTTTTCAAATACATAGCATATAAGATTGCTGGCAATATTGCATTACAATAGTGTCAATCCATATTCTAACCCAATACTTCTTACTAAATCCTTTTACAAACATATCCATCCATGATTCCATCCAAGCAGTTTAATTAATTCCTTGAATTAAAGCCAAAATGGAAAACATACACACCAGAGCACTGAGCAATGAGATGAACACCATAATCCTTGATTATACTATTCAAAATTATGATATGTTTCTACAAAGGAGAGACATGAGCTCCAAATATAACATCATAACTCAAATGCTAGTATTGTTGCGAAACATCAAATCTTCATAGAGCTAAAACCCCATTACCGAATAACCCCAAACTTAAACTGTATTAATATTGAAATAACTAATTCTTACAATCTGTTCTGCAACTATACCTAGAATCGACCTCAAAATATCTGACTTTCCAACCCTTATTTTTGGCCTTGAAATCCTTCTTATAGAAAAAAAAGGAGCAAACAAGCATCGGGCCAGAAATTACACGTCATTGGTCAATTATTAATAGACCATAATCAGTTATACTATAACCGCTAAGTTGTTAGTTGCCGGTAATAGACACTATTTTACTCCTCTCGGTTAAGTACTTGTCCACCCATCTCTGGTATTCCTCATCCATTGGCCAGTTAAAATTCACCACCTCGATCACCCTAGTATCATAAGGTGTGTACTTCACCGCAACCTGGCTAGCCTCTCTCTCAAAAGACTCTAAGAATATGCTGGTATTAATTATTTTATCCATACTACTCACCAGCAAGTCATAGTCCGGGCCATCACAAATCAATTTGATTTGTGCATTAATAACCTCTTCTACCCTATCTTGCCACTATTGCAATGTCTTAATATTTCCCTGTGCATCTATTATATCTGGCAGAAAAGTATCATTCCAGTCATCAAAACTCTTTACCAGTTCTCTAATTTTTCTACTCAAATCATCAGGTAGGGCTTGGAATCCCTTCAATGATTTCACAAAATTTAGAGTAGGCTTCAATGACTGAGGCTTGTTGTCTACATCAAACTTGGAAGCCTTAAACATAACATCTAAATCCGTGGCCCGAGGGATCCACTTCTCAACCAAAGGCAGAACTACTTCCCAATCTCTGTTAATGTTTTTAATTCCACCCAAGAACAAAGAATAAAAAGAATGTATACATGGCAACCTACAATCAACCTTCTCATTTAGATGCCTCAAAATGGTGTCAACCACCTCATTATGTTTAGCAATTGCATCATCCTCACTTTCCTTTAGGGAAGCCTACAATTTTGTGATTTTATTCAACATTTGCTTCTTGGTAGGATCCACAAAATACTCAACTTCCTCTTCAACTGGCTCTGGTCCAGGGCTGAGAGCAGGTGTCTGAATGGGGGACCCAGGAGTAGAAATGATTGGGATATTAAGGGGAACTGACCCTGAAGTAGTGGGTAGTGCTTTGATACTAGGGGCACTGGAGGATTCTCCTTCCTGCCCATATTTCAGTCTATCTACTTCAGACTGAAGCTCAACATTCCTTTGTTGCATTCTACTATATTCCCCAATTATTACATTGTATTTATCCACCAGACTCTTCTTTTCAGCTTCCTCCCTTTCAGCTATCTTTTGGGCCAATTAGGCCACATTCAATGTCAAGCTTGTGGCTTTTGTTGTTGAGGTTTCAGAAGCTCTTTTGATGATGAGCCCTCCCCTTAGACTTGGGCCAATATCAGCCACATTTGGTTTTCTACCCTGGGGTGCCAATGCCCATATGGCCATAGTTTCATATTCCTCACTAAAAGCAAAGTCTTGCAGAGCTGTCTTAACCTCTTCCTCAATGTTTTGCACAGGATGCTTGGACTGCAGGATAGCATTGAATGCCACAGCATCAATTATGTCCCATTCAGGCATAAGTAAGACACTAGCCTGGGTCACAAGTCTCCTTCCTTCCTTAGGAGTAATGCTCTTGAATTCCTCCATTAGTTCGGCCTTAACTTCATCATCATTCTCCTGTTCAGACCTATCAGGTCTTGACTCTCTCCTTCTCTTGCATTTATCCTAATATTCCTCTAATTTCATTCTCCAAATTAACTGCAAGAATACAGGAGTCTTCACGAAGACATAATCATTGAGGAATGCCTTGCAGGCCTCCATCCTAGCATCTTGTACACATTGCCCCTTTATATCCATATCAGTTAACACCAATTGTGTTGATCTAGGAGGAGAAGGGATACCAACATGCATGTCTTGATCAGTTATAATTATTTCATCCATCAGAGCCTCTTGTGTTTCCTCAACGCTTTGCCTCTTTAGGCTTGGCTCTGATAGTAACTCTACAGGATCATTTCTCGATGGTGAATCTAGGTCCACAATCCTTATCCCTCCAGGTTTCCTGATCCCTTGACCCAGTTGTGATGATGCTTGCATTATTTGTTTTCCCCTTTTATCTCCTACCTCCTCATCACTGCTATCATCTCTCTTCCTCTTGTATAGAGGTATGTCCTCTGGTGGCTGATAAGTTGGCCTTGTTTCTTCAGGCCTCACCTCCGATCTCTGAATTCCCAAGTCCAGTTCCAAATTGACTTTCTTGGTTTTCAAGGTGCTCATGATATCTTTGAAGTTATTCATTAAGAAATCTATTTTTTTGTGAAATGAAGTGAACTCCATTGGTGGATCATATTTTGGATCCATTTTATGCACCATAGCCAACAGTTTCTCATAGGCAATCCATTTCTCTTTATTCAATTCCTACCTGCTCAAATCAAACTCATTTTTGATTAGATCCTCAGGAAAATTGAAAACATGTGCAAACTTGCCACCTTTAATTCATTGCCTGAATAGGGCAAAGAATCCCTTGGGGTCATGCTGCCTCTTAGATCCACTCTTCAAATGATAATCATCAAAAAATCTTCCAAAGTGAACCCATCCTCCCTTGGAAAAGACAAAATCAAAAACAACAGTATAATCAGGGAACAAAGTCCCTTTTCCTTTCCCTTTCAAATTATCCTCATGAATGCAACCAAGTTGCCACATGACCTCGACAAATCCCATCCTTGATGGTACATTATATGGGAGAATGTGAGGATCTCCCTAGAAACCATAAAACCTTAGGGCAATGCTTACGGGGTATAAGATGATGTCACCCCAATTGTGGCACACCTTCAAATTAGGCTTCCTCACTTTGGTCAGAGGAAATCATGCAAATCCTCAGGGACCCTTGGCACATTTACCACCAATCTAGCTCTAAGTCTAGAAGCAAAACAGTTATCAAACTGCACAAAGCTAGCACCTCCCCTGTTGCAAGACAAATCTGCACTCCAAACCTGTACTGGTAATCTTTCTCCATTCACTTCTTTCCTCAACACCATTTTATCTGAGAAGAAGTCGGCATTCTTGTATAGGAACATATGCATTAATAGGGAGTACCAAAAGAAAGGAGTACTAGTGTCCCCCATATGCAACTTCAATAAACCCTCATGTATCTTTTCAGCAAGAAAAGATGCATAGTCGTACACTACAGAAAAATTGGGATGCTAAATATTAGCCCCCATAAACATATAAGCAATGGGCATCACGATATTAGGGCTGAAACCTAAAATCTGGCAAAGTGAATAAAATGTTGCCAAGAAGTGATCAACAAAATAGCTCAGCCTGAAAGGCTCCTGATTAGTTGGGCTGATGTGAATTGTTGAACTGCCTGCCTTAGCTAAATGAGGAAGCAATTTTGATCTGAAAAGAGGCTTTGACCTAGCATATTCCTGATTCATTTCCTCAAAATCTACCTGGACTAAGAATGGGCTATATTCACTCAAATTGAAAACTTGTCGAATCTCATCTGCATTTATATTCAATAGAACCCCACCATCATTATCCCTGATAATCCTTGTAACAGGATCATATCGTGTTGCCACTGCTCTGAGTAGGTCAATATCAGGAAATACATTTGGTACGACTAGTTTCCCCATATCGTACTTCCAACCATTACAGAAAGGATGAGGCACATTTTGCTGCCCATACCATCTCCTAAACATTTCTAGGCCCGTCATTTGGACCCTAGCATATGCAATATTATAGGTTTTACACCTTAGTCCCTCGCCTAAGGCTTTCCCATTTATTAAAACCAAACCTCTCTTCTTGTCATTCATTGATAGCGGGAATTGATCTAGGAAATCATCGTATAAATTATTTCGCAAATAATTAATACGGCCAGAATGCTGCTTTGATGGCGCCATTTCAAACAACCAGGGCTTCTCCTAAAATCAAATTCTTAAACAAACTAGGGCTACCCAAAATGAAATTACAACAGAACTTTGCAATTTCCCACAATTTAAAAGAACCAATAACCTTACAGTCTTAATCAATAAGACCCCTAACCAACACAATACAACCCTCCACAAAAAAACACATTCAAATAGAAACCGTGGCATAGAAGGTAACTCATGGGAATTCGTGCCTTGCAAAAAACTAAATCTTGCTGTAATTGCTTGAAAAATTCAATCTCTGGCTTTGGACCGCTTCAAAAACATTTGAATGCCTTTGTGGTTAAGATAGAATGGAATTAACTACTTAGAGCCGTTGAAAAATGGCCAGCAGATGTCTCATCTGCCATTAAATCTCACTTACATGCTGCGCCAATGACTTCAATTGTATTTGATGCAAATTTAAATCCTCGCCGTCGATCTCTTGTTCCTGTCAGATCATCAATGATCAGACAACCATCTTCAAAAGGCTGAAAACCTGACAACATCTCCATGTCATTATCGAGGGCCCACTATAATACATAGTGCCAAAGGAATACACGTGGCGTCCACCCGTGATATCGCAATCACTAAAAACCCTTCACTTTAAGATCACGCGATGGTGGGCAACCGTTGATTACCTCCATCGGCAATCATGATCATTCACAACAGTGAGCAGCACCAAAACCTATCCATCGAGCAACTTTTCATCAAGGTTAAAACATCGCCATCGATCTCGAGCATGTGCATCTCACATCTGGTTTAGTAACCCACTCTATAACGTACTAAAGTCTGATACAAATATTAAGCACTTTATTTACTCTTTTTCAGCATCGACAACCTAGGACACGTGGCGCCCGCCTGTGATATCGTAATCACAAAGCAACTAGCGGTGATGTCATCGCAATATCGTGGGGAACAGTCAAGATCAGCCGTAGGGAGATCGACGATCACTAAAAATAACCCCTGCAAAATAATACAATTACTTAAAATAAAAGAGGGGAAGGGGACACCGCCTAGGACAATGATAAATGAAGGCTCAAAGTTCTAAAACATAGGGCACGGTCCGACCCAAACCTAAGAAATAAAAGGTCAGGCAAAATATTTAGTATTTTTATTAAAAGGGGCCTAGCCTAGACGATTCAATGGGACATAAGTTGTTTTGAAACCACCCTCAAAAAGGTAACGTCAAGACTCAGAAAATACCCAACCCAAAGATATACATTATATGGTAGGTTACTAAAGCGGCTACGAGATGCACATGCTCAAAATCAATGGAGGTGTTATAATCTTGATGAAAAAGTTGCTCGACGGTTATGGTCAACAACGGTGACTGTTATGAATGAACACGATTGCAGACGAAGGAGATCAATGGTAGCCCGCCATCGCATGATCGGAAGATGGGAGGTGTTTATTGATTGTGATATCACGGGTGAGTGCCATGTGTATTCCTTTGGTGATGCATAGTGTGGTGGGCCCATCGTGCTGAGATGGAGATAACATCAGCCTTTTTGAAGGCAGTTGTTTGATGCTCTGACAAAAGTGAAGGATCGATGGTTGGGATTTGAATTCGATCAACGTTAAGTAATTTTCCTTTGTTCTATTTCGTTCGATGGTTGTGTCTTGATGATAGTTTTGGGCCACTTTTGGCACAAGTTTCTTGAGGTTTGGTGGCTAGCCAATGCATCTGCCATCAGTCATTTTGTAGTAGGTTTTAAACTCATTAGAGTTTGATTTTTTTTTACAGTACTAGCATCTGAATAGAAATTACTCATTTCGATCTCATGTCTCTCCACTGTATAAACATATCATTATTTTTAATAAAATGATCAAAGTTTATTTTGTTCATTTCTAAGTTATGGATGTTGAACTGTTAGTCTGTTAGCTTTTGTTATGTTTTGACTAAAAATCCTGATATGATTCATGAAGTGCTATATAATATAAAATATCATGGAGACTTGGAGTGCACTATAAAATATTAAATAAAATATCTTGATTCCTAAAATTGAAGTGCAATGATTTACAATTTATTTGAATACAATATAAAAAATCATCAACTACTATTTGGAATATGATTCATGCAGTGCTTGAGTGCAATCTAAAATAAGATTATAAGATATCATGAACTTGAAGTGCAATGATTCACAAATTTCATTTAATAGAATATAAAATATCATCAACTACAGTTTGGACTTTGGAACAATGGAAACTGATTCAAGAAGTGCAGTAAAAATACCTAAACCTGCTAATTCTCTTCCATTTCCCAAATGGAGTCAGGGTCCTCAAACCGATGCTCATCTTCAGATAAAGTAAAAGAGTCATTTTGATTCAGAGACTGCTCTGCACTTTGTTCAGCCTGTGTCTCAAAATCAACATTCATTGTTTGATTTGTGTCAATTTCAATATCATTGTCATCTTCATCTATCCTAGGCCCACTGCCACTGCCACTAGTACCACCAGGTCCACCACCAGTATCGACCACTCTTACAATTGGAGATCCTGTGTTGCACAACCCGGCCCCTCTTCTTTCACATGTGGACCTCCAGATTGTGAGTGCCCTGTCAAAAGGAAATTTTTTGACATTATACGCAGTTCCTTTCATCCTCAAGCAATTTTCCAAATTCTTGTCCAATTTGTTTCTTAACTTTGATTTCAAAAACCCCAATGTACTGAAAACTCTCTCATCCTCTACCGACCCCAATATCATTGTTTGACATAAATCAACAAGTTTGAAATATTCTGACATCGAACCATGCAATATTTCACTCTGACCTAAGCTTGTCCAAACCTTTTTTATTGATCCCGATTCAAAGGCCTTCTCCTTGCCCATGGAATCAGACTGGTCCCTCATAGCTATTGCAAAACTCCGACATTGCTTTCTAAACTTATTTTCATCCAAAATTCCTTCTATTATTCGTTCATTGTATGTTACCTTTTCTGAAAACTGTTCGATCACGATTTTTACTTGATCATGAAAATATTTTAGGTTATCTTGGTTTACCCAAAATTGAGGATACACAATAGCCATGGCTTCAAGTATTTCATGTCGAGGGAATCTTTCACGAATCTTTGAGGAAAGATATTTTGCAATTTCCTTCAAATTATCACTAACAGATTTAACAATGTCGTTAAAATCTTCTTCGTTAATAGGTACTTCTTTTCTAGAGCGCCTGCCAGTGCCTATCTTACAATGGTACATTGGTATCTCATATCCATGTACATGAATACATAAGTGCCTGCTTGCATTAAACTGTAAATAATTATCAGGATTATTCAAATCAGTAATTTTCCACCGCATCAAATAATTTATGCCTTCTTGTGTTAGATCTAGATATAGATGATCGAGGGCCAAGCATGTAAGTTTACGTAGATTGGCATATTCATAAATATACATAGTTCTATCTTGGGTTTTCTTCACAAGATTTTTCATCTCATCCAGCATGGGGAGAAGACTAGCTAAAGTCAGGAGTGTCTCTATATCGCTTAACCTTTGTAAGAGTTCAGGAGCTTTGTCTACTGTGCTGCAATGCTCGTACATCAACCCAATCAAGGATTGATATTCTAAAAGAACTCGTTGCACTGGTCCATGCAGGGAGATCCATCTGGTATCGACATCCTTGAGAAGCTTGTTTCTAGGTGTTATTCCCTCAACAAAATGTTGAAATTCAAGGAAATGTTTGGGACTTCGGCAGAAGTATGCGTGGATCTCGCGAACTAGATTTCCAACTTTTGATATTGTTGGAAACTTGCTTACAATTTTAAATGCTAAATTCATTTTGTGGGCCATGCAGTGGATGCCAAGCATGTATGGTGCACAAGGAGTTTGCAACTTTGTGCAAAGATCACTCCTTTGACCTTGCATCACTGCAGCTCCATCAGCTCCTACACACACCAACTTTTTGGCAATTGTCAACTCATCCAAACCTGCAATTTCATTCAAAGATTTCTTGACTAGTTCAAATAGATTTTGTGATGTTGAACTGTCCTTCATTTTTTGAACACAAAGAAGATGAGCTTGGTGAACATGTTGTTCTACAGTATACAAATGCATACACACCCAAGAAGTGTCTACCGCAGTAACTTCATCTAAAGATAATGCACTGAAATTTGACTCTTTTAATTTCTCCTTTAAATCTTGCTTTTCCACTACAGCAAGATAGTTCGCCAATTCCCATCTAGCATTTACTGACCAATGTGAGAAGGGAAAGTGGGGAACACTAAAATAAGATAATAAATCAAAATGTTTTGGGTAGTCTGTCATAGGACACCCCTTGGACAATATATGAAAAGCAACACTCATCTGAACAGTTTTTGACAGATTTGCTGCTGCCATGGCTTTTCCAAAATGAGCCTCAAGTGTACCTTCACATTTTTTAATCTTTGAAATTCTATGGTTATGCTCTCCATAATCTACGACATACTTAACATGAAGACATTCTTCCTTTGATTTCCATCATATGACTGATTGTTCTTTTTCGTCTACGATTTGTTTTTCGTAAACTTTGCCGATATGCTTTGCTATAGTGTCAAGCTTTAGCTGCATCGTTTTGTCTCTTCCACATTTCCATCTACAAATCTTACATTTGACCTCTGTTGCCCTTTCAATATCATTTTCGTTTGATACCCCCACTATTCAAGGAATGGGTACTTCGACAACCAACTAATTTGAAAATTCCTTGTCATTTCCCACTCGCGCCCCAATTTTTCTTTGCCTTTTCTTTTCTTGCTACCAACATCATCCTCATCCAAGTCGATTATCTCATTCTAGCTATCCAAGGTATCCTTTGGAACATCTTTTACAGTATTTCCATCCTCATTTGATACATTTTGATTTAACACAATGACAATCTCACCTTGACCTTCCTGTGGCGAAAGAGTTGATGATGTATCTCCATCTTCAATAATATTTGGTGGAAGAGTTGATGGTGTAGCTCCACCTTGATCTGATGGATTAGAAGCTTTGCCAATTCCAAAGTAAGACTATATGGTACCTCCCCATTTTGGGCATTTTGATGTCCTCCCAGACTCTTTATTACCCGCCTGCTCAGGAGTCTTACCCGTTTTGCTCAACATATTGATCTCACTTCGAATAAAAGCTGGAAAAATCAGCCTTCTTGTTTAAGGACAGACCGACAGAGAATATAGATCACATTCCCTACTTAAAATTATGTTTAAGACTAAAGCAAGAATCAAAAATAGATAAAGAAATCTTATTATTATAACTAATAGTCTAATAACTAATAATAGTATGAAGATTCAAGAAATGATCACTCACCTTTGACTCTACGACACTATGTTTTCGGGTTTCACTGACTTCTGAATTGAGAAGTAGAACCTTAGATCCAAACAAAATGTGTAAGAACAAATAACAGTTTCAATTGTATTTATATCAATCCATATTTGGTGAATTCCGTGGGATTTTGAAATGGTATGTTAAAAATTTGGTGAATCCCGCATGCTTATACAATGATACCTTGAAATTTTCAAGGCGAAATAGGTCCTCATAAGCAACTATTTATAAATTTTAACTGGTGAAATGGGTTTTCACAAGCAACTATTTGTAAATTTTAATTGGTGAAATGGGTCTTCATTTAATGTTGTTTTAATAGTATTGGCGAATATGTTGGTGACTTTGACATGCTTCCCGAGATTCTAGGTGAAAATATTGATCGGTGCATTGGAATCGCATAGTCTATTATGGCGAATTTATTGCCTAAACATGCCTCGTAAAATTTTTTTTTCTAGAAAATGGACATGCATTGGACCGCTAGTCCATGATTTCCTGGCGATTTAAATACCCAGCAGATACAATAGATTTGCCAAATTCGAATTGCCAGATTCCTAGAATTCACCAATTGGCGATAATTCGCCACTAAATTTATCCCTGCTGGGGGCATTGCTGGCACAATGCGATGAGTCATCAAAGGAAAGAGAAATTTACTACATCACCTGGACCTTGGTTGGATATGAACTGAATTATTCTCCAATGGAGAAGGCTTCCACAGCCATGGTCTTCAGCTCACAGAAACTCCAACACTACATGCTTAGTCATCCAGTCAAGCTTATCTTCAAAGTTGATCCACTTAAATATTTGTTATTTAGAACAACTCTGACTAGTCACATGGCTAAGTGGGTCATGTTGTTAAGTGAATTCGACATAGAGTATGTGGATCATAAAGCAATCAAACGACAAGTCATAGTGGATCAACTGGAAGATGCTCCTCTAGTAGATGCATATCCTCTAGAAACAAAATTTCCTGATGAAGGGGTCTTCGCAGTTTTAGAAGTTACCACATGGACATTATACATTGATGGATCACACACAAATAATGGATCGGTGGCAGGAGTCTTTCTCATCATCCCCCAAGGAGATTACATACTGAAGTCATTTAGATTGGCCTTTCCATGTATCAACGATATTTTATGAATATGAAGCTCTTCTTATTGGACTTAGAATTGCAGTCCAATGGCGTATCACTCACCTGCAAGTCTTTGGTGACTCCCAACTTGTTATCAAATAGGTCAATGATGAGTTTCTAAAAAAAGATGATAAGTTGTTACCATACAAATGTATAGTAGATGACTTTAAAAATTATTTTACCTCCATCCAATTTAATCAAATACCTAGAGTGGAGAATAAAGAAGTTGATGCCATGGCTAACCATTGGTTCCCTCCTTGACATGCCCAAATATTGGACCGAATACTAGTTCCTAGTGGAGCAAATTTTAATCCCTACATATGACATCCCTGAAAGTGAGATGGTGTGTGATATTTTAGGCCCTAAATCACCCTGGTACCACGACATCTACACCTACTTGCATGACAACACCCTACCCCCAAACTGACATGAAACCAATGAAAATCCTTTATCCAATGAGCATCCTATTACACCATTGTAGGTGATACACTTTATCAACACAGGTATGATGGAACCCTCCTTAGGTGTTTAAACAAGATCGATGCTCACACTATGTTAATAGAAGTACATAGTGGTGTATGTGGTGCCCATTTAAATGGTATGGCACTAGCCAAAAGAATTCTCAAGGTTGGTTATTGTTGTCCCACACTGGAACAAGATTCTTGTGATTTTGTGAAGAAATGTCTACCTTGCCAATAACACGCAGATTTAATACATGCTCCAACATAGGATCTCCAACCTCTTATTGCGCCATGGCCCTTTTCTCAGTGGGGCTTCGACCTAATTGACAAGATCTACACCCCATCCTCTGATGGAAATAAATTTATCATCACTACAACTGAGTATTTTACCAAGTGGGTGGAAGCAATTCCACTCACACAAATAATAGGTACTCAGATTTCCCAATTCATCCTATTCCATATTCTCTGTAGATATGGAATCTCATCCACCATCCTCACTAATAATGGAAAGCCTTTCAAAAACCAAGCCATGAAGTACCTTTGTGAATCCTTTCACATCCAACATTTTTGGTCCACACCTTATTATCCCTAGGGTAATGGATAGGCAGAAGCCACCAAGAAAACTCTAATCAGGATCCTCAAAAAGGTGGTCAACAACACTGATCGAGATTGGCACCTCCATATCCATCTCGCCCTTTGGGCTTATCACACCTCCATATACACTCCTATCAATGCCTCCCCCTACTCTATCATCTATGGGGTTGATTCCATCTTTCCAATTGAGGTAGAACTCCCCTCACTAATAATATCCCTAAAAAATATTATCAGTCATGAAGATAATTGGATTGCAAAACTCAATCAGTTGTAACTCCTTGATGAAAGAAGAATCGAAGCATATGACCATCTTCAAGCATATCAGAAACACCTGAAAAGAAGCTACAATAAGAAATTTAGTCATCACCAATTCAATGTTGGCAACTTAGTTCTTAAGGAGAATCAACGCACTCAACAGGCTCAAGAAAAGAAGGGCAAGTTCGAAGCAAATTGGTTGGGCCCTTATATCATTACAACAAAATATGGTTCATGAGTGTACATACTTGCTACACTTGAAGGAGAGCCCCTAGAGGATCCCATTAACATCATGCACCTAAAAAGTTTTTATACTTAAATCAGTTGGGGTATCCTATCCTGGAAAAAACAAAAAAGTGAAAAATTGTCAAAAATACAAAAAAATTAAAAAATCAATAAATTCAAAATAGTAAAGAGAAATAATTCATCCTATGGTGAAAACCACCTTTGGTGGTGCATTGGATATGTACGTTTGGTGAAACTCTGGCCCCAAGTGCCATTTGTATAGGGCTTAATCATTATCTACCTTGCGTACTAGTTACTTTATGTTTCATCCATCCAGATCTCATATCCTCATCATCCTATCAATCCTATCATCTGCTTGCATCATATGGTCACATGATAAATTTTGGTTGAGGATTGGATGAAATTCATCGGGTATCCGTCATCCTGAGCTTTTACCCTAATATGATCTTGTGTCATTTGTCTTGTCATTTTTTTCGTCCTTCGCTTCCATCTGGGTTCTTTCATCATGTCGTTCTTCATCTAGATCCCATCCTATCTTTGGTGAACCACATTGCCCCTGCGCTTTCACGTAGGCAATGCCAATCATTTGATCCACCCCTGAGGTTGTTTCTTGTCTAGTCTGTCATCTTTCTCTGTCTATCTTTGTCTTAGTCCTAGTCATACTATGTTGTCCCTACGCTTTCACGTAGGCAGGGCTAATCATTTGATCAGCCCTTGAGGCATTTTGTCCATTTGGTTTCATTTATTCATCGTTTGTCCCCATTGTCCCCTTTTTTCTCTTATCCATCATTGGTCTCTCATCCTTTCAAACTACATTGCTCCTACACTTGCACATAGGCAAGGTCGATCCTTTGATCCACCCCCAGAGATTTTCCTGAACCATGAGGGCTTTGCACTTTCACGTAGGCAAGGTTGATCTTTGATCAACCCTCAAGCCCCTAGGTCTTTAGGGTGTGTCAATATTGTATCTTGTGTCTTGTGTGTCGTGTTGTGTGTCGTGTTATCAAGTATGTCCTTATCTATCTGGTTCTTCACAAATGGAATCTATTTGTGTCACAAGATTCAATCGATTTTGAAATATCCTACGTCTAATTGATCTTTTAGTTTAGTATCCATCTTTGGTCTCAACAAGATGTATCCTTCCTAACAGAACTCATCAACCCCATCCATCCTCTCGATCCTATGGCAAAGGATGTTTTGAAATTGATTACAATATTTTGATGATTTTGGTTTGTGTTTTTCATTTGAGCTCCCTATCATCACTTGTCATGACCGCCATGATCTATCATATTATGGTGTGTTTTGACTGGTTAACATAGGGGCATATCTTGATTCTTTTTTTTTGATGTTTTCCTAGTTGTCCCACGTAGTACCCACCAAGATCCTTGAGGTCTTGTGTTATGCTGGGACATCCTTTTGTGCTTGTGGTTATCCCAATACCTGGCTCGACCAAGGTCATCGCGACTTTGCGGTGTTGGGATATCCTTCTTGTTTTTTGTGTTTGTGTATGCATTAGACACTAATATTCCTTAGTTCCACATACCATGATACCGATGTCTTATGCTATAGCAAAATTCAGTGCTCTGAAGATGGAAAATTACGTTAGGGTTGCATTTCATTTTCTCCTCCATTGCTTTGCATGTATCCTCCACCCCTTCTTTCTCCCACCCATGACTTATGATTTTGGTTGTGCAAACATTGATTCCTTCCATTTTCCTCTCTCCTCAAGACTCCTATGGTTCTTGACAGGTGCAGTTTCACACCCATCATCTCCTTCACTTCCATCATTATGCAGGCCCTTATTTACACTCATGCCCACCTTGCATTTCATTTACTTAAGACATTTAATTGCATTCTCATTTTAGGTTCGTTAAGTTGCATTTCATCCCATATGCATTTATCATGTCATAATCATTCTTTAAGTCGTTTAGATTAATTTTAATTGATTAGTCTACGCATATTAAATTCATTTTATTAATAATCCATTGCATTAGCATATTCATCTTAGGTCATAACATACATCATCACTTGCATCACAAATTGTTAGGTTCATATCCACATCTATAGCATATAAAATCATAATTCATCCATCACATCCTACATCATAAATGTTAGACATCAAACATATCATCCATATTATCCACATAGGTATAATCATAATTCATCTGTCACATCCTACATCATAAACGTTAGACATCATCCATATCATCCATATAGGCATAAACATAAATCATTATAGGCATATCCATACATCACATCATAATGATCATCCATAATAAAACCATGAACATACACATATCCGTAAATAAATCATCCATCACATACACATCATATAGTGTCAATAAGGGCTCTCGCATATCATATCAAAAATAAAAATACAATGTCCATCACATAGTCCATAATCATGTCCATCATATATATCAAAATACATATCCATCATATATGTCATCAAATATAGTACGAGTACAAAGCTATGGCTCCACTCTGATCCATATTGCTTTGTATCATATCCCACCCTGTACCTATCAAATACCAGAATCTTATCACTCTGATCCTCTAAACAATGAGTTACCTACATCTGACCTCTGTGGTGACTCTGACACTAGCCCTCTCCGTGGGGGAGTCTCTCTCAGGCTACTATATCCATGGGTATGTGTCCCTGTTGAATAGGATGGTGCTAAAATCTATGGCCTCACTTGAACATAAGTGGGTACCCATTATCTTGGATCTAGCACTGCTGAGAAATAGGAACACATATACTAGCTAGCCTCTCTCATATACTCATCCTGCTCTATAGCCTATTGTCTAATTGAGTCTCGCTTCACCCTATACTTGTCCCATAATCCATATATGGATCTCCTCCCTTGAGCCCATGGACCCTGTGCTAACTGTAGCTTCTCAACCTCTACTCCCATTCAGGACACCTGATCCATAGCTCTGTCTCTCTCCTTCTACATGGCATGTACTTGTACCTATAGTCTCTACACCTCTACCCCTATCTCGCCACCCTGTGGTGCTTGTGCCTATGCCCGTGTTGCTTGTGCCTACCCCTATGTTGCATCTCTCTCCCTCTCCATAACTTGTCTTTGTGCTGCTATTGCACCCCTCTCATCCTACTGGACCTACACTTTTGTCTATAAGGTGTCCCTCTCTGTCTCCAACACCTGAACTTGGGCCCTCATGGCCTCCACCCTCTCCTGCATCTCTCCTATATCTCCCACTATCTACTCTACCACCTTAGCTCTGTCATAGAGCTCATCTTGCCCATTTCTAAACTCCATCCTCTCTCAATAGCCCCTCCACCTATCTCCTCAAATCGTCCATATCCCTCTCTACCTCCATTAGGGTCTCCATTGGTATCTGCTTTGTCACTCCTCCAGACTCTCATTGACCCCCCACTTGTAGTATTGTCACCATCGCCTCTAGTTTGTCTCATTCCCATCTCGCTACCTCCCCTGCCTCATGATCCTTGGATATCTCTCCCTCTAGATGAGTCACCTCTACTCGTAACTCGCTCACCTCCACTCGCAAATCGTCCACCTTGGCTCATAGCCTCTCTCCCTCCCTCTGCATCTCTACCTCATGCTATAAAACCATCTTGACTACCGCCCTGAACTCCCTCTCACCCTTTTCTCACACTCGGGCTATCTTAGATCACAACATGCTCACCTCAGCCTCCAGTCTATAGCTCACCACCTCTGTGTCCCTTAGTCTCTGCTAGGCGATATGTACTCTCACCTCGGCTCCTCTCATCCGCACAAACGGATCCTCTGCTATCAGCAGTATCATGGCCAATGGGTGAATATCATGCACATCCATATTCATCACCTCTTCCTCTACCTCATCTCCCATGTCCATTGCCTTTACCTCATATCTCTCCTCCTCTGGCTCGATCTCCACCTGAACCCTCCTCCTCCTCCTCCTACCCATCCTCCATTGACCTCTTACCTCATCATCACCCTATCCCCTCTCCTGTTCTCCTCCTTCTCTAGCTTCCTTTGACCCTTTCCTCTATTGTCCTCCTGCTCTACCTACCTCCATCTCTATCCTTTGTTGTCCTCCTACTCTACCTATCTTCGACTCTCACCTCTGCTAACCTCTCCCTCTCCCCCACCCTACCAATCTCACCTCATCCTCTAGTCCAAACCCCAATGCCTCTTTAATCAGATCCTCTGGTGTAATCCATGGGGTTCAGTGATGGGAAAACCATGTGACATATCTAATCGTCACCCCTACCTCTACCATCCCTCTAGTCCTACCTAGATAGGTCACTAGATCCCGATCTAGTGTCTCCCAATGCACCCTCGCAAACTTTGGTGCAATCGGCTCCCCCCATGGTCACTCGCATGTAATCAGTCTAAACCTCTCTGCTCCACCCGAAATATCTTATGTTAGCCCATACTACCTAGTCATCTTGTCTGGACTGTGTGGCTCCACTATCTACGGCTCCTTCCCGACTATATAGTATCGGGTCGGGAAGTGTCCTCTATGTCTCTCCTCATCCCTCCTCCACCTATAAAATCATCGTGTCATATACAACCTCCACACTATCTCCTCCTCCTTGAGATCATCGAATAGCCTCCTCCATCTGTCTAGATCTCCATAGCCCTGAGACTGCCACACCCAGTCATACTCTACACCATACCAATATGCCACTGCAAGTGTCTCATCCTCTAATTCCACTCTCACCACATTTGTCCTGGACACACTAATGTGCTCCCATGCCCATACCTATAACAACGTCACATGTTCCATGTTGAGTCCCTCTCAGTTACATACCACGTGCATGTCCTTGTATAGCTGTGCTAGGACGCATGGACCCCATGCAAAATCCCCATCTCTCCCCTTGACAATGTGTTGAATCACCTCCATGTAGCTCAAGTTGCAAAACTGTTCACTACTATCTGATATCGGTATCAGTATCTCGTTGATCAGTCCACACAAGTATAGTGGTAGCACTAGTACTCTCAATCCCAAACACCTATCCATGTAAAATCCCTTCTTTTACACAGGAAGGTCCTCTCACCTGAACATGACCCATACGGTTTGATCCAATGCCTCCCCCTCTGATCTCATCGCACTCACTAGGTGACCTACTATGGGAAGCCTCAATATCCACCACACGTCCTCTAAGGTCATGGTCATCTCCCCTATCAGGAGATGGAAAGTTGAGGTCATTGAATCCCAATGCTCAATCAGGGTTATTATCATCGCTCAATGTGCTCTGATAGACGGATATCCTAACATATGTAACAACCCCGCCTGGGATAGAGCCTCATGGTTTGCTTCAGTCATCACTCGCCTTGTCACCTCCAACACCTCTAATCTTCTCTCCTACATTTGCAAGTTGTCAAAACATTGTACCACATAAAACAACCTTTTAGCCATCCAATCCCTTCCTTCATCTATTTCCCAACCCTAGGTACTATTCTCACTAATTTTTTATTCCCTTCTTCTTTGGACTAACTTACCAAGTTGTCCCACTTTCATCTCTTTTATTTCCCTTCCAACTTTATCATTTCTCATTTTTGTCTCCCATCCTTTCCTTTGGCGCCCTCCCTTCAGGGCGCACCCTTCCTTCGGGGTGAGGCTGCCCCTTTGGGGGCACCGCCACCCTTTGGGGCACGGTCGCCCCTACGATGGTGGAGCCACCCCCACATGGGTGGGGCCACCCATCCCATGGGCGTAACTGCCCCTTGTTGGGCATGACTACCCCTTGATGGGTGGGGCTTCCCATGGTCAGGGTGCAAACACCCCTTGTTGGATGCGGTCGCCCATCAGGAGGGCGCGACCACCACTTGATGGACACGGTCACCCCTGTTAGGGGCCAAATACATCATTTTTATCATTTTTTCTTTTCCTTTACTAGTTTTCTTCTCTCTTTCCCCCACGCCTCTAATCGGCATTTCTACCTATCCGGTGGGCGAAATCGACTTTCGCTCTCTACCCATTTTCCTAATCTACCCCCATCTCCAAACCCTTATTTTTAAATAGCATTTAAACTTCAAAATAAATAAAAAAATGTTGAAAATCACAAGGAGGATTTTGGGCCTAACCTAGAGTGGGACCACATGCTCATGGTAGAATCTTTGTGCCTCGTCTCCTCAGTGGATGATGTCATCATTGTAGTCCTCTAACATCTTCTCTCCTTGTCTATTTCCTCTTCTCTTCTCTCTCTCACTGAATTGCCAGCTGTGCAAATGAGGAATAGTAATTCTAAAATTACTATTTATAACTTCCCCCATTTTTTCTCCTTTTTAAATAAAGGGTATTTTTTCCCTTTATTTAACCCTATTTTAATCCAACTAATCCTCTAACTTCCCATGGCAGCCATTTTCTCACTTTGATTCCATTTGACTCCATTCAAAAGCCACTCTTCATGGTTTTTTGAGCTCTCTCCAACGATACCTTTCATTTCTTCATATTGAGAACTCGTCCAAGAGCCCTTTTTCTTCCCCAACTGCTCTCTCAAGGGTGCATACCCTACCATGTTCATACATTCCTCCTTCTCAATCATTTTCCCGCAAGATTGGGGCATCTACCTTCACTTCCCTCCATTTGGGTAGCTCACACAACCTCTCCCATGTTGGGGCATCTTTTTCTAATCTCTTCCTTTATAGAGTCATCTGCATTTTATTTTTCTTCGAAACATCGTTATTCTAACAATATTTTGAAGAGGGCCAAAATGTAGACATCCAAATTTGACCACTCCCATATGGTCAAAATATTATCATTTCTTCGTATAATTCATCTATATTAATTAAATGGCCTATTTAATTAACATTTCCCCTTCCCCTAAGCTTTCTAAAAGTATTTTATTAAATACTTTATCTTTACCATTTCTTCTCTAAATTAAATAAATGTATCAATTTATTTAATTTAGTCATTTATCTTCTTCAATTTTAAATTCATTCTTTCTCTCTCCTTGTCCCATCCTCCATAACCTTTCCTCTAATCTAGATTAATCTAATTAATCCATGACTAAGATGTGCACATTCTTAATCAAGATTAATGTCACATCCTCCATATTTGGCCACTTGCCTCTAATCCTATTAATTTAATTAATCACATGTTTGTACAACCTTAATCTAATCACTTACATTTTTTGGTATGTCCTTAAGTCAACCTTTCATAGGTACTTTCCTTATTAGGTATTGACCTCTTCTCCATGTGAATTTAAAATTCCCATTTATTCCTCCCATGCATTTCTCTTCCCCATAACCCTTCATAGGTCACATCAATCACATGAGACAAGGACCTCCTTTAGGAGTACCTTGTCTTATCTACTGGGTACTTCCAATCATGTAAATTTAAAATTCACATTTATTTCTCCAACAACTTCTCCCATCCGCATGGTGACAAGAGAGGACTTTCTAAAATTCCTCACTTGTCACAATCAGCCCCACATGGGGACAAGGACTTCCTTTTTGAGGAAATCCTCTCCAATCCCAAGGTACTTGCAAGTACCTCCACCTCACATGTCCTTTTCCATGTCACTTTTCATCTTTCCACCTCACATTCCACATGGAAATATGCGAGGACTTGTGAGTCCTCAACTCACCACAACCCTCCATCTTGCCCATGATGGCTTAATCCTAGTTGTCCATTCTTCTTTAAATTGAGAGGCTTGGTCTCAAGTTAAGGAGGTTAGACAAGCATTAGAGACAAGAGTTATTTTAATTTTTCATTCATTCTAGCATTCAAGCCATTAGCACACTTAGCATTTCCAACCATTTGAAGCCATTATTGCATCCAACTACCATCTTCATCACAAAACCTACCTCCATTATTGCATTCACTTGCCATCAAAGAAGCATACAACTAAGCATCATCAAAGGCCCAACCAACTCATCAATCCGAAAAAAATATAACTTTCCATTTATTTGTTCTTATTGTTTGGATTTGACTTTGGCTAATCATTGAGTGTTTGTTTGTGTATTTTCCTTTTGCATCTCATTCTGTTTTGCAGCTTAGAGAAGAAAATCACTTGCACACACCTACCTCTAGTTGATTTTGCATATACTAAATCATACCACTCTGGTTTGAAAATTCTATTTGAGGCATTGTAAGATATAAAATATAGAACACCCATAAATTGGGATAAACTAGAATATAGAATGTGCATTCTAGGCTAGAAATGTTAGTGAAAAATGAAAGAGAAAGTTAAATTGATCAATAAGAGGTTGATTGAATCCATTGATGGGTTGGAGAGTTACACACCAACTTAACGTGAATTGTGAGACAATTTTTTTCTAGGATATAAGGTTCTCCTTAGAGTTAAACCTCATAAAAGTTTGATTAAGTTAAAAAAATCAATAAAGGTAGATTCTATATTTATGGGTCATTTTGAAGTGTTCAAATTTATTAACTAGGTTCTATATAAAATAGATTTAACACCTTCTCTTACTTTATTATATAATATGTTTGATGTGTCTTATTTAAAAAACTATTTAGTAGTTTTTACTCATGTTCTTGATTGGATTTTTTAATAGCTTTTGGACCCAAAAGTGGTAACAATAGTGCTTCTCAAAGTGCTTGAGGTTTACAAGTTTCACTTGTGTAATAGAGAAGTAACTTAGTGCAAGTTCTTTTGGGACCAATATTTAGAGGAAAATGCCACATGAGAGGACCATGAAAAGTTTCATAAATTTTTTCCTCATCTTTTTGCATAAAAATTCAAGAATACTTTTGATATCATGATTGAATAAGCCATTGAGATGATGAAATTTTCCTAGTGGGAAAGGATCTCACATCCATTTTTATCATTTATTAAAAAAATATTTAATCGGTGACTAATTAATTGATCTAGGCACATGCAATAACTGTTTTAAATGATACACTAAAATGATGGTATTTTATTGCATGATATTACAATAATTTAATAATTTGTTGTCTTTGTAAATTGATGTGCATTTGCAAAATGCTAGAATACTAGTCCTTATTATGATTTATAATCCTTACTTTGATTCGAATAAAATATATTATTAAGACATGTATTATGATGTACCATGAAATTAGTTGAAGTCAACTAATGTATTTCAATTATTTCATGAATTTATGGTAATCTATTTTTCAAGTTAAAAGAGATACTAAGCCTTTATGGAAACAATTATTATCACTACCTAGAGGAGGTCCCTAGATGTGCCATTAAGAACACATCAAGAAGGAACTTGTTCGAGGATATAGAAACCAACTAATGCAACATGCAAGAGGACATAGAGATCTGTCAATGCTACCTTGGAAGTGACAAGATGCACTACCATTATATCTTCTTGTTTAGCTCTATGACAGAGATCACATGCAAGGTGCATCAATGTAAATTATACAAGGAGCATTACTCTAATGATCAAGAAAAACCTATAAATGTGTAATTTTTTGTGCTATCTTCTTGGCTTGTTCTTGAGCCTATAGTAAAACTTTAGAAATGACGACTGACTTGGTATGCACAAAGAAATGTTTATTAATAGAAACATTAAAGAAGAGAGATGATTTTTTTATTTTCCAAATTGAGTACAAACTTTCCACTAAAAAAGTGTGTCAAATTTAGGTGAACTTGGCAAGGAATAGGAGTCGATCCCTTAAGACTACATTATACTAGGAAGAAGAGTTAAGCCAATTTTTTTTGAAAATAATCATGAATTCAAATTGATAGTTGGATTCTTAGGAAAAATCAAAATAAATTTTTAAGGGTCTCCAAATATCCACACAATAAATACTTGAGAATTAGAAACCCTAAATAGACCAATTGAGATCCCAAAGACAAACTTTAATGAAGAACAATTGAAGAAAAATAAGCCAATTTAGGCTCTAAAATGGTTGTATTTACTCAAACCTTGTGAATTTAAGGGCTGACCTATAATTTAATAACCCAAATTAAAAACTATCAAACCAAATTTATTTTGATTCAAATTGAAAATTTGGCAATTGCAAATTAAAAATCATCAAACCAAAATAATTGTTGGTTAACTATTTTTTATTATATATAGATATAAGTCATACCTTTTACACCATTAATATATATTTTCACTTGAATAACAATCAAACATATTAATTGATCATTTATAAAAAGTTTTATGTGGGGTAAGTGCACCAAGATGGCTCCCAAAAAGGGGACTTAAGTGGACAGTTTTTTTTCAAATCATGAAATACTGACCTTGGATGTGAAATTGAGGATTGCTACACTCAAAATTTTGAGATGGAAAAAAAATAAGGATCGAAGTGCTCTGAGTCTACTTTATAAAATACCAATTTATTTTAAAAAAATTTGAGATTAAGGGGTTCAAAAGAGGGACATACATAAATTGGTGCTATTTTTGTCAGAAAAACATAACATAGCAAATCTTGTACAACCCTCGCATGATGAATTTTTTTTAGTATTTTCAAAATTGAAAAGGTCATAAGTTAGCTAACAGTATGTAGTTGATGCATGATTTTTTTGATAGTTTTTAAATCAATATTTTATTTTTTACTAATTTTCAAAATGGACACTTCCTAAAAAACAAAATTTTGGCTGTGCTACCCCTACAAATTCTAGAAACTAATTAATTTTTTATAAAAAATAAATAAATTGTAGAATGGATTCTAGTTTCTAAAAATGTAATTTATTTGAAAATTCGATGAACGGTTAATTTATAACAAAAAAAAAATGAAACACTGCTTTTTGGAAAAAAAATGAGACATACAAAAAAAAGAAATTATGGATGAAAGGCTTAACATTGTCAGAAAGTGAAAAAAATTACATTGCTGGGTAGCTAAGAGAGAACCCTACCCATGTGTTTGATTTTTTCGATATTGAACCACATGTAATCCTAACGGTGAGCACGAACCCGATTATGTGAAAAATCGTAGAATTTGCAAAAACATGTCTCTAGTCATTGAGAATTCCCTCCAAGAATTTGGGTTGGTATTCCAAGGAAAATACTAATCCTAAGGCTTGGGGATTCCCAAAGCAAGATATAATGTGAGCGCGTTATAATGCGCTCGTATTATATCTCAGTTTTGACATGTTTCGTGAATGCATTTTTTGTGTTTTGTGATGCATTGACAAAATGAGAGCACGTTATAACGCACTCACATTTTGGTCTAAATTTAATTTTTTTCTTCTCTTTTTGTTATCTCTTTCTTCTTGTTATCTTTTAGGGAAACTATATACATGAAATAAAAATTTATGTATAAGTTGACATTTACATATGGACATTTACTTTCTTATACTTTAAGTTATATTTCATGTATATAGAAAGGATGTTTGAGAATGGTTTCAGATCTCTAAGAGTTATAATGAAAATTTTAGTTTTTGGAAGATGTTAAAAAATTTAGATTTAGTCAAATTTCAGTAATCAGGAGGTCAAATTTTAGTAGTCAACAAGTTATATCATCTTTCTCTCTCATTCTCTCCTTCTCTCTACTCTATATCTCTCCACTCCCTCTCTCTCTCCCTTCCTCCCTCTCTCCCCTCTCTCTCTTCTAGTTTTTGGAAGATCTCACAAATTTCAAACTTAGTCAAATTTCAATAATCAAGAGGTCAAATTTTAGTAATAAGAAAATTGTATTATTTCTCTCTCTATCTCACTCATTTTTATCCCTTACACTCTAGACCTCTCTCTCACTATCTCTATCCCTTTTTTTGACTCTCTCTCTCCCTTGATCAAAAGAAATCTCTCTCTCTCTATCTCTCTCTCCTTTTCCCTCTAATTCTCTCTACCTCACTTATCTCTCCCTCTCTCCCACCTTCCCTCTCTACTTGTCTCTATCTCCCTCCCCCCCTCTCTCTCTCTCTACCTACCTACCTTTCCCTCCATCACATCCTACCCCTCTCTCTATTTCTCTCTAGCAAACCTCTCTATCACCTCCCTCTCTCTCCCTCCATACTTCTCTCTCCCTCTCTTCTTCCCTATCTACTCTTTATCTCCCATCTCTCTTTACCTACCTCTACATCCATCAAACCTTACCACTCTCTCTACACCTCTCT